>CM069155.1:5729252-6329252 GCA_035221665.1 Okamejei kenojei
CCCCGATCATAGAGAGAGATAGTATTCCAGAGCAGACTACATGTGGAATCTTGCCAAGATGCTTTGCGAAGTCCATGTAGTCCTCAACAGCTACAGCTCTACCCACCTCAAACCTTGTTTGGTCATATCTCCAGCAAATAAAAACGCACCAAATTCAGAATCATCGAGACACGGCTACTCCACCAGGGACAAACCATGCGGACTCCCTCCTAATCAGGCTTGTTCATGTATATCTTATCGGTATGTAATGCTCTGTTAGCTAACTTGTCAACTCTCTGTGCCACGTAGGACACCTATGGTTCCATCCGTATTGCAGGCTTGTCCAACATGATGATAGTGTTAACGAAGGAACTGCAGAGCTGGTGATCGAGGGTAACCAAAAGCTGGAGAAACTCAGCGGGTGCAGCAACTTTAAGGTGCGATGGAGATAGGCGACGCTTTCGGGTCGGAGGACCCTTCTTCAGACTGTAGGGTATAGGGACAACGAAGAGATATAGACGGTGATGTGGAGAGATACAAAGTACAATGAATTGAAAGGGGATATGCAAAAAAGTATCGATGTAAAGGGAACAAGCCATTGTAAGCTGTTTGTGGCTGTCGAAAATGAGAAGCTTCCCGTGCGACGGCAGAGGGTGGGGGGAAAGGAGGATAGAGATAAGAGGGAATGCCAGGGCTCGAGGGATGAGGGGAGAGGTGGACTAAGGGGTGCAGACAGCACCCAGGGCTAACTGAATTGAGGAAAATTCATTGTCATCGTCCAAAGGAGTGCAGACTACCACCAAGCGGAATGATGCTCCCGGTGCGCTGTTCCTCCAACTTGCGGTTGTTGCTCACTCTGGGCCGTGGAGGGAGGCCAGGACCGAAGTGGTCGGTCGACGGAATGGGAGGGGGGGGAGCCCCCTTGAAGTGCTGAGCACCGGTGAGGTCGGCTTGGTTATTGCGGTACCGGAGCGAAGGTGTTCGAGCGAAAGCGATCGCCCAAGCCTCACCACCCCGCTTGTCTCACCGATATAGTAACATCTGGCATTGGGTAGCAGGGATTTGCAGGATTGATGAGGTTTGGAGGAGGTGCAGCGTGAACCTCTGTCGGACCTGAAGGACTGCTTGGGTCCCTGAATAGGAGTCGGAGGGATGGGACAAAGTGAGCATTTTCTTGCAGTCTGCAAGGGAAAATGCTGCCCAGCCCGGAAAGGGGTAGAGCGGGAGGAAAGGAAGAATTGGAGATGGGAGTTGCGGAGGGGAGCGGGTCTTTGCGGAGATGGCCCCTGACAGAGGGGAGAGATGGGAAGATGTGGCAAGCGGAGGGGGTCCGTTTGGAGGTGGCGACCGAAACTGGCGGAGGCACTGTGTGTTGTTTTTGCCGGCTGGTGGGGTGAAAGTTGGAGGGGGACTCGGCCCTGTTTGCGCAGTGGTAGGGGAATGGGAGAGAGAGGGCAGTGTTGGCGGGTATGGAGGAGACCATTGTTGCGCTGCCTCATCCATGTGGGTGGCTGGGCGGCCCTCATCCCCGTTCTCTGAAGAATGAGGGCCATTGCGTGATGACCTGGTGTAGAAAACCTCATCCTGGGCAGCAGACTGCGGCGTACGACGGAGGAATCTGGGAATAGGGAGGTAGTCCTTACTCGAAGCAGGGGTGGGGGAAGTGTAGTCAAGGGTAGCTGTGGGAGTCAGTTGGTTTGTAGTGATGTCGGTCAGGCGTTTATCAACTGCAATAGAGATGGTGAGGTCAAGGAATGGTAGGGAAATGTCGAATTGGTCCAAGTGTATTTGGAGTGCGGATGATGCCCCCTTGGTGGCTCGAAATGGATGTAGTCAGTTAGTTGTGTGTGGGTGCAGGAGGTGACACCAAAGCAGTCGTCGATGTCCAACGGACGGCTATGAGGTTCGGGGATGGGGCACCTGTTCGCCGAGAAACAAGGACGTACCCGACCAAAGAGGCAAGGTGATGCTGGGGCCCCCCCCCCATGCGTGTGCCCGAGAGCTACGCCTTGTGTTTGCGATGTCCCCTTATAGTGCTGGGGCATTTAGGTTCTTACAGAAGCTCTCACACTCCATGTCTGTCTTTGACGTTCTTGCACAAAGACATGCCACCTACGGGTATTACAGCAATTTCTAGTTGGGTTGAACCCAACCTCTAATTAAATTTGGACAACCCCCCTCCCCCCCATACATTGCAGATCCTTTTCATCTTCAGGCCAACGCGCCTTCTGAAGTTAGAAAATGGGCTTGAATCAGTGGCATTTATAATTTAGGGCTGACTTTAAAGATCACACATTTAACAGGCTCGAAGTGACATAACAGTTGTGAGAATATTAGAACTCATAGGTCGTGAATCATCGCACTAAAATATCATCGCAGTTCACAGCCCCCTGCCCGTTTGTGGGGAAATGAGCGTTACTTGCTGGTCTGTGACCCTAACATGAAGTCGCTCATCCTTCAGGCCACTTTCCCATAAAGTGTGGTCAATGCCAAACACAAACTCTTGAACAACTAGTTCTAGGTTTTTTTTTGTTAGAGATACAGTGTGCGGAACAGGCCCTTCGGTCCCACGAGTCCGATTTCCACACCGACCAGCGATCCTGCACTTTATACACTAGGGACGTTTTACACATTCACCCAAACCAACGTAAACTACAAACCTGTACGTCTTTGGAACCTGTGGGAGGAAACGATGATCTCGGAGAATAAACCACGCAGGTTCACGGGGAGAACGTGCAAATCATACAGACAGCGCCCGTAGTCAGATCGAACCCGCGTCTCCGGCGTCTTGAGAGAGCTGCGCCACCGTGCCCTAGCGGACATGTCGGTGTGTACAAAAGGCAGGGTATCCAAAAGAATCGACTAACAGCAAGGTGGCAGTGGTGTTTTGTGACTTCCACTTAGACAACTTTGAATATAAATTGACCTGGGATAAGTTTCTGCTTTTGTTCTAAAGTCCATTAGTGGAGGATCCTCCTGACACATTTGAGCACAGCAGAAGCTCACAGATCATGTTTTTGGCAAGAAATAACTCTCCTCAGAGATTAACTGTAGGCAAGATTGTATTGAAATCATTGGAGTGCGACTTCGAGCTACCAGTCACCACCTTAATCCAGAGAAGGTTATAAAACATAGTAGACGTTATCTGGGTTCTAATGGGCTACATCCTGCAACATGATACACCTTTGGGATTCAAAATCATTCTAAAAATATATAACTTTTCATCAAAGGCACACAGCTGTCCTGAGAGCTGCCTTCACAACACCAAAAGCCCGGATTCCACTCTGACCTTGTGTATATTTTGCCCTCCACTTTCCCCTGTAACTGCATTGGGTGGTTGGTTACCTGCCATCATCCAGGTTTGCAGGGTTAATTGTCCCATATTATAATTGTCACTTATTGTGTTGGGAGTTCTGAAAAAATGGTTAATATTGTCCTATTGTGAACAGGTAAGTCAATGGATGCATGGACTCAAGTGGGCCGAAGGGCCTGCTTCAATGCTTCGTATTCTCTAAAACTAATCCTCCTTAAACTAATAGATACTTTGGGGCGTTTCAGGGGTAGCACTATTAGAATGGTAGAGATGATACATTAGTTGCAGCGTGGATTCTATTACTAGCGCAAACCGTTTGGATTAACTTCTCTTACATAGAAGATTGAATTTATTCATAGTCTCTGCGTTTTTCATATGTAGAAGTCTAACGTGACTCAGCATGTACTCTTAGAATTGGATCTATTGGTCAGAGTTAGTTTTCTGATTTATAGAAAGATCAACACCCATGGAAAAAGGCCCTTCACAGCCACACTGCCCCCCCACTCCCCCATCCTCACACCTATTGTTCACAAAGTTCTACATTGTTATTCTAGCTTTTCAGTTTCACTGCATACACTGGGGTCAATTTTTATCAGAGCTAATTAACCTACAAACCTGCTTGTCTTTCAGATGTAGGAGGAAACGGGAGCCCGGAGGAAAACCCACATGGTCACAGGGAGAACATGCAAACTCCACACATCAGCACACCGAGATGTGAGGAATCAAACCTGGGTTGGCGCTGTGAATGGCAGCACACTACATCTAGTTGTGCTACTATGATTCCTTTGAACTGTTTCCAGCTCAGAAGTCCCGAGATTCACTGGGTCCAAGTTCCTTCATGATGGGTTGTTTTTCAATTGTTGAATCATGCCACCAAATCACTTGGTTATTTCTAGTCCATTAGGGGGCGACATTAGGCTTTTTCATGACAAACATCAACATCAATAAGTTAGAGAACTTGTTTACAAATCAAACTGCCAGTAACTTATGTGTTATCCTTTTCGACACTGTGAGGATCGTAGATTCTACATACGTCACTGGCCTGAGTTAAGTAATGTTCGTAGTTCAGAAAAGGTGCATTATGTGATGACCAGAGGAAGGAATACTAAGGGGGAAAGAGGAAAAGAAAGAGGGCGGGTGATGAGAAATCGGTGCATATCCAGGTTGGGGCACAGCAATGTTGTAATAAGTAAAGCAAAAAACATTTAAAGTAACCTTTACTCCCATAATCATTTCAATTGGAAAAAATTAATTCAATTCTTGATAGATCCTTCCACTGATTGAATGATGGAGGTTGCCACTCATGCGACTTGCTGCCGGGGGGAGTTTCTTTCGCTGGATGAAGCCTTGCAGACTAGCACAACATTCATTGACTTGACAAACAACCCTAGTAGATAGTAGGTCTCGACCAAAACGTCACCCAATCCTTCTCTCCAGAGTTGTTGCACCGTCCGGTAAGTGAATCCAGCTTTTTTGTGTTTAATCTTCAGTGTAATGCAGCACCTGCAGTTCCTTCCTACACACGGTGAAATCTTTTCTGGGTTTAAACTGAAAAACATCTGTAAAGGTTTTGAAATGTAACCTAGGTTCTTATTTCTCATCGCTTTGTGCTATCATATTGCTTGAAACTGCTCAATTTTATTCCTGCCTCTAATGAATTGCAATGTTTTATACTGTGCTTCCTTATGGCTTCAATTTAGGAAATAACACCTGCACAGTTGCTGAACAGGCCATGGTTCAACATGCAGCTGGATTCTGAGTGTGTCTGTTTTACAAGAGATTACCTCGAGGGCCCATTGATCAGGATTGAGACCAGCTAAGTTTCCTTTCAGGCACATTTTAACATGCAAAAGAGGGAAAATGCAGCAATAGATAAGCTCGCTTGGGGCAAGTTGATGTGAATGGTGACTTGCAGCAAGGGTTCTAAACAGAAGCATTATGATAGCTGGATTATAAGTTAAAGCAAGAGGCTAAACTTAAGACGTGCACTTCAGGGATCAACAATCATTGGGCACAACAGCCTGAAATTAAATCCTCCAGCATCTTGAATGTTTTGATGGAAATGTCCTTATCGTTGACCTTTTGAGGATACAAAAAGGCAGCTCTATCAACCATCACTACAGATTGCCATTAACCTAGAAACGCTTCTGAACCCATCATAATTTGCTATCCCCAGGTAGGGAGCTGTGAGTCAATATTTACAGTACTGAATTTCGTTTCAAAGTTTAAGAGAAAACAATCGTCTGCCAAAATCCTAACCAGTCTCTTCTGTAAATCTGTTTTTTAGAGACCATCATGCCTACCAATGGCTCTTCAACTGTTTTAGTATTACAGGTTAGAATGAGCCATTTGGTCTTGAAAATGATAGCCCTTCCTCTCGCAGTGATCCAGTAGCTGCACGTACAAACACCCCTCTCTTTTCTCAGGAGTTTCTGGGATGTTCAGACCAGGCCTCGATCTTTTCATAACTTGCATGACAACCTCCTCCCTACCTATACGGAAATATAACACCTGACATTCTGGGCTCTTAGTTTAGTTAGTTTACGAGTCTAACAGCTTGGACACAGAATCCTGCAGCCCACCATAGTCCAAGCTGACCCTCGATCTCCCCTTCACAACTCGTCCCAGTTATACAGCTCTGCATCCACTCCCTACACACTGCGCAACTTACAAAATCGCGTACTCTTGGTTGTAGGAGGATCATGAGTGTCACAAGGATAACACACACATGGCGGTCGAGGGAGAATGTGAAAAACTCCATACTGACAGGTTACCAGGCGCTCAGGATCCAAAGGGGTTCGTTACAAAACTATTGTAAGCGTTTTGAAATAGGCAACTGTGCTCTCTTTCCCGTATGCATCCTGCGCCGATAAGAAAGTGTAATTTTGTTCCACCTTTTATTAATGCCTCGTCCACATGATTTTCTTGTAAAAACAGTGTCTCTGCCTTCTGTTTATTATCGACAATACATCAGCAACGTACGTTTCTTCTCATCAGGCATTCGTATTATTTCCGCCAGCACTTTGGGTGGCACGGTGGCGCAGGCGGTACAGTTGCTGTCCTCACAGCGCTTGCAGCACCGGAGACTCGAGTTCGATCCCGACTAACGGGTGCTGTCATGTACGTGAGTTTGTACCTTGTCCCTGTGACAGCGTTGTTTTTCTCCGAGATCTTCGGTTTCCTCCACACAACGTCGACATACAGGTTTGTAGGTTAATTGGCTTTAGGTTGTATACTGGTATAAGTGTACAACTCGTCCCTGGTGTGTGTACGGTTTTTGTTAACGTGCCAGGATCGCTGTTCAGTGTGGACTCAGTGTGGCAAAGGCCTCTATCCGCGCTTAGTACCTCTAAACGTAAACTAAACTAAAAGTACGCTTTCGGTCTAGAGTGTTAATGGACCTTCTGTCGCTCGTCATTGGGACCTGAGGGAAGCCACTTGTGTTACAAGGAGGACTTTAACACAAATCCATGAGGATACTGAGTACAACCACCAACTAATAGCAGTCCATACGCACCTGCTCTCATTCAGAGGCACTTTGCTCGGAATCTGAGGTTACGATACAAGTCTACATATACATCCTCAATATCAAATGGTATTTGACAGGAGATGCACACGATTAATGACACATCAATGCCAATTATCCCCTCCCATTCTAGGATTTCATGAGCGTCTAAATCTAGTATTTTCCAGACTAAGTCCAAACGAAGAGTTGACAAATGGGATGATAGGGATTTTTTTAGAGTGAAGGAACAGCAACTGGGAAAATGTTCAATGTGTAAGGCACAAAGTAGCTATGCAGGTTACATAAAAAACATAGAGAAACAGAGAATATTAGGTGCAGGTGGCAGGCCATTCGGACCTTTGAGCCAGCACACCAGTCGATATGATTCTTTTTTTTTTTTTTTTTTTTTAATTTATTATTTTTATTTTTAAATTTTATAATACAACTTAGGAGATAGGTCCGTAGGTACAGAAAACAAAATCTATTCGTCTAGTCCTGGTTCAAAGCTTCCGTCGAGCCTCAGCGCTGGCCCATTCTACCCCTTCAAATAATCTATTGAAACGGAGGACCTTGACTGATCATTAGTAAATCATTAGTTGTTTGGAATCTGAGCCCACACCGATTACAGTTGTAGAGTCATAGAATGTGGAAACAGGCCCCATCGTCGGCCCAACCTGCCCATACAGGCCCAACACACCCCACCACTTGTCCCACCTGCCTGCATTTGCCCATTATTCTATTTCTCTTTACCCCAGGAGATGAGGGGTGATCTTACTGGAAGTTGCCAAATCATGAGAGGGGGTTTAGATCAGGTAGATGCACAGAGTGTCTAGGTGCCCAGAGTTGGGGAATCGAGGACCTGAGGATATAGGTTTAAGGTGAGGAGGAGGGAAAGATCTAATTAGGAATCTGAGGGGTAATTTTTCACACAAAGGATGGTGGGTGTATACAGAATGAGCTGCTCGGGGATGTGGTAGTTTGAGGCAGGTACTATTGGAATATTTAGAAACATTTAGATAGATTACATGGATAGACAGGTTTAGAGGGATATGGGACAAATGCAGGCAGATGAGACGAGCGTAGATGGACATGTTGGTTGGTGTAGGCCAGGTTGGGCCATGAGGGCCTGTTTTCCATACCATGTTGTGTTAACATATTTTCATATCGGTCATTCTACAATGATCTTCCTTCATTTTCTACAATACAAATGCACTTCCTCTTTAAGAAATGGAGACTGGGTTAATGTAGAGCAGGCTGGTTTACACCAAATATTGGCAACTCACAAATATGGCTCAAATGTGATAAAGCGTTGGTTAGCATTGGATCATGCTGGAGTAACTCAGCGGGACAGGCAGTGTCTCCGGAGATAGAAGGAATGATGATGTTTCGGTCGAGACCCTTCCTTAGACACTACCCAGCTATTTTCCATTGATGCTGCCTGTCCCACTGAGTTACTCCCAGCATTTTGTCTATCTTTAAACCAGCATCTGGACTTCCTTCCCACCCCACATATATAACCCAATGAGATTCCCACTAAACTTCCGTGTTCCTCATTGTTCCCCTCTCATTGGTGCATAGGACCTTGGTAACACGGGAGAGGAAGTTGGAGCATCGGCCCCCAGGAATGACATACCCGTGGGAACTCGTTAAACACTTGATCATAAAAACTTGAAGTCTCGTAACAATGTCCTCTCCAGACCTCAGCACTGCAATGTCACCGCTGGCAAATCCGTTCCTTCTCCGTTCTACTGCACCCGCTCTCCTCGGTGAACGCGGCTAACTTCATTCAAAAAATTGGAATGTCACATTGGCGCGTCAGCAGTAGAGTTGCTGCCTCACAGCGCCAAGACCCGAGTTTCAATCCTGACGACTGGTGCTGTCCGTATATGGAGTTTGCACGTTCTCACCAGTGACCTAGAAACACACCTTCCAACTCGCCGGAGTTTCGTTCGGTTCCAGGGTGCAGCCTTGCAACGAGGGGAAGAGCAGGTTCCATCTCGACCAGCATCAAAGACTCACGGCTGAGCCACGGTAATGATGATGCCGAGCCTGGAAGGTATCCCGATCCCAATGGGAGGCAGTCATGAGATAATGCCTGGCTGTTGTGCTCGGGGAGAGATTTGCTCTTTAAAAAATTTGAATCAAAATTCTACTTATAGTGAACTACACACATGAAAGGGATAAGATGGTATAGTGTCTGAAGAACTGACCCGAAACCTCACCTATTTCTTTTCTCCAGAGATGCTGCCTGAGCCGCTGTGTTATTTCAGCTTTTTGTGTCTATATTCGGCATAAACCAGCATCTGCAGTTCCCTTCCCGCACAATATAGTATGAACGTCGGGTTTCTAAACTGATACACAATAGATAGGGCACCATCCGTCAGGGCCAACCTGGTGCCAGGCTGTAGGAAGCAGCTGCAGATACTGCTTTATAAAACGAAGATAGACGCAAAATGTGGAGACACTCAGCGGGACAGGCTGGCCCGTGTCCATATTCTAGTACACGCAACACATTGGTGTTCCCGTGCACTCTACAAACCAGAACAAAACACTGAAGAAGGTCTCAACCCGAAACTGTCACCCATTCCTTCTCTCCAGAGATGCATCCTGTCCCGCTGAGTTACTGTCACCTAGTCCCATCTACCTGCACTCAGACCGGAGCGTGGCAAGTGGGTTACTGACCCCAATCCCCTCCTTAACAACGCCAGACTCCCCAAACATTGTGAACTGAGCTCTCCCCCCACCTCGGGAAATACAGTATTTAAAAACATTAAAGCACAAGAAATGCACTTACCACGTTATTGAGTTACTGGAGGGTGTGTATTTTCCCTTTGTAGGTCGTATCAATAGATGCCGGCCGCGCTGAAATAACTCAAAGCCACGGATGGAGATGTCTTTTAACATTGTTGCTTTATTAAAACATACCTTTATCATTCACGAGTAACGGAGAGGACTTGGTAACTCGGGAGAGGAAGTTGGAGCATCGCAGGAATGACATAACCCCGTGGGAATCGGTTAAACACTTGATCATAAACTTGAAGTCTCGTACACAACCACGAGTCTTTCACTCGGGGCACCTCATGGGTCAACTCGCACCGTGAGACAGGGCCATAACTGCAAACCATAACTTCAGGCGCTGCCAGACAGGTGCATGGTCCGCTACATCATGGAGCTGATATCAAACCACAGCTTTGTGCTTAAGACCAGTGATGGACAGCAGAGTAGGCTACGTAGACTGAAGAATGGCGTCCCACAGGGATCCGTCTTGGCTCCGCTGCTTTTCAACGTGTACATCCATGACCTCCCAGAGACCATCGCTGGAAAATATGGGTATATTGTCGATCTAGCCATCCTGATGAGACATAAAAAGTGGAAGACAATCGAAAACTCCTTGAGACCAAGACATGGGGACCTTTGACAGTATACCTACAACTGTGGCGTCTGAAGCTGAGCGAAGGCAAAACAGTGTCAACAGCATTTCATCTAAACAACAAGGAAGCTAAGCGAGAGCTATCTGTCTTCGATAACAACAGGCGCTTGGACAGTCCAACAAACACCCACTTACCTCGGTAAACTGGACAGGTCGCTTACATTTTGTCAACACCTGGCTGGTCTCGCAACAAGGTTATGGCATGTAGCGGCCTCATCCCCGACACATGGCAGGGACAAGTTGGGGAGCCAGTCCATCAACTCTTCGCACCTCTGCCTTAGCTCTGTGTATGCCCCAGCTGAGTACTGCGCACCGTATGGAGTAGAAGTAGACATACTAGCCTGGTAGACACACGAGCCTGAACAACACCGTGCGAACCATCACTGGGTGCCTTCAACCTACTCCAGTCGAGCAGCTCCCTATACTTGCAGGCATTCCGTCTGCAGGGATCCGAAGGCAAGCAGCCAACTCTGGCATTTATCCGTCATGCCATGGACCCAGATCATCTCCTCCATCAGGCTATCAGCAGAGAGCAAAGGCCACCCCGACTGAAGTCCGTCACCCCTTTGCTCCACATGGAAAACAACTCCGAGCATCCATCCAGCCAACTGAGACAAAAGCACACTGGATAGCCACCAATGGTCACAGGAGTGGGAAGGCAACCTCATCTCCATTACACAGCTACATCTCTTCACCAAATAAAAGCTGTCCAGGGTCTGAGCTCCCCAGAGGAGCATGGGTGAAGCTCAACAACTTGGTACTGGAGTTGGGCGTTTTCAATGCCAGCGTGTGGAGATGGGGACACCGCCAGAGCTCAGCCATGAATGTGGAGCAGAACAACAGACAGCCAACCGTGTCATCTCTGGGTGCCCGCTCTACTACCCACCAAATGGAGCTCTGTCAGGGCCCGCCAGACATTGACACAGAGACAACAACCTGGCTGCTCAACACCCGGCTTGAGAATCTAACTATTCCTTTGGTTTATGTTTCATTCGCAAGAAGAACAAGAAGGCAGGAAACTGATCATCTCGGGGAAAACCCACGCAGGTCACGGGGTGAGCGTAAGATAGCAACTCTACCGCTGCGCCACCGTGCCCCCTCTCAGGAAATACTTGAAGATGAGGAGAGAGTTATTTTTTTTGTTTAATACTAAGCCACAGGCAAGAATAAGGTCAGGATGAGGGAGAAAAGGGCAGGAGGAAAATAAAATAAACCATCAGGAAGGAAAGGGAAAAATAGAAAATTAAATTATCGACAAATTGAAACAAAGTTATAAAACATAGGTATGAGAATAGGGCAGCACAGAATGGACATAGACTGTAGCAATAAAATCATGGAAATATCAATGATGACTTTGATCAATGTTTATCAGAGTATGTGATCAGCCAGGCTTGGTATCAGGGTATTAGATGAGAGTGCATTTAAAATAGTAAGTCAAGTCAAGGTGGATCAAACCTTAGACAGATTATGTGTCCACGCAGGAGATAGCATAAGCACTGATAGAGCACAGCATGGAAACATGTACAGCACAGCACCACCATGCCTGTGCCTAACATTATGCCAAACTCTTACCTGCTTGGACATAATCCAAATTCCTCCATCCCTGCATATCTACATGTCTAATCTAATAGTTCCTTAAGGCAGCACGGTGGCATAGCAGTAGAGCTACTGCCCTACGGCGCCAGAGGCCCAGGTTCGATCCTGACTGCAGGTGCTGTCTGCACGGAGTTTGTACGATCTTCCCCGTGACCGCGTCGGTTTTTTCTCCAAGATCTTCAGTTTCCTCCCACACTTCAAAGACTTACGGTCTGTAGGTTAATTGGCTTGGTATAAATATAAAACAATTGTAGCTGGAATGTGTAAGGATAATGTGAATGTGTGGGGGATCGCCGGTCGGCGCAGACTCGGTGGGTCGAAGGGCCTGTTTCTGCGCTGTATCTCTAAACTAAACTAAACTAAATATTAATATTGTATCAGCCAACTTGCCACCAGCCCACCGCACATTCAAGGCTCACAACCTTCTGTAAATAGTGTGCCTCACACATCCCCTTTAAACTCTGCCCCTTCTCACCTTAACGCCAAGCCCTCTGGTATTTGATATTTCTAACCTGATAAGCATAGACATGTTTAATTATGCAGTAGCTGGAGGTATAATGCTCGGGATGGGCAGATAACTGATATTTATACCCCATATTTAAGAGGAGACTAGAATGTGTCCCTGGGGAAAAACATACCAGTCATCTTATCATTAGTGGTAGGAAAATTAATGGAGTTTGTGCGAGAGGAGAAAAGAGAATCTCGTAACCAACAATAATCTAAGGAACAGATAGCATTGATTTCCAAAGGTTTTGCTCAAGCAATCCCTCAGAGGCGTACCCTCGGGAGTAAGGTCGACAAGGATGCTGTTATAAAATTTGAAAGGGATAGTGCATTAGATTCCCAAAGGGCATCCGATCAGGTGCCGCACATTCGACATTGGATTGTCAGAACATGCATGGACAAGTAGCTGCAATACATCACTGGCTTGCTCCAAACAAAAAGATAGTAGCAAGCTAGAAAGTCAGCTAACACGAGGAACTGTGCAAGGGCCAGTGTTTAAGAGGCTTTGAGTTAGGCACATGGATGTGCAGGGAATGGAGGGGTTATTGTTGTAGGGTAAACAATAGCGATGGCCAGTAATTAGTAACTAGGGATGTGGATTGTGCTAATGTGGTGACAGGAAAACGCACAAGCAAAGCCGAACAGGGAATGTCATTGATTTGTGCAGGCCCCATCATTATAACAGAAAGTTGGATCTACTGTTAATGAATTTAGATGTACATGATCATCTCATTCTGTTTGTCACAAGTCTTTTCTGAGTTCCATTCTGTAACTGAGACCTCAAGTTACTGTTAATCGGTTTCTGAATCGATCTTGCCATCTGAGAATATAAAAATGTACCAACTTCACTGGACAGTCAGCTTGGTTGCCTCCTGGTGCGCACCGGTTTAATAAATCCACCCCTTACTTCAAACACCAACTCCGCGTTGGCCTTTCCCTTTGCTCCTTCACGTATGGATCATTGTGCAGGGCAAAAAAGATTCCTTTAGCTTGGCATTATGTTTGGCAAGGATATTGTGGCCAAATGGTCAGTTTCTTGTGTAGGAAAGAACAGCAGATGCTGGTTTAAATCAAAGATAGACACAAAATGCTGGAGTAACTCAGCGGGACAGGCAGCATCTGTGGAGATGGTGAGGTTTTCGGGTCGAGACTCTTCGTCATGACCAGTTCTTGTGCTGTGTTTCTCTGTGTTCTGTGTTCAATTGCTCACCATTTATCTCAACTTTGTAGGTTTTGGACTCAAAAATATACCATGAATTGAAAAATTACAACAAATGAGGAAATGTAGAGATGCCAAAGTCAAATTTCAAAAGGCATCCAAGGGTAAAATGACAAATTGATGAACTAAACATTTATTAGCAGGGTAGCAGAGTGGCAATGGCTGGTCGGGCTGCTGCCTCACAGTGCCAGAACCTAATCTCAGGTGCGTCCGTGTGGAGTTTATACGTTCTCTCCTGTGTCCCTGTGGGTTTTCCTCCAAATGATCCAGTTTCCTCCCCATCCCAAAGACGTGCGAGTTTGTAAGTTTTATTGGCCTCTGTAAAAAATGTCCCCAGTGTGCAGGGAGTTGATGAATAAAGTGGGAGAACGGGTGAGAATGGATGAATGACGGTCTCAGTGGGCTGAAAGACAAGTTTCTATGATGTAGCTCTAAAACAAAACTAAACTAAACGAAACAAAATGAGGGTTTACTACATTTATGTAATTTATTACATTTTTTTAAGAAACAGAATAAGATCTCATAATACTTTAAGCATGCACATCTCAATGAGGTAGAGGACAAATGCACCAGGGAGTGTACAAACACTGAATTAGCGATACAATCTAATGACGCTATTTGGTAGAATTAAACCCGGAAGTAAACCACAGTTTATTTCTAGAGGTTTCAGTTGATTCCCACCACAGCGATGTTTCTGAAGGGGTTCCTCGGTTGGATCTCTAAAATCTTTTGATCAGTTAACACAACTTTATGAATGAGGAGCTCAAAGGAGTGTATGGAAACTGATGCGGAGCCAGGGGAACCTTACTTCCTCTTCAGAGTAGATCAGGTCTGTCCCGTTGAGTTACTCCAATTTGTGGTGTCTTTCTTCAGGTCTTGTATCCTAGTTAATGATAATGCCAAGGACATGCTTCATGTATAATAACGTGTTTTTATGACTGTTGGCAGCAATTTTCCCTCCTGGGGATAAATAAAGTTCTATCGTATCGTATTGAACCATGGTGGCCTGAGAGAGCTTGTTTCAGCCTTCAATGAGGCACTGTCCTAGTCCTCTAGAACTGTGCTAACCCTGAAACCAGCAACAGTCTGCTTCCCATGGACAGCAGATTGCTGCTCTACAGGACACTTGTGCTGCTAACAGGGAGCAGACTGCTGTAGTCTAGGGTTTTATCTGCCAGTCTCAGCAGCGTGCTGGAGGCTGCGTGGCAATCATGCAATCTGGCCAACAACAAATTGATCACACTGTTGTCTGATGCCGTGTAGGGTCCAGTTGGCAGTTGTGAGGAACCGAGGCTCCTGTTCCCCCTCAGCAATGTCAGCACCCAACTGACTCTCGTACAACAAGCAGTTAGACTGCTTCTCCAGATCTGCAAGTAAACCCGTTGGAACACAGCAGCTTATCACAAGCACATCGCTCAGCACAAGCATCATGAGGAGCATCTGTATCTCTGGGCTATAAAGAGAGCTGCCTTCCAGTAGCCACGGTGGCAAGAACAATAGTGCCTTCATAGAGTTTCCAAAACCATCTTGAAAATTATAAAAATTAAGAAGTACCAAGATTTGACTAGATTTGGTGCAATTGTTTTAGTGAGTTTCCTTTGCAGCCAATATATTGCTGCTGATTTGTATCAAGGAATAGACAATAGACAATAGACAATAGGTGCAGAGTAGGCCATTCAGCCCTTCGAGCCAGCACTGCCATTCAATGTGATCAGGCTGATCATCCACAATCTGTACCCCTTCTTTTTTTTTTATCTGCCTTCATCCCCATATCCCCTGACTCCGCTATCTTTGAGCCTATCTAGCTCTCTCATGAAAGTATCCAGAGAACCAGCCTCCACCGCCCTCTGAGGCAGAGAATTCCACAGACTCACGACTCTCTGTGTGAAAAAGTGTTAGTCTTCATTCTCCAGTTCTAATGGCTTACTCCTGTTATTCTTAAACTGCAGCCCCTGGTTCTGGACTTCCCCAATATCGGGAACATGTGTTAAAGAAGGAACTGTAGATGCCTTCCCTCAGTCCCTCGGGCTCCTATTTCCTCCTTCCCTCAGCCCTCGAGTTTCCTCCTCCTCCTTTTCCTTTCTTTATCCCCCCGCCTCCCCCCACCCCCCATCAGCCTGAAGAAGGGTTTCGGCCCGAAACGTTGCCTATTCACCTTCGCTCCATAGATGTTTGGCTGCACCCGCTGAGTTTCTCCAGATTTTGTGTACCCTCGGAACATGTTTCCTGCCTCTAGCGTGTCCAAGCCCCTTATATCTTATATGTTTCAATAAGATTCCCACTCATCCTTCTAAATACAAAAAGTATGCAAGCCCAGCCGCTCCATTCTCTCAGAATATGACAGTCCCCGCCATCCTGGGAATTAACCTTGTGAACCTACGCTGCACTCCGTCAACAGCCAAGAATATCCTTCCTCAAATTTTGGAGACCAAACCTGCACACAATACTCCAGGTGTTGTCTCACTAGGCCCTATACAACTGCAGAAGACCTCTTTGCTCCTATACTCAATTCTCTTGTTATGAAGGCCAACATGCTTTTCGCTTTCTTCACTGCCTGCTCCACCTGCAGGTTTACTTTCATGACTGATGAACAAGACCCCCATAATGGTCAAGTCAGACCACTCAACATAAACCATTTACTTGCTTTGTTTTCCCTCAAAAATAAACAAGATAAATCGGCTGACTGCCTTAAGGTTTTGTGCATTGCTACTGTGAAGCATAAGAAAGATTAAAGGGACAGAGGTTTCGGGGTAATGTAAGGGGGAACGTCTTTACTCAGAGGTGGTGGCTGTGTGGAATGAGCTTCCAGCAGAAGTGGTGAGGCAGGATCAATTTTAACATTTAAGAGTAAAGTGGATAGGTATATGGACGTGAAGGTAATGGAGGGGTATGGTCTGAGTGCAGGTAGATGGGACTAGGGAAAACAAAATGGTCGGCACGGACTGGAAGGGCCGAGAGGGCCTGTTTCCGTGCTGTAATTGTTATATGGTTATTGGTTAATAAATGCCGATGGAAATAAAATAACTTTCATCCTGCCCTCCTGAATAGCAAAGGTATAAAATCCCATTCTTGCATGATTCTTTAGTCAGAGGGAGGGCGAATCTGTGGAATTCTTTGCCACAGAAGGTTGTGGAGGCCAGGTCAATGGACAATATTTAAGGCAGAGATAGATAGATTCTTGATTAGTACGGGTATCAGGGTTTACGGGGAAACGGCTAGAGAACAGGATGACGAGGAGAGAAAGATCAGCCATGTTGAATGGCGGAGTAGACTTGATGGGCCGAATGGCCTAATTCTGCGCCTATCACATGATCTTATGAACGTGATTGTTGTTCGCCTCCTGGATAACTTTCAAATGAAAGGATGAATGAGTCTTGCAGTGTGAGGCCAGAGCATGGTGCCTTGTCTCTGGGGCACGTGGAGTTGCTTTATGTAGTCAGCTATTGTCAGACTCCCTTGCACCAAAATGACTTTCAAATCACAATAATAGTTGACCAATGCAAATGGTTGAATGGCTGGCAATAAAGACATTCTATAGAGAAATTGAACCGTGGAATAGCCTGATCCCAGGACGGAATAATTCAGAACCAGTAGCCATAATCTGAGATACCTTTGGAAATAATAAAACCTCCAATTTGCAACAGCACTGCAAAACGCCAAATATCACAGGGCCCTTGCTATGTGATAAATGGCAAATGTCGATGTTGGAAGATGAATGTCTGAAAGATTGGAAAGAAGTAGCTCCAATGACATGGGTCCTTTCGTGGATTTCTGGGATGCAGCAGAATATGAAGAATGATGATATAAAGTCATAGAGCTATATCATGTTAAGTCTTGGGCCTCAGCAAGTCACGCCCTTTTACATTAATTCCACACCAATCACATTTTTATTCTCCCTACCTTCCATCAGCTCCACAGATTCTACCACTCACATCCTCAGGACAATTTACACTGGCCAATTAACTATCACATGCATAACATCTTTGGATAGATCACATAGAAACCTAGAAAGTAGGTGCCGGAGTAGGCCATTTGGCCCTTCGAGCCGGCACAAAAAATTATAAACACCCCCCCCCCCCCCCACCAATCAATATGATCATGGCTGATCATCCAGAATCAGTACCCTGTTCCTGTTTTTTCCCTAAAACATATCCCCTTGAGAATCCACAATGCACAACTCTCTGGGTGAAATAGTCTTCTCCTTGTCTGTCCTAAATGGCCTACCCTTTTATTCTTTAACTGTGACCCTGGTTCTGGACTCCCCAACATTTTCCTGCATCTAGCCTGTCTAATCCCTTAAGAACTGTAATTTGCTTTTCTATAAGATCCCCTCTCATCCTTTCTAATTGCAGTGAATACAAGCTCAGTTTGATCCATTCTTTCACCAGTCAGTTCCCTCCCGCCATCCCGGGAATTAACCTGGTGAACTTAAGCTGCACTCCCTCAATAGCAAGAATGGTCCTTCCTCAAATTAGGAGACCAAAAATGCACACAAAACTCCAGGTGCAGTCGTACCAGGGCCCTGTACTCAATTCCTCTTGCTATGAAAGCCAACATGCCATTTGCTATGTTCACTGCCTGCTATGCCTGCATGTTTACTTTCAGTGACAAATGTACAAGGACAACATACGTCTCATTGAACCTCACCTTTTCCTAATCTGACAACATTCCGATAATAATCTGCCTTCTTGTTTTTGCCACCAAAGAGGATGACCTCACATTTATCCACATTATACTACATCTACCATGCTTCTGCCCACCCACCCAACCTATCCAAGTCACCCTGCAGTCTCATAGCATCCTCGTAGCAGCTCACACGCCAGCCCAGCTATCTGACTCCGCAAACTTGGAGATGTTACATTTAATTCCTTCATCTATATCGTTAATATATATTGGGTACCCGGATGTGGCGTCGAAGGACAAGAAGCTGAAGCAAAGTGGAAGCCAAATAACCGAACGGAAACTAAGCCGAAAAACCAACTAAAGGGACAACTAAAAGCGTCACCTACAAGCCAACTCACCAAAAGGCCACTCTGCCAAAAAGCCAAATAATGGACATGACGTCGCCAGGGTGGGGGGGGGGGACTTGTCAGCGATTGGTCCAGACCTCCGCGTCCATCCCATCACTGGCCGATGGAGACGGGAGGGTGGGGGTCATTTTCCTACACAAGGCCACCCTGGGCTGGAGAATGACTGGGCACTATGAACCTGAGCACCAAGTTGTAAGCGGCCGAAGGAGCACATCCCTCAGGACAGCCACCACTCCCACGGCCGCCCTCCGCTTCGTCTCCCCCGTGCGGCCGCACTGTGACGGGCTGTGGGTCGCCAGCGCACACCACACACGGGGCCGGGTGGAGCAGAGGTGTGGGACCGTCTGGTCCCTCCACCCACCCAGAGTCACTGACTGCGATGCACCGCCATCGGACCACAACCCCAGTCTGAAGAATGGTCTCGACCCGAAACGCCACCCATTCCTTCTCTGGCGGGTGCCCGTCACAGCCCGTCACAGTCCGGCCGCACTGGGGGAGACGGGGCAGAGGCGGCCCTGGCCGTGGGGGTGAGTGGGGCCGCTTACAACTTGGTGCTCACGTTCAGAGTGCCCAGTCACCTATAGCTTGTGTGGGAAAATGACCCCCACCCTCCCGTCTCCACCGGCCAGTAATGTGACGTATGCGGGGGTTTGGACCAATCGCTGACAAGTCCCGTCCCCTGGTGACGTCATGTCCGTTATTTGGCTTTTTGCAGAGCAGCCTTTCGGTGAGTTTGCTTTTAGGCGTCCCGCCCTTACCCGTTAGTTGGTGTTTTCAGCTTTGTTTCCGTTGGTTATTTGACTTCCACTTCTTTGCTTCGGTTTCTCGTCTTTCGACGCCACGTCCGCACACGATATATTGTAAATAACTGGGGTCCCATCACTGAACCTTATGGCACCCCACTAGTCACTGCCAGCCCATTCTGAAACAGACCATTTTAATTCCTACTCTTTGCTTCCTGTCTGCCAACCAGTTCTCTAAGATAAGATAAGATAAGATGCATTTATTTGTCACGTGTGCCAATTGGCACAGCGAAATTAAATCACCATACAGCCATACAGTAAAAATAAAGAACACAACATGGAGTAGATAGAATTCAACATAAAACATCCCCCCGCAGCAGGATCAAAATTTCCCCACTGTGAGGGAATGGCACCAAAGTTCAGTCTCTCCTAATGTTCCCCACAGGCTCCCCCATGGTCAGGGCCTCCCCCGAGCCCACTGCAGTCGCCTCTATCCATGTCAATACCCCTACCCCCAACCCCAATACCATGTGCTCTAATTTTGCACACTAATCTCTACTAATTGCACTAATTGCACACTAATTGTGTAGAGGACCTTGTCAAAGGCTTTTTGAAAGGTCAGATACACCACATCCACTGGCTCTCCTTATCCATTCTACTAATTACATCCTCAAAAAATTCAAGAAAATTAGTCAAGCATGATTTTCCCTTCATAAATCCATGCTGACTTTGACCATCCCATCACTGCTTTCCAAATGTGCTGCTATCTTTAATAATCGACTCACGCATCTTCCCCACAACCAATGTCAGGCAAACTGGTCTATAATTCACTGTTTTCTCTCCCCCTCCTTTCTTAAAAAGTGGGGTTACATTGACTACCCTCCAGTCAATGAACAATATTGACTGGTGCAGGAGTAGGCCATTCGGCCTCGAGCACAGCACCGCCATTCACTGTGATCATGGCTGATCATCCACATTTCTGTACCCCATTTTCCTGCCTCTCCCCTTATTCCTGACTCTGCTATCTTTAAGAGCTCTATCTAATCTCTCTTGAAAGCATCCAGAGAATTGGCCGCCACAGCCTATCTGAGGCAGAGAATTCCACAAATTCACAGCTCTGGGTAAAAAGATTTTCCTCATCACACCGTTCTAATGGGCCTACCCCTTATTCTTAAACTGTGGCCCCTGGTTCTGGACTCCCCCAACATTGGGAACATTGAAGTATTCAGACACCTTCACTTGTTCCACATTTTGTTAGGTTACAGCCTCATTTTAAAATGGATTCAATTAATTTTTTTAATCATCAATCTACACACAATACCCCTAGTATTTCTGGGAGATTGTTTGTGTCTTCCTTGGTGAAGACAGAACCAAAGTACCTGTTTAACTGGTCTGCCATTTCCTTGTTTCCCATTATGAATTCACCTGTTTCTGACTGTAAGGGACCTACAGGTGGAGAACATTGACCACACTGATATTCTGGTTTATTGGATGTTCCAACATTCTCCATCCAACTCGGCTCCAAATATGTTATTTCCTTATCTTGCAAATAAGTAACAGAGTAACATCTATTGGCTTTTTGTGGAAGTTTGATATTCTGCGCACTTCTATTTGCACAAGGAGTTATCCAAAAATTTATCTGCTCTTAAGGGTAAAGCAGCCTTGACCCAGCCTCTGCTAGCTCACTTCTTACAATTAGAGTCATAGAGTGCGAAACATGCCTGGAAACAAGCCCTTCCAACCCAACTTGCCCGCACCGACCAACATTAGACAATAGACACCCTGCATCCTCATTAGCATCCTCCTCACAGTTCCACACTGGCCACCCAGCTTTGTGTCAATTATACAATTTGCTAATGTTACTTTTAAGCATAGATCTAAATCATTATGTACATTGTAAATAGCTGCTGTCCCAGCACCGAGCTTTGCGGTACCCCACTATCACTGCCTGCCATTCTGAAAGGGACCTGTTAAATCCTTACTCTTTGTTTCCTGCCCGCCAACCATTTTCTATTCATGACAGTACCCTAGCCCCCGAATACCATGTGCTCTAATTTGCCCACTAATCTCCTATGTGGGACCTTATCAAAGGCTTTCTGAAAGTCAGGTACACTATATCCACTGGCTCTCCATTGTCCATTTTCCTAGTTACATCCTCAAAAAATTCCAGAAATTCCCCTTCGTAAATCCATGCTGACTCGGACAGATCCTGTTACTGCTATCCAAATGTGCCCACTATTGCATCTTTTATAATTGACTCCAGCATCTTCCCCACTACCGTTAATTCTATAATTCCCCGATTTTCTTAAAAGTGTGGATAATATTAGCTACCCTCCAATCCCTCCAATCCATAGGAACTGACCCTGAATCTATAGAACATTGGAAAATGATCCCCAATGCGTCCACGATTTCTAGAGCCACTTCCTTAAGTACCCTGGGACGCAGACCATCAGGCCCTGGGGGTTCATCAGCCTTCGTCCCATCGGTCTACCCAACACCATTTCCTGCTTAATGTGAATTTCCTTCAGTTCCTCCGTCACCCTAATAGCCCTGTCTCACGGTGCGAGTCCACCCACAAGTGACCCCAAAGTGAAAGGAAAAAAAACAGACTTGTGGTTATGTACGGTTCCAAGTTTATATTCAAGTGTTTAACCAAGTTCCCATGGGTATGTCATTTCTACGACGTTCCAAGTTCCTCTCCCGTTACTCTTGAGCCAACCGTGAATGAAGGTATGTTTTAATAAGCAACAGTGTTAAAGAAGACATCTCCATCCTGCGGCTTTGAGTTAAAGATAGAATTCAGCGAGGCCGCATCTATTGATATGACCTACAAAAGGAAAATGCGCACCGTCCAGTGCCAGAGCAGTTATACTTATGAATTGTTTGAAACACACATCACATAGTAAGAAGACCAGCGGGCGGAGGTTTGTTATATTTTAATTGAATTTACTGCCAGGTCTACACACTGCGGGGAGACGGGAGATGAAATCTTTGAATGTGGGCGGATGTCTCTGCGCCTGCTCGTTCTAAGCGGAATATATTTTTAGTTGCCTTTCAAGCCGGGCTTTTGTTTTATTCCTTGTTTTTGTTTACTCGCACACACTTTTCGTGTGTGAGGGTGTGAGAAGTCCATGCCGGGTGCCGGCCGACCCCCCCCCCCCGCCCGGCCACAGCCACTGTTCTTTCACGTCAGTTGCACATCAGATTGTTGGGAGACTGAGCTCAGGCTTCGCCTCCTGAGCTGCTTTAGTGCCCTGGCGTGAGTTGAGGTGGAGGGAGGTTGGGGGGGTGCGTGGGCGTCATTAATCTGTCTGGGGTGACAAGGCTCTTAGGTTAGGCTGGGATCATTCTCTGCGGGATGATCTTAGTGCGGGAGACAAGTGTAGGAGAGGTGTACTGACTGTGTGGGCAAACACTTTAGTAGTGATTACCCACCAGTCTCAAACGCCGCTGTGTCTCCCTGTCCCTGGGATAGTAGGGGGTGATCAAACAGCACAATACCCCCCTCCCCCTCCACGCCAACATGAAGGGCAACGATCCCAAGGCTTTAGCATCAGAAACAGTGGGCAGGCGACAATCACCTGCCATAATGCCTACCTCTCTACCCCTCACCCTCACTTCGGTAAATCCGACCATACCGCGGTGCTGCTTCTTCCTGCCTACAGGCAGCAATTAAAGAACACACCCCCAGAGGAGAGGACAGTACAGAGCTGGTCGGGGGGGGGGGGGGGGGGGGGGCAGAGGAACAACTACAGGACTGTTTGGAGTCTGTAGACTGGGCAATGTTCAAGGACTCGGCAACAGACTTGAACGAATACGCCACAGTCGTTACAGACTTCATTAAGAAATGTGTGGAGGACTGTATCCCCACCAAAACCTTCCGAGTGTTTCCCAATCAGAAAACGTGGATCAACTTTTAGATCCGCACTCTTCTGAAGACCAGACACCAGGCATTCATGTCTGATGATACAGTGGTCTACAAGAAGTCCAGATACGACCTTGGTAAGGCCATCAAAAAGGCCAAAAGGGACGTCTGCTCCAAGCTGGAGGATGAGACAGATGCTCGGCAGCTGTGGCGGGGCCTGAATGCAATCACCTCCTACAAGGCGAAAGGAGGCAGCTCGAATGTCGGCGAAACATCACTCCCTGATGAGCTCAATGCGTTTTACGCACGTTTTAATAGAGGGAACACCGATGTGCCTTCCCGAGCCCTCATTCGCTGTGATGGTATTTCAGTCTCAGTCACAGAGGCTGACGTCAGGAAATCCTTCAGAAGGGTGAACCCTCGAAAAGCGCCTGGACCTGATGGCATACCTGTTCGTGTTCTAAAAACCTGTGCGGACCAACTGGCTGGAGTTTTTTACGGACATTTTCAACATGTCACTTCTGAGGTCTGAGGTTCCCACCTGCTTCAAAAAGGCATCAATTATACCAGTGCCCAAGAAGAGCTAGGTGACGGGCTTCAATAACTATTGACCTGTGGCACTAACGCCTGTGGTGATGAAGTGCTTCGAGAGGTTGATCATGGCGCAAATCAATTCCTACCTCAACAAAAACCTGGACGCACTGCAGTTCGCTTACCGCCACAACAGATCAACAGTGGATGCGATCTCGCTGGCTCTCCAGTCCACTCTGGACCACTTGGACAACAAAAACTCATATGTCAGACTGTTATTCATCGATTACAGCTCGGCATTTAATACTATCATCCCCTCCAAGCTGGTTACCAAACTCGCAGAACTGGGTCTCTACGCATCCCTCTGCAATTGGATCCTCGGCTTCCTCATTCACAGACCACAGTCTGTTCGTATTGGTGGAAATGTGTCAGACTCGATAACAATCAGCACGGGAGCACCTCAAGGCTGCGTGCTCAGCCCCCTGCTGTACTCACTCTATACTCATGATTGCGTAGCCAGTCACAGTGCGAACTCCATCATCAAGTTCGCTGACGACACCACTGTTGTGGGACGTATCACTGATGGGGATGAGTCAGAGTATAGAAGAGAGATCGAGCAACTGTCCATATGGTGCCAGCACAATAACCTGGCCCTCAACACCAGCAAAACCAAGGAACTGATTGTGGACTTTGGAAGGAGTAGGATGGGGACCCACAGTCCCGTTTATATCAACGGGTCGATGGTTGAGTGTCAAGAGCTTCAAACTCCTGGGCATGCACATCTCTGAAGATCTCTCCTGGTCCGAGAACACTGATGCAATTATCAAGAAAGCTCACCAGCGCCTCTACTTCCTGAGAAGATTACGGAGAGTCGGTTCGTCAAGGAGGACTCTCTCTAACTTCTACAGGTGCACAGTAGAGAGCATGCTGACCGGTTGCATCGTGGCTTGGTTCGGCAACTTGAACGCCCTGGAGAGGAAAAGACTACAAAAAGTAGTAAGCATTGCCCAGTCCATCATCTGCTCTGGCCTTCCTTCCATCGAGGGGATTTACCACAGTCGCTGCCTCAAAAAAGCTGGCTGTATCATCAAGGACCCACACCATCCTGGCCACACACTCATCCCCCTGCTACCTTCAGGTAGAAGGTGCAGGAGCCTGAAGACTGCAACGACCAGGTTCAGGAATAGCTACTTCCCCACAGCCATCAGGGTATTAAACCTGGCTCGGACAAAACTCTGATAACTAATAACCCATTATCTGTTATTTGCACTTTATTAGTTTATTTATTCATGTGTGTATATATTTATATATGGTATATGGACACACTGATCTGTTTTGTAGTAAATGCCTTCTATGTTCTGTGTGCTGATGCAAAGCAAGAATTTCATTGTCCTATCAGGGACACATGACAATAAACTCACTTGAACTTGAACTTGAACTAACGCTTCTGGTGTGCAGTGTGAAGTAGTCACCAAAATACACTGCATCTTTAAAAAGGAAAAATACAAAATATGACAATCCCACTGGATAGGCCTTAGTCATGGTGTTGTACAACAAGGAAACAGGTCCTCCGGCCCAGCTTGGCCGTGCCGTCCAATTTGATGTCTCGGGGTAGTCCTATTTGCCTGCATGTGGCTTCCCATACATTTATCTGTCGTTAATAACCTCAAGAAATTCCCTGCTTCAGTTTCCGGGGTCCAACTCAGAGAGAAGTCTCCCCCCTTTCCAGGGTTAGTCGCTCCACTGTTTATAATGCTCTCTGCATTATGAAGTCCTCGACAGTGAACCCCATGGGCAATCATGACCAAATTATCTGCACTTGTCAGTACACTTGTCTCCCATACTAAGTCACCCCAACCCCCCTCCCCTCCCTCTTCCCCCCCCCCTTCCCTCCCCACCCTCACCCCCCACACCTTTCCCTCCCAACTCCAGAGACGTCCCGACCCCCTGGGAAACTGAAGGGAGCGACAATCAACTGCCACGGATACAAATAATGTCATACACAAGCAAGGGCAGATGCGGGTTGACAAAAAGTGAACACATGGTACTGGAGAAATTTGGAAATGTCATCCCGTCACCCATTCCTTCTCTCCAGAGATGCTGCCGTCCCCCTGAGTTACTCCAGCTTTTTGTGTCTATCTTCACACCCTGACAACCTCCACCCATCTTGCACACCTGGCTCAGATCTCTCCAGGCCAGTCCGCCAGACCACATGACCTCCATCATCCCCCATCTCGTCCTCAGACAACACCACTTCATTCTCTTCCAGTTTTATTTCCGATAGAACATGACTTCCCTATCAAAATGGATTGTTAACTTTGCCATGTTGTTGACACAATTATCATTTTTCCACTAAACCAATGTTTAATGTGACACAGATTCCTTCTGGACCAGTGGCATGGGTTTTGAAGAAAATATCCCATGCCACACTTGTTGCCATGGTAGGGGAAGGGCATGCTAATGAAAGACTGAAGTTTAGTTTAGTTTAGTTTTGTTTAGATTCAGATTCACATTCACATTCACATTCACATTTATTAAGGTGCAGTGATATTAAGGTGCAGTGATATTTGAGTTACCATACAGCCATACAATTAAAAGAACACAACACAATTAAAAAGAATGATGGAACTTAACATAGAAACATAGAAACAGAAAATAGGTACAGGAGTAGGCCATTCGGCCCTTCGAGCCTGCACCGACATTCAGTATGATCGTGGCTGATCATCCAACTCAGTATCCTGTACCTGCCTTCTCTCCATACCCCCTGATTCCTTTAGCCACAAGGGTCACATCTAACTCCCTCTTAAATATAGCCAATGAACATACACATCCACCACAGTGATCACTGTGATAGAAGGCAATAAAGTTCAGTCAGTCTTCCTCCTTTTGTTCACCCGTGTTTGGGGCCTTGACCCTCCGTAGTCGCCGCTACGGACGGCCCGATGAACAAGCCCTCGCGTTGGAATGATCGAAGCTCCGACGTCGGGTCGAATGGAACACACTCCACGGTTTAGTTTAGTTTTGTTCAGAAATACAGAGGGGAAACAGGCCCTTCAGCCCACCGATTCAGCGCCAACCAGCGATCCCCACGCACGAACACTATCCTACGCACGAGGGCCAATTTTTACATTTTACCAAACCAATTAACCAACAAACCTGTACATCTTTGGAGTGTGGGAAGAAAGCAAAGCTCCTGCTGATAACCCACGCAGGTCCTGGGGCGAAGGTACAAACTCCGTATAGACAGCACCCGTAGTCAGGCTCCAACCCGAGTCTGTGGCACTGTAAGGCAGCAACTCTACCGCTGCACCACCGTACTACCCTAAAGATGAGCAGTTAAAGGGAAAGTTTGGCAATATAAGTCATTGAGGGCAGAGTGATCGTCGATCAGGAGTTTGCTTAAAATAATGGACATGAAGTGCTTCTCAGTGAGAGGGTCAGTGTTGGAGGCTGTTGGAGAGAGGGGATTGAAGGAGATACGTTGATCATTAATAAGCACATGAGTAAAGGATAAATTCTAATTCTGAACATGTGCTGGAAAGTTGCTTTCTTTCAACACAAACATATTACAAATATTGTATAAATTACAATAATTTTTAATTCTCTCTGCATAACAGCACATTAGAGTCAATGTTAATTGTAAAACTCCAAATAACCAGGGTATTCAGGATTTCATCTCCCTTGCTCCTCAATTAGTAGTTTTAAAATAAGAAATTTGCATTTGTAAGGTTTATGTTTGAGGATGAAATCATCAGTCGCATTGTACCAATTACTGTTGTTAACTGCTCAGTAATTATCTTCTTCATGCTTTCTCTACTTTCTAATTCACCACTGATGCTAAATTAAACCATCCTTTGGAACATACAAAGTAATAATGCAAATTGAGGATAATAATTCATGAGTTGACTGAGGTGCTACTCATTGCATTTCATGTTAATAATCAAAGACCTTTTAACTCAGTATCAGTTTGTGATCGAGTGATGCTGTGTTTTTTGTTATTCTTTACTTCATCTTAGCTTTAACTCCTTCAGAGATTGATGTTCACAATAGAGAATTGCAGTAGCTTACTGCTAAGCACAATTATATTTCCTTTCCAACTTATCTATTTGGAATAAGGAGTTGTGGCTTGGGATAAATACTAAACTGACTGATGTGTGATGTGTTCTGTGTCATGCTCTACACCAATTTGTTGAACCACAACTTACATTCACGCAGCACATCCATCCATCCATCCATCTATCTATCTATCTATCTATCTATCTATCTATCTATCTATTCCATCTGTCATCTGTCATCTGTCATCGTCATCTGTCATCTGTCATCTGTCATCTGTCATCTGTCATCCGTCATCCGTCTTCCGTCTTCCGTCTTCCGTCTTCCGTCTTCCGTCTTCCGATCTATCTATCGTCCTTCTATCATCCTATCTATCTATCTTCCTTCTATCATTCTATCTATCTATCTTCCTTCTATCATTCTATCTATCTATCTTCCTTCTATCATTCTATCTATCTATCTTCCTTCTATCATCCTATCTATCTATCTTCCTTCTATCATCCTATCTATCTATCTTCTTCCTTCTATCATCCTATCCATTCTATCTTCCTTCTATCATCTATCTATCTATCTATCTATCTCTATCTTCCTTCTATCATCTATCTATCTTATCTATCTTTATTATCTATCTATCTATCTTCTTCTATCATCTATCTATCTATCTATCTATCTATCTCTATCTATATTCTTCTATCATCTATCTATCTTCCTTCTATCATCTATCTATCTACCTTCCTTCTATCATCTATCTATCTTCCTTCTATCATCTATCTATCTTCCTTCTATCATCTATCTATCTTTCTCTATCTATCTATCTTCCTTCTATCATCTATCTATCTATCTATCTATCTTCCTTCTATCATCTATCTATCTATCTATCTATCTATCTTTCTATCTATCTATCTTCCTTCTATCAATCTATCTATCTTCCTTCTATCATCTATCTATCTTCCTTCTATCATCTATCTATCTTTCTTCTATCATCTATCTATCTTCCTTCTATCATCTATCTATCTTCCTTCTATCATCTATCTATCTTCCTTCCTTCTATCATCTATCTATCTTCCTTCTATCTATCTTCCTTCCTATCATCTATCTATCTTCCTTCTATCATCTATCTATCTTCCTTCCTTCCTTCTATTATCTATCTCTCTTCCTATCATCTATCTATCTATCTATCTTCCTTCCTTCCTTCTATCATCTATCTATCTGTGGCATTCATTCCAACTGGGTTGAGTGGTGTCATCTGCTTCATGATATCCTGGTGCTGTGTTAGCCACTCGTCATGATGCAGTTTCACTGATAAGTAAGCTAGGCAGATGAGCAGTCCTCCCCTCGCAAGAAGGAAATAACACAATACATAACAGAATTCAACATAAAACATAAACATCCCCCACAGCAGAACCTGCACCTCTCGCTGTGGTGGAAGGCACAAAAGTTCAGTCAATCTTCCTCCCCCTCCGCAGTCGCCGCTACGGACAGCCCGATGCACAGGCCCTCTCGCCGGGGTGATCGAAACTCCGACTTCAGGATGGATCAGAACACTTTGCGGCGTGGAATTCCCAAATCAGCCGCTTCCTACTGGACACCACGGTTTTGTGATGCCAAGACCACAGGCCCCGCGGTCGGAGCACTTCTTCTGGCAAATCCTCGGCAAGGATTGCAGGCAGCTCCGCGATGCTAACGTCCACGCTGCGCCCGCTGCTGAAGCCTGCGCTCTGGGCCAGTCTTGGGTCGGAAAGGCCGCATCAATCTAGTTGTTAGGCCCGCGAGAGGGGCGAAAATGCGACACGGAGAAAAAGTCGCATCGCCGTCGAGGTAAGCACATCAACATAAGTAAAAAGCCAAGATACTTGTAGCAATGTTACAAAATGTTGAGATTTAAAAAATCAAGTCTGCAATTTATCCCGTCAGATAAATCATAAAAAGAAGTTTAATTTGACACCTAATTCACTTTCATATCTTCAGTATTAAAAAAGTTATGGCCATTTTCATACTCGGAAATTAGCTTCTTGTTCCCTATTGCTTTTCCATTGACTTGCCACAAAAGCTGTGATCAAGGACAGTCAAAAGCCCATAACTCTCTTAAAAATTAAGAGAACTGAATGAAATTTTCAGTTATTATGGATTGAAGCATTCTGAAACAAATATGAGGCAATCTTACTTGGATGACCTAAAATTAAAGCATATAATTAGTTAGTTACCTAATTGTAGCTAATTACAAAATTCAATCACTAGATCTAAACATCTATCCATTTCTTAAGAAAAGGTAAACATTTTTAAAAAGCCTAAGTGTCCAAATAACATTCACACAAGAATTCACAATATAACATGATTTTTAAATCTCATTGTCATGAATTTATAGGCCAAATTGAAAGAATTTAGTGTTTAATTCCCGTAAATTAATCTCCATTTAAATCATCTTGCGAGTGGGATTTTGTGGAACGCGATCGACTGGAACGTTGCAGTTGCGGTGAATTTAAACCCCATATCGGCAGGAAAAGTACTGCCGGTTCGTATCTTTTCTTTTTTTTTTTTTTTTTTTTTATAATTTTTTTATTATAGAAACAATATATACAGAGTACACTCTTATACGGCATTGAAAATTATATAATATACAAAATTATATAATATTGATTATCAATTGATACTGTTTGTGTTAATTGTAATATTATCCATTATACATTTCCTGGTTATTTATTTTGTATAATTGGGAGTGTATGTAGTATATTCCTAAAATAAGCAATATACTCACACTTCTCATACGCACATATTTCTTCTAATTACCAAATACAAATCCCCCCTAATATAACTACATAATACCCAATCTTAACCAAACTTTTGTGATATTCATGATATTTTCATAATATTAAGAGTGTTTGTATTATTATTAACTTTATATTTCAAAAGTTATTATATAGTTGAAAATGCACATTTTATATAATTACAAAATTTAAGACATCTATAATATTTTCATACAACTAATAATAGGTGTATTCATACTAATATTAAGAATATATGTAATATGTTTCTATACTTTTTTTCCCTACTTAAAGATAGAAAAGATAGAGTAGAAAGTAGAAAATAGAAAAGAAAATGTGAAAAGTTTGATGGAGATTAAAATATTACTAAAATAATCCATTCTTGGAGATACATTCATGATTTATTATATGTATTTCTTCATCCATTCAGATATTCAGGCCTCAGTCAAGTCCCGCGCCGAACCATTATGACCCTGTAAATATTTAATGTATGGAGACCAAATCCTTTGAAGAGATCTAACCTATCCATAAGGACAAGTCTCAATCTCTCCAAGTGAAGTGTCTCCGACATTTCTGTATTCCACATTTTAATTGTTGGGGATGCAGGGCCTTTCCAAAATTTTTAGTATTAATTTTTTCCCAATTATTAGAGAATAGTCGATATAAAAGTTCTTTGATTCCTTGTAATTATTTGTTCCGTTTCCGGTATTCCAAGTATTATTAACTTTGGATCAGGAATCATAGTAATATTAACAACATTCGAGATTATCTTAAATATTTCGTTCCAATATTCTACAATCTTCGTTACAATTAGTAAATGAATGTGGACAAATTTGCTTCTAAGATTTGACATTTATCACATATAGGCGATAATTTTGGAAATATATTATGTAATTTAGATTTAGAGTAATGTAATCTATCTAAAATTTTAAACTGTATAAGAGCAATGTTTAGCATTTAACGAGCAGTAATGTATGTGTTGTAAGCTTTCTTCCCATATTTCTGGGCTTATTATTTGACCTAATTCATTTTCCCAACGCTGTCTGTGTATTTCCGATGATGGAATATCACTTTCCAACAAAATATTGTAAATGTATGATATCATTTTTTTCTGTATTTGGATGTTTATTCAAGCATTCATCTAAAATTTCACTCTTTCTATTTCTGAATTCTTGTGTATTTGCAGAGATATAGTTTCTGATTTGTAAGTATCTGAAATATTCATTATTATGAAGCCCGTAAGCTTGTTGTAATTCTTGAAATGAAAGAAAAAAATTTTCCTTATAAAGATCCCCTATATTTAAAATTCCTTTATTTTTCCATTGTATAAAAGCCTTATCCATCGTTGAGGGTTTAAACGTAAAATTGTTGGCAATAGTAAGACCTAGCGGTATAAATTTTAGTTTTAATGTTTTCTTTATTTGTTTCCAAATACGTATTCCACTTTCTATTATCGAGTTTTCACTATAAATTTTCTTAGGTACATTAATATTAGCAAATATTATAGAGCTAATTTCAAATGGAAAACAGTCTTCTCTTTCCATTTTTACCCAGTTTGGTTTATTATCTGTTTCTTCTAACCAGAAGTTCATATTTTTAATATTAACTGCCCAATAATAAAACATAAAATTTGGTAATGCTAAACCCCCGTTTATTTTAGCTTTACATAAGTGTTTTTTATTTATTCTATGGTTCTTATAATCCCAGATAAAGTTAGTGACTATAGAGTCTACTTTTTTAAAAAAAATTTTAGAGAGATATATCGGATTTGATTGAAATAAATATAATAATTGTGGGAGAAAAATCATTTTTATTGCGTTTATTTTACCTAACATTGAAATAGGTAAACTTTTCCAGTATAAAATATTTTTATTTAATTTATTCAGTAATAACGGGAAATTAGACTTAAATAGAGAGTCAAATCTTTTTGTAACAAAAATACCAAGATATTTAATATTTTCATTTGTTATCTTAAAAGGAAATTGTTGTAATATCTGTAAGTTATTCATGGTTATTGGCATAAGTTCACTTTTATTCCAATTAATACTGTATCCTGAAATTAAACCAAATTCCGTTATTAGTTTTTAACAAATTACGGATACTTATTTCCGGTTTAGTGATATAAAGTAATATATCGTCCGCATATAACGAGATTTTATTCTTAGTATCTTTAGTATCATATCCATATATTTCCGGGTGCAATCTTACCCTTTGGGCAAGAGGTTCGATTGCTAACGCAAACAGTAAAGGTGATAAAGGACAGCCTTGTCTACAAACCTCGAGATAAACTAAATTTAGTTGATAACATATGGTTTGTTGTTATTCTAGCTGTTGGGTTTGCATATAATAATTTGATCCAAGTAGTAAACTTATCACCAAGCTTAAAAGCTTCCATCACCGAAAATAAATAAGGCCATTCCACCTGGTCAAAAGCTTTTTCTGCATCCAGCGAGATAACTACTAAGTCTTTTTTATCACTTCTTTTCGAATATATGATATTAAATAACCGTCTTAGATTATATGAAGAATATCTTTTAGGTATAAATCCTGTTTGATCAGGATGAATTAATTCGTTAACAAACTTTGCTTAATCTTTGTGCTAGTATCTTTGTTAAAATTTTTTGATCCGTATTTAATAAAGCAATTGCTCTATATGATCCTGGGTCATCCAAATCTTTATTTATGTTGGGTATAAGTGTTTATAATAGATTCGTTCAATGTATCTGGTAATTTCTCTTGTGTAATATATCTGTTCATATAATGATTTTAAATATGGGACCATTTGATCATGAAAAATTTTATAAAAATTCCGAACCTATACCATCCGGTCCTGGAGTTTTACCATTTTTTAATGATTTAATAGATTCTTGGATTTCTTTTATTGAAATATCAGCGTTTAATAGTTCTCTATTTTGTAAATCTAATTCTTTTAAGTTACATATATTTAAAAAGGCATCTATTTCTGTTTTATTTACTGTCGCTTTAGCAGTATACAGATTTTTATAATATTGCATAAATCTTTCATTAATATCTTTGGGTTGTATTAATAATTCACCGTTTTGTGATTTAATCCTATGTATAATTTTTTCAGCTTCAATTTTCCTTAATTGTCGAGCCAATAATTTTTGGGGTTTGTCTCCAAATTCAAACAGCAATTGTTTAGTATGTTGGTAATATTTTAAAACTTGATCAGTGTATATTTTGTTTAATTTATACTTCAATGCTACAATTTTATTATGTATTATTATATCTGATTTTGTTGCATTCTGTATATCTAATTGTTTAATCTCCCTTTCTAAGTCCTGTTGTTCCTTCCGAATCTTTTTATTATGGAATGCTTGTGAAGAAATCATAATTCCTCGAAGATATGCTTTAAATGTTTCCCATAATAAAGAGCGAGATATTTCTGGTTGATCATTTATTTCAAAAAACATCTTAATCTGAGTTATAATATATTCCTGAGTGGCTTTATTTTTTAAAATTTGTGGGTTAAGTTTCCATTGTCCTAGATTTTCTGTTTTACCATTTATTTTAATTTTAAATGTTAATGGCGCATGATCTGAAATTATAATATTATGATATTTAGATTTCGTAAGTAAGTGAAATAAGCTTTGCATCTACCAGAAAGTAATCTATTCTTGAATAAGTTTTATGTACTGGCGAGTAAAAGGAATATTCTCGACCAGTAGGATTTTCTGTTCTCCAAACATCTTTAATGTTAGTCGTTTGGATATATGCATTTAATAAATCACTAGTATGTGATTTAATTTTTCTTTGTTTTGAAGATCTATCTAAATAAGGGTCTAATGTACAATTAAAATCTCCTCCAATTATCAAATTATAATGTGTTAATTCCGGAATATTATTACTTTCTTAAAAAATAAAGGACTGTCAAAATTTGGTCCATAAATATTAACGAAAATCATTTTTTCCCTGTTTATTTCTCCTATCACAATAATATATCTGCCATCTTTATCAGATATAGTAGATGTATGCTTAAATAAAGTACCTTTACGAAATAATATTGCTACGCCTCTTGATTTATGCGTAAAGGAGGAGTGATATATTTTGTCTATCCATTTGGCTTTCAGCCTATTTTCAGCGTCTTTTTTTAGGTGAGTTTCTTGAATATAAATTACATCAGCTTTAATTGCCTTTAAGTGTGTCAATATTTTTCCTCTTTTTTATTGGTTCATTGATACCTTTAACATTCCAACTGCAAAAGGTTAATCCCTCATTCCCCGTATTTCTTTTTAAGTCCTGCATTTTAAATTTGTGGGAATCTACAATAGAGTCCAAGGGTCCGTGCAGTAGACCTAACCTTACACCCGAACACCGAATAGATGAATTTTAAATCTCTTTTATGTACTTCACGAATATATCTCCATTGTTCCAGTGTGTAGCTTCATTCAAACTGAAAGATACAATAAGCATAAAAGGATAGTAAAAAGTAGATAAAGAGATTAATAGAGTGTATAAAGAATGAAAAAACTACAAATGAAATATTTGTAGTTTGTGTAAGCCATACTACATTGGCTATCCATCTAAAGGCTTTCCGGCATTGATGTTTATTAATTTGGCCAGCTCCTAGATTTAAGGAATTATTATTCCATAATAATAATATTTTAACGGGGATATAATATTAAAGAAATGAAAAAAGTGATATTGATCATCATATAAAAGTATGTATATCTAAAATTAATTTAAAAATCTAACTATAAAACAGGAGATAAAGAGTTTTTAAAGTACAAAAAATAAAAATCATTATTAAAGAAGAAAAAAATAAGGGGAGGGTATCTCCAAATTTAACAAGACATAGGATATTAATTATTAGTAATATTAATTAGCAATAGTGAACAATCTTGGTTAATAATAATCATAGTGATAATGAAACCGCGTTATGATTTTAGTATGTGTGTTTATTTGTTTGTGTTAGTTATATATTATGACTAATTGTCAATGTTCAGCAAGCATCTTCCAATCCAGAAAAACGCTTCGTTCCATACGACATTGTCCATTCCTTCTAGTTCCTTCTAATTCCATATTATCGTATGAAGTCTCACAGAATGTTAAGAGACCGTACTAGGTCTTTAAAAATAGTAAAAGACAGTATGTTTGCTTGTAGATAGTTTTTCAAGTGTCAAACTGCTTTGCAAATTCCATTGCTTCTGCTGGGGTCTTGAAGAAATGTTCCACGTTGTTATAAGTAACTCTTAGGATGGCTGGGTAATTCAAACCGTATCTCAAGTTTTCTACACCCCTCATAAGGCTTTTGGCTTCATTAAACGCTTTTCGTTTTCTGGCAACCTCTGGGGGATAGTCTCGATAGATACTGATTCTTTGTCCTTGAAATGTCAGATTCTTTTTTTCCCGAAGCTCTCCGCATAATATCCTCCAGGATAAAATCATATTGTAGCTTTACAATCATTTGTCTTGGGGGGCATTTGTACTGGTCTGTCGTCTGCCGACTCGATGTGCACGAGCTAATACAGGCTTATCATCCAAAGATAAAAACAGCTTGAAGTAGTTTAGCAGTGAATTCTCGAGTGTCTTCGTGTTTCTCTAGACCTTCAGGAATCCCTGCGATCCTCAAGTTCTGTCTTCTCTGATAGCCTTCTAGCTGAGTGCATTTCTCTGTTACTTTAGATAACAACTCCAGTAGGCGTTCTTGTTCTGTTATCAGCTTTGCTGTAGACACAGTACTAGCCTCCGCTATCTTTTCAAGGTTTTTCATGCCATCTGCCTGTTGTTCCACCACATTTGCAATAGGATCAATCTTATTTTGAAAGTCTTTTTTAACTTTTTTCAAGTTTAATCTCCATCTTACGTTCCATATTATTGATCATATCAATAAATTCATTCTTCAATTTTTCTGATTCTTTCTTAAACTTATTATCAATTTTTGACTTTGTATCTTTTTGAAATTCAATTCCATTGATTTTTCATCAAGTCCATCTGATTGTTAATTTGACAAAATTTCTTCCTTTATTTCTCCCTTTATTTCTTTCATTTCCTGCTTTATATCTTTCATTTCTGCCTTGAACTCTCGCTTTAAATCAGCCATCTGGTGAGAAATAAAAGCTCTCAAATCCTCACCTTCTGTGCCTGCTTTCCTGGAGACATCTTCCAGGGAGCTGGCCCTACTTGAGTCCGAGGCTTCTCCCAGGCCTTCTCCCGCTCTCGCCCGGGTTTTTCGAGCTTTTGTCTTATCGGTAGGGCTCCGTGCCATCATGGTTTGTCGCAGGGCTGATGACGTCACTCGGTACCGTCGATATTAAAACGGCAAGCAGTGTGAAGCAGGCAGCCGGTAAGTCTTTTTAAGTCCCCGTTTTTCCCGAATTTTTACGGAGCTGGCTGGCGCTATGCTTTAAGACTCCATAGCGCCACCGGAAGTCCGGTTCGTATCTTTTCTAAGTCACCTTTTCGCAACGTGAAATTTTGATTAAAGGCATCCTAAGAAGCAAGTTTATATGAAAAAATAAACAGTGCATCTTGCCTCGTCCCCTACGTGAGATCCGTCCCGTTGTCGGCGTTGACGGCATTAGAAGATGATTTTAATTTTACTCCTGCTTTTAATTTTTCCAGCGCTAGTTTTAATAAACTTAATAAAACGGCAGTCGAAGCGATTTTTCTTCAGCAACTAAAAAGCCTGTTCAAAATTGATTTGAATCGTCTGAAGAAAAATCGCTTTTTAAACCCGCCCCCCTCTCAAAAGCGCCAAAGTCGCGCACATGGCCAGTGACAGAACTGCAGCACCGCTAAAGGTAAGTTTTGTAACATACCTAATACTGGGCAGAAGAGTAATCAAAATAAAAGCGAATGTTGCAAATATTTGGACAGCCCAGCTGTTTTTAACCTCCCTTTCTCCTCCCCTTCTCCGAGATGGTATCAACACACCTGTGTCACCTGAGCTGCTGACTCCACCACAGAACATGTATTGCTCTGTTCTCTCCCCACCTTCTTCTCTCTGCAATTTTGAAGAAAGGTTGTCGAGCTGCTGTGTATCTCCAGCAATTCCTACTTTTATTTCAGGTTTTCCAGCATCTGCTGTATTTTTTTTAAACAAACAATGTGATATAATGGTGATTATAAAATTGAATGGTTTCAAATTTTTCATTTGGCATTCTAGCGAATGTAATATTCACCCATGAATATCTCTCAGAGTTGCTCATTAAACTGTATATTATTGTGGACCAAGTAAACATAAGATATAATTTTAATGGTCAGGCAAACACCTCCATTGCCATGCTGTGAGAATGGAGAGGCTGAGAAGGAGTTTCTTCCCAGAGGCCATTAGGACTGTAAACTCCTATCTCACCAGGGACTAACTTTACTGTACCATTCTACGGGTTTTTTTTTAATTGCTGTTTTTCTTTCCTTTTTCCTTCCATTTTCGTTCCTCCCACAATATGTAATATGTAAAAGAATATGTGATTCTGGTCCATTCTGTTTGTAGTTTATTTGTTTGTTTATTTGTTTTTTGCTCAAAGTCCGCAAGCATTGCCACTTTTCATTTCACTGCATTTCTCGCGTGTGTATGTGACGAATAAACTTGACTTGACTTGACTAAAGGGTCAGTTTGGAGATCATATTTCCTCTTGTAGGAGAATCCAGGACAGGGGTCATTTTACACAGACATGAGGCAAAATGTTTCCTCAGTGGGGTTCATAAGTCTGTTGAAATCTTGTTCTCAAAAAGCAGCGGAAACAGAGTATTTTTAAGACAAAGCGAGATAAATTCTTGAGAAGCGAGAAGGCGAATGATTACTGGAGGCATGTGCAGATGAGGTTAGGGTTAGATCAGCCATAATCTCATTGAATGGCCGAGGAGACTTGAGGAACATTGTTGTCCTCCTGCTCCTAATGTGTATGTTGGTACATGTGCAAGGGCATAAGGCACGACTCCATCGACACTTCACACTGTCTCGGGAAATCAGCCATTACAATCAAGGATAACTCCAGTCATTCCCTGTTATCTCCTCTCCTGTTCGGCAGAAGTTTAACAAACACATTCACTATCAGATTCAACAACAGCTTCTTCCTTGCAATTGTCAGACTCTCGAACAGACCTTTCATATGCTAAGGGATTTATCCCTGTTCTCCCAATCTAACTCATTGCAAACCATGCACTTTTTTTATCCTCACCTTCTCTGCAGCTGTAACACTATTTTCTGTGGTACACAAAAGGCTGGAGAAACTCAGCGGGTGCAGCAGCATCTAAGGAGCGAAGGAGATGGGCGACGTTTCGGGTCGAGACCCTTCTTCAGACTGGTCAGGGATCAGGGAAACGAGAGATATAGACGGTGATGTGGAGAGATAAAGAACAATGAATGAAAGATATGCAAAAAAGTATCGATGATAAAGGGAACAAGCCATTGTAAGCTGTTTGTAATGTGAAAATGAGAAGCTAGTGTGACTAGGGTGGGGGAGGGAGATAGAGAGAGAGGGAATGCCAGGGCCCGAGGGCTGAGGGAGAGGTGGGAAGGGGAGGAGACAGCAAGGGTTAACAGAATTGAGAAAATTCAATGTTCAAGCCCAGAGGATGCAGACTCCCCAAGTGGAATATGAGGTGCTGTTCCTCCAACTTGCGGTGTTGCTCACTCTGGCCGTGGAGGAGGCCCAGGACCGAGAGGTCGGATACGGAATGAGAGGGGGAGTTGAAGTCCTGAGCCACCGGGAGGTCGGGTTGGTTAATGCGGACCGAGCGGAGGTGTTCGGCAAAACGATCGCCAAGCCTCCGCTTGGTCTCACCGATATAGATCATCTGGCATCTGGAGCAGCGGATGCAGTAGATGAGGTTGGAGAAGGTGCAGGTGAACCTCTGTCGGACCTGGAAGGACTGCTTGGGTCCCTGAAAGGAGTGGAGGGAGGAGAAGAAGGGACAAGTGTAGCATTTCTTGCGGTTGCAAGGGAAAGTGCCCGGAGAAGGGGTAGAGCGGGAGGGAAGGGAAAGAATTGAAAGGTGAGGACCGGGGGGACTCTGCCCTTGTTGCGAGTGGGGGAATGGGGAGAGAGGGCAGTGTTGCGGGGTATGGAGGAGACCCTGGTGCGAGCCTCATCTATAGTGGGGGAGGGGAATCCCCGTTCTCTGAAGAATGAGGACATTTGTGATGACCTGGTGTGGAACACCTCATCCTGGGAGCAGATGCAGCGTAGACGGAGGAATTGGGAATAGGGGATGGAGTCCTTCTCCAGCCTTTTGTGTACCCTCGATTCTCCAGCATCTGCAGTTCCTTCTTTAACACTATTTTCTGTACCCTGTTTCCTTTCTCTTTCTGCTCTACATGTTAGCAATAACAGTTTGATTGTAATCAAGTGTGGATAATTTTCCTGGATAACGCACAAAACAATGTTTTCCACTGTATCTTAACACACGTGGCAAAAATAAAACAATACTGTAGAACGATTAACACATACTCCAAGTAAAGATCCAACAAGTTTATTGGCATATATTAAAGTTACACAGCATGTTGGCATCACTGTAGGTGCATCTCGAATGCCAGTTGGTGTGTGGAAACGTCAGTATTAAATGTTGACTATGTGGTAAAACCCGGACTATAGATCCGAATGGTGTGTAACATATGTGTGTTAGTATTGGTGAACATTTAAGTAGAGCAGATCTACAAATACCAATAGACAAATGGAAGAAGTGCAAACAAGGAATTGCAGACGCTGGTTTACAAAAAAGATAGAGTGCTGGAGTAACTCAGTGGATCAGGCAGCATCTCCGGAAAACACGGATAGGTGGCGTTTTTAGATCAGGACCCTTCTTCAGTCCGGCACGAAACATCACCCATCCATATTATCTAGATGTACTGCCTGACTGGTTGAGTTACTCCAGCATATGGTCTCAAAAACGGAAGTAGTTGCTGACAAACATTAATAAGGAAGACTATGAGGTACCATCCACATTTATTTGCTGTGGACTTCATACCATCCTACTCTTTAGATGGCTTTGTAATTTAGGCCAGGAACACAGCCCTGTAACGATTAATTTCCATCCCTGAGACTGCTAGTTCCTGCAGCAGAGAGTTGCTGCCTGATCATTTTACTTCGGAGTCACGTGAGTGACTACGTGAATAGAAGCCCGTACAGCCGTTGGTGCGTCATGACGTCAGACGCTGGTGCAGTCGGGCGGGGGGGGAGCAGCAGCGCTCCTCCGAGCGGTAAGTTTAAACCGCGGGTTACATGGAAAGCTGGAGAATTCAGCGGGTGCAGCGGCAATCTAAGGAGCGAAGGAGATGGGCGACGTTTCGGGTCGAGACCCTTCTTCAGACTTCACCCTCCATTCTCCAGCAGTTTTCGTTAACAAGTTGAAACGAGGTAAGGTTGTTGAAATACTTTACCACAGGTCTTTTTTCTGCAACGGTTGGGAGTTTTTGTAGATATGTTGCAGAAAGGGAAGAAGGTGTCGGCGAGGCGCTCCGGGGGTAGAAAGGTAAAGTGGCAGGAGAGTGTTGAGGATGGAGGCACGTCTGGTACACCTGGTCCGGTGCTGGCTACACAGCCAGTGGTTGCGGACCCACTGCCGGGGGGCAGTGGAGGCTTGTTCAGTAGGGGGCCGCTGGCAAGTCTCTGTGGCCCGTAAATGAGTCGGGCCTGGAGGTTATACCCTCCATAGGAGAGTCCGTTTGCTCACGGCTCTCCCACGTCGAGATTCTATTTCAAAAGAATGCTCGACAGGGACCAGCTCCGTGGGGAGGAGTGGTGCCCAAGCCAGGCTGATGGAGAGCTTGTGCTAGCAGCACCTGTTTCAGGGCTGCAGAACTATCCTGCCTGTGAGGAGATGTTCCAGCTCCGTGAGGAGGAGTGATGCCCAAGCCAGGCTGATGGAGAGCTTGTGCTAGCAGCACCTGTTTCAGGGCTGCAGAACTATCCTGCCTGTGAGGAGGATGTTTCCAGCTCCGTGAGGAGGAGTGATGCCCAAGCCAGGCTGATGGAGAGCTTGTGCTAGCAGCACCTGTTTCAGGGCTGCAGAACTATCCTGCCTGTGAGGAGGATGTTCTATCAGGGCAGTTTGCTGGGGGAGAGCATAAAGGTGTTCGGTGGGAGGTAATTCCGAACATTGCTGGGAAGTTTGCTGAGTGTAGAGAGGCACGAAAGGCGATTGATGTAGAATTGGCTGAAGCATTCAGTATATGCTCTCCCACCAGTTACAGGAGCTAGCTATGGATGAAGTAGCAAAAAAACTATAAAGCTCCTGTTAATTGAGATCTCCTGAAGTTACCGGTGGTTAGTCACCAAATTTGGTCATAGATGGGTTTACCTGCTAGGGCCCAGGAGATGAAGTTTTAAAAAATGCTTAAACTGTTGTCAGCAGTTATTACAGCTGTGGTGAAAGTTATTGATACAAATGATATGGTTGAAGCACAGCAGGATGAACTGGAACTCCTTTGTAATGCATTTTTGAAACCAGTGTACCACCACGAAATCTGTTGTTTGGTGGTAATTTTGCAAAAAGGGTCAAAGACTGTTATGAGGTTGTTTATAACCATGGCTCTCATTAAGCCAGCTGGAAGCAAGGCAAAAAAGGTTCTCTACAAGAAGTCGAGGACAACAAGGCCGCAAGGAAAGATGCTGGTAAGGAATATACCATTGACAGACAATGAATTAACTGATGTTCCTGTTCAAATTGGGGACAGTCTACCTAGTCAACATTTTCCTAGTAGTAAACTTATTTTCAGATGAGAGAAAATGTGCTTATTCAAGCAGAGATTCAGTCGTTACATGAGAAGGGGTAATTGAGCCTTCTGTCTGTCAAAGTCAACAATTTCTGTCAAGTATATTTCCCAGATCTAAAAAGACTGGGGGATGTAGAATTATTCTGGATTTATCGAATTTGACCAAATTTGTTTGTTATAGGCATTTCAAAATGGAGAACTTTACCACGGGCAAACATCTAGTGTCCAAAGGGTATTATATGGCAACCATTGATTTAAAGAATGCATATTACGCAGTGTCTATTCATGGTGATGATAGAAGATATTTGGAAATTTATTTGGGATGACTGAGCTGTGGCAATTCAGGACATTGCCGAATGGATTAACTTCAGCTCCTAGATTATTTACTAAATTGGTAAAACCTGTGTTAGCATTGCTTAGAGCTCAGGGGCATGTGGTAATGGCCTATTTAGATAATTTCTGATTGTTGGAAAGACTCATGCTGAAACTCAATTATCAGTTTTCAGTTGTTAAAATCATTTTTTGAACAAATGGGATTTGTTATTCACCCAGGTAAATCTAAATTATCACCAGTCCAAATTATTGATTATCTGGGATTTACCATTAATTCCAATCACATGTTGGTAACTTTGCCCAGGGATAAATTGAATCAGTTAATTGAGGACTGTGTTAATCTCGTTGGAGAACAACGGCCTTTGATTAGACAAGTAGCCAGTTTTATTGGGAAGTTGTTGCAGCTTTTCCAGCTGTGCAGTATTGTCCTCTGCATTATCAACAATTACAACCATCAAGGAACAGGCACTGAGAATACAAAGGGGCTATTTTTGATAGGCCTATGCAGTTGTCAGCTGGGGCGATTGCTGACATACAATGGTGGATAGTACATGTTTCAAAAAAATTTAAGGAAGGTTTCGTGGAATCACCATCACTGATATTACAGACTGATGTGAGTGCACTGGGTTGGGGTGCAACAGATATGTCTTCTAGTTGTGGAGGCAGATGGAATGTGGATGAGACATCGCTTCCTCAATTAAGAGGGACTGATTATTTAGAGTTGTTGGGCACCTGGTATGGGCTCAAAGCTTATTGTTCTACAAGGAGGGATCTGCATGTGCAGCTCAGATTCACAACACCACAGCAGTGGCATATGTAAACCACATGGGTGGAGTTAAGTCACAGTCTTGTGATAGACTGGCTAACCAGATTTGGAGCTGGTGTATTGACCAAAATATCTGGCTTTCAGCACTTTATTTGCCAGGAAGAGGTCATGTCAGTTAATGACAACATTGAATGGATGTTAAATCAGGATGTGTTTAACCAAATGATTGATCAGTATGCATTGCCAGATATTGACTTGTTTGCATCTCGATTAAATCATCAGTTACCTAGATATGTTTCATGGTAACCAGATACTGGGGCAGTAGCAGTGGATGCATTTTCGCTGCATTGGGGGAGGAATGTTTGTGTATGTATTTCCTTCATTCTGTCTCATCAGCAGATGTTTGCAAAAGATCAAGGAGGACTCCGCTTCAGGGGTATTGGTAGTGCCAGATTGGCCTACACGAGCATGGTTTTCCCGTTGTATTACAAATGGCTAGGGAGCCTTACATGCTTATGCCCAAGAATAAAAATCTACTGGTAAATCCAGTCACTGGGGATCAACATCCTTTATAGGATCGTATTGATCTGTTAATTTGAAGATTATAAGGAGGCCATACCTGGGAGAGGACTGTCTCATCGGACGGTGGATGTTCTCACGTCGGCCTGCAGGGATAGTACACAGCAGCAATATATCACCTATATAAGGAAGTGGGAGCAATTCTGCCTACAGCAGGATATTGTATACCACACGTCAGGGATCACGGATGTATTGGAGTTTGTCAACTCTTTATTTTGACCAAAAAATTAAGTTACAGTGCAATTAATTCAGCCAGAAGTGCTCTGTCTTCTTATTTACCTATGAATGCAGAATTGCATACAGTAGGGACACATCCGTTAGTTCACGATTCATGAAGGGAGTTTCAATTCTAATCCTCCTAAACTCAGGTATGCCGGTATTTGCAATGTGAGTGAGGTTTTTATGCTTCTTCGCCAGTGGGCCTCCGGTTACAAGCCTATCTATATTCAAACTATGAAGGTGGTCATGCTTCTGGTGTTGGTTTCAGCCCAACGTGTACAAACATTGCAAAAGCTACGGCTAGATAGAATGCATGTGTCGGCTGATGCCATTATATTTTATATCTATGATTTGCTTAAACATAATAAAAGAGGCATGACAGGATGTAAGATGGTGTTTTCAGCATACCCCGCAGATGATCGCTTCTGTATAGTCTCACATTTATCTCTTTACATTGAGATTACTAAACCTCTGAGAGGAACAGAGTTGGCTTTGTTTATTAGTCACAAAAAACCACACAGTAAGGTGTCGGTGCAAACGATTGCAAGGTCCTCGCGGCCGCAGGATGTCCAGTGAGCTAATTTTCAGAGGTTTTGTCACAAGCCGATTTCAAGGCTCGGGGTGTTTGCTGATTCTGGTGTCAGTACTGTTACATTTTTTCCCCTGAGTTAGAGGGGTTTGTTATGATCTGTTTGTAAATAAACTGTTATTCCATTTAACAAATGTATTACTGATGCATGATTGATTGTTAACGACTTTTGAGTCAATCCAGGCAGTGTGAACGTCGGATTTGAGTCTGCGGCGTGAATTCACAGTGCTTTGAAGTCTTCACGTAGTCACTCACGTGACTCCGAAGTAAAATAGTAAGATTAAACGAGAACTTACCAGTTTGAAGTTTGATCTTTATTTTATGAGGAGTCGAGTTGAGGGACTACGTGCCCTCCGCTCCCCACCCTCATAGATCTCATCTGGTAGTTCTAGTTTTATCATCTTACCGTTATACTTCGGTCATTGTTAGCTGTGAATTCATTCCGCTGCTTTGAAGATTGACGCACCAACGGCTGTACGGGCTTCTATTCACGTAGTCCCTCAACTCGACTCCTCATAAAATAAAGATCAAACTTCAAACTGGTAAGTTCTCGTTTAATCTTACTATTCCCTGCTGGAGCCCAGCAGATGTGTCCATTATAATGCACTCTGGAGGAAACATGGGAGATTTGTTTGCTACGTTCTGTCATATAAAGAAAAATCTGTTGTTGCATGAATGGCAAATAAATTTTTAATGACCTCAAGCACATCTATTGGTTTCCGTGGAAGGGTGGAAAAGTCAGATGTTATTGAAGGATTTGGAAATGCTCAATTTGGCACATATGGAAAGCTGGCCTTGCCTGAGAGGTCGGTGCACAACCTCTGCTACACTCCCCAGGTAGCTGGCTATCATACCAGCAGCAGACCTGCACTTGATTTGTTACTTCTCTATACCTGTGTGTCTCTCTCTCACACGCACACACACCCTCTCAAATTCCCCAGTCAACCGTCTGTGCTTAAAACAAATTTTATTCAACGTACAAATATCATATGACCAGCCTATATATATCAAATGAACAAACTGCTTGGAAAATAATTTGTCAGCTGTCCAAGAGGCAGAGGTACCCTAAATGAACATGTACACACACACACACACTCTGTTTAACAAAACATACCCTAACACCAATTTGCTGTATTTTCTGCATGGGAAGAAACTGCAGATGCAGGATAGACTCAAAATACTGGAGCAACTCAGTGGGACAGACAGCATCTCTGGAGAGAAGGAATGGGTGATGTATCGGGTCGAGACCCTTCCTCAGACTGCTGTATTTTCTTTCTGTTGTGGAAAAGCTCTGATGTTTTCAACTTCATAGTTCTTCTGATGATTCCTTTTTGAATGGAGATACAAAATACTGTATGCTCATTCCCAGCACTAGGTTAAGCCTGTGTAGAAGCTGGGACCGACGGCAAGGGTGGAATCTGAGGGAATAGCTGCATGGATGGGCAGGGAGGAGGAGGAGGGAGTAAGGGAGGGGGAGTAGAAGGTGGCAGGGAGGAGGATTGCAGTCAGAGGGTGTGGTTGGAGAGATCAGAGGAAAGGTAATGGGAAAGGGAAGAGGATAAGATGAGGAGAGGAAACGATGAAAGGAGATTAAGGACAAAAATGAAAACGAGGGAACAAGAGTGGAGATGGAGATGGAGAATGTGATGGAAGAGTCTATGACCCTATGACTTAAAGCCCTGTCCCACGGTACGAGTTCATTCCAAGAGCTCTCCCGAGTTTGCCCTGATTCGAACCCGGAGATTTACAGTAATGGCCGCTCGTCGGTACTCGGGGCTCTCGTGGACATCTTTCAACATGTTGAAAAATCTTCACGAGTCTTCCTGAGCTTACCTGCCATTAGCGAGTCTTCTTGAGTACCTGCCGTTAGAGTTACGAGCCGCTTCCGGTGGCGCTATGGAGCCCTAGAGGATAGCGCCAGCCAGCTCCGTAAAAAAATCGTAAAAAACGGGGGTTTAAAAGGACTTACCGGCTGTCTGCTACACACTGCCTGCCGTTTCTTCACCGACTGTGCCGAGTGACGTCATCAGGCGCGCGACTAATTATGTCAACAGCACGGAGCCCTACCGACAAGGCGAAAGGTCGACAAACTCGGCTGAGAACGGTAGAAGGCCCAACTGAAGCCTCGGAGTCGAGTAGGACCCGATCCCTGGAGGATGTATCCAAAAAAACAGGGACAAAAATGGAAGGTGAGGAATTGAAAACCTTTATTTCTCAACAGATGGCTGGCTTAAAGGAAGAAATAAAGGAAGAAATAAAGGATATAAAGGAAGAAATAAATCAAATGAATAGTCAGATGGATACTCAGTTGAATCAGATGAAAAATCAACTGAAACAATTACAACAGGAAACAAAGTTAAACATTGAAAGAAAGGTCAAGAAATTATCGGATGATTTGAAGGAAGAATTTATTGAAATTTTTAACGATATGGAGAAGAAGATGGACAAAAAACTTGAAAAGCTCAAAAAAGACTTTCATAATAGGATTAATCCTATTGAGGAAGTACAGAAACAACAGATGGCCGGAATAAAGAACCTTGAACAAATAGCTGAGACGAGTGTTGTGACTACAGCAAAGCTGATTACAGAAAATGAACGTCTAATGAGCATGCTGACTAAAACAACAGAGAAATGTACTGAGCTAGAAGGACATCAGAGAAGGCAAAACCTGAGAATTGTAGGGATTCCTGAAGGTCAAGAGAAAACCGACGGCCCTCGAGAATTCACTGCTTAAACTACTCAAAGAAGTTCTATCTCTGGAAGAAATGCCTTTATTAGCTCGTGCCCATAGAGTCAGCAGACGCCAGACCAGACCCAACGCTCCTCCAAGACAAATGATTATAAAGGTACAATATGACTTTGTTCTGGATGAGATTATGCGAAAAGCTTCAAGAATTAAAGACGACATTTGAAGGTCAAAGGATTAGTATCTATCGAGACTATCCACCAGAGGTCGCCAGGAAACGGAAAGCATTTAATGAAGCCAAAAGTCTTATGAGGGGAGTAGAAAACCTGAGATATGGTTTGAATTATCCAGCGATCTTAAGAGTTACTTATAACAACGCGGAACACTTTTTTAAAACCCCAGCTGCAGCATTGGAATTTGCTCAACAGTTCAAGACCTGAAGAGTATCTACAAGTAAATATATTGACTTTTATCACTTTTAGATATCCAACATGGATTTTTAATATCCAGTGAGACTCTACAAGATAATACTGGACTTGATGGAATGGACAATGTCGAACGGAATGGAGAGGAATAAAACGAGATCCAAAAATGTTATCTGGATATTGATAATTAGTTCTAACATATAACTAACATAAATAAATAACACACACATTAAGATCACAACGCGGTTTTATTATTAGTCTCCTTTTTTTTTATTAATTAAGATTGTTCACTATTACTAATCACTATTACTAATAATTAATAACTAATTTTTCTTTTTTGAATTGACTTAATTGTATGTTATTTTTCTTTTTATATAGCCTTTATATTTTTTATATTTAATATTACTTAGATTTTTAAGTTAGCTTTAGATATAGATATTTTTATAGGATGAATCCTATCTTTTTCCTCTTCCTGTTTCTATTATCACCCCCTTTTCTTCTTTCTTCAATATTATACCCCCGTTAAAATATTACTATGGAATAATAATTCCCCAAATCCAGGAGCTGGCCGAGTTAACAACATCAATGACGGAAGTCATTAGATGGATAGCCATGTTAATATGGCTAGCACAAACTACATCTATTCTAGATGTAGTTCTTTTCACTTTTATGCACAACACTTTAATCTATTCTTTATTTATCTTTTATATCTATTGTATTTTTCGGTTTGAATGGAGTAATACATTGTACCAAGGGAGATATATTCGTGAGGAACAAAAAAGAGATTTAAAATTCATCTATTCAAAGTTCAGGTGTAAGGTTGGGTCTATCGCGCTGATCTTTAGACTCTATTGTAGATCCCCACAAATTTAAAATGCAAGACTTAAAAAGAAAATCGGGGAATGAGGGATTAACGTTTTGCAGTTGGAATGTTAAAGGTATTAATGAACCGATAAAGAGAGGAAAAGTATTGGCACATTTAAAGGCAAGTAAAGCTGATGTAATCTATATTCAAGAAACCCACTTAAAAAAAGATGCGGAAAACAGGTTGAAAGCTAAATGGATAGATAAAATATATCATTCTTCTTTTACACATAAATCAAGAGGTGTAGCAATATTATTTCGTAAAGGGACTTTATTCAAACATACATCAACTATAGCTGATAAAGATGGCAGATACATTATTGTGATAGGAGAATTAAATACAGAAAAAATGATTCTTGTTAATATATACGGACCAAATTTTGATAGTCCATTGTTTTTTAAGAAAGTATTTAATAATATCCTGGAATTAACACAATATAATTTGATAATTGGAGGAGATTTTAAACTGTACACTGGATCCCTACTTAGACAGATCTACAAAACAAAGAAAAATTAAATCACATTCTAGTGATTTGTTAAATGCATACATGCAAACGACCAATATTAAAGATGTTTGGAGAACAGAAAACCCTACGGGACGAGAATATTCTTTTTACTCCCCAGTACATAAAACTTATTCAAGAATAGATTAGTTTTTGGTGGATGCAAAACTTATTTCACTTACTTATGAACCTAAATATGATAATATTATAATCTCAGATCATGCGCCATTAACATTTAAAATTAAAATTAATGGCAAAATAGAAAACTTAGGACAGTGGAAACTTAACCCACAAATTTTAAAAAATAAAGCCACTCAGGAATATATCATAACTCAAATTAAGATTTTTTTTGAAATAAATGATCAACCAGAGATATCCCGTTCCTTATTATGGGAAACATTTAAAGCATATCTCCGGGGAATCATGATCTCTTCACAAGCATTCCATAATAAAAAGATTCGGAAAGAACAACAAGATTTAGAAAAGGAGATTAAACAATTAGATATACAGAATGCAACAAAACCAGATATAATATTACATAATAAAATTGTAACATTGAAATATAAATTAAATAAAATATATACAGATCAAGTGATAAAATTTTATCAACATACTAAACAATTACAGTTTGAATTTGGGGACAAACCCCAAAAACTATTGGCTCGACAATTAAGGAAAATTGAAGCGGAAAAAATCATACATAGGATTAAATCACAAAACGGTGATTTATTAATACAACCTAAAGATATTAATGAAAGATTTATGCAATACTATAAAAATTTATACACTGCTAAAGCAACAGTAAATAAAATAGAAATAGATGCATTCTTAAAAAAATGTAACCTGAAAGGATTGGATTTACAAAACAGAGAATTATTAAATGCTGATATTTCAATAAATGAAATTGAAGAATCTATTAGATCATTAAAAAACGGTAAAACACCGGGACCTGATGGTATAAAATATTTCATGATTATATGGTTCCATATCTGAAATCATTATATGAACAGATATACACACAACAGAAATTACCAGATACGTTGAATGAATCTATTATAACACTTATACCTAAAATGAATAAAGACTTGGACGAACCAGTCTTCTTGAGTACCTGCCGTTAGAGTTACGAGCCGCTAAGAGACGTCCCCGAGCTCCGACATACCCACTACGTTCATTCTCCGTGTTTACCACAAGTTTGATTTTTTTTTTTAACTCGGGAGAGCTCTTGGAATGAATTTGTACCGTGGGACATGGCTACAAGTGCAAGGAGGAGAGGGAGGGATATAGGAGGGGAAAACAGGTGGAAAGGAAGCAGAGGAAAGGGAGGTGGTGGGAGAGGATGACAATTATAGAAGGGAAGAAGGAATGGGGAAGGGAATAGAGGAGGAGTGGAGGTGAAATAAACAAGAGATAATGGGGAGAGAGGTTTAGGAAGGAGATTGAAAGAGGCGTTAGAAGGTACAGGAAGACATGAGTAGTGAAGGGGGCAGAGAAGTGGGAAGGAGATGAAGGGAGCAGAGGACGAGGATCAAAGAGTCAAAGAGTCAAAAGAGTCAAAAGAGTTTATTGTCATGTGTCCCTGACAGGACAATGAAATTCTTTCTTTGCATAGCACAACAGAACATAGTAGGCGTTGACTACAGTTATATACTTAAATACACACATTAATTACTAAATTAATAAAGTGCAAATAACAGATGGAGGGGTATTAATGTTCAGAGTTTTGTCCGAAGCAGGTTTAATAGCCTGATGGCTGTGGGGAAGTAGCTATTCCTGAACCGGGTTGTTGCAGTTCTCAGGCTCCTGTACCTTCTACCCGAAGGTAGCAGGGAGATGAGTGTGTGGCCAGGGTGGTGTGGGTCCTTGATGATGCTGCCAGCCTTTTTGAGGCAGCGACTGTGGTAGATCCCCTCGATGGAAGGACACGACAGTGAAGGAATGGAGCGGGAGGTGAGATCAGGCTGAAATTATCTGGGCGGATATTCTTACCTGATGCATTATGTGAGAATTGGGTGTCGGGATACAGAACAATATCTCCCATCATTACTTTGTCTGCCAGATTGAAAGTACAAGAGTGGGAAACTACAGCTGCTGCCTCACTGGAATGGATTCTTACACTGGCCCATTTTCCAATCGAGATTGTCTGGTCTATGTCACTTAAGCAGCTTCATAATATCTGGATTTGTGTCTTCTGATTTGAAGGCTGACTCAGAAAGTGCATCCATGGCATTATTGTGATGACAATGTGTCTGCTCCATCATATTTTAAAACTTCAACAGCATTGTGAATCTTGGATATCTTCAGTTTTTGTTCCTGAACGAAATACAATAATTAATTGTTGAGCTGGTCAACATATTAAATATAAGTACATGTATGTCATCAATCAACTAAACATTCTCAGTCACAGACACAATGTCTTCATTGTGTTACCTAAAGCAACAAGGGTGTTGAGGACACTGCACCAAGGTATCCATTCATACTGTGATAGCTCACAAAGCTATCCAGTTATAGGAGCTATTATAACTGATCTTAACCCATGGTCAACCTGCCAACCACACACATGCATTTTCTAACATTACCCATGGGATAAAGACCAGGAACAAAATCCTTAGCCACATCCCATGAACCTCCCTGTCCATCTTATACAGTAGGAAGACCCTTCCTTAATTCCCTAGTCAGAATTAAGGAAGGGTCTTTCTACTGTATGAGTCTTTAACATACCATTCTGTGCCTTTGACAGGTTAGCCATCTTGTGTCCAACTTGTCGTGAAGAACTATGAAAAATTGCAACCAAATAAAAACATTGAGAGACCCTATTGCTTTTGAGAGGGAGCACAATATTACATATTGTTTGGCCTCTCAAAGCAAATCGCAATCCATGAATGTAAAATCATGTTCAAGTCTTGCACTAGACGATCATCGGTAAAGGTGTCTACTCGGCCATTAAAATTCTTGGGCCACTGTGGCAAAGTACCACAGCATTGTTACCCTTCCAAATTTGTCCCTGGCCATCAAAATTCAATCATTCCTTCCAAAGTCACCAGCATCAAGGTCCTTTTTCAATAACTTTCTAAACTGCATGTTATTATGGTCTTGAGACAAACTTAAGTGAGTGAAGACGTAGCCAAATTTAGAGAGAATTAATATTTCATATCGAAAGGCAAAAACGACCAAATAAAATAAATTTCTGCATGAACTAAAAATAAAATGGTTTGCTGAAGTTTTATAAGTCTTAAACAATTCTCCATTAAATTAGGCAATAAATGTCAACTACATTTTAATATGTGGGGAGAATCCGCTGTGGGGAAATTTAATGGGTAAGTGAGAATGACCTGTGAGCTAGCATGGGTTAGATGGGCCAAACGTCACCCATTCCTTCTCTCCAGAGATGCTGCCTGTCCCGCTGAATTGCTCCAGCATTTTGTGTCTAAGATTATTATCCTGACCTGACCTGACCTGACCAAAATCGAAATGCTGTGTTTTGCTTTCATTTTAAGTTTATTTTTCTGTGTGTATTATGTATGTTTAAGAATGTCCAACTGCTCGCCATTGTCTCCAGAGGCTTCATGCATGCCCTCTTACCTCCTCCATTGATTGTCATTCTTGCTCGCTTCACAGCAAGCCCCCATACCTTAGCCAAGTAAGAAGCAAATATGTGAAAGTTTCTTAAGAAGCAAATAGCAACAACTGTTGAAGATAGACCATGGCAATCGTTAATCGATTCGTCAGACGGAAGTGGCGAGATTACAATGAGCACAAACATTGCTCAGCACTTCTCGTGCTCCCACTCACAGAACAAAGGAGAGTTAGCGCATTTATACATTTTTCTTATCAGCAAAACACTCCTACCAAATCTGAATATGGCATGAGTGAAAGATTCTGTAGCCTTTCACAATACAGGAAAGCTGGCTCATCGAGCTCATCCAATAACAAGTTATTACTTATCTCTGGAGCGTCAGCTATTTTTTTCAATCTTGGCTTCTTTATGGCCTTGAAGAAGCACATGTTATTGTCTTTATTGAAAAGACAACCTGTCCTCCATATTGTGTTCCATATAATTTACAAAGTCATTCAGACTTGGCACCAAGCCATTCTTTTGTTCTACTAGTCCATGCTTTTGTAAAAGAACGACTCCATTTTAGATTTGACTATTAGATTTGACTATTAGCTCTTTCAAATAAACCTTGCATTACAGATCAACGATTCTGAACAACACTCTTTTCCATTTTTATGATGCAGATTCTGGAGGAAAGGAATGGGTGACGTTTCGGGTCGTGACCCTTCTTCAGACCCTCCTTCTCTCCAGAGATGCTGCCTGTTCCGCTGAGTTACTCCAGCTATTTGTGTCTATCTTCGGTTTAAACCAGCAACTGCAATTCCTTCCTACACATTTGGTTTGGGAACAGCTCCATCCAAGACCGCAAGAAATTGCATCGAATTGTGAACGCGGCCCAGACCATCACACAAACCAACCTCCCTCTATTGACTCTATTTATACCTCACGCTGCCTCGGCAAGGACAGCAGCATAATCAAAGACAAGTCACACCCTGGCCACTCCCTCCTCCCCTCTCCCATCAGCAAAAGTTATGAAAGTGTAAAAACACACACCTCCAGATTCAGGGACAGTTTCTTCCCAGCTGTTATCAGGCAACTGAATCATCCTACCACAACCAAAGAGCAGTGCTGAACTACTATCCACCTCTTTGGTGACTTTTGGACTATCTTTGAATGGACTTTGCTGGCTTTACCTTGCACTAAATGTTATTCCCTTAGCATGTATCTATACCCTGTAAACGGATCAATTGAAATCATGTATTGTCTTTCTGCTGACTGATTAGCACGTAACAAAAGCTTTTGACTGTACCTCGGTACACACAGCAATAAACTAAACTAAACTGAACTGAACTGAAAGATTTATATAGCAAATAGATAAAAGCGTTCAATTAATTTCTTTTTTTAATTGTGTTCCAATAACTTTCTTCCAGAACTGCTTGAGGTTCTGCCTGAAAATCAATCTTCATCATTTGGAAAGCCCAAGCCAATATTGAAGGATTAACCACCTATCACAAGTTCAGTATTAAACCTATACTTTAACTAATGTTTTTCTATATTATTACACAACTGTTGCAAAAATTGAAGTGGATTTCTTCAGGGTAACATAATTTATGTTACCAATAAATGTTGTAACTACAAGTTGGCATGAAGAATCGTCTTTTTGTCAAGGGTATCTTCTCAGTGCTGATCATTTGTTAACTCTCAACATAAAATCTCTCAGAGGAAATTTATCAGACCTTTATCCACAAGTTACAGCATCACAATTTTACTCAAAAGCTAGAAGTTGAAAACTCTGCAGAAAATGTCATTAGACTGAAGTATTGGTGTGAAAGTCAAATGTTACAGATCGATCTTCTGTTGTAGAAACAGTGTCTAATTTTCATTTCCAGCAAAATCAATGAAAATGAAAATCATGCTTGGATAAAGGACAACGAATCTCGAACAACAGTAGATTTACACTCTAGCAGCAACTTGAAAATCTACCACAACTTCTCTAAAAGGTAGCCTGTCCTTTTTCTTTAATTTTACAGACGCTATGGTTTCCCAATGTGTACAATATGTACTTTTCCCTTTCAATGATTTTGCACCAGTTCCAGTAAGTGAGTCTTTTACAAGCAACCATTCATCAGGTTCCACTTACTCTGTCTGAAGAGGACACAAGAGTAGATCGAGCATCTGGAGTTACTGCCAAGGGCTTGATTGGGGCAGCAGTTAAATAAATAAGTGAAGCATTCTTTCTCCAGAATGCCACAAAAAGCTGGAGTAACTCAGTTGGACAGGCAGCATCTCTGGAGAGAAGGAATGACGTTTGCTTTACTCACCCCATGAGAGGTGGTCGATCTTCATGGCTTGAACCACCATCACCTCTCCAGTATTGTAACTCCAATAAGGGTGACCCAGTGTTTAGAGGGAGCTATTCTCCCTCTTTCTCACATGAGCCAATGCTTATAAATGTCTCTTAAGCTCTACCTGACATCCTTTAAACAACAGTGAAGAAGGGTCTCGACCCGAAACGTCGCCTATCTCCTTCGCTCCTTAGATGCTGCTGCACCCGCTGAGTTTCTCCAGCTTTTTGTGTAACCCCCAGTCTTCAATGACTGCTTTGCTTGCTCTTCCAGCATTGACTTGCAAAGCAGAGACTTGCAAAGTTTTTCTTCCTGGTTCCTCAATTTTTACATCAGTGATTCCATCTTTTAACATGCGTCCTTATCCATTACTTCCTTTTTGGTAAAGTGAAAAGCTAGTGAGTACTTTGCAGTATACAACAACATCTGATAGAAATGTGTGTATTCAGTGGTGAGCATCAAATGGCCAATTAATCCCTTGGAAGGTTTTGAGGAGCTTCCCAAAATATACGATGATATGGCAGTGAATGAGTTTAGTTGAGTTTATTAATGTCACATGCATCGAGGTACAGTGAAAATCTTTTAGTTGCGTGCTATCCAGTCAACGCAAAACCTACACACGATGACAATCAAGCTGGCCGTTGTACAAATAAAGGATAAAGTGTACAACATTTAGTACAAGATAAAGTCCTCAAGATAGTTTAAAGTTCTCCAATGAGGTAGATGGGAGGTCAGGACCACACTATCGCTGGTGAGTGGACGTTTCAGTTGCCTGATATCGGCTGAGAAGAAACTATCTCAGAATCTGGAGGTATGCGTCTTTAAACCTCTGTACCGTTTGCCCTAGAGGGGAGAAGATGGAGTGACTGGAATGTAGCTGGTTCTTGATTTTTTTGGTGGCCTTGCCGAGGCAGCGTGAAGTGTGGACTGGGCTGAGATAAGTCTGGGCTAAGTCTACAACTCTCTGCAATTTCCTGCGGTCTTGGATGGACCCGTTCCTAAACTCCGTCGAAGTCAAAGTCAAAATTAATTTTCCAGCAGCTTCTTCGAGTCCGTTGCAATCTCAGATGTCGTTCTGCCAGTATCTGGCGTAGATCACAGCTGGTCGGGTCGGTTCAGCCAGGTCCTGGGGGCTGCACTGGGGGGCATCGTCACACTCCAGTAGGTGGGACATTGTCTGTACTGCTCCACAGCTGCATGTGTCTTCTGCCTGGTAGTTCCATGCTTTCATAAGTGCTTTGCACCTCCCCTGCTCCACTCGTAATCTGTTGAGGGTTTTCCAGGTTGGCCATGGGAGGTCGTGCCCGCTGGCGAGGCATTCAGTCGGAGTGATTCCTCTCTCCATCCAGTCGTGGGCTCATGTGTTGAGCTGGTTCCATTCATCTTTCCAGATGTTGGTCCTTGCTGTTTCTTTAGTTGTCTTGAGAGGTGGGACTGTCTGCAAGAAACTGGCTCTGGATTTCAATCGGGGTGGAGGTGCTGTGTGTCCATGCAGGGGGTGCCTGGTATCGATCTCCTGTACTCGCCGCTCGTTTTGGGCGACGATGGATCGTCTGATATGGGGGGGGCGGCAACACCAGCTAGGGCGTAGAGGCACGGGACTGGCTTTGTCTTTATGCATTCCGTGATAATGCGGCAGGTGTCGTTGAGGGCTGTGTCAACCAGTTTGGTGTGGTGGGAGCGGCTCCAGCTTGAGCACGCATATTCAGCTGTGGAGAAGCACAGGGCTAGGGCAGTTGCACGGATGGTTGGTGGATCAGCGCCCCACTTTGAGTTTACCAGTTTGCGCAGGATGTTGTTGCGAGTGTTGACCTTGGCTTTGGTGTTCTGAAGGTGGGTTTTGAAAGAGAGTGTCCTGTCGAGTGTGACTCCGAGGTACACGGGGTGGAAGTGGTTGGAGAGTTTGTGGCCATCCCATGAGACGCTAGTTGTTTTCCTGCATCTCGATTTTTAAGGTGGAAGCTGCATAGTTGGGTTTTTGATGGGTTGGGTTTCAGGTGGTTGTTATTGTAGTAGGTTGTCATCTCTTGGAGGGCGCTTTCCAGGACAGACTCGATCTTCTGGAAGTTCTCCTGTTGGGTGGTGATGCAGAGGTCATCAGCATAGATGAAGCGGCGGCATTGTGGGGGAAGTGGTTGGTCGTTGGTGCAGATGTTGAAGAGGAGGGGGGGCCAGTACGCTGCCTTGTGGTAGGCCATTCTTTTGGGCTTTCCATTTGCTCCTCTTGTCGTTTAGCTGGACGAAGAAGCGCCTGTTGTTGAGAAGACCTTTGATGACGTGGCACAGTGTCGAGGTCACCAGTCATGTCAAAGAGTTTCCTGATCATGGTGCGGTGCTGGACAGTGTCGTAGGCAGCGGTGAGGTCTATGAAAGCTGCTCCAGTGATGAGTTTCACTCAAAACCGTCCTCAATGTGTTGGGTGAGGTCCAGTAGCTGCCCGGCACAGGAGCGGCCAGGGCGGAAGCCAGCTTGATCGTTAGTAAGCTTGGAGTCTATAAGTGGCATAAGGCGTTGGAGTAGTAGCCTCTCGTAGAGCTTGTAGGTGATGCAGAGGAGGGAAATGGGTCTGTAGCTCTTTGGGGATGATGGGTCCTTTCCAGGTTTGGGAATTGCGACAGTCTTGGCCTTTCTCCATACAGGTGGGGTTGGTTTCTGTGCCATGCATGAGTTCAGCATTTCTAGGAGCCAGATCTTTGCTTTAGGTCCCAGGTGCTGTATCATTTCCGTCAGTACATCATCGATTCCTGCTGCTTTCCCAGGTTTCAGCATGCTCATTGCAGCTTTGAGTTCTTCTAGGTCGAAGGGCTTGCTGAGAGCGCTGGCTGGTTGTAGGCGGTCTGTTACCGGCAGTATTCTCCTGTGGGTCTGCGCCAGTTTTGGCTACGACCGTTTGCCACCAGCTGCGCTGCAACTGAGTTTGCCGTGACTGTTGTTGGCGTGGCGGTGTGGTATGGTCTTCACCGAGGCGGCGCATTGTGGCCCATGCCTTTCTGCTGTTATTGGTCATGTTGGTGTTTTCTATCAACTCCTTCCAGACTTGCCTTCGGTCCTCCCCGACTGTGTTCAACAAGATCTCTCCGAGTTCCATGGTGGTGGAGGAGAAAGGGTCCTCGTGGTATGCCCTGTGGTAGGCTTTCAGTAGATTGCTGGATGTTTCCGACAGCCCGGGGATGTACTCGGTCTGGCATCCTCTTGGTATATGTCGCCTGGCTGACCTTTTCAGCAGTTCAGCAGTTCAGCAGTTCAGATGAAGCGGACTCCATGCTCCAGCAGCGTTTTGGTAACACTGACTGGGGTGCATTTGCAGCTCAGGCCACCCTTGACTCCCACACTGACATTGACGCCTATACTTCCTCTGTTCTGGACTTCATCAACTCCTCCATCAACAGTGTCACCGCTCTCAAACAAATCACCACATACCCGAATCAGAAGCCATGGATGAACAGCGAGGTCAGGCGACTGCTGAAAGCACAGGACTCGACTTTTAGGTCAGGCGATGACCGTGCCTACTTCATCAAGGGCCAATCTGAAGAGGGGCATCAAGAACGCCAAACACAGATACAAGCTGCGGATCGAGGAGCACTTCGACAGCAACTCCGACCCCCGACGCATGTGGCATGGCATCCAGGCCATCACTGACTACAGAGCCACCAACTCCACCCCCACTTCCAGCGACGCATCCTTCCTCGAGGAACTCAATCACTTTTATGGCCGCTTTGAAAGGGTCAACCAAGAGTTGGCCATCAAGGCTGTGCTCCCCGATGACCACCAGCCCCTCACACTCAACCCCTACGACGTGCACGTGGCACTGAGTAGGATCAATGTACGTAAGGCGGACGGCATCCCCGGGCGCGTCCTCAGGACCTGTGCTGCACAGCTGACAGACGCCCGGACTGACATCTTCAACCTGTCAATTTCCCAGGCAGTTGTCCCCACGTGCCTTAAAACTACCTCCATCGTGCCAGTGCCAAAACACTCCACTGCGGCGAGCCTCAACGACTTCTGCCCAGTTGCACTCACCCCTATCATCGCCAAGTGCTTTAAAAGGCTGGTCATGGCACACCTCAAATGCTGCCTACCTCCCACTCTGGACCCCTACCAGTTTGCATACCGCAAGAACAGGAGCACGGAGGATGCCATCTCAACGGCACTCCACTCCGCCCTCTCCCACCTCGACAACAGAAACACTTATGTGAGAATGCTGTTCATCGACTACAGCTCAGCATTCAACTCCATTATCCCCTTGAAATTGATCGCCAAACTCGATGACCTGGGCATCAACCCCTCCCTCTGCAATTGGTTACTGGACTTTCTAACCAACAGACCACAGTCTGTTAGGTTGGATAACCACTCCTCTTCTACCCTCACCCTGAACACTGGCGTACCCCAGGGCTGTGTGCTGAGCCCCCTCCTCTACTCCCTCTTCACCTACGACTGCATACCTGTACATCGTACCAACACAATCATCAAGTATGCAGATGACACGACGGTGATTGGCCTCATCAGCAACAATGATGAGTCGGCCTACAGGGAGGAGGTTCCTAACAGCATGGTGTGCCGACAATACCCTGGCCCTCAACTCCAAGAATACGAAGGAGCTCATTGTTGACTTCAGGAGATCGAGAGGCTGCACGCACAACCCCATCCTTATCAACGGGACGGAGGTGGAGCGTGTCTCCAGCTTCAGGTTCCTGGGGGTCAACATCTCCGATGACCTCTCCTGGACCCCACATCCTCGCTGATCAAGAAGGCTCACCAGCATCCATTCTTCCTGAGGAGACTTTAGAAGGTCCACCTGTCTCCCCAGATTCTGGTGAACTTCTACCGCTGCACCATCGAGAGCATCCTTACCAACTGCATTACAGTATGGTATGGTAACTGCTCTGTCGCCGACCGGAAAGCTCTGCAGAGGGTGGTGAAGATCGCCCAACGCATCACAGGCTCCTCACTCCCCTCCATTGAGTCTGTCCATAGTAAACGATGCCTGCGCAGGGCGCACAGCATCGCCAGGGACAGCTCACACCCCAACCATAGACTGTTTACCCTCCTCCCATCCGGGAGACACTACAGGTCCCTCCGCTGCCGGACCAGCAGGCTCAAGAACAGCTTCTTCCCTGCGGCTGTCACACTTCTCAACACTGCACCTCAATGACTGCCTGTCTACACCCCCCCCCCCCCCCCCCCCCCCCGGACTATCCAATCACCAGCAAATTGCACGGATACCACTGTATATGTATATGTATTACATGCTTATACGTAAGTTCGCCCTTCGGAGATACCAACTGCATTTCGTTGTCTCTGTATTGTACACTGCACAATGACAATTAAAGATTGAATTGAATTGAATTGAGTTCTGTGAACATGGTACAGTTGTTGGGGTGTGATGGAATGCTGGGGATGGAGTCTTCGATCTCCTGTTGGAATGACAGCCAGTCGGCCTTCCGCAGATTGAACCTTCTGCGGAAGGGGAAGGTTGTTGCTTGGAGAGCGGATCGGATGGTTATGGTGATTGGCCAGTGTTGCGTATGGGGGATAGGGTCCAGGACCTCTTTCACAGATCTGGATGATAGTTCGCTGCCCACACAAACAAGGTCTGGGTTATATCCTCGTTTCCATCTGGCACTGTGGAAAGATTTTGGCAGTTTGACATCATGGATGAGGGTCAGGTGTTTCGACTCGAGCCAGGTTTCGACTTCATCTCCATCTTGATTGTTCACTTCATAGCCCCACAATGAGCTATGGGCATTGAAGTCCCCAATGCTAATGTGGTATTTCCTCTTGCATCTGTCTGGCAGTTCAGAGTGGAGGAACGGACTTTGGGGGGTTTATACACTGATGTGACAGAGATGTTTGAGATGGTTTCCATTTGCCCTTCGGTGATGTGGATGCAGACCTCTTCGATCGTGAGGTTTGGTCTGCTGAATACAGCTGACCCATACTGTCTGTGTCGGATCTCGGCCACCAGCTTCATTCCAGGGATGGCTGGTCAGTGTTGTGTAGGGCGGGCGTGAGTTTCCTGCATGCACACTATGTCAAAGCGTTTGGCCGCTATCGCTAGTATGTCTGCCTTGCATCTGGAGAAGCCTTCAATATTGATTGAGGCGATTGACAGTGCAGGCCCCGGGGAGGGCGAGTGTCTGTGACCCTTCGGCCTGGTCATCTAGTAGATTGCTTGGGTAAGTATACAGATATTGGCCTACTGGTGGTAATAATATCAGATTATACCATTCAGTGTTTCCCAGGCTGCACCATGGGGAGGTTTCTGTATTAGCAGCCCTTTTTCCAGCAGCGATACACTTTAAAAAAAAAAAAAAAGAACCACAATATACAATAGAATTTAACACAAACATCCACCACAGCATTCTTCACTGTGGTGGAAGGCAACAAAGTTCAGTCAGTCCTCCTCCTTTGTTCATCTGTGGTCAGGGCCATAAACACTCCATAGTCGCTGCTACGGAGAGCCCAATGTACAGGCCCTCTCGCCGGGATGATCTAAACTCCGACGTCGGGAAGGTCAAACACACTCCGCAGCTTGGAGAGCCCGAATCGGCTACTTTCCTACCAGAGACCGCGGCTTCAGGATGTTATAGACCGCAGGCCGGCAGTCGGAGCACTTCTCCGGCGATTCCCGGCAAGGGATCACAGGCTCCGGATGGCAAGTTCACGCCACGCCCGTGGCTAGAAGCTCCGCAGACCACAGCCCCATGATGTCAAAGTCACCAGGCCAGCGATAAGAGCACTCCTCCCTGGCGAACCCCGGCATGGGTTTGCCCGCTCCGCGATGGAAAAGTCCACGCTGCGCCCACTGCTGAAGCTCTCGGGCCCAACCCCAGGAAAGGCCCCTCCAATCCATGCTGTTAGGCCGCGAGAGGGGAGGCGGGGAGGCGACATGGAAAAAGTCGCCTCTCCGTCGAGGGTGACTGTAGATCATTTTCACTCTTTTCCCCCCCACTACCCCCACACAAGACACACCGAGAAACACCCAAAACAAACATTTAGACAAACCAAAAAAAACAAACAATGTCAAAATAACGGACACGCTGCTGGCAGGGCAGCCGACTCGCAGTGCCCCCAACCGACTAAACCTGAGGTCTCGAGTACGCGGGGACTACTCTTGAGCATGAAGGAGAGTTACAAAGACCTCCTAGGACCTCGTGTCGACCATGATGCGAGTATGGGTCGAGGGCAAAGTCGTCTGAACTCACGATTAGGTCGCCGCAGTGGAACAGCCCCTTAAGCCTTCTATGGGATCAATTGGCTAATTGATGTTCACCAGTGAATTCACACATTTCTATGATACGATACGATATGAGAACTATATTTATCCCAGGAGAGAAATTGGTCTGCCAACAGTCATGAAACCCAACAAGATACATGAAACATGAAATTAAAGTGACGAGTGGAAAGTCCAGGATTGGGGATGTGAAAAGATTGGGGAGGAGGGAAGGGGAGTCAGTCTACCCCACAACAGAAGGGAGAGGAGTTCTACAGTTTGATAGCCACAGGGAAAAAGGATCCCCTGTGGCATTCTGTGCTGCATCTTGGTGGAACAAGTCTGTTGTTGAAGGTGCTCCTCAGTTTGACCAGTGCGTAATGGAGGTGGTGAGCTGTACTGTCCAAGATGCCCCGCAGTTTGAGGAGCATCCTTCCCTCCAAGACCACCTTCAGTGAAGCCAACTCGGCCCCCAAGACCACCTTCAGTGAAGCCAACTCCACCCCCAGCCTTCCTGAATGGCTTTTCTTAATTCTGTTGCCGTCAGCAGCCTTCGCCCTGCTACCCCAGCACACGACAGTGAAGGACATGGCTCCGGCCACCACCAATTGGTGGAACATCTTACTGCAGGTGTTGAAGGAGCAGAGCCTCCTCAGAAAGTACAAACGGCCCTGTCCCTTCTTTTACAGTGCCTCAGCATTCCTGGACCAGTCATGTTTACTGTCCAGGTAAACTTCAAAGTACGTACTCCTTGGCAAACTGTACATCCAAACCCTCGATAGAGACAGGGGACAGGGGTGTTCCTCTCCTCCTAAAGTCCACCACTAAATCCTTGGTCTTGTTGCTCTGCAGGTGATTCAGCCCACACCAGTCAACAAAGTCATTGACTACACCTCTGTATTCAGCTTCCCTCCCAGATGTTGTTGGACTCACTAGCTTTTCACTGTAAACGATGAAAGAACTGGAGAGAGAAGATGTCACATAACCTGAACGTTTACTTTCTACTTCCATTGGCATTGCTCACCTGACACATTTCTGATTAAACCATTCAACATTTTTAAATTACCCCTTTGCATCCAATTCCCATTGAATTGCTGTTCTGCTCTCTCCATATCAATCCCAATGGAACTTCTCACAGGGCCCTGAGCATTCGTGCTATCTTGCAGGTCACCCCTCTGCAAGTACGCATCTGCATTATTGTCATAAGGTCCTAAGGTCATAAGGGATAGGATTAGAATAGGTCATTTGGCCCATCAAGTCATTCAATCATGGCTGATCTATATCTCCCTCCTAACCCCATTCTCCTGCCTTCCCCCTGTAACCTCTGACACCTGTACTAATCAAAAATCTATCTATCTCAGCATTAAAAATATCTACTAACTTGGCCTCCACAGCCTTCCCTTTGCCAGACATTTTGGAAAGTTCAAGGCGGGGATAATCCTGAAATCAACCAGAAATCCCTTGCGAGATGTCAAATCAGTTATTGCATTTGTGTTTGATTTGGTTCCCAATTGCATCCATATTTCATGCTTTCATATTCACATTCCCTACATCTCCTCACTGGAGTATAACCTTTGCAAAGTACACAGAGATTATAGCTTAGCCCTATGTTTCACGTCACATTATAACTTCTTAAACCTGTCAAACACAGTGACAGCAAATCATTCCCCTTCTGAGTGGTATTGGTGTGGTGTACAGTTAAACGCTAATTCAGAAGGAAGGTTATATATAAACAGGTAGAGCAATTTTATTTCACTTCGCTCATCTTTTTGAAATAAATCAGGACAGGGAATGGGGGGGCTGCAGCCTTGCAGCCAACCCCCAACCTTGCAGCAGTCTTTATCTGGCTTCATTCCTACATGCAATGCAGGGAAATAAATTACATTAGGGATTATTAACGATCGATATTCACTGATCTGATGATTTTATTTGTGTGTGTAGCTGCATGACTCTTCTGCGGTCAATACAGTTCTGTTGTCGCTTCACCTCCCAGACATAGGCAGCATGAGAAGTTATGCAAATTGTTGTCAAGAGGCAAATTGTGATGCCAAAACCACAAGAATTATCTCAGAGTCCGATATAAAAGAGTGAATCTATGTTGAGTTCATAACCAGTGTTCATCGTAACCTTGGCAATCTCTTTGTTATTTGCATAATGTTGAATTACAACATTCAAAGAAATAATTATATAAATGTAGTAGCCTTCTTGGGCAGTTCCTTTCAGTCAACGATGAGTTGTTTAAATTATAGTCCTGGTGGTTTTGAAGGGAGTCATGAATCGAGTGTGGGAACGGCAAGCTCAGCCACAGAGGTGGAACGTGATAAGCAGCTGGGTTGGAATGTCACACACTCCTTCTGTTGCTTTCAATCAGCCTCCATCTCAGCCCATTGGAGAAACATGAAGTGTGTCACTGCCACCCTGTCAACCCTTCCCCTACTTAAGCTTTGGGAAAATCCATGAAGCATCTTTTCTGTCCATCTGGAAACCTCTCGAAGTGATGGAGCTCCAATCGAGACACTGCCTTTGGACCTATGGGACACCCACAAGAGCTGGTGAAGCCAGACCACAGCCTCAATGATGTGGTTGTTGGCCTTGGACAGAACTCAGAAATTGATTTGTTGGGGGATTTAGAGAATTTAGCAGAAGTTTCGCTGCCACACCTGCAGTGGGTGAGCTGTCACCTGAAGGTAATGTACAATGTCTATCACACATTGTTTGATAGAGAATATTTGTTACTGGTTGCCTCGTGGCCGCTTCAGCAACCTGAGGACAAAGGAAACAACAATGGCTTGGAGCTTTCTGTCCAAGTGTGCAACGCACAGGCTGAAGTCAGAGTATGAAATGTGTAGGAAAGAACTACAGATGAGACACAAAATGCTGGAGTAATGCAGCAGGTCAGGCAATATCTCTGGATAGAAGGAATAGGTGACGTTTTGGGTCAAGACCCTTCTTCAGACTGAGAGTCAGGGGAACGACAAACTAGAGGTATTCACTCTTCACATCATATATCTCTTTACTATCACCTCTTCCACAGCCAACAATGGACCATTGTGAGCTCCACCTTTCCTTGGTCATCTCTGCCACCACTGATTTGTTCTGAACCTTTGCATACCTTTTGTTTCCCTTTCCCCTGACTCTCAGTCTGAAGAAGGGTCGCGACCTGACAGGCCACCCACCCCTTCTCTCCAGAGATGCTGCCTGACTCGCTGAGTTACTCCAGCATTTTGTGTCTATCTTTGAAGTGTGAAATGATGTGCAATAAACCAATTGGCCTATGCAACTGTAATTGCTTGATTTGCAATAAAGAAATAACACTGAACATATCCCATGGACTCGGAGAACATCCGTTTACGATGTTTACGAGTGTGCAACTTGATATATCTGCTTTGAAGCTGCACCTAGCATGCCCAAGCATTAATTTGGAGAGAATGTGTAACCCAAAATACCAGTCCAAATTATTGATTATCTGGGATTTACCATTAATTCCAATCACATGTTGGTAACTTTGCCCAGGGATAAATTGAATCAGTTAATTGAGGACTGTGTTAATCTCGTTGGAGAACAACGGCCTTCGATTAGACAAGTAGCCAATTTTATTGGGAAGTTGTTGCAGCCTTTCCAGCTGTGCAGTATGGTCCTCTGCATTATCAACAATTACAACCATCAAAGGAACAGGCACTGAGAATACAAAGGGGCCATTTTTGATAGGCCTATGCAGTTGTCAGCTGGGGCGATTGCTGACATACAATGGTGGATAGTACATGTTTCAAAAAATTTAAGGAAGTTTTGGTGGAGTCACCATCACTGATATTACAGACTGATGTAAGTGCACTGGGTTGGGGTGCAACAGATATGTCTTCTAGTTGTGGAGGCAGATGGAATGTGGATGAGACATCGCTTCCTCAATTAAGAGGGATTAATTATTTAGAGTTGTTGGGCACCTGGTATCGGCTCAAAGCTTATTGTTCTACAAGGAGGGGTCTGCATGTGCAGGTCAGATTGACAACACCACAGCAGTGGCATATGTAAACCACATGGGTGGAGTTAAGTCACAGTCTTGTGATAGACTGGCTAACCAGATTTGGAGCTGGTGTATTGACCAAAATATCTGGCTTTCAGTACTTTATTTGCCAGGAAGAGGTCACGTCAGTTTAATGACAACATTGAATGGATGTTAAATCAGGATGTATTTAACCAAATGATTGATCAGTATGCATTGCCAGATATTGACTTGTTTGCATCTCGATTAAATCATCAGTTACCTAGATATGTTTCATGGTAACCAGATCTTGGGGCAGTAGCAGTGGATGCATTTTCGCTGCATTGGTGGAGGAATGTTTGTGTATGTATTTCCTTCATTCTGTCTCATCAGCAGATGTTTGCAAAAGATCAAGGAGGACTCCGCTTCAGGGGTATTGGTAGTGCCAGATTGGCCTACACGAGCATGGTTTCCCGTTGTATTACAAATGGCTAGGGAGCCTTACATGCTTATGCCCAAGAATAAAATCTACTGGTAAATCCAGTCACTGGGGATCAACATCCTTTATAGGATCGTATTGATTTGTTAATTTGCAGATTTTAAGGAGGCCATATCTGGGGAGAGGACTGTCTCATCGGACGGTGGATGTTCTCACGTCGGCCTGCAGGGATAGTACACAGCAGCAATATATCACCTATATAAGGAAGTGGGAGCAATTCTGCCTACAGCAGGATATTGTATATCACACTGCAGGGATCACGGATGTATTGGAGTTTGTCAACTCTTTATTTTGACCAAAAAAAAATAAATTAAGTTACAGTGCGATTAATTCAGCCAGAAGTGCTCTGTCTTCTTATTTACCTATGAATGCAGAATTGCATACAGTAGGGACACATCCGTTAGTTCACGATTCAGGAAGGGAGTTTTCAATTCTAATCCTCCTAAACCCAGGTATGCCAGTATTTGGAATGTGAGTGAGGTTCTTATGCTTCTTCGCCAGTGGGCTCCGGTTACAAGCCTATCTATAGCCAAATTAACTATGAAGGTGGTCATGCTTATGGTGTTGGTTTCAGCCCAACGTGTACAAACATTGCAAAAGCTACGGCTAGATAGAATGCATGTGTCAGCTGATGCCATTATATTTTATGTCTATGATTTGCTTAAACATAATAAAAGAGGCATGACAGGATGTAAGATTGTGTTTTCAGCATACCCCGCAGGTGATCGCTTCTGTATAGTCTCACATTTTTCTCGTTACATTGAGATTACTAAACCTCTGAGAGGAACAGAGTTGGCTTTGTTTATTAGTCACAAAAAACCACACAGTAAGGTGTCGGTGCAAACGATTTCAAGGTCCTCGCGGCCGCAGGATGGTCCAGTGAGCTAACTTTTCAGAGGTTTTATCACAAGCCGATTTCAAGGCTCGGGGTGTTTGCTGATTCTGGTGTCAGTACTGTTACATTTTTCCCCTGAGTTAGAGGGGTTTGTTATGATTTGTTTGTAAATAAACTGTTATTCCATTTAACAAATGTATTACTGATGCATGATTGATTGTTAACGACTTTTGAGTCAATCCAGGCAGTGTGAATGTCGGATTTGAGTCTGCGGCGTGAATTCACAGTGCTTTGAAGTCTTCACGTAGTCACTCACATGACTCCGAAGTAAAATAGTAAGATTAAACGAGAACTTACCAGTTTGAAGTTTGATCTTTATTTTATGAGGAGTCGAGTTGAGGGACTACGTGCCCTCCGCTCCCACCCTCATAGATCTCATCTGGTAGTTCTAGTTTTATCATCTTACCGTTATACTTCGGTCATTGTTAGCTGTGAATTCATTCCGCTGCTTTGAAGATTGACGCACCAACGGCTGTACGGGCTTCTATTCACGTAGTCCCTCAACTCGACTCCTCATAAAATAAAGATCAAACTTCAAACTGGTAAGTTCTCGTTTAATCTTACTATTAAGTGTCTCTTTGTGAAGTGGTGCAGCCAGGGGGAGCCAAATGGCCTCCATTTGTGTTGTAAACTTTCTGATTGGCCACAATAAGTTTCCAGGTTTGGACAGCCTAATCTATAGGCTCTTTAAAGCTCTTTCCTCAAAGTGAAGTTAAATGTAGCTACTGCTTTCTGAAGATGTTAAATGATATGACATTAAATGTGTTTATGTCAGGCTAAATACAGATTATTTTGCAATTTCATTGAAAGTGGGCGCTTTGGGCTTGTCATTCTGTGTGCAGGTTATTGTTATCTGTCACCTTTTGTGACAAGATTGCACTTTGATTCCACTTAAAGACAAAAAAAAACTAGGCACTGATTTGTTTTATATAAGTGATATGAATTTAATTTATATTCAGAGCCTGAAGCAGATTCTACAATAATTTGGCAATGTGACATAGAGTAGACCTTATGTATGAGTTGTAACTGCTGTCAGATACACTATGGTCTTTTGCCTCCAACAGGTGCCTCCACTGTCATTAAAATATGGTTTTACTGTATAACAGTTTGATGAAATGCATGCACACATCAAATGCTCAGCTTGCTTTATGATCAAGCTTAAGTCAAATTGTGGACCATCTGAGAAAATAATCTGATGCATGGTGTTATACATGGACATAACACTTAAGCAGGACATTTAACAAGAGTATTAAGTTAACGTAGGGTAACCGATCAATTCTATGGACACATTCACATGAATTCACATTTCAGTGCAAGCAGAAAGCAGCTTCTCACAATCTTTTCAAATGCAATTAAGGATGGATAATAAATGCTGGTTTTACCAACTAACCCAACACTCCTTATATTTGTAACATAGAAAATAGGTGCAGGAGTAGGCAATTTGGTCCTTCGAGTCAGCACCACCATTCAATATGATCATGGGTGATCATTCCAAATCAGTACCCTGTTCCTGCTTTCTCCCCATATCCCTTGATTCCATTAGCTCTAAGAGCTCTATCTAACTCTCTCTTAAAAACAACTAGTGAATTGGCCTCCACTGCCTTCTGTGGCTGAGAATTCCACAAAGTCACAACACTCCGGATGAAAAAGTCTTTCCTCATCTCTGTCCTAAATGGTCTGCCCCTTATTCTTAAACTGTGACCCCTGGTTCTGGACTCCCCGACACGGGGAACATTTTTCCTGCATATTAATTAATAAAAGTTCTCAGATTAATTTCTAAGGTTGTAATGGAAGAAGAAAGTAGTTCTTCCTCATATATTGGTCAATTTTACTTCGGAGTCACGTGAGTGACTACGTGAAGAACCCCATCCAGCCGCACGTGTGTCATTACGTCAGACGCATTGGTGCAGGTCGACCGGTTGGAGCAGCGGAGCTCCTCCAGCGGTAAGTTTAAACTTCAGGTAAGTGCTATTTTCTTACCTGTTTTAGGTCTCCTGCAGGAACCTCGGTTTTCAGAGGTTTTTGCCGGGTGTTTTGCGACGGCTGATGAAGGAACTAGCTAAGGGCTGTGGGGAACCCTGGTCCGACCGCGGAAGCAGGGAGCTGGCGAATGTCGGGTTTCACGATAGGAGTCACTGATAAGACAGTCAGTGACTCTAGACGGTGGGTTCCTGGGGAGGGGAAACCCAATAATATGCAGTTCCCGGACCACAGTAGTCCCCAGGAGATGGGGTTAAACTGACCTGAACATTCAGCCTGGGTTCCCGGGGAGGGGAAATCCAATAATATGCGGTTTCCAGACCGCAGTAGTCCCCAGGAGTTGGGGTTAAACTGACCTGAACGGTCAGCCCGGGTGCCGGGAGGGTTACCGCGGGTGTGTATATATATATAAAAATAATATATATATATATATAAAATATATATATATATATATATATATATATATATATATATATATATTATATATATATATATATATATATATATATATATATATATATATATATTATACATACATACATACATACATACATACATACATACATACATACATACATACATACATACATACATATACATATATATATATATATACACATATATATATATATATTTATATACATACATATATATATATATACATATATATATACATATATATATATATATATTTCTTTTTAATTTATTTATCAGAAGTAAGTACATTACATTTTAATGGTACCTTTTGGCCTTAATTGGCCTTTTTTTTCTATTAGGAGGAGTCTCATTTCTTCCAAATGGGCCGTTTCCAACATATTACCAATCCACATTTTGAGTGTTGGTATAGTAGCCTTTTTCCAGAATTTGAGTATGAGTTTTTTCTCTATTATTATACCATAATTTAAAAAATGAGATTTGGTATATATTTAATTTGTTTCCATCTCCTAATACTCCAAAGAGAATCATTTCCATGCTAGGTTCCATTTTTATCTTAAATAAACTAGTGAATATATCAAATATATCACACCAAAATCTTTGAAGTTTTGTGCAAGAAACAAAAGATTGTGTGAAGTTGGCGTTTTGAGAAGCATTTATCACAGATGGGAGAAATATTAGAATAAAATTTATTCATCCTAACTTTTGAATAATATAATCTGTGTAATATTTTAAATTGAATTAAATTATGTCTAGTGTTAATCAAACATTTATGTATAAATATCAAATACATCTCCCGTGTTTCCTTAGAAATTTTTATCATTAAACCTTTTTCCCAGTCTTCTCTAATTGTCTCTGTTGATGGCAATTCTCTATTAAGAATACTGTTATATAGATATGATATTAATTTTTGTGAGCACCTTAATATTCATTGCTTCTTCCAGTGGGTCTATCGTTATATTCTGTAATCTTGGTATATTTTTTTTTATAAAGTCACATATCTGTAAATATTTAAAGTATTGGTTATTATTCAGATTAAATTTTAATTTTAATTGTTGAAATGATAATACATTTCCCATTTCATATATGTCACCCAACTTTTTAATTCCCAATCTTTCCCATTGTCTATATGTATTATCCATGAAAGATGGTTTAAATACCAGATTATTCACTATCGGTGTTAATGATGATAAGTTTCTTCATTTTAAAGTTAATTTTATTTGTTTTCAAATTCAAATTATATTGTGTATGATTGGATTCTTCTTATATTCAATTTTATCGGGGAGAAGAGGATCGCTCCTAAATCGTAAGGAAAACAATCCTCTTTCTCCATTTTTATCCATTCCATCTGTTGAGAAGGACAATCCAACCAATAAATAATATTCTTAATATGCACTGCCCAATTAGGCAGTGCAAGTCCCCCTACATCTTTAGGTTTACACATATGATTTATTTTAATTCTATGTGCTTTGTAGTCCCATGTAAAATTAGTAATATTAGAGTCTAGGTTTTTTTTAATATTTTGGTATATATATTGGTATGGATTGAAATAAATATATTATTTGTGGTAGCACTATCATTTTTATAGCATTTATTCTGCCAATTAATGATAGTGGTAGCGTTTTCCAAAATTTAATCAGAGCGTTCAATTTATTTAACAAAGGACTAAAATTAGCATTAAATAATGATTTATATCTTCTGGTAACTTGAATACCTAAATACTTAAATTTTTCCGTTGCAATTTTAAATGGAAATTTTAATAGATGATTCGCTTTCTGGGGCTGTAATGACATAATTTCACTTTTATTCCAATTTATTCTATATCCAGAAAAGGAGCCAAATTCCTCTATTACATTTAATAAATTCGGGATACTCGTTTCTGAATTTCTAATATATAAAAGTATATCATCCGCGTATAATGAAATTTTGTTATTAGAGTCCTTAGTATTGTATCCCTGAATATTCGGAAGTGTTTTTATCCTTTCAGCCAGTGGCTCTATCATAAGGGCAAATAGCAGGGGTGATAAAACACATCCCTGCCTATTGCCCCGTGATAATTGGGATTTTGGAGACAACATATTATTAGTTAATATTCTTGCTGTTGGATTATCATATAATTATTTTACCCATCTAATAAAATTATCTCCTGTATTAAATTTTTGGAGTACTATGTATAAATACTGCCACACCACCTGGTCAAATGCTTTCTCTGCATCCAAAGATATAACTGATAAGTCTTCCTTTTCTCCTTTATGTGAATACATTATATTAAAAAGTCGTCTCAAATTGTTAAATGATTGTCTTTTGGGTATAAACCCCGTTTTGTCCTGGTTTATCAATTTCTTAATATATTTGCTCAATCTCCTTGCTAAAATCTTTGCTAAAATGTTTTGATCTGTATTTAAAAGTGATATAGCTCTATACGAGCCCGGATCTTCTAGATCTTTATCTTTTTTTGGTATGAGCGTAATTGTAGATTCTGCTAGTTTCTGGTAATTTATTTTCGGTAAAAGCATAACTATATAATTTAAGTAATCGTGGGACCATTAAATCCTGAAATCTTTTATAGAATTCATTATTAAAAACCATCAGGCCCTGGTGTCTTCCCATTTTTCAGTTATTTTATTGTTTCTCTTATTTCTTCACTTGTAATCTGCGCCCCTAATTCCTCTTGTTCTAAGATATCCAATTTTGGCAAGTTACACTTATCTAAAAAATGCATAATTTTATTGTCTTCAATGTTAGTTTTAGATGTTTTTAAATTTTGATAAAATTGAACAAACCTTTTGTTAATGTCCTTAGGTACAGTTAACAATTCCCCATTCTCTGATTTAATTTTACTAATTGTTTTTTCCTTTTCTTGCTTCTTCAATTGTCGTGCTAGAAGTTTATGTGGTTTATCCCCAAATTCAAACTGTACTTGTTTTGTGATCTGAAATAATCTTATTTCATCTTGCCGATAATATTCGATTAAGTTTAAATTTCAATAATGTTATCTTCTTATGTTTGTCTATGGTTGGGTCTTTTGTGTTTCCTAATTCTAATAATTTAATTTCCTTTTCTAACGTCCATTGTTCTGTCCTGTTTTTTTTTATTTAGAAAACTTTGATACGAAATTATAACTCCACGAATGAATGCCTTAAAAGATTCCCATAATAGAGATGGTGAAGTACTTGGAGTCTCGTTTGTTTCAAAAAAATATTTCATTTGTTGTTTTAAATACTCGTAACCTTGTGTGTCATTAGCTATTTGTGTGTTAAATCTCCAAAAGGATTTTATACCTGGCATTCCCTCAAGTTTTAAAGTAAAAGTCAGCAGGGAGTGATCCGAAATAATACTATTGTGGTATTTAGGATTAATCGTATATGGTATTAATTTTGTGTCCACTAAAAAATAATCCTATATATATATGGATTCCCGGGGAGGGGAAATCCAGCAGCAATGCGGTTCCCAAACCGCAGTCATCCCCAGGATATGGGGACAATTGGCAAAAATGGTCAGCCCGGATGTTGGGAGGGTTTCCCTCCAGGAATGTGAATCTAGAGACACTCCTACAGCAGGAGTTGGGCCAGCGCGGGACAATGTGAGAGCCTGCACCAGCAGCAAAGTTTATGACAGCGTCAGCCTATTGGAGAGGCTGTGCCAGCAGCACCTTTGCTCAGGGCTGCTTCATGGGGATGCCAAGCTATGGCAGGCTAGCCTATTGGAGAGGCTGTGCCAGCAGCACCTTTGCTCAGGGCTGCTTCATGACAACACCAAATCTATGGCAAATACTGGCCTATGGGAAAGGCCGCGCCAGCAGCACCTTTGCTCAGGGCTGCTTCATGGGCACCAGCAGTACCTTGTTCAGGGCTGCTTCATGGGAGTAGGCTGCTTAGTAGGGTATTCCCATTTACAGTGATCATGGGGGGCGAGGAGGCATTGCTAGGATAAGGCAATATAACAGAATGATGACAAAAAAGCATTCAAAGAGGATTACTCAGAGTTAAAAAACACTGCTTATGTATGTGCTAAAATCCACTGTTTAAATCTCAAACTATATTTGAGAAATTGGGCTCTTCTATCCAGTTAAGATTAGGTTGCTATCAAATAGACTTGTAGGACATTGGGATTTACCTTTAGTTATTCAATTGGCCGTTGACACCAGCCTGGGCAACAGATTGCAGTCAATAGACTCCTGTAACAGCCTTGTTGTTATAAAGCAGCCTTCTATTCATTAGACTAATTGGCAATAGTATAGATGGGATTCAGCTGTGCAAGTAGGAGAACTGTCATCCTGTTAAATGGTAAACTATAAAGTGCCATGTAGGTCATTGTTAACACAACTTGTTATCACCAGCTGAAGTTACTAGAGTCACAATGATAAACAAACAGTATTCATTACTGCTCCAGTAGTCGTTAGATAAATATTTCATTATATTGCAAAATGGTGCTAATGGCCCTAAGAATGGGACATTGTGCCAGCAGCACCTTGTAGCAGGCCTGCTTAATGTCTCCCTCATGTAGGAGGAGAGCATGCCGTGTCAGTATTAGTCTGACGCCGGGTCCATGGCAAAGTATTGCTGAAGCCGCACCAACAGCGCTTTATAGCAGGGCTGCTTAGTGTCTCCCTCATGTAAGATGGGAGCATGCCGGGTCAGTATAATCTAACGCCGTGTCTGTGGGTATAGCTGTGGAGCATGCCCAAGGAATAAAGGGCACATGCCAGACATACCATGCTTGGTAGCAAGGTTGCCATTCAAACACATATGTAGTGAACACTGCTATTAGGGGGCACAATAGAGCAGGCTGCCAAATCTTCTATTCAGGTAAGACCTGTTTCATAGGCGATACCTAGAGGACAAAGCACAAGCTATTGAACGAGTAAGGCTTCATAGATCGGCAGTAGCGGTTCACTGAAGCTGGTGGCAGCATGAAAGTTGGCCAGAGGTTCCACGCATATTACCTGTGTTACTCTATAACTAAGGGACCACTTACAATTTGGTAAGATGTTCACTTGGTTGGATAATACAAATCATTGAGACATTATCATCTACTTGAGGGGTCTAACCATGTAAAACTGGACAATACTAGCATTCCAAGCAGGTTATAATTGGGCAGGCTCAGTATAAGGGCCAGGATTGTCTTGCAAGACTGGCTCGGAAATCGGGCCACAGTTGCCGTTCACGGCAGACACTAAATTGCGAATATCATCTCGAGTTTGGAGGTGGAGCAGATTTGCATGACTTACCAATTCACTTATTGGTATCAACTATCTATGGACCCTATGGGCATTGTATGGGTTAAAGAGTGATTGAGCAAATATGCATATCTGCATGCTCAACTTCATGTTGATACATTATGATGGTGGCATATGTTAGTCACATGGGTGCAATCAATTAAAGACTCCTGTAATGGTTACATAATCTTGTTTGCCACAGGAGAATCTTCAAGTATAGGTCAATGGTTAATGTTGAATCACACCGTATTATGAAACTTTGGTTCCATGGAATACCAAATATAGATATGTTTGTTTTTTATGGTTCACAGGTTGCAAAATATGTGCATAACAGTGGCGAGATACATTCGCGCTATAAGGAGAAGGAAGGTCTTTTATGGCTTCCTCCATTTGCTTCATCAATCGGGGCTTCAAATAAAGTCATTAAGAGCTCGTTTTGTGTCCTATTGTGTGATTGGTTTATGCAACATCGATTCCCGATTTATCGGGAATAATAATACAACCTTACATGGTTATTTTAAACGTAACTTTGCTGGTTCAGCCTGAGGCTTGGGAAATCAGCCGTTGCATGATAAATCAAATTATGTTCTGCATATTCAATAAACTGCCCTAAGGCTTGGGTTGTTACATCTATCCTTCTATGTATTCAGAGTGCTTGAATAGCACCAAAAAGCAGAGTTTTTTCATTTCCAGATGAAAGAGTTTGTTTAATGCTCGTTACACTGAAAACGGTATAGAATACAGACGTTTGGAGTGCATGTTAAGTGATCTTTTGTCAATAATTAAGTTGTATGGCCTTTAACTGTGCCAACGTGCCTTCTCATTGAATTGGCTGTAGCAAACAAGACCCGCTCTGCCAGGTTAACCCCGGATATCAAGTTATAAGGATATCTTAACACAAGGTCTTCCAGGACCAGTACAATGCCATATGGGATGTTGATATTTGTGAAAACTATTTCACCAGAGGGCTCCAGCTACATCCTTGACTTTGACCGGAGCTCATTAGGTAGTTATCCTTCTGGCGCTGGTTAGCGCAGCAGGTTCAGTCGCTACATAATTGCGACGGTACAGGATGATTACATCTGTAAATAATAATTATATAATATTGACGGGCCTTGAGGGATACACCAGGAAATATTGCCCAAACTGAAATCATATTGCCCGAGTCAAAGACGAGGGCAATATGATTTCAGTGCGGGCAATATTTCCTGGTGTCTCCCGAAAGAAGCCAGTCAATATTATAATTATTACCTATTCCCACGTAAATTAAAATAATTCCTAAGATTCACACTTGCGCCGTGACATGATTCTTCGCGGTGAACTTTGGCCGGGTTCGTGTCCCGGATGTACGCCCAGGGTTCGTAATATTTCATCTTCGTGATTGACCGCAGTTTTTCTACGTAAAGTCAATGGCGAAACCCGGAAGAAGAAAAATACCAAGTAATATTGCCCGCTGGAAACTGCGCGTTTTTTGACCAATCAAAATACGAACTAAAATTGCCCAGTAAAACTACCTTATATAGGTAATAATATATAATATTTTATGTTTATAAATACTTGAGCAGAGCAGAAGGGATGTCAGGTCTCAGGTCTCAAAATAGTTACAGGCACGCCAGGGGACCTTGGTAACGTAAGCACACATATATACAACAATACGTCAAGGTCACCAAGAGCCTTCGAGGTTCTGAACTAGCAATGTTTGTTAGTCACAAAAAACTTAGAGGAACGTATCTGTTCAGGCCACTCCAGATGATAAAACGGAGTTTGCATTATGTAGGAATGGATTCTGATTCCAGATCTCATTCCACCAGGGCTGCTACAACATCAGTAGCAAGGGTATTTACGTTCCGCTAGACCACATCCTTACGGCTGCAGCATGGTCCAACGAACGAATCTCCAAACATTTATAATAACCTATTGATAGATCAAGGGTATTTGTCAACTCTATTTTATGTTCTAGTTATACTTTCCATTTGGGTGAGAGATGTGAATATTATTATTTCATTTAAACAGCATCAGTATGTTTTAAATCTATTTCATAACTGTATACATTATGAATGTTTTCCTCCATTTGTCAATGAAGCAGTTGTGGTTGTGTAGACTATTTCTCACTGCATGAAATCACAGAGCTTTGAAGTCTTCACGTAGTCACTCACGTGACCCTGAAGTAAAATAGTAAGATTAAATGAGAACTTACCAGTTTGTAGTTTGATCTTTATTTTATGAGGAGTTACGATGAGGGATTACGTGCCCTCCACTCCCAACCCTCATAAATGTCATCTGGTAGTTCTAGTCTTCTGTTATCTTACTATTATACTTCAGTTACTATTACCTGTGATTTCACACCGCTGCTTTGAAGATTGACGCACGTGCGGCTGGATGGGGTTCTTCACGTAATCCCTCATCGTAACTCCTCATAAAATAAAGATCAAACCTCAAACTGGTAAGTTCTTATTTAAAAATTACTATTTTATTCGTCAAACAGAACGGTTTAACAGATCCTTATCTCGTTGGTGTTAGTGGAATCCTGCTGTGCACAAAATGGCCACCACTTTTTCCATGTTGCAAAAGTTGTTGCATCTCAAAAATATTTGATAGTTTCCTCCCACATCCGTGGACATGTAGATTGATAACTTAACTGACCATTGTAAATTGTCTGAGTGTGTGGGTGAGTGGTAGAGTCTGGGTGGAGGTTAGTTTAGTGTAGAGATACAGCATGGAAACAGGCCCTTCAGCCCACTGGGTCCACGGCGACAAGCGATCCCCGCACATTAACACTACCCTACACACACTCGGGACAATTTTACATTTATACCAAGTCAATTAACCTAAAAACCTGCACGTCTTTGGAGTGTTGGAGGAAACCGAAGATCTCAGAGAAAACCCAAGCAGGTCAGGGGAAGAATGCACAAACTCCGCACAGACAACACCCACATATACGACAGCACTCGGGGTCAAACCCGGGTCTCTGGCACTCTAAGGCAGCAACTCTACCGCTGCACCGATGAGAACGTGAGGACCTTTTTTAATGGGATCAGTGTAAATGGGTGTTTAATGGTTGGTGTGGTCTTGATAGGCTGAAGGGCCTGTTTCCATGCTGTATCTCTCGATGTTTGTACCACTTTTATGGAACCACAGCTGATTCCTGTTGAAGTGAGTGATAAAAATGCAGTTTTTTCAACCATAATGTATCAGGCTCTTGCTGTACATCATTCATCTTGTCTATTATTGACTCTCTTCACCTGTCTCTCGTGCAAGTTGGTTGAGTGAGCACTGATATACCTGCAACAATTTCAAAGAAATCATCAGTTGTAGAGGCACCAAACGTGGTGAACTAATGGGTTACTTTATTCAGGCATAAAAGGTTTGTTATACATACACGTTGGTCCTCTAACATAAAGTTGTTGTTGCTGCTGCAAAGCTGTTGCCTTGTGGACTCGAGCTGAGCCCCTGCTGAGGTCGAAGGACACTCACCCCTAGAGACAAGAGAGCTGGTCAGCTCGAAGTGTGTGAGAGAGAGAGAGAGGCTTGTCCCAGGGTTCGTTATATAATCCCAGGGCATACACCCCTGTACCTCATGACATCTCCTCCCTGACATTGCCCAGTCACTCGACCGACTGCTGAGGGTTCGTGTAGCTCGTGGCCCAACCACATGGTTCCTTTTATTCATATATTAATGATCTGGATGAGGGAATTGAAGGCAATATCTCCAAGTTTGCGGATGACACTAAGCTGGGGGGCAGTGTTCGCTGTGAGGAGGATGCTAGGAGACTGCAGGATGACTTGGATAGGCTGGGTGAGTGGGCAAATGTTTGGCAGATGCAGTATAATGTGGATAAATGTGAGGTTATCCACTTTGGTGGCAAAAACAGGAAAGCAGACTATTATTTAAATGGTGGCCGATTAGGAAAAGGGGAGATGCAGCGAGACCTGGGTGTCATGGTACACCAGTCATTGAAAGTAGGCATGCAGGTGCAGCAGGCAGTGAAAAAAGCGAATGGTATGTTAGCTTTCATAGCAAAAGGATTTGAGTACAGGAGCAGGGAGGTTCTACTTCAGTTGTACAGGGTCTTGGTGAGACCACACCTGGAGTATTGCGTACAGTTTTGGTCTCCAAATCTGAGGAAGGACATTATTGCCATAGAGGGAGTGCAGAGAAGGTTCACCAGACTGATTCCTGGGATGTCAGGACTGTCTTATGAAGAAAGACTGGATAGACTCGGTTTATACTCTCTGGAATTTAGGAGATTGAGAGGGGATCTTATAGAAACTTACAAAATTCTTAAGGGGTTGGACAGGCTAGATGCAGGAAGATTGTTCCCGATGTTGGGGAAGTCCAGGACAAGGGGTCACAGCTTAAGGATAAGGGGGAAATCCTTTAAGACCGAGATGAGAAAGACTTTTTTCACACAGAGAGTGGTGAGTCTCTGGAACTCTCTGCCGCAGAGGGTAGTTGAGGCCAGTTCATTGGCTATATTTAAGAGTGAGTTGGATGTGGCCCTTGTGGCTAAGGGGATCAGAGGGTATGGAGAGAAGGCAGGTACGGGATACTGAGTTGGATGATCAGCCATGATCATATTGAATGGCGGTGCAGGCTCGAAGGGCTGAATGGCCTACTCCTGTACCTAATTTCTATGTTTCTATATGTCTCCTGAGAGATATAATCAGAGAAACTCTACAAAAATTACATTAAAATGCAAAAGCAGTCCATGTCAGATACTGGTGTTAATATTTGCTCAACGGATGATTTACATACTGAATATTAGATTAGGAAGTGAAGTACTCAGTTAGTAATCAGCCACTGGCTGAACACATGAGATTCATGACAGAAAATAAGTTACTGCAAGTGAGTACAGAGTTGATGGCTCTAATGGAGGGAGGGCTGGTACTGACGTATATCTGCACTGTTTAAAAAAAAATGTTGCTTCTCCAGAAACACGTTGGACCCAATGAAAATAGAATGTGAAGAAGGGTCTCGACCCTAAACGTCACCCGTTCCTTCTCTCCAGAGATGTTGCCTGTCCTGCTGAGTTACATAGAAACATTGAAAATAGGTGCAGGAGGAGGCCATTCGGCCCTTTGAGCCAGCACCGCCATTCATTGTGATCATGGCTGATCGTTCCCAATCAATAACCCGTGCCTGCCTTCTCCCCATATCCCTTGATTCCGCTAGCCCCAGAGCACTATCTAACTCCAGAGTTACTCCAGTCCAGTCCTAGAGTTACTCCAGCATTTTGTGTCTATCTTGTACTTCTTCTTACATTTGAGGCAGCAGAGGTTATGTAACACCCTCCAGGTGCTTTAGCCAGTGCAAAGTGCTGTTGTCGAGGGCCGTGAGGTCTACCTCTCCACCAGGGGGTGGAGGACAGTGCAGTCGAAAATGACGTTCTGCGCTGTTTCCTGGTCTGCTCCACACACGCAGGCTGCTGATGAACGCAGCCCCCAGCGACGCATGTTGGCGTTGAACCGGCCGACCCCTGTACGGAGCCGGGACAGGGTGACCCACTCGTTGCGGGGCAGGTCCGAGCCGGGTGGGGCTGTGGTGTTCGGTGCAACAGTGAATTGTGGAGGTCATGAAGTCTGTTCCCAGCTGGTTCTCCATTCTCCTAGCGTGTTGAAACCGGAGCCACAGAGGGTCGCTGCGTGACGGGAGAAGGGGCGACGAGATGACAGGCGTTGAGGTCCCAGTTACTGTGAGTCCTGGGCGAGGTGGTGCAGAGGATGTTTGCCGTGCGATGGGGCCTTGCACACCAGCCTGTGGGTGAAGTACTGTCTGCGAAGCTTGGCGGGTGCGATACCTGCGAGCACCGGCAGAAGATCCGTCAGAGTAGGATGTAGGCAGCCGGTGATCCGCATGGTGTGATTGAGGTTGGCATCTAGCTTGCTAGTATGAGTGCTGCTGCACCATGCTGGGGTTCCATATCCATCGAGAGCACATCCTCCACGTTTGACCAACTCCTGTCCGAATGCAGTAGGGCCAGGTCATTTGCATATCCACACTGGCGCGAGGACATGCGTGGCAGATCACTGATATAGAGATTGAAGAGCATGGGGGCCAGTACCGAGCCTTGGGGGACTCCGTTTCTTAGGCATCGCAGTCGGCTAGATTGTCCGTCGCTGGTCTTGAATACAAAACTGCGGTTGGCAAGGATGTTGGCAAGGAACCGCACTAAATGGCGGTCAGGAATGGTGCGGAGGAACTTCAATGTCAGGCCCTGGTGCTACACTGTATCGTAGGCGGCGGTGAGGTCCACCAGTGTGACACCCGCCTTGTGACCCTTTTCGAAACTGTTTTCGATGTCATTGGTCAGCTTGACTATTTGGTGGGTAGTGCAGTGGCCACGATGAAATCCGGCTTGTTCAGTAGTTGGGGGTCGGCGATTGGATCAAGTCGGGCCAGGAGAAGCCGTTCGAGGAGCTGGTACGGGACACAGAGGAGTAGGATGGGCCGATAGTTCCTTGTGTCGTCCACAGGCTTGTTTGGTTTTGGTAACGCAGTGGCTTTCCGCCAGATCTTCGGAATGGACTGACCAATGAGGCAAGAGGAGTAGAATGCATGGAGCCAGACCTGGCATTTAGGACCGCAGTGTTTCAGAAATTCTGAGGGGATGTAATCAGGACCCTGGGCTTTTCTGCATTTCAATTGAGAGATGACAGCAGAAGAGAGTTGTATTTGACCTTGTACTTAACAAGATTTATATGTGTATGAAATAACGGCAGATGCTGGTTTAAACCCATATCGAGGGATATGTGGAGAAAGCAGGAACGGGGTACTAATTTTGGATGATCAGCCATGATCATGTTGAATGGCGGTGCTTGCTGAAGGGCCGAATGGCCTACTCCTGCACCTATTTTCTATGTTTCTATGTTTCTAAACCAAAGATAGGAACAAAATGTTGGAGTAACTCAGCGGGACGGGCAGCATCTCTGGAGAGAAGGAATGGGTGACATTTCAGGTTGAGACCCTTCTTCAGCCTGACATCAGAGGGCAGGGAGATGGATAGATAAGGAATGTGAAGGTGTGAAAACAGGGCAAATGGAATGCAGATCAAGGAAAATGTAGAATAGATCATTGTTAGCTGGGGTAGGTATCAACAAAGCAAACAGAGATAAAATGCAGTCGGAGACAGTAAGACTGGTCAGAGAACTGGGAAGGAGAAGGGACAAGAGAGAGAGAGGGAAAGCAAGGTCACTTGAAGTTAGAGAAGTCAATGTTTATACTGCTGGGGTGTAAGCTGCCCAAGCAAATTATGGGAAGCTGTTCTTCCAATTTGCGCTAGGCCTCACATTGACAATGTAGGAGGCCCAGGACAGAAAGGTCAGTGTGGGAATGGGAGGGGGAGTTAAACAGTCTAGCAACTGGGAGATCAGGTAGGATTAGGCAGACCGAGTGGAGGTGTTCAGTGAAACGATCGCCAAGCCTGCAATTGGTCTCGGTGATATACAGGAGTCCACACCTGGAACAGTGGATACAGACGATGATTTATATTTGATTACATTCTTCTTTCATGTCCATGTTTCATATGTTGACATCGCTGTCATCGTCTTTCCTGAAAAGGACGCAAGCTTCCGGTGACAATCAGTGGGAGCCATCATTGTTGCAATAGATGATGGTGGTAGCAGAATTAGCTCATTTGATTACATGATTATATTTAATAGTTTCTGGACATACAATTTTTTTAGAATATTCTTGTTTGATGATTTGTATTGAATAAAAAGATAATGTTGAATCCTACGTAGTTTTGATTAAATAGGAGACGTACTGCATTAACTGGGGCAGCACGGTGGCACACCAGTGGAATTACTATATAACAGCGCCATAGACCTGGGTTCGATCATGATTATTTGTATGGAGCTTGTACATTCTCCTTGCGACTACATGGGTTTCTTCCTGATGCTCCTGTTTCCTCCCACATCCCAAATACGCGCAGGTTTGTAGGTTAATTGGCTTCTGTAAATTGTCCCTGGGGTGTAGGATAGATCTAATGCACGAGGTGATTGTTGATCAGCACAGACACGAAGGGCCTGCTTTCACATGTAAAATTCATAAGGAATAGAAGTAGAATTAGGCCGTTCGGCCCATCAAGTCTACTCCGCCATTCAATCATGGCTGATCTAGCTCTCCATCCTAACCCCATTCTCATGCCTTCTCCCTATAACCTCTGACACCAAAATTGTCCCTAGTGTGTGTAGGATAGTGTTAGTGTGTGGGGATCGCTGGTCGGTGCGGACTGGGTGGGCTTGTTTCTGCACTGTATCTCTAAACTAAACTAAACTATGACAACCACCAGAAGGAATCGGTGATGCAGTAATTCCTCCTGGTACTGAACATAGGTTTACTGGCTTTAACAGGAGCATCGAGCTCCAAAGTGGCAGCACATAAGTGCTGAAGAAGGGTTTCAGCTCGAAACGTTGCCTATTTCCTTCGCTCCATAGATGCTGCCGCACCTGCTGAATTTCTCCAGCATTTTGTCTACCAGCACATAATCAGCCTGATGTTGGGATCTGCCTCCTCTGAATACTTCCCCAACACCTTCACCTACATGTGGGATGAACGGGGTTACAGGGAAATGTGAGAGAATGGGATTAATGAGACTGCACTGAAAACTGGCACAGACTCAGTGGGCTGAATGGCCTTCTGTTTGTGAGAAATATGAGATAATATGACATCTGGGTGAATTGCCCCACAGATATGGTGGCACACGACAGGTACTATATTAAAGCTTGAGGAGAACTTGTAACACGCAGAAAGCTTTCAATAATTAATAATATTCCCAATTACTGGTCCTGTCAGTCAATATTCACATACCGCCTCTTTTAGTTTAGAGATACAGCGTGGAAACAGGCCCTTCAGACCAGCGAGTCCGCACTGACTAGCGATCGCCACATATTAACACCATCCTACACAAACTAGGGACAATTTACACTTACACCCAACCAATTATCTTACATACCTGTGTGTCTTTGGAGTGTGGGAGGAAATCGAAGATCTCGGAGAAAACCCAATAGGTCGGGGAGAACGTACAAACTCCATACAGACAGCACCCGTAGTCGGGATCGAACCCAGGTCTCCGATACTGCAAGCTCTGTGAGGCAGCAACTCCATGCCTGCTCTTGGACGAGGCTTTGGAGGCTTCTGTATTAAGGGAACTGTGACCCATTCAAAGTTAGCACCTTCCAGCAATGAGGGAAATAAGTGAATGTAGGAGAAGGAATCAATACTGAAATCAGTTTTCTCCCTGTGTTCATCACCAACTGTGAAGCAGGTAGGGAGATAAATGACATAGGAAAACATTGGGAGAAACATTTAGAGTGAAAAATCAAAAGAAGAGAGAGATTGAAAGCTGTATTGAGCTTTTAGCTTTCAACGTACTATGCATAAATGATATAGTTGAAGATCAAACTTTTTTGGGAGCCAGTATGCAATGCAAATATAAATCAACCTTTTGTTTTGAACCCAGCACAATCGGTTTTGTTATTGGCATTTTATGGGTGAGAATAATAGGCCAGGATTGAAATGGCTGGCAAGTAGAGTTTTCCTCTTTGCCCCACCACTGAAGACTCGTTTCACCTTCAATATGTCCACTGGGAAGGCTGCAGAGAGGCAACATTCAGGAAGGTTGGGATTCTAAGACATTAAGCTCTCGCCTGCCTACTTTTCTTCATTTTTGCCCAAAATAAATTCCATCAGCAAACAAGAGGTTTATCAAATGGTACCTGTCATTCACTGGCAGCTTAAGCTGATCCTAATTCCAATATGTCACTAAGCTCCAGCATTTTCTGAAATTAAGTGTTCACTAGAAAGAAATGCCAGACAGTCTTTATCCTGCCTGCAAGGGTTATAGGAATCCAACATGGGTTATTGCAGAAATAAAATTAATGATAAACTTTGATAACTCATTCACCCGAGCAGCACAAACTGCTGCCATCCAAATCAGACAATATTCTCTGTTTACTTGGGATTATAAAATTGTACAGAACAGAAGAAAGCCAAAGATAGACACAAAATGCTGGAGTAACTCAGCGGGACAGGCAGCATCTCTTGAGAGAAGGAATGGGTGACATTTTAGATCGAGATCTTTCTTCAGACTGATGTCAGGGGAGAGGGAGGTACATAAGGAAGCATAAGGTGTGAAAACAGGACAAAGGGGGTGTAGCTCAAGGAAAATGTAGAATAGATCATTGTTAGCTGGGAGAAGGCAACAACAAAGCAAACAGAGATAAAATGTAGTCGGAGACAGTCAGACTAGTCAGAGAACTGGGAAGGGGGAAGGATGGAGAGAGAGGAGGAAAGCAAGGGTTACTTGAAGTTATAGAGAAGTCATACCTGGGATGGCACGTGTATTCAATACCTGGGATGGCACGTGTATTCATACCTGGGATGGCACAACTTCCATATGAAGAAAGACTGGATAGACTCGGCTTGTACTCGCTGGAATTTAGAAGATTGAGGGGTGATCTCATAGAGACTTACAAAATTCTTAAGGGGTTGGACAGGCTAGATGCAGGAAGATTGTTCCCGATGTTGGGGAAGTCCAGGACAAGGGGTCACAATTTAAGGATAAGGGGGAAGTCTTTTAGGACCGAGATGAGAAAATCGTTTTTCACACAGAGAGTGGTGAATCTGTGGAATTCTCTGCCACAGAAGGTAGTTGAGGCCAGTCCGTTGGCCATATTTAAGAGGGAGTTAGATGTGGCCCTTGTGGCTGAAGGGATCAGGGGGTATGGAGAGAAGGCAGGTACAGGATACTGAGTTGGATGATCAGCCATGATCATATTGAATGGCGGTGCAGGCTCGAAGGGCCGAATGGCCTGCTCTTGCACCTAATTTCTATGTTTCTATGTTTCTATACTGCTGGGTGTAAGCTGCCCAAGCAAAATATGAGTTGCTGTTCCTCCAATTTGTGCTGGGCCTCACTGGTGCTAGACCTCACTGGGCCTCAAGAAGGCCAGGTCAGCTTACAAAATAATTGTCCAGCTTGCCCCAATGGTTGTTTCCTTCACCATAGCACGGAATCATGTGGAATATGCGCTTTCAGGCATTTATAATTGACTCTCTTTCCCTCGCACGTGAAATTCTAGACCACAACAGCTCAGTGCATGAATGAAATATAAATTAATCTCTCGAGTTTGTATCGCTGCCAATGAAGAATAAAAAAAATAATGAGCTAATGCCTCGTGGCTCTCATGAACTAAGTTCGACACAGCACTGTCAACCTGGAGTTTGCATGTTCACCTCGTGACCATGTGGGTTTGTATGGGTACTCCTGTTCCATCCTGCATCCCAATGGCATACAAGTAGGATAAGAACCTGCTGTGTATTAACCCTTAGAGTGGGTATGGGGCCATGTGAGAGAGAACAAGTTGCAAAGCCATGGGAAAGGAAGAAGATGAATGTGATAGGCTTGCTCTTCTGGAAGCCAGCAAGGATCCAAAGCTGAATGGTCTCCTGTGTCAGAAACTCACTTTGCTCTTGGAGGGATGAGGAATGAAGATTTTTTGCTGAAGGTGAGAATGGGCAAACTGCAGTCCTTCCCGTTATAGCAAAGATGGCTGACCGCAGATTGCCAAAGGTGTACGCTATCACGACAGATTCAAAGGAGGAAAATAGATGGTGGCTCTGCAAGGAGCAGGGTGCAGATTTACAGGAGATAAACCTCTTTGTTAAAACACAAAGTGAGAGTGATGTAGGAACCATTGTTAGGCTTTCAAACTTAACTGTCAATCCTCCACAGGGATGTTGGGCTGATTGGCCTCATTTTGTCCCATAACAATCCTCAGAAGGCTGTGGAGACCCAAGTCAATGGATATTTTTAAGGCAGAGAAAGATAAATTATTGATTAGTACTGGTGTCAGGGGGTTATGGGGAGAAGGCAGGAGAATTAGGTTAGGAGGGAGAGATAGATCAGCCATGATTGAATGGCCCTGCAGACTTGATGGGCTGAATGGCCTAATTCTTCTCCTATCACTTATAAACAATCCTTGGATTCTATGTTCAAGAAGGAACTGCAAATGCTGGAAAATTGAAAGTAGACAAAAATGCTGGAGAATCTCAGCGGGTGCGGAAGCATCTATGGAGGGAAGGAAATAGGCAACTGTTACAACTCCCGAATGTAGGTACTTCAGAGCCGTGTAACATAGTCAAAAACCAGGCTCAAGTTCAAGAAAATAGTCTTTTATTTAATTAAAACTCAAACCTGATTCAAACAACCCAGACAAGGACAAGAATAAACTAATAAACAAAGATAAGTGTTCCAGCCAACCTCGCAATGGGCCGTCGAACTAGACTCTAACCTGCCTAAATGGAAATAACCCTGAAACAAAATACATGAAAACCCTCAGGTCAACCCTTATCTGTCTCAATGCAATATTAATTAACAAATGTAGGTAATAATACACAAAGTTCTATGCCATGTAGCCAGGCCTCCTGCAGTTCAAACCACAGTCTGCTCATGAGTCAGGGTCGACGAAGAGAGAGAGAGAATGGTGGGAGATTCTGGTATTTAAGCTTCCGATGAGTCACCCGTCACCTGACGCAGCTTGGCCAATCGGGTACAGGAGCCCTTAACCCCTTGATTCCTGACTCCCAGCCACGGGGCCTGCACTCAGGAGAGAAACAGAAGAGTTAAGTACATAGCATTCACCAGAGGGGGGGGGGGGGAAAGTACCTAACACCCCCACCCAAAGATACTGAATAAGCTTCGGAAGAAACTATTCAGTGACAAAGGAACTTGCCTATACCCTTTTATCGAGTCCAACTTAGTCACAAAAGATGCACTTCCCACATGATCACCGCAATCCTCCATCCGTGGAAGAGGATAGCAATCCGGCTTAGTTACACCATTCACCCTCCGAAAGTCAATGCAAAACCTGTCGTCCTCATTAGCCTTCGTAGCCAGCAGACACGGAGAACTCCATGGACTACAACTAGGTTCAGCAACTGCATGCTGCAGCATAGGCGTCTGAGAAGGCACATCCAAGAACAGTGACCCATTTGACCCCACCAAAGCAAGCAGATCATCCCACTGACTTTCAGATAAATGAGACAACCGCAAGGGAAGCGACTTCAAATCTTCAAAGTTGCACAGCTTTCCCTGCGTCACTGCCACAGACATTCGTGCCTCACACACATCACCACCCGTGTCAGGGGGCAGCACTACTTCAGTCAAAACCGGCTTAGACAAAACCGAAGGACACAGCTCCTCCCCATCAACCTGTACATGCTTCTGCTCGTGGTACTGCTTCAGCATGTTGATATGACAGAGCTGAGTCTTACGCCTCCGATCAGGGGTACCAATAACGTAATCCCTTGCACCAACCTTCTTAACCACCTGATAGGGACCACTATACCGAGCCTGCAGACTGGAACCAGGAATAGGCAACAACACCAGGACTTTGTCACCTGGAGAAAAATTCCTACTAGAAGCCTTCCTGTCGAACCAGCCCCCCATCCTAGACTGAGCAGAGGCAAGATTACCCATTGCCAGTTCGCATGCCCTCCGCAGTCTACACCTAAAAGTACAGACGTGGTCTAAAATACTACGTTTCGAATTCTCCTGCAACCATTTCTCCTTCAGGACCCTCAACGGACCACGAACAGTATGCGCGAACACCAGGTCAGCAGGACTGAACCCTAAAGACTCCTGCACGACCTCACGCACTGCAAACATAACGAGATGAACCCGCTCATCCCAGTCCTTTTCAAACTCCAGGCAGTAAGTCCTCAACATGGATTTCAAAGTCTGGTGAAACCGCTCAAGAGCTCCCTGGCTCTCTGGATGGTATGCACTGGAGTTACAATGCTCAATGTCCAACAAATTCATTACCTGACCAAAAACCTTTGACATGAAGTTGGAACCTTGGTCACTCTGCACCACCCTGGACAAACCGAACAATGAAAAAAACTTAGTGAGAGACTTCACAATGGCAGGGGCAGTAATGTTACGCAAAGGGACCACCTCCGGAAAGCGGGTAGACGCACACATAATTGTCAATAAAAACTTGTTGCCCACCCTTGTCCGAGGTAGAGGACCCACACAATCAACTAGAATCCGTTCAAACGGCTCCCCGACCACAGGGATTGGATATAAAGGCGCAGGAACAATCGATCGGTTCGGCTTTCCTGCCACCTGGCAAATGTGACAACACCTGCAGTGCTGCTTCACGTCCTTTTTCAACCCTGGCCAAAAAAAATTCCGTAAGATACGGTCATACGTCTTATTGACCCCCAAATGTCCACCCAGAGGTCCATCATGAGCCAAACAGAGTATCTCGTCCCTATACCGACGAGGTATGACAATCTGATCAACCACGCTCCAATCATCCTGCCCTGACATAGCCAAGGGAGACCACTTTCGCATCAGCAAGCCATTCCTCAGAAAATACCCCTTTGCTGTGGGATCCATATCCCCCTCAGGTACCGCGCAGTCGAACAGATCCGATAAACCTGGATCACTCTTTTGCTCCTCAACCAGCCAGTCACATGACAGCGACACTGGCACATTTTCAGACAAGACCCCATCTTGAGATGTAGAAACACCCTCCACAACACAAGATCCATCATCCTGATCCCCAAAAATGCTCTCACTCAGATCCACTACATCCTCAAACTTTGCCTGGATCATAGCCACAGCCCTTGTGACAGCACAAGCTGTGAAGACCGTCGGATGCTGCATAGCCAATATATCAGGACTCTGCACCATCGGAACAGCCGTCACCTCAGGAGTAATTAAAATTCTACCTCCTGCCAAGTCATTCCCCAAAATCACAGAAACTCCCGCAACGGGAAAACACGGCCGTAACCCATCAATTACCCGGCCTGAAACCAACTCGGACTCGAGACTCACGGTATGCAAAGGCACTACCATGTCCTCCAACCCGAATCCTACCACAGGGACACTGGACCCAGCCGATGACTCCCCAGGAAACGGCAGTACACTATCCAATATAAAGGACTGAGTAGCACCAGTATCACGCAAGCTGGATACTGGAACTCTATGACCCCCATCCTCTAGAGAAACAAAACCTTTCGTGATGAACGCAGAATAATTCCTACACTCATCAGACGCAGGCATCCCAGGAACCACAGGTGCTCTTTGTGGACCCACCAAAGCCACAGGCTTTGCATTTTTCCTTTGCAGGACGGGACACGACTTTAAAATGTGCCCGCTCCCTTTACAATAGTAGCACACAGGCCCTTCCTTAGTCCTGAAATCTCCGTCAACCTTATCAGCTCGGACCTCCCCCTGTATCAATGTGTTGACACTTGCAGGCACAGAAACAGCTTTGGCACTGCCACCGGCGACACCACCACGATTAAACGGCCGTGCACCAAAACTATAGGATCGCCCAACAAACTCAGTTTTATGAGTGAATACATACTCATCTGCTAACACCGCAGCCTTAGACACCTCCCGTTCCCTAGAAGAAACTCGGGAGGCATTCAATTCCTTCTCCTGCCGCTCAAGGCATTCCATTTCAAGCATGATCTCTTTCTCTCTTAAGGCCCTCTCCTCCTTTTTCCTTTCAAGCTCTGATTGGAGCATGAGCTCTTTCTCTCTCATTTCATGCTCTTTCTCTCTTAAGGCCCTCTCCTCCTTCTTCATTTCAAGCTCTAACTCCATCTTTTTCATTTCAAGCTCTAACTCCTTCAATCGAATGAGGTCCCCCATGTCCTGACCAGGCTGTGTAGAAGATAGAGGACTGTCTGCACTAGCAGGCAATACCCCACTCCTCACCAACGCAGACCATGACTTTATAGCCTCTTTCTTCAAATGCTTATCAATAGGCACCTTATAGGCCTCTGCCAGCATAAACAAATGTTCCTTCGTACATTTATCAAACAACTCCCGACTAGGAGCCTCAGTAAATTCCTGTACTTTAAACTCCATATCAAATGTAGGACCAAACCACCAGCCAAACCCTGGTCACAAATGTTACCCAAATGAAAGAGGAGAAAAAAATCTCCTCACAACACAGAATTCCTCAGTCACCAGAAGCCTACCAAAAAAAAACCCCAAGACTGTCTAGGGTCCTCAAAGCTTAGGACGAGCCCCCATTTTGTTACGACTCCCGAATGCAGGTACTTCAGAACCGCGTAACATAGTCAAAAACCAGGCTCAAGTTCAAGAAAATAGTCTTTTATTTAATTAAAACTCAAACCTGATTCAACCAACCCAGACAAGGACAAGAATAAACTAATAAACAAAGATAACAGTGCTCTAGCCAGCCTCGCAATGGGCCGTCGAACTAGAGTCTCTAACCTGCCTAAATGGAAATAACCCTGAAACAAAATACACGAAAACCCTCAGGTCAGCCCTTATCTGTCCCAATTCAATATTGATTAACAAATGTAGGTAATAATACACAAAGTTCTATGCCATGTGGCCAGGCCTCCTGCAGTTCAAACCACCGTCTGCTCATGAGTCAGGGTCGACGAAGAGAGAGAGAATCCTGGGAGATTCTGGTATTTAAGCTTCCTTTTTTTTTTTTTTTTTTTTTTAATTTATTATATTATAGAAACAAATAACAACCAGTTACATTATATTTCAATAGTAAAAAATACATAGTCTTAAATAATTGATTCATACTAATAATATTATTTATACTGTATTATCCTTAATTATAAATTTCAAAGTTGTATATTTTATATAATTAGAGATACATAATACTAATAATACATTTATAATATTAGCATTATACTCGTACTATTAGTAATTTTCATTTTATCTCTAATTTTTTAGGTATAAGGCCAAATTTTATGATATTATTGATACAAAAAGTTAGTAAAACTTATATAATTTCCATTATTTCTTCCTAATGTTAACAATATTTATCTTATCGCTAAATTTAAGCTTCCGATGAGTCACCGTCACTTGACGCAGCTTGGCCAATCGGGTACAGGAGCCCTTAACCCCTTGATTCCTGACTCCCAACCACCGGGCCTGCACTCAGGAGAGAAACAGAAGAGTTAAGTACATAGCATTCACCAGAGGGGGGAGTACCTAACAGCAACTTTTTGGGCCGAAACCCTTCTTCTGCTGAGTTTCTCCAGCATTTGTGTCGACCTTGGATACTATGATAGCCACCAGATAGGTGTTCTAGCAGAGACCACTTTCCCACAGCCAACATTGTAATAGGAAATGATGCCCAAAGAACTCCTTCCATTATGTCAGGGCATCTTCTGGGCAACACAACATCCAAATTGTTAACCCTGTCACTATATTGGAATCTTTATTCCCTGTCTAGAAACTATGATTTAATTATATCTGAACACACGGGACAGCTGGGAGAAAGTTTATTATTGTCAGTTTTCCCTCTTTTCAATATAATGGATATTTGTAGTAGATTCTAACCTGTTCTCAATAAAGGTTGCCATTCTTCACAGCTTTTACACCCCAGTATCCCTGAAGGGTCGGCACGGTAGAATTGCTGCCTTACAGCGCCAGAGACATGGTTCTGTAAGACAGGTTCGATCCTGGCTATGGGTGCTTGGCTATACAGAGTTTGTACGTTCTCCCCGTGACCTGCATCGGTTTTCTCCGAGACCTTTGGTTTCCTCCCACACTCCAAAGATGTACAGGTTTGTAGGTTAATTGGCTTGGCATAAATGTAAACATTGTCCCTAGTGTGTGTGGGGTAGTGTGTGGGGATCACTGGTCGGTGTGGACTCAGTGGGCTAATTGGCCTGTTTCCACACTGTATCTCTGAACTAAACTAAACCAGTAAACATGGAAAAGTCCTCAGAACCACAATGTAGCTCTTACTTCACACCATTTAAATGTTATTGTGTTTAAAAGGCAATTTTATAACATCCTTCTGCCGAGCATTCACCACTGGAGAGCTCTCATTGATTTGTGGAGATGTTTCAACATCAACAAAATTTGAAAATGTGGAAAGATGTTTCTGTTCCAATATGTATTGGATAAACCAATTTGCTGAATCTGTGATAAATGGTAAAAATAACAAAATGAATCATTCATAGCACGGCAGTTATCAGACATTTATTAGATAGATGTTAGTATTAAAGCTGTACTATGCTTGCCTGAGTGCTAATACTCTCAGTTCTGAGGCTGAGGTTCAATCCCCATTCCTTAACACATTGGGGAAAGTTCTAAAAATAATAATCAATGGCAGAATTACCAATCATGGACAAGTATAGAATAATTAGAGCGAGCTTCTTCAACACTAATCTAACTAACCAACGTGTTTGATATTTTTGATGAAATAAGAAGAATGACTGATGGGGAACTGTGATAGATTCTGATGATGGACATAATTTAATTGTATATTCCAGTCCAGAACAAAGAGTATGTGGCAATTTAGAAAGTACTCTTTCTTGCAAGAAACATCGTGTAGATTGGTTTATGCATGATAACCAATCATAGTAGAATAGCATCACTAACCCCACCCTACTGTACGATTTATCTTCACACCCACTTCCTGTACTGCTCAGTCTTGGAAGCAGTCATGATGTTCTAGCAACTAACAACCTGCTGTACTGCTATAGTTTGAATACTGATTAAAAATGATCTTGGATTTCAGATTGTATGACAGTCATTTACATGGTGTCAGAAGTGGGATACGAACCCACGCCTCCAATTGGACCACTTTTAAATACGTGCTGTAAAAGACCACAAGGAATCTGACCTTCTATGTTTTGAACTCTGACTCTGTGACCGTTGGGCATCCATGCATGCCAGGATTTGGGGCTGATTTCCTTTGACCAATCTGTCCACAAGCTACTGATATCAATGGACCCAATAAAAGAATACCCTGATCTGTTCGATGACAAACTAGGCAAGCTGCCTGTGACCTACAGGATATCCATTGACCCCAATGTTGAACCTGTCGTCCATGCACTGCACCATGTGGCACATGCCATGAGGGACAGGATTGAGTCCAAACTAAAAAACATGGTCTCCTTAGGCGTGCTAGAAGAGATCAGTGAGCCCACTGATTGGGTCTCCACCATGGTTGCTACTTTCAAGAAGGATAATAATGAGCTCCGTGTGTGCATCAATCTGAAAGATTTGAACTCTGTCATCAGGCGCCCTCACTATCCTATGAGGACTGTCGAGGACGTTGCGGCACAGATCGGATGAGCTACCGTATTTTCCGTCCTCGATGCAAAGAGCTCCTTCTGGCAGGTACCGGTGCACGACGAGTCGTCAAACCTCGCCGCATTTGCCACTCCATTTGGTAGATTCAAGTTTCTAAAAATGCCATTCGGCATCAACTCAGCCAGTGAGGTCTTCCAGAGGAACATGGAGCTGCTGTTCCAGGGCCCCCATGTGCCATCATTGTCGACGATATCATGGTGTATGGCAAAGACACACCGGAGCATCTACTTCCGGGCCAAGTCGTTCGTTTACAAACTTCCGTGGGACATTCCCGTCTGGGTTGTGTCATCGGCCTGACTGAAGAACCTCGATCCTACCTTGTGGACTATGATGGTACCATATACCGCAGGAGCCGCAAACACTTGCTGGCCGTGAAGGAACCACGTCCACACCAGCCGGTCCCTATGCTCCACCACTTCAGTTACAGCCGTTTGCTGCTGTACCTTACACCAGCCGGTCCCTATGCTCCACCACTTCAGTTACAGCCGTTTGCTGCTGTACCTTCCACCAGCCCCAGCATGTCCCATACCCCTCCACGACCAGCGGCTATGACTAACCACAGAATTATCTCTCCTGCATGTTCCCCCGTCAGCCACCACGGGGGTCCCCTGCTGCTTTCTCACTTCCGGGTTCACCACTTCCTTTTAATCTTTCTGGTGAAGGGGGAGAGGGCTTGGTCCATACGCGTTTGGTCCGTATTAGTAAACCGCCTGATAGATATGGCGAATATGTTTAAATTCTTATGACATGTGTGCTCACCATACTCACTCTTTAAGGGGAAGGATGTAGATTGGTTTATGCATGATAACCAATCATAGTAGAATAGCATCACTAACCCCACCCTACTGTACGATGTATATTAACACTCACTACCTGTACTGCTCAGTCTTGGAAGCGGTCATGATGTTCTAGCAACTAACAACCTGCTGTACTGCTGTAGTTTGAATACTGATTAAAGATGATCTTGGATTTCAGATTGTATCACTCACTCATTTACACATAGGAACAGTACAACTGAGATTCCCAAGTGCTCTGCTGGGTCAGACCTGATGCAGGTTTGGAGACCATTTCGACTTCAATAGGAATTGGAGGAAAAAGATTGTAGGGCTAGGCTATTTATTTTCCTTTATTTTAATGTTTTATTTATTAATTAACAATTATTCTAGAGTTTATAATTTTACATCAATTTTAGTCAGAGGCATTTAAAAATTGTAAAAATCAATAACACCTTTCACGGATAGTTGGATTTTATTTGCCGTCAAAGATTTTGGGACAGGTCGGGTGAGGGTTTTAGGTCACACCGCCACATCGCAGCTCCCTACTCCCATTGAAAACACACTGGTGGCCTCAGGGATGTGAAGGCATGGAGAGGTCTGACCCATTAACCTAAGATGCACAGTTTACCCTTCAGCCCCTGGATAATGTCACCATTTGCGAGAATTTGTAACTCTGTAATGCAAATAAATGGGCAGGAACCAGTTTACAAATTGCTGGTCTGGTTGGTTTACAGTGATGTTTGCATGTGTGCCAGGAGTGTGTGCCTAGGTCAAGAGTATTCTATTGTCATAGGTCCCAGATAGAACAATGACATTCTCACTTACAGCAGCGCAGCACAATATGTAAACATAGTTCACTGTAAACAATATAATAAACAAGAACAAAAAGTTCAGTGTGTATTTGTGTATATATATAAACAAATGGGTGACGTTTCAGGTCGAGACCCTTCTTCAAACTGACCTTCGTCTCGACCCGAAACGTCAACCATTCATTCTCTCCAGTGATGCTGCCTGTCCCGCTGAATTACTCCAGCAATGTGTCTATTTTTGATTTAAACCTAAATCTGCAGTTCTTTCCTACACATCCTATATATATTTTTTTTTTAATTGCATGCACACATATGTACATATATAAAACAAACAAACAATTATAATGCAATAATAACAATAATAGCGTCTGTAGTTCAGAGCTAAATGGAGGTTGTGGTGTTTAATAGCCTGATGGCTGTTGGGAAAAAGCTGTTCCTGAACCTGGACGTTCCAGTTTTCAGGCTCCTGTACCTTCTTCCCGATGGCAGGGGTGAGATGAGTGTGTGGCCAGAGTGGTGTGGGTCTCTGATAATGTTGGCTGCCTTTTTGAGGCAGCGACTCCGGTAACTCTCCCGATGGTGGGGACCGTGATGGACTGGGCAGTGTTGACATCCTTGTGCAGTCTTCTTTGCTCCTGGGCACTCCAGTTGCCGAACCAGGCCGTGATGCAACCAGTCAATATGCTCTCTGTTGTACGCCTGTAGAAGTACAAGAGATGGAAGGGAACACTTCATCAGCTATGGGACACAGTGACAGCCTCTTGTTGTGAATGGGACAAAGTATCTCCTATCCCTTTATCCCTCAGTCATTCTGCAAGTTCAATTATGGATGCTCTTCAGAGGCTGGAATGAAGGCAGATGAAAGAATGATTTATTATTTCATAGAATCAGAATTATTTATATAGAAGCTGTAAGCACAAGGGGAAATAGCAGATTTATGACCTTGACACAAAGAAGAAACAGTAGGAACTGCCCACATCTCGTGGAGTTGCACCTGACCCAGGAATGCTTGATGTTGACACAAAATAATAAAAATGAGGGATTGCTCCATTTCCTGTATCAACATAATTTCAGCTTATTGACATAGAATTCAACACCTCAGAAAACAAATGATACACCAATGTGAAAGTACATGCAATCATGAGAGCAACCATCAACATTATTACCTCACAATAAATTGTTATTCATAAACTTTTCTACAATTTGAAATGAATTTTATTCAGTTATGAATAATTGCAATGCTTTGATGATTGCATTTTTATCTGTGTTTAATGTTCAGTCTGTCGAGCTGCTGTAAGTAAGAAATTTGTTTTTCAGTTGCCAGTCCATTTGACAATTAAACATTGTAGAGTCTTGATGCTGCTACCACATTGCCACCACTGCGTGTGCAAGACCATATCATTAATACGTTCTGTACTCTTCTCTGAAAGAAAATAATAAATCACAAATCAATATCATTCAATATACATGTCCGTTTTCTCAGGTATTTACGAATCTGTCCATTTTACATCGCTAAATGAGTCTAATTTGAAGCAACATTTAACATGCCCACTAAGGCAATGAGCTGAGATTAATTTTAAGTTTTGGTAGCTGGTTCATTCGGGAAAGGCAAGAGGGTGGTCCAGACAACTCAAAGAGCCACGCCTCTTAATATTCACCAATATAACCTCCTGACTAACTGCTGGTTAACACAAAGTGACTACCCGGCCATTACATTTATAAGCCTGCCACTGTGGTGCAGCAGAGATAGACTCTGGTTCTTCAGTTTAATGATAGAGTGTGGAAACAGGCCCATCGGCCCACCGAGTATCCACTGACCAGCGATCACTATCTTGCACACACTAGGGACAATTTACACTTATACCAAGCCAATTAAACGACTACTTACTTACTTACTGGCTGCCTATTATGCCTCATGGCATGTGGGGCAGCAACGAAGGTCCTCCACTCAGTAGAGTTGATTCCTTCAGTTGCTGTTTCTGTAACATATTTGTTTTACGAGACAGGGTTATTAGCTCTGTGCTCAACCTCCAACCTGGAGGACCAGTGGATCGCTCTTCGTCTCGCCTCTACCCTTGGACCTGTCCAGCATGGGAGACCCTAACAGGAGATGAATCCTGCTATAGCTCTATATAGCCCTGGTGTAGCTCTAGGGGTCACTGAGATGCACAAGCTCCTCGACCACGGCAAGTTTGCAATCCAACGGGGAGAATTAACCTACTAACCTGTACGTTATTGGAGTGTGGGTGGAAACCGAAGATATTGGAGAAAACCCAAGTGGGAGAACATACAAACTCCGTACAGACAGCACCCATAGTCGGGATCGAACCCGAGTCTCTGCCACTGCAAGCGCTGTAAGGCAGCAACTCTACCGCTGCGCCACGGGTAGGGTAAGTGATGAAGGTCGGCCACAGTGAGAAGTGTACCAGCGAGGATTGGGAAGGGGTCATCATCAGTTCAGTGGGAGGGTAACCCAGATACTGGAGATCAATGGATTTTTAGTGAAGCATTTCCAGCCTCCCTGGTCTTATAATGGTGTTGACATTACCACTATAGGATAAACAAACATGACGCTAACTTAAAATAACCCTCCCCTCCTCTCTCTCCCCATCCTTCCCCCACACAAGTTGTAGCAGCTACAAAGTCGTCTTGTTGAGTCTCATTGTCTATACTCGTTTTCACCTGGCACACAGCCGGCAATGGCCTGTTTCCTTTATCATCATTGGTTTTCTTGCATATCATTCATTCATTTCTCTACATCACCGTTTATATCTCTTGTTTTCCTTTCCCCTGAGTCTCAGTCTGAAGCAAGGTCGCAACCCAAAACGTCACCTATTCCTTTTCTCCTGAGATGCTGTCTGACCCGCTGAGTTACTAACTTGTGTCTATCTTAACTCCAAACCAATGTTTAGTACAACCGAATATTATCACTTGAGTTACTTTAGCATTAACTTCTCATTTGATATATTGTTCCAGCTTATCACTTCATACGCTAAATCACAAGCCTTACGACTTGGAATCAAATACAAACCATCAATGAATAGGCCTGTTGTTAAAAGATAGTCTTCTCAAAGTCAAGAACCTCATTTTATGTGATTGTTGTTCCTGGTTAGTCCCTGCTGATGTCTCAGACACCCTTCTTTAATATGATCTTTCCTTTAATCTGCTAAGGGAAGCCTTTATCAGAATCAGAATCACACTTTATTCACCAAGTATGTTTTGCAACAAACGAGGAATTTCATTTGCCCGGTCAATCATACAATTAAAAGCAATAGATCACTCAAAAACACATTTTTACATGAACATCCACCACAGTGACTCCTACACATTCCTCACTGTGATGGAAAGCGAAATAAAGTTCAAGTCCCTTCCCTTAGTTCTTCCTCGGTCGTGGGCCTCGAGCCCCCCCGTTGACGGGGCGGTCTTGACTCCCGTAGCCGGCGGCGATCGGGCCCTCCGCGTCGAGGCAATCAGCTCCCGCATCGGGGGGGATGCCAAGTATAAAGTGTCTGTGAACAGTCATTTTTGCACGTCATCCCTTATGATGAGAAATAAAATATTTACAAGCAACACAATTTAGAAATCTCTAGCTTAAAAAGGAACAAAGATGTGTTTTGTTTATTCAGCTCTTGGATGTGTGACTACTTGCAATGATTGACTTCACATTCATGAGAGCCTTGGTTATAACATATATATAATATACCACCAGGGGCAATTTTCTATCCATTCAGCTATCTCTCCTTGATCATTTGTCAGAGGGTGGTGAATCTGTGGAATTCTTTGCCACAGAAGGCTGTGGAGGCCAAGTCAGTGGTGATATTTACGGCAGAGATAGATAGATTCTTGATTAGTACGGGTGTCAAAGGTTCTGGGGAGAAGGCAGGAGAATGGGGTTAGGATGGAGAGATGGATCAGCCTTGATTGAATGGCGGAGTAGACGATGGGTCGAATGGCCTAATTCTGCTCCTATCACTTATGATCTTATGATCCCATGCGTTCTAACCTTCCAGAGCAGCCTACCATGTGGAACCTTGCCGAGTGCCTTGCTGAAATCCATGTATAAAATATCTAAGGCTCTGCCCTCATCAACCTTTTTGGTCACATCCCCAAAAATCCAACCAGATTCATGAGACACTACCTCTCATGTACAAAACCATCCCTAAACAATCCTTGTCCATCTAGGTGCATGTAAATCCTATCCTCAGTGGTGGAAGCTGCTGGAAGATGGCAGCCGTTCACTCCATGTGGGCGAGATGTATACATTGATCAGCCGGAGCGGAGAGTCACGGTACATTACATCCCACTGTAAATAAGCTCTTCTAAGCTTCCCCCCAGAAGAGTTCAGTAAATAAAATACTGATTCAAGCACTGGAACAACTAATCTTTATTTTTGGATAACATAACAAATTCCCCTATACGATACCTAAACCACCACGGGTTCAATCCTTGTATCTGCCTGGCCAAGCCCTTCAGCCTTGTGCAAGCAAAAACACTCCAAAAGATCGCGCAGTCCCAAGCGCTTTTCCAGAAGATCGACACAGGAGCTCGTGGGGGGCTGCTTTTTATAGGTCCCCAAACCTTGAGGGGCCGAACTACAGAGGGGTGTATATTTACAATCTAATCAAACATATTAATTACAACAATACATTATTGACAGTTACACAGACCAATAACAGAATCCCCCTTATTTTGTTGCAGGGGAAGCTTCTTGAAGGAGCTAACGTAACTTGAATATTGCAACATTTACCCTGGAATCCAAACAAACCTGCCAGGGGCTCAACACTTTGGCCAATCAACAAACAGCAGGGTAACTGTCTAGCAACATTATTTACAATATATACAATGCTTTTGCAGTAATCCAGTGACATCAATGCATTTTACACTTCCTTGGAGGTCCACTGCCGAAATGAAATTAATTCTGTAATTTAAGCTGCAACACTGACTTACCGGCACCATTCAGAAGCTTGTCTTATTTCTGGGAGCACATCAGACTTGACCAAAATGGCCTGACAATACATGAGTCCTTACTAAATTTTGGTGCTATGGCTACTCTGTTTTAGCCAGGATTAACACCACCATGAGGAGACGCCCCCCCAACCACTTCCCTGACCTCAGTGATGGTGAAGCTCCCTCCCCGCAGCAAGATCCCCAGAGTCATTGTCCCCCAACTATATGACAGTGCCTGGGACCACCATCGCGACCACTGCCAATAGCAGCGGAGGTGTTGGCACTTCACACTGCACTAATTTAATGAAGCCAGTTTTACCTCCATTGTAGGCCTGGAGTTCACTGACCACTGTGCTGAGCCCTCGTGCCCACAGTGTTGATCAACTGCAGCATCGTGTCTGGGCTCGGGTACTGTGTGTTGTCTCGCTCGGGGAGAGGGGACACCTCTGGCAAAACTGGTGAAAACACCAGTGATGAGAACAGCATCTCATATTTTGCTTGGGCAGCTTACAGCCCACCGGTATGAATATTGATTTATCTGACTTCAGGAAGCCCTGGCATTCCCTCTCTCTATCCCTCCCCAACCCAAGTCACACTAGCTTCTCATTTTTACCCAACAAACAGCTTACAAACGCCCGTTTCCTTTATCATCGTTACTTTTTTGCATATCTTTCAATCATTGTTCTTTATCTCTCCACATCACTGTCTATATCTCTCGTTTCCCTTATCCCCAACAGTCTGAAGAAGGGTCTCGACCCGAAATGTCACCCATTCCTTCTCTCCAGAGATGCTGCCTGTCCCATTGAGTTATTCCAGCTTTTTGTGTCTATCTTCGGTTTAAACCAGCATCTGCAGTTCCTTCCTACACAGGTCCTTCTGCTTGTTGACCTCTGCATTTATGCGCTTCCTCTGCCTATGTCACTGGAATTGGATTCATGAGGAGAGGTTGCTGGCATCTGGCCGTGGCTTGATTCGGTTTGGCCAGCACCGTTGTTCTCATCGGCCCTTTGTTTCTTTGTCAGCATCTCCTGTGGCATTTTTCTCTCCACCACCATCTGCCATGTTGCTTCTTGTTCTCCCCCGACTCGCTCTGCCGTCAACTCGCCCTCCTGGAGCGTGGCCTGGGGTCCACGTCTGGAGTTTGGTGGTTATTCTTGCTCCTCCTCATCTCTGTTCATGCTGTACATCTTTGGAGAGTGGGAGGAAGCTGGAGCTCCCGGCAAAAACCCACGCAGGTCACAGGGAGAACATACAAACTCCATACCGACAAGTCAGGGTCAAACCCAGGTCTCTGGCGCTGTCAGGCAGCAACACTACCACTGCGCCACCATGCCTGCTGCGTGTTTCCAGCATTTTCTGTTCTTATTTCAGATGTTCACTTCCTATCTCACTTAAAGCCAACACTGGCTTAGGAAGACAGCCAATGTTCTAACATATACTTCCCCTTTCCTTAACTTCCACTGGGCCAGTGTCTCAAGGAGCTGCCTGGGTATCAAGCTGACACAGTAAATCAGTTGCCCGCTGCATAACCACCCAATTATCACTGACATTGTAATCAATGAAAATCTATTTACTTGTTTTCATTTATTTTGACCGCTTTTCTTCAAATCAGCCATGCAAAGAGAATCCTGGGAATGAGCAGTTAAATAGCTGGCCTTAAGAATTGAAAGTGGAAATAAATAAGCTGTGAAAAGTTAAAAAATAGTATCCATTCACTTTAATGTATTGCAATCAATGCATAATTCATGGTTTGGGAAATAAAATCTCTACACTCACTCATACAAGATAGATCCAATGGATTATTTCTGCAAATGACACGCTATAGACCATAAGGTAATGTCAAAACTCATTTCACAAACTATAATTCTGGGATATATCAAATATACAGTTGCTAACAGATTTTTCTAATTTGTTAATGCCATATAACCAGGGAATTAATTACATGGGATTTTTTGTATTAAGGACGTACATGGCAACTGGAATGTGGACTTTGTTTGAAGACATGTTTTCCGAGAGTGGTCTTTATTAAGTCGTGCAATCAACGTATCATACATTACACACAAATGATATATCATAACATCCCCCCTTTTTCCAAAAGAGAAAAACTTACAGAAAAACATACAATGTATGGTCGGTTGACATATATCTGTCCAGTGAGAAAAGAACATGTTTTTTTCAAGAACATTTTCCTTTCCTTTTCATTATCTAACGTTCAATACCATGAACCTGTGATGCTTGTCACCAAGTGATGAGCACCGCTCATAAACTAAAGTAAATGCTTTCATGACCGTTTCATTTAGCCATTCATACATCCAACATGCATCATCAAATATTACAATTGATAATGATGAAATCAATGTGTCACATAGTCTCTGAGATACTTTGGCGGTCTCACTGTGTGACCTAAACGAGTTTTCATTGTTTTGTTCATGTCAATGTCATTGTTTTTGTCATTTTGCTTTGTAGTTGTTTTTCTCTTCAGTAGGCGCCTGTGTCGCGTTAGTTGTGATCGGTGTTGTAGACGAGCTCTGGTCTTTGATGGTCTGTTCGTGCTTCGCATGTTGACGTGCGACTAGCTCATCTGGTGGATTTTCGCGGGTCTTGCGGAGATGTGCACGATTGCGACGGTATATGCCAGATGGGCTCTGAACCACATATGAACGCTCATCAGGCTGGCAGGAAACGATGGCTTTCCTTGTACGAGGGGTTGCATTCGTGAAGTGACTTTAGCTGACTAGTTGTACTTGCCCTCTTGCTGCTGAACACACTGCTTCATGCGTTCGTGATCGTATACTACTATGACTTCCAGTAGGCTTGCCGTCGTAGGCAGAAGTGTACGTGTGGGACGATTCATGAGGTGCTGAGCGGGACTTGTGCTCAGCCCTTGCGAAGGCGTGTCACGATGATCCAACATCGCTAGGTTGGGGTCGGATCGTGATTTGCTGCTCTTCGTCATGATTCACTTCGCTGCTTGACGGCTGATTCCATCTTCCCGTTCGCTTTGCTATTACCGGGACTGCTGCACAGGTGCTCAAAATCCCATTCACTCGCGAATTAGCGAAATGCGATCGATGTGTACTGCGGTCCGTTATCGCTCACAACTTGTGTCGGGCTGCCGCATCTCACGAAATGAGCTTTCAACTTGCGAATCACGGTTGGACTGCTCATGTCTCTCAACCGTCGGTCTACTTCGACGGAGTTGCTAGGGTGGTCTACGGTGACGAGATCATCGTTCCCGTCCCATGTGAAGAGATCTGTGCTGACTTTCTCCCATGGCCTAGTCAGTAGCTCATGACTCATAAGTGACTTTTTTTGCTGGCTCACCTCATAGGTGTGGCACACATCACGTAGCAATATACTTCTTGATGTCGCTGCTCATGCCAGGCCAGAATAGGCATTTGCGTGCTCCTCGCAGACAGCCTTCGATGCCCAGATGTGAAGAGTGTAACTTTTCTTTCATGTCTCTGCATAAGCTTTTCTGTATGATCACATGCTCGCCCTTGGACTGCGAGCTCATCCCAGTAGCTGTAATAATGCGTGAGCTGCTCTGGTAGCTTATCGCGTTCTCTAGGCCAACCACTGACGATGATACGTTTCAGCGTCCGTGTCTTCTTTCGTGTTTCATCGCGAATTTGCTCGAGACGCTCATCGTGAATTGGCAAGTGCAATACCATGTAGACCTCCTCGAATGCTTGCTATCTGCTCGGAGTACCGCTAACTGTATGCGACAGTGTATCCGCAAGGTACATGAGCTTCCCCTGACAGTAGCTAATGTGGAAATCACAGCTCTGTAAGTGGAGGAGCATTCCTTGAAGATGCTACGGTGCTTTCACTAGCGGCTTCTTTGCTATCATTTCCAGCTTCTTGTGATCGCTGATCATTCTGGTGAAACGACCAAATGTACACTGATGGAAACGCTCCATTGCAAATACCACGGCGAGCATCTCCTTCTCAATCGTGGCTTATCGCGATTCGGTGTCAGTTGTTGCTCTGCTCGTTTACGCGATGGAGCAAGGCTGCCCCCAGTCCCTTGTTGCTTGCGTCACACTGAATCGTCAGCTCCTCCTTGGGATTGTAACACGCTAAGATCGATGCTTCAGATACATCTGTCTGATCTTGGACATCGCTTTGTCCTGCTCAGTGGACCACTCTCATGCTATGTCTAGTCTCGTCAGCTGTCTGATGGGCTCCAGGGTATCAGATAGGCTGGGTAGAAAGCGACTCAGGTAGATGATGAATCCAACCAGCCTCTGCACACCCTGTACATCTGACGGGGCTGGCATATTGACGACATCTGCAACCTTTGTGTGGTCGGGTTGCAGTCCTGTGCCAGTGATCACGTGTCCTGAAAACGGTATCTCAGTTGCGCTGAAGATGGACTTGGCCTTGTTCAGTTTGATGTGTTGCTGAACACATCGTTGAAGCAACTGCTCGAGCTTCGAGTCGCGATCGATGATTGCGTCTTCCATCGCCTCTCTGTTACCATAGACGAGGATGTCGTCTGTGACGCAGAACACTCCAGGTAGCCCTTCGAGCGCTTGATGTAATCTTCGCTGGAAGATTTCAGACAATAGACTTAAACCGAATGCCAGTCGGCGCCACCGGTAATGCCCGAAAGGTGCGTTGAACGTCGTAAGATTGCTCAACTCATTGTCCAGTTTCACCTGCCAGAAAGCTGAGCTCTTGTCTAGCTGAGTGAAGATATTTGCTTAGTCAAGATCTGGCAAGATGTCCTCAATAACTGGGAGCGGATAATGTTCACGCTTCAGCGCTTTGTTTAGCGGTTGTGGATCGATACACACCCGGAGATTTGCCATTCTTTTTCTCCGCGACCACGAGCTGGCTGACCCAACTCATCGGCTCGTGAACTGGTGCGATCACGTGACGCTCTACCATGCGCTCTGGCTCCATCTTCACCTTCTGCTTTATCGCGTGAGGTAATACTGTGGGTTGCACTTGCTCGTCAATCTGCAGGTGTGCTTCACCGGGCAGTTCTCTTAGTTCACCATTGAACACCTCTGCAAAACGTTATTCAGTCTTACCGGCAGTCTTACTCTCCTTTCCGGCAGTCGCCGTGTGTACACGGTGAAAGGTGTCGTCATGTACAATGATCAAACTTTGCTTCCCAGCAGTGGTGTGAAGCCATCACTGACCACTAGGAACTCCACAGAATATTTGCGGTTTGTCTTGGGGTTGAGCAGCTGAACCCGGCAAACTCTTTCCGCGTCCATCGTAGTCTTATTCCACATCATGAGCTTCTTGTGACATGGGGCTAGTGTGTGGTCTACGCCGTGTAAATACCTGCGGCAAGATGTTCACGCTCGCTCCGCTGTCCACTTGGAAGTCGACCTGCTTCCCATTGACAAGCATCGATGTGTCGACATCATCTCTAGGCCGCACCGTGTTAATGGTGAGCGTGATACTATCGATGTACTCAGTGCTCGAGTCACTTCCGGCCTGGTCGTCCACGTTGTACACTTTGACAAAGTGGTTGCGCCTGCCACACGCCTTACACGTCTGTCCGTAGGCGGGACATTGCTGTCTGTCCATTGCATGCTCTTTGCCACAATACTTGCACGAGTTTGCTTCTTGATTGTGCTTGCCTTGGCTTTTCTTGGGCTTAGCCCAACGGCTTTGCCTGTGCGAATGAGCACAGCCGCGCCTCTCTTGCCGCTCAGCTGTCTGAATTTGTGGATAGTAGCTGCAGACCTGTTACTTCCACTGTCGGTGAAAGCTTGGAGATGTGACTCAGCAGTCTCGGCACTCTTGCAGATGTCGATGCCTCCGTTGAGAGCGAGCTTCCTTTCCTGCAGCAAACGTTTCCTCGTCTGCGAGTCGCTAATGCCCAACACGATCTTGTCTCGGAGCAAGCTGTCTGTCATACACTGGCAGAAGTGGCAGGACTTTGCTAGTGTTCTCAGGCTAGCGAGGAACGATTCAAAGTTCTCACCTGCTTCTTGCTGTCTCTTGTTGAAGAGGTATCGCTCATACGTCTCATTCTTCTTGCCAATGGCGTAGCTCTCGAATGCGCGAATGATCTCGGCCAGTTCTTGGCTCTCCTCGTCGCTGGCAAACACGAAACTGCCGTAAATCTCCAGTCCTGACGGGCCAATTGTATGGAGAAACAATGCCATCTGATAGGCTGAAGTTTGCCTGTATATCTGCGCGACCTTGCTGTAGTTTGTCCTGACCTGCCGCCATGTTTTCCAAGCCTCAATCACTCCGCGATTGATGGTCAATGGGGTCGGTGGTCGTATACCGTACACGGGAGGCGGACCGGTGGCGTGCTGTGGAGTGCGACTGGTGGCCTTTATAACAAGAGGAGTCGTGTATAGGAGCAAAGATGTCCTTCTCCAGTTGTACAGAGCCCTAGTGAGACCACACCTGGAGTATTGTGTGCAGTTTTGGTCCCCTAATTTGAGGAAGGACATTCTTGCTACTGAGGGAGTGCAGTGTAGGTTTACAAGGTTAATTCCCAGGATGTCGGGACTGTCATATCCTTCTTCTTCCTCTTCTTGCGTATGGCGTGCACAGCCAAAAATTGTAGGACAACTTGTTCTCTTTGATCTTATTTGATTGTGCACGCCGGGTTGATTGCATTCGTCGAACCAGGGCGGACCACGTGAAGGTTGCAATCTGCCACCACTGTCATATCCTGAGAGAATGGAGCGGCTGGACTTGTACACTCTGGAGTTTAGAAGGATGAGAGGGGATCTTATTGAAACATATAAGATTGTTAAGGGTTTGGACACACTAGAGGCAGGAAACATGTTCCCGATGTTGGGGGAGTCCAGAACCAGAGGCCACAGTTTAAGAATAAGGGGTAAGCCATTTACAACGGAGACAAGGAAACACTTTTTCTCACAGGGAGTTGTGAGTCTGTGGAATTCTCTGCCTCAGAGGGCGGTGGAGGCCGGTTCTCTGGATACTTTCAAGAGAGAGCTAGATAGGACTCTTAAAGATAGCGGAGTCAGGGGTTATGGGGAGAAGGCAGGAACGGGGTACTGATTAGGGATGATCAGCCTGATCACATTGAATGGCGGTGCTAGCTCGAAGGGCCGAATGGCCTACTCCTGGACCCATTGTCTATTGTCTGTTGTCTATAGCTGCGTAGGCCGTTGGTCGCCCATCTCCACATCCCTAGCACTCGTCCCAGCGTGCTGCTGAACGGTCGTCTGCCCCTCTCTTCGCGTCGTCATGTCGTTTTGCAGCCTGAATCCAGCGCACATACCTATCCTCTGGCGCTTGATAATTGCGCTAGTCCTTAGCTGCCAACTGTCCTAGCCGGGACTTTCAAGTTGTGGCGGAAAAAACGATTTTCTACAGCACCACCGCTGCCACCATGTTTGGAGACATGTTTTCCAAGAATAACTCCTGCACATGCGCACGCACATGCGTGGACATTATTAAGTCGTTCAATCAGCGTAGCATACATTACATGCATATGATGTATCAGAACAGACTTTGCGAAACGTTAAAGTGCGTTAGTCCTCATCAGACTGGATCAAAGAATGTGCCACCGGGCAGTGTTATGGCAATCTGCACCTGTTGGAACACTGTCAGGTTATTCACTCCGTTCAAGGCTTTGAGTACAGTTCTGCAATCTGATTTGAAAAAAGGAGTCTAGTTTAGTTTAAAGATACAGCGCGGATTCAGGCTTTCAGCCCACAGTGTCCGCAACGGCCAGCGATCCCCGAACATTAACACTTTCCTACATACACTAGAGACAATTTACATTATACCAAGCCAATTAACCTACAAACCTATATGTCTTTGGTGTGTGGAGATCCTTTTACCCTGTGGCTATAAAACTGTACAACTCCTCCCCCTTCTGTCGCGAGGTAGACTGACACCCCTACCCCCACCCACCCCCAAATCTTTGCACATCCCCAATCATTTCCACTCGTCACTTTAATTTCATGTTTCATGTACCGTGTGTTTCAGGACTGTTGGCAGACCAACTTCTCTCCTGGGATAAATAACGTTCTGTTGTATCGAATCGTGGGAGGAAACCGAAGATCTCAGAGAAACCCCACGTGGTCACGGGGAGAACATACAAACTCCATACAGACAGCATCCGTAGTCGGGATCGAATCCGGGTCTCCGGCACTGCAAGAGGCAACAACTCTACCGCTGCGCCACCGTGCCACTTAAAATTGAAAAAGTTAATGTTGATACTATTGTGTTCCAGACTACCCAGGCAGACTATAAGCTATTGTTTCTCCAGTTTGATTCAGGAGTTGCCTATTAAATTGGCTCTGACTCCTTACACACTTTACTGGATATTTTTGCACACATATTTTCTAACCGCACAATTTGTGAATGTTTCACCTTCACGTGTTCAAGCAGTGCCCCTCTGACAGGTACTTCCAAGCAGCTTTTTTATTGATTCTGTTACGCCCCTGCTCCACCATTCTAACTCACTGTCCTCACATGTTAGGCATCCACCAGTGCCTGCCTGTTGGAGCCTTTGTTTATACGTCAACAGCCTATTTAACAATAGGAGGACATTTTGTTTGTTATTGCTGTTTCAATTTTGTGTGGATTTTATTTTATCTAATTTTATCTCAAATCAATGGATTAGCAAAATGTAGGAAATTGGAATAAGAAATCTTTAAATTTAAGTTTATGATTTTAAACTGTTTGTCAAAGATATTTTGGATGACCTTCAATGGCATCGTGAGGATGGAAGTCAGTACAAATGCAGAGTTCATAGGTTCATGAGTGTTAGGAGCAGAATTAGGCCATTCAGCCCATCAAGTCTACTCCACCATTCAATCATGGCTGATCGATCTCTCCCTCTCAACCCCATTCTCCTGCCTTCTCCCCATAACTCCCTGACAACAGTACTAATCAAGAATTTATCTATCTCTGCCTTAATAATATCTATTGACTGCCTCCACAGCCTCTGTGGCAATGAATTCCACAGATTCACCACCCTCTCTGACTAAAGAAATTCCTCCTCATCTCCTTCCTAAGGAATTTCCTTTTGTTCTGAGCTTATGACCTCTGGTCCTTGACTCTCCCACGAGTGGAAACATCCTCTCTGCATCCACTCTATCCGAGCCAAGAATGTACATTTGAGAGGGTACATTCATTCATGTCCCTCCCACCCCTTCTTCCATGTTCATTTTTGTGCTTTAAAGATGATGATATTTGAATTTTTTATATTTTTGTGGGCATGTGTCCCTTGAGTAGATTAATTGGAATAAACTTGGGGATATTTCCAAACTGAATTCTGGAGATGCCGCTAGATAATGAACTTTCCCAAGTAAACTGATCTACCATGACCTGGGTTAATTGGCAATCCACAGGAAATCTATTTGCCGTTATCCCACTGAATTTTGATTTGCTGATGTGAATCAATGATCGAGCTTCAGTCGACAACCAGCCAAGCGAAGGATTTACTGCAGACACAGTAAACACTTCGTGTTCAGCGGCTGTTTTCAAGCAAAGATTACTGGAGAACACATTCAAGGCAGATTTTAGTTCAGCCACAAAGGTCACCACACTTATAACACTACAGAAAATCAGTTTGTCAATACTGCAGCCGACTTTCTCCAAAATCCCTTAACTTCGATATTTTCTGCAAAAGTTCTGGGAATAACTGAGGTTCAGTCCACTCACTCTTTAAAGTTCATGAATGATGAGTCAATTGCCAGAATGTTTAGGTCTGAAAAACACATAGTAAATATGACTTAGTTGCCATAATCAGAAAACTACAAGTACTAAAATGCTATTTCCATTCATATTTAATGCTTTTAAGATCAATTAAAAATGTCTTTTTCCACTTTAATTTCATGGTAGTCTGGAAAATCATATTCAATTCATTGGTTGTTCAGTAAAATCAGACAGCACAGAACAAATATATGGATAACCATTCATCAATGAGATATCTTTCTGCTATGGGCTGTTATGAATACCGTTGAAACACAAATTGATGAGGTCTGATGGTTGTATTTTTCGTTATCCTGTAGTTGGAACTATATTTCACAACATCATGATCCTGATATTGAAAAATTGCAACAACTCAAATCTAAGTTTGTCAATCATATATAGACCAGGCAAACCATCACAGTTTGCCGCAGAGAGTCAAAAACAACCGCGATCACCACCTCCATCAGTGGTATCCAGAAAATGCAGTGACTTGTGAACCATCACGCAAACCAACCTCCCTTCTATTGACTCCATTTATACCTCACGCTGCCTCGGCAAGGCCAGCAGCATAATCATGGACGAGTCGCACCCTGGCCATTTCTCTTTTCCCCTCTCCCATCGGGCAAAAGGGATAGAATTCTCCTGATTCAGGGACAGGTTCTTCCCAGCTGTAATCAGAAAACTGAATCATCCTACCACAACAGGAGAGCAGTGCTGAACTACTATCTACCTCTCTGGTGGCCCTTGGACTATCATTGATTGGACTTTGTTGGCTTACCTTGCACTAAACGTTTAAGAAGGAACTGCAGATGCTGGCAAATCGAAGGTAGACAAAAATGATGGTGAAACTCAGCGGGTGAGGCAGCATCTATGGAGCGAAGGAAATAGGCAACGTTTCGGTCGAGATCCCTTCTTCAGACTGATGTGAGGGTGGGGGGGGCGGGAAGAAGAAAGGAAGAGGCAGAGACAGTGGGCTTAGGGAGAGCTGGGAAGGGGAGGAGAAAGCCGGGACTACCTGAAATTGGAGAAGTCAATGTTCATACCGCTGGGGTGTAAACTGCCCAAGCAAAATATGAGGTGCTGCTCCTCCAATTTACGGTGGTGCTCACTCCGGCCATGGAGGAGGCCCAGGACAGAAAGGTCAGATTTGGAATGGGAGGGGGAGTTGAAGTGCTGAGCCACCGGGAGATCAGGTTGGTTATTGCAAACCGAGCGGAGGTGTTAGGGAAGCGATCGCCAAGCCTACGCTTGGTCTCACCGATGTAGAGCAGCTGACACCTCGAGCAGCGGATGCAATAGATGAGGTTGGAGGAGGTGCAGGTGAACCTCTGCCGCACCTGGAAAGACTGCCTGGGTCCTTGAATGGAGTCAAGGGGGGAGGTAAAGCTACAAGTGTAGCATTTCCTGCGGTTGCAAGGGAAAGTGCCAGGAGAGGGTTTAGGAGGGAAGGGACTAATTGAACAGGGAGTTACGGAGGGAGCGGCCTCTGCGAAAAGCAGACAGGGGAGGAGATGGGAAGATGTGGCCAGTGGTGGGATCCCGTTGGAGGTGGCGAAAATGTCGGAGGATTATTTGTTGTATGTGACGGCTGGTAGGGTGGAAGGTGAGGACAAGGGGGACTCTGCCCTTGTTACGAGTGGGGGGGATGGGGAGTGAGAGCAGAGTTGCGGGGTATAGAAGTGACCCTGGTGAGAGCCTCATCTATAGTAGAAGAGGGGAACCCCCGTTCCCTGAAAAATGAGGACATCTCCGATCTCTGGAACACCTCATCCTGGGAGCAGATGCGGCGTGGATGGAGGAAATGGGAGTAGGGGATGAAGTCCTTACAGGAAGCAGGGTGGAAAAAAGTGTAGTCCAGGTAGCCATGGGAGTCAGTGGGTTTAGAGTGGATGTTGGTCGGAAGTCTATCACCTGCGATGGAGATAGTGAGGTCTAGAAATGGTCGGGAAATGTCGGAAATTTATCAATGGACATCCACTTACAAAATTCTTAAGGGGTTGGACAGGCTAGATGCAGGAAGATTGTTCCCGATGTTGGGGAAGTCCAGGACAAGGGGTCACAGCTTAAGGATAAGGGGGAAATCCTTTAAGACCGAGATGAGAAAGACTTTCTTCACACAGAGAGTGGTGAGTCTCTGGAACTCTCTGCCACAGAGGGTAGTTGAGGCCAGTTCATTGGCTATATTTAAGAGTGAGTTGGATGTGGCCCTTGTGGCTAAGGGGATCAGAGGGTATGGAGAGAAGGCAGGTACGGGATACTGAGTTGGATGATCAGCCATGATCATATTGAATGGCGGTGCAGGCTCGAAGGGCTGAATGGCCTACTCCTGCACCTAATTTCTATGTTTCTATGTTTCTAAATACACAAAAGGTGTATTTGAGTGCCGGGTGGAAGTTAGTGGTGAAATGGATGAAGTCAGTGAGTTCTGCGTGGGTGCAGGAGGTAGCACCAACGCAGTCGTCGATGTAGCGGAGGTAGAGTTCTGGGATGGGGCCCTGGTACGCCTCGAACAAGGATTGTTCGACGTACCCTACAAAGAGGCAGGCATAGCTCGGGCCCATGGCTATGCCTTGTATTTGGAGGAAATGGGAGGAGTCAAACGAAAAGTTATTAAGGGTAAGGAGCAGCTCCACTAGGCGGAGGAGAGTATCAGTAAACAGGGATTGGTTGATTCTGCAGTCAAGGAAGAAACGGAGGGCTTTGAGACCCTCCTGGTGGGGGGATGGAGGTGTAGAGTGAATGGACATCCATGGTGAAGATGAGGAGATGGGGGCCTAGAGAACAGAAGTCCTGGAGTAGACGAAGAGCGTGTGGGGTCTCTTGGACAAAGGTAGGGAGGGATTTAACCAGGGGGGATAGGATGGAGTCGAGGTATGTGGAAGTAAGTTCGGTAGAACACGAACAGGCAGAGACAATGGGTCTGCCAGGACAGTCGGGTTTGTGGAATTTGGGGAGAAGATAAAATCGGGCCGTGCGGGGCTGGGGAACAATGAGGTTGGAGGCTTGGGGGGGCAGGGAGCTGGAGGGGATGAAGTCAGTGATGGCACCATCACTGGTCTCTACCACCAGTGATCTCTAAATGGCAGTAACAAATAAGTATGTGTCCCCTTCGTACATAAGTGTAGGAAAGGAATAAACATGTAAGATGTGTAAAGTTCCTTAGTTCTGGCCAAAGGAAACTGACAGAAACCAGAAGGTCCATGAAGTTTTAAACTTGCTTACACCAAAATAGAAGGATGCAATGGTTTACTCTGATTTTTTGTTAACCAAAATTAAATTAATTTATCTTATCAATAATATTTACAGCACAAAATAAAACAAAACAAAACCCACCACTATAATACAAGACAAACAAATATACCAAATAAACTACGATACAACTATATTACAATCCTTCTTGAGGATGACTTCCATCCACGCAGAGCCCAACGGGCCCGGAATTCCCCCAGGGTGCCCGTGGAGATCGCAGTACTACAGGGGCGCAGACATAACCCCGGAAAAGGGACCGGCAGCCAACTCGGGCAGAGCCCTCTTCCACCTGCCGCCGGGACTCGCGGATGGCCAGCTTGGCCAGGCCCAGGAGCAACCCAACCAGGACATCCTCGGCCCTACCCTCTCCCCTACGCACAGGGTATCCAAAGATGAGGATGGTGGGTGTGAAGTTCAGCCAGGAGGAAGGAGCAGCCCCTTTAGATGTTGGAACAGGGGCTGCAACTTCACACACTCCCTATATACGTGGAACACAGACTCGTCCAGCCCGCAAAAGTGGCGAGTCTGTGAACCGCGTATGATTTGCTTTAATCAACTTCTTCCAAGGAACGGCTGCCGGTGCCTAAAGTATTTCTCTTCAGATCAGAGCTCACAAGGAAGGATGAAATGAGCAACTGCCTTGGGCGAAATAATTTCAAACAGGTTATCTATTCGATCCACTGATAAAATTCTCTGAACCATAATATTTGAGGAGTATTGATGAAGGAAGAGTTCATGTAGGTTTCAAAGAGGAAATTATCTTCCATTTCTACCACTGGACAAAGTTGCATTCATCACCTTGAAACCCAAATAGATCTGGATAAACATATTTCTCATCAATGTTCCTACTTTGGGTCATTCACTTTTCCAGGTGACACAAGCCATCAGCTAGAGTGAAATGAATCTACTCCAGCCCACCAGCAAACAAGATTTCAATGCCTTTTGGATTCAGTCCGAGCTGATTTGTAAACAGTGCATGTACAGTAGATTCAAGCATCTGAAGGGCTCAGACTGAACTGAATCTCCTTAATTGAAAAGTCATGTTGCCGCTTGAGTCAGGACAGTTCTTCCCTCCTCAACGGTTGTGACTTAGAAGCTTCCTCTCAAAACTGTCAATTCTGCTAATGCAACTTGTCAATCTTTTCCTGACTGTATCAGAGAGGCATTGCTGGAGGGGGTCTACCTCTCAGCTGCAGTCTACCAGTTCTTTGAGGATTTGAGCAGTGTCTGCAGAGGTGAACTCAGAGTGATGGTGTCCATCCCTGACGTTTTAATAATGCAATTACCCTGCTGACCAACAGTGAGAGGTTGTTCACTAAAACAAAGCTCTTCAGAAATATATGGATGTTGTAAAAAGGGATTGCATCCTTTCACTGTTATCTGATTTTGTTGCTCGACGGAAATTAATTCTCTCTTAATCGAAATACATTATACAGGCATCGCCAGTTAATATCCCAGACTGGAAATACGACTGGGACAATTTTGTAGGGATGAGAGGAAGGATATTTAGGGAGCTTTTCAAAAGAACATTCAAAATTAATTAATTGCCCAGACAAAATTGAAAAGTGAAGTTCATTTTTTTGGAATAATAGGAGCACCAGATCACTCAATGGGCCTGGTTATCCTGCAGCATCAACACTTTTCAGTGGTGCTTTTTTAATGTTTTATTGATGAGATGTTGACATCACTGCCAAAAGATGCATTTGATTTTCACTGTCATTTATGCTTGAGGAGGTGATGGTAAACCACCCTCTTGAACTGCTGTAGTCAATGTGCTTCCTCAGTCCTATGTGGACACAAGGAACTGCAGATGCCGGTTTACAAAAAAAAAGACACAAAGTGCTGGAGTAACTCATCGGGTCAGGACGTATCTCTGGAGAACAAGGATATGTGATGTTTCGGGTTGGAACACTTCTTCAGGCAGATTGTAGAGGGGGGGGGAGAAGGCAGGAAGAGAGGTGAGAGTGGGACAAAGTCTGGGAAGCGATGTGGATCGAGGTGACAGGGGTTGTTGAGAAGGATGACATTGAAGATAGACACAAAATGCTGGAGTAACTCAGCGGGACAGGCAGCATCTCTGGAGAGAAGGAATGGGTGACGTTTCAGGTCGAGACCCTTCTTCAGTCTGGTCTCAGATTCGGGACTGAAGAAGGGTTTTTTTCCAGAGGCCCACAGGAGCCGTTGGAAGTGAAGGAGGGGGAGGAGCGACACCCGACCGGTAAGGATAAAAATCGAGCGCGGGGCTTGTTTTTCCAGAGGCCCACAGGAGCCGTTGGAAGTGAAGGAGGGGGAGGAGCGACACCCGACCGGTAAGGATAAAAATCGAGCGCGGGGCTTGTTTTTCCAGAGGCCCACAGGAGCCGTTGGAAGTGAAGGAGGGGGAGGAGCGACACCCGACCGGTAAGGATAAAAATCTAGCGCGGGGCTTGTTTTTCCAGAGGCTTACCCAAATCCATAACGTTCCATTTGGAGAAGTGGGTTTTTTTTGAGGAAGCCGCTGATTGGTGGAAGAGGACCTGAGGAAGCAGCTGATTGGGTGCAACCCCGGGTTTACAATTTTACATTTCTGCCTTCTTGGAGTTAGGGTTTCTGGGAGTTAGGGATTCAGTATTTAGTAGTAAAGTTTAAAGGATAAGTTTTTGTGTTTATTTAATACAGAGTAATTTGGGAGTAAGGTATGGCAGTAGAGATTGGCCCCATGGTTTGTTCAGCCTGCAACATGTGGGAGATCAGGGAGATGGTCGGTGTCCCTGGTGACTACGTTTGCAGGAAGTGTGTCCAGCTGCAGCTCCTGGCAGACCGCATTGAACGATTGGAACTGCGGCTGGATTCATACTGGAGCATCCACGATGCGGAGAAAGTCGTGGATAGCACGTACAGTGAGTTTGTCACACCGCAGGCAAAAGGTAGGAGGACAAGAAGGGAACGGGTGGCCAATAGCCAGCAAAGCAGTAGGCAGGTAGTGCAGGAGTCCCCTGCGGTCATCTCCCTCCTAAACATGTATACCATTTTGGATACTGTTGAGGGAGATGGCTCATCAGGGGAATGCAGCAGCAGCCAGGTTCATGGCACCATGGGTGGCTCTGCAGCACATGAGGGGGGAAAAAGAGGGGAAGGGCAATAGTAATAGGGGATTCAATTGTCAGGAGAATAGATAGGCGTTTCTGCGGCCGCAAACGAGACTCCAGGATGGTATGTTGCCTCCCTGGTGCAAAGGTCAGGGATGTCACTGAACGGCTGCAGAACATTCTGGAGGGGGAGGGTGAACAGCCAGTTGTCGTGGTGCATGTTGGCACCAACGATATAGGTAAAAAAAGGGATGAGGTCCTACAAGGTGAATTTAGGGAGCTAGGAGATAAACTTAAAAGTAGGACCTCAAAGGTAGTAATCTCCGGATTACTACCAGTACCACGGGCCAGTCAGAGTAGAAATAGGAGAATAATGCAAATGAATACGTGGCTTGAAAAGTGGTGCAAGGGGGAGGGATTCAAATTTTTAGGGCACTGGGACCAGTTCTGGGGGAGGTGGGACCGGTACAAACAGGACGGTTTGCACCTGGAATGGAATGGAACCAATGTTCTTGGGGGAGTGTTTGCTAGTGCTGTCGGGGAGGATTTAAACTAATGTGGCAGGGGGATGGGTACAAGAGCAGAGAGGCAGGAGGGTGTAAAATGAGGGTAGAAGCATTAGGTAGCAAGGCGAAAGGTAAAAGTGGCAGGCAGACAAAACCAGGGCAAAAATCAAAAAGGGCCACTTTTCAGCAAAATTGTATAAGGGGTAAATGCGTTGTAAAGACAAGCCTGAAGGCTTTGTGTCTCAATGCAAGGAGTATTCGTAATAAGGTGGACAAGTTGAACGTGCAGATAGATATTAATGATTATGATATAGTTGGGATCACGGAGACATGGCTCCAGGGTGACGTAGGCTGGGAGCTGAACATCCAGGGATATTCAATATTCAGGAGGGATAGAGAGAAAGGAAAAGGAGGTGGGGTAGCGTTGCTGGTTAGAGAGGAGATTAAAGCAATGGAAAGGAAGGACATTAGCTTGGAGGATGTGGAATCGGTATGGGTAGAGCTACAAAACACTAAGGGGCAGAAAACGCTGGTGGGTGTTGTGTACAGGCCACCTAACAGTAGCAGAGAAGTTGGGGATGGTATCCAAACAGGAAATTAGAAATGCGTGCGACAAAGGCAAAACAGTTATAATGGGTGACTTCAATCTACATATAGATTGGGTTAATCAAATTGGCAGGGGTGCTGAGGAAGAGGATTTTTTGGAATGTATGCGGGATAGTTATCTAAATCAACATGTAGAGGAACCAACGAGAGAGCAGGCTATTTTAGACTGGGTTTTGAGTAATGAGGAAGGGGTAATTAGCCGTCTTGTTGTACGTGCCCCCTTGGGCAAGAGTGACCATAATATGGTTGAGTTCTTCATTAGGATGGAGAGTGACATTGTTAATTCAGAAACAATGGTTCTGAACTTAAAGAAAGGTAACTTTGAGGGTATGAGACGTGAATTGGCCAAGATTGACTGGCAATTAATTCTAAAAGGGTTGACGGTGGATATACAATGGAAGACATTTAAAGACTGCATGGATGAACTACAAAAATTGTTCATCCCAGTTTGGCAAAAGAATAAATCGGGGAAGGTAGTGCATCCGTGGATAACAAGGGGAATCAGGGATAGTATCAAAGCAAAGGATGATGCGTACAAAGTAGCCAGAAAAAGCAGCATACCAGAGGACTGGGAGAAATTCAGAGACCAGCAGAGGAGGACAAAGGGCTTAATTAGGAAAGGAAAAATAGATTATGAAAGAAAAACTGGCAGGGAACATAAAAACTGACTGCAAAAGTTTTTATAGATATGTGAAGAGAAAGAGGTTAGTTAAAACAAATGTAGGTCCCTTGCAGTCAGAAACAGGTGAGTTGATCATGGGGAACAAGGATATGGCGGACCAATTGAATAACTACTTTGGTTCCGTCTTCACTAAGGAAGACATAAATAATCTGCCTGAAATAGCAGGGGACTGTGGGTCAAAGGAGGAATTGAGTGAAATCCTGGTCAGTCGGGAAGTGGTGTTGGGTAAATTGAATAGATTAAAGGCCGATAAATCCCCAGGGCCAGATAGGCTGCATCCCAGAGTACTTAAGGAAGTAGCTCAGGAAATAGTGGATGCATTAGTGATAATCTTTCAAAACTCTTTAGATTCTGGAGTAGTTCCTGAGGATTGGCGGGTAGCAAATGTAACCCCTCTGTTTAAGAAGGGAGGGAGAGAGAAAACGGGAATTACAGACCAGTTAGTCTAACATCGGTAGTGGGGAAACTGCTAGAGTCAGTTATTAAAGATGGGATAGCAGCACATTTGGAAAGTGGTGAAATCATTGGACAAAGTCAGCATGGATTTACAAAAGGTAAATCATGTCTGACGAATCTTGTGGAATTTTTCGAGGATGTAACTAGTAGCGTGGATAAGGGAGAACCAGTGTATGTGGTATATCTGGACTTCCAGAAGGCTTTCGACAAGGTCCCACATAAGAGATTAGTATACAAACTTAAAGCATACGGTATTAGGGGTTCAGTATTGATGTGGATAGAGAACTGGCTGGCAAACAGGAAGCAAAGAGTAGGAGTAAACGGGTCCTTTTCACAATGGCAGGCAGTAACTAGTGGGGTACCGCAGGGCTCAGTGCTGGGACCCCAGCTATTTACAATATATATTAATGATCTGGATGAGGGAATTGAAGGCAATATCTCCAAGTTTGCGGATGACACTAAGCTGGGGGGCAGTGTTCGCTGTGAGGAGGATGCTAGGAGACTGCAAGGTGACTTGGATAGGCTGGGTGAGTGGGCAAATGTTTGGCAGATGCAGTATAATGTGGATAAATGTGAGGTTTATCCACTTTGGTGGCAAAAACAGGAAAGCAGACTATTATTTAAATGGTGGCCGATTAGGAAAAGGGGAGATACAGCGAGACCTGGGTGTCATGGTACACCAGTCATTGAAAGTAGGCATGCAGGTGCAGCAGGCAGTGAAAAAAGCGAATGGTATGTTAGCTTTCATAGCAAAAGGATTTGAGTACAGGAGCAGGGAGGTTCTACTTCAGTTGTACAGGGTCTTGGTGAGACCACACCTGGAGTATTGCGTGCAGTTTTGGTCTCCAAATCTGAGGAAGGACATTATTGCCATAGAGGGAGTGCAGAGAAGGTTCACCAGACTGATTCCTGGGATGTCAGGACTGTCTTATGAAGAAAGACTGGATAGACTCGGTTTATACTCTCTGGAATTTAGGAGATTAAGAGGGGATCTTATAGAAACTTACAAAATTCTTAAGGGGTTGGACAGGCTAGATGCAGGAAGATTGTTCCCGATGTTGGGGAAGTCCAGGACAAGGGGTCACAGCTTAAGGATAAGGGGAAATCCTTTAAGACCGAGATGAGAAAGACTTTTTTTCACACAGAGAGTGGTGAGTCTCTGGAACTCTCTGCCACAGAGGGTAGTTGAGGCCAGTTCATTGGCTATATTTAAGAGTGAGTTGGATGTGGCCCTTGTGGCTAAGGGGATCAGAGGGTATGGAGAGAAGGCAGGTACGGGATACTGAGTTGGATGATCAGCCATGATCATATTGAATGGCGGTGCAGGCTCGAAGGGCTGAATGGCCTACTCCTGCACCTAATTTCTATGTTTCTATGTAAGGGTCTCGACCCAAAGGGTCACTCATTCCTTCTATCCAGAGATGCTATCTGTCCTGCTGAGTTACTCCAGCATTTTGTGCCGATCTTCAATGTAAACCAGTGGTGAAAACATGGTCCCGTCAAGCAGATGACAGTGTGAGTAGAGGGAAATAATTGTGTCTCTGTTTGAGGACGAAACAGAGGGCTTTGAGATCTTCCTGGTGGAGAATGGTGGTGTAAATGGGCTGGACATCCATGGGAACGATGAGCCAAAGAGGGCCTAGGAATTGAAGGTTATGAAGAGTTCAAGCGTGTGTATGATATCTTGGATGTATGTTTGATAGGACAGGACAGGACAAGGCAGTATAAGATAGAATCAAAGAATTTGGAGATGAGTTCTGTGGGCAAGGTTAATGTTCACTAATCATTTTAACTTAACTTCCCATTCCCACATTGACCTTTCTGTCCTGGACCTCCTCCATTGCCTGAGTGATGAACAGCACATTGTATTCCACATGCTTACAACCCAACGGCATGAACATTGAGTTCTCCTAGGTAACTAACCTACTAACAAAGCCCTTCCCTCCCTCTTTTTCCTCCCACTCTCTCTGAGCTCCACCTGGATGTGCAACCATATCTCCCTTACCCCTTCCACCCCACTCCAGGAAGCCAGGCTGATGAGGCAATGTTGGCATTACTACACCATCTTGCACGCCCCTCTCCCCTCTGAACCCCCCTTCCTCCCTCCACCAAGTCTCCGTCTCTACCTCGGCCCTCCACAGAGTCCGTGACTGACCCAAATCCCAAACCCTGTTGGGTCTTCAACATTCTCTCCTTCTCCAACGCTAAATAGTCTGTCCTGAGAAGAGGCCTCATCTTTGAACACCTAAACCCACACTTGAACATGTCTACCTCTTCTTCCATCACATCCATTTCCAGCTCCATTTCTCCATCAGGGAGTCCTCACCCCCCTCACCACACCCAACAACAACCCCATCTCCCACCATCCTCCCTGTCCTGGACACCCCCTGCCGACCCTTCCACCCTCTCCCAAAGCTGCTGGAACATCATCAACCATTGTGAATTCTCCACTCCCCTTACCCACTATAATTTCATGCCTTCTGAACCGGTAGCCCACCGCTCACTCAGTAAAAATCCCAATGTTGCCATCATACCCATTGTAGTCTGGTAGGCTGACCTCTGCTGTGCACTGGCAAGGGGTCAGCTTTCAGACACCTTCTCATACCCCCTTAACATTAAACCCATGATGAACACCAGGTCGGCATCTTCCAGACACAGCAATCTGCTCCCATCAGTCGCCAGCCTCTACTTCCCCAAAACCCCACGGCCCATTTCTATTTCCTTCCTAAAATCCACCAGCAGGATTGCCCTGCCCAGATCCATTGTTTCAGCCTGTTCCTGCCTCCTCCAAACTCATGTCCAAATACCTTGATTCCATCTCTTCCAGTCCCTTAAGGGCCTGTCCCACATAGGCGTTTTTTTCGGCAACTGCCGGCGACTGTCACAGTTGCAACAGGTCGCCGAAAAAGCAGTGACTGGACCCCCCTTTGACAATGTCTACGACAATGTCTACAACAACCTACCACCTAGTCGACATCAAGCTACGGCAAGCTACCGACATCAGGCGACCCAATCATCGCGACTTAGGACGTTCACCTACAACCACACCTACGACAACCTACGACCACACAGGCGACAACCTACGACAACCGAAATCAACCTACGTCCATCTGCGACAAGCAACGACCCTCTCGGTGACAATTGAAGATAACTGAAGACAATTCAGTGGCCGGTACCTGCCGCCGGTTGACGTAGGTTGATGTAGGTAGTCGCCAATGGAATTCACCGAAGTCAGCATCCGGCAACAACCAACGTCACCCGGCGACAACCTACTACAGGAGAAGACAAGCTGCATCAGGCCCACAGTCGCCGAAAAGTTTTGAACATTTCAAAATCCAGCGGCGACCAGAAAAGCGTTACGACTCTTTCGGCGACTTGAGGAGACAACTCGCGACCATACAGGCGTCACCCCGCAACCAGCGTAGTCGCCTGTAGTTGCCGAAAAAAATTCCCTAAGTGGGACAGGCCATTTACGATCTACATCCAAGACACCAACCCTGGACATGCTCCATTTCCACTGACATTAATTCTTTCAGCCCATACACCACTCTGCAGGTCCTAACCCAACCCCACCCCAAACCCCTTCACTCCCCTGGAAACAGCTCTGAACATTGCATCATTTCAATGCTTGTATCTTTTGTATTTGCTGGTAGCACTGACTACTTCATGTTAATGAGACATGGTTAATAACAAAGCCTCAGAACTCAAACCCTGTTACACATATCCATGAGCAAAGAACACGGTAGCGTTATGACAGTTACATTACAAAAGTCAGCTCGAATAACAATATAACTGAGTAGTCTGACAGTTCCGCCAGCAAGTGATCGTGATAATAAAAGCTGCTTTACATTGCCTGTCTAAACACTGGTGGATTGTCAGCATCCACGGTAGAGCTTTGCTGCTGGCCCACTAGAGCAGCTTGGTGGAACATTGTGGTAGGGAGACTTTAAGCCGCAATGCAGAGAAATAAACATGCAGAATGTTCCTCACTTCCCCCTTCCTGCGTCTACTTCACTCTTTAATTTTGGTTTCAAGTATTATTTTTTTCCTTATGCTTTAGCATTTCCAATCCATATTTCCCAAAGAATTTCAATTAGAAGTTGTGGGGAGCGGCACGGTGGCGTAGCAGCAGAGCTACTGCCTTCCAGCCCGAGTGACCCAGGTTCGATCCTGACTACGGGCGCTGTCTGTACAGAGTTTGTACGTTCTCCACGTGACCTGCGTGGGTTTTCTCCGAGATCTTTAGTTTCCTCCCACACTCCAAAGGCATACAGGTTTTCAGGCTAATTGGCTTGGTATAAATAGAAATTCTCCATTCTGTGTGTAGGGTAGTGTTAATGTGCAGGGATCGCTGGTCGGCGCGGAAACGGTGGGCGGAAGGTTCTGACTCTGTGCTGTATCTCTAAACTAAACTAAAGTGTAAAATGTACACATATAGATATGCCTACATGCCTACCTGCATGTATGCAGGGCATTGTATTTGCCAGGCTTGGAAACCATTTCCCACAGTTTGGTTCATTCCCCAGCAGGATCTGTACACTATAATTTGTTATCCTCTTGTGTGATTCTCATTGCGGCACCGTTTTATCATGCATCATTATCCTTGGGATTTATTAATCGGTGGAACTGGATGTCCCTGCACATGAGCCACTAAGAGCTAGAATGCAAGCAGAACAGATAATTGCCGAGATGATAATTTCAGTACAAAAATACAAATGTCTTACTGCAATTATATATAGATTGCATTTAGAACATAGTGTACAATGTTGATCACCTTACTTAAATGTGCTTGGGATGAATCACCAGGCTTGTGTCTGAGATTGTAGTTTATGATGAGGAGAGACTGTGTCAGCTAGCCCTCTGTTCTCTCGAGCTGTGCAGAATGAGAGGTGATTTCATTGCAACGTCTGTAATTCTTGGGAGGGCTCCTTTGGCTAGATGCAGAGAAGATGTGTCTCCTGGCTGAGGAATCCATAACTTATTCTTATGCATCACAAGATTAGAAATTGATCAGCCAGAGCTGAACACAGCTGAACACACTTCTCGGCATCTGCATACAATGGCGTGTTGCGCTTCTTGTGTTTGGTGGTGGAAAGGTTGGTGGAAACAGGGCCGCGACGTGAACACTCTTTCCTAGATCCCAATCCAGAACTATCTGAAACTAAAGGCTGTGCTCTTTAGGATTGAACTGAGGGAAAAGTTTTTCACTCTTTGGCATTTTATCCAGGAAAATTATGGAGGTTTAGTCATTGATTGTATTCAGAGCAGAGGGTTTTTGAATATTATAAGTAAAATGGTTGTGGGGCTATGTTAACAAATGGTGTATGAGTTCAGAGATGAGCCATTCTGCTGGTGAACAAGGGTGCTGCCTTTCTGGGCCAGATGTACCTTCCTTCTATTTCTTATGTTCTGAAATTCAAGTATTATAAGCAGCAAACACTAGTTGAATTGCAGCAGCAATCAATCAACTTCAATCAGCAAACTATCTGGATGTCATTGATACTGCCTTTGGGTGCACACTTCTGCAGTGTTTCCTGCTGCTGAACACATCTGGCCGGTGTGACAAGCCGTCTGCCATTTCTGCATACCCTGTTCAAGGTCAGAGTCACAAATGCTTAGACCTTTCCTAATGTGGCAGCTACTAAGGTGCACTTGACATTGAAGCATTGTGTGGAAGCAAATCAGCCAACTCATGGTGAAACCTAACCCAAACATCTCAGTGAAAGGCTCGGGTTCCCCAACCTCTATCTGATGGACACAGAAGACGCCCAAGTATTCCGGGCCCGTATTACTTCAGAGCTTCTTTTAAGATGTGGTCACACATATTTATCGCCAAGTGGTTTCCTTGCCTGTCTTGGAGGGCTGCAAGGTCACATGGACTCAACTACAAACCACTAAGATGCCATACCTAGTAAATAGCCCAGAGAGCCAGGACACACCCGGGCAACAAGATGCAAGGGTTTGGGACACTGGTTAGGTCCGCAAGTGTGACCATTTCATGCTAATTTAGTTTTAGTTTAGAGATACAGCACGGATCAGGCCCTTCGTTCCACTGAGTCCGCACTGTCCTGCGATCCCCGCATATTAACACTATCTTATACTCAGGACCATTTTTATATTTATACCAGGCCAACTAACCGCCAAACCGTGGGTGGAAAACAAAGTTCCCAGGGAAATGTTGTGCACTCACAGGGAGAACGTACGAATTCTGTACAGACAGCATCCATAATCTGGCTCAAACCCGGGTCTCTGGCGCTGTGAGGCAGCAACTCTACCGCTGCACCACCACTTATAATGTTGATTGGGTCTGCCTATAACACATTCCAAGCCCGTGCCAAGTTCAAAGCCAAAGATCCTATAGCGTATCTATAGCTCCTCTAGTATCTTTGGTCAAAGTTGGACAACCTGTCCTGTTGTGTTTTCTTATACTTTGGTGCAGTAGTTTGATACAAATGGAGTGGTTGCTAAGTTACATCTTGTGTTAAATAATATAAATTTAAAATAACACATCTTTCACGGACACTGGACTTGTGAAAGTAATTCTGCTGGCACATTATTAAAAGATGCCCTTTAACTGAAAGCTAAGTTCTCAAGTATTGGCTAATCTTGCTTCCAAAGACTGATGGGGCTGTCCCACTTAGGCGACTTTTTAGGTGACTGCGGGAGACATGGTCGCCACATGTTCGCGCGTAGTTGCCAGGGAGTCGCGTTCGTGGTCGCGAGGAGTTCCCACGTTCTGGGAACTAGTCGCGGTCCCGTTATGATCGCCGTGAATTTTTCAACATGCTGCGGAGACTAGAATGAAGCCGCCATGGAGAGTAGCGAGAATTCTCGTGCAGTAGGTGGGTCGCCAGGAGGTCCTAGTGGGTTGCCAGGAAGTCAATATTTCTCGTAGGTTCCCGTAGGTTGTAGCCGGTGCTGACCGGTGAATTTCTTTGGCTCATTGGGGGGAAAAAAAAACGTAAGCAGTAGTTTTCAGAACCAAGAATAGCCGTCCGGTAATGTTCGCCGAGCTTCACAGCCGTGTATCTCTGGCTTCTTAAACGTTGTCTCCACTCCTTCTCCCTCCCCCCCCCCCCCCCCCCCCCCCCCCCACCTATTTTAAAGAACTTACTGTAAATGTGTGTCTGTATCACCTTGGCTTTGCACCGTGTGAATTTCATGCAGACAGCCCCCCCTCCCCCCCCCCGCTTGCCCTGTCCCCCGCCTGCATAACGGGTGGGGGGTGTGCGTGTGCGTGCGTGCGTGCATGCGTAACTTGACAGTCGCCGCCAGACGGCTGAAAAATTGCCTAAGTGGGACGGGCCCATTACAGAAACATCCAGGATTGAACCTGGATAGACATTGCGTGAATGTGATACTAAGATTAAACATAGGTTTTGCTTGTAGAACTGATATTGATTGTGTTTTGCCTCACGAACCAGAACTTAATTTAGTTCCAGTCCAGAGCCTCACTATGCTATAAAGTTGAATTACAGGTTTCAAAAGGTTTTCTTTAATTTCCTTCACTGGTTAGCAAAATGACAAATTAAGTGCGTTTCTTTATTTCTCCTATCCTTCTGGACCAAAGTACTACTGCCTGCGAATCCTAACAAATATATTGGGCATCACTGTTCTGAGCAGAGAACAAACACAGAAGTTATTTGTTAGACCTGCACTTACTCACTCCTTCAGAAACAGAGAAACATAGAAAATAGATGCGGGAGTAGGCCATTCGGCCCTTCCAGCCATTCAATATGATCATAGCTGATCATCCAAAATCAGTACCCTTTTCCTGCTTTCTTCCCATGGCCCTTTGTTCCGTTAGCCCGAAGTGCTATATCTAACTCTCTCTTGAAAACATCCAGTGAATTGGCCTTCTTGCGGGCTTTTCTAATAGAAACTCATGAGTACACAGAAGTTGAGCCAGGAAGAGTCGATTAGATTACTGAATCCAATCTCAAATTTGATTGCGACAGAAATGAGTGAACAAAATAGGATTAAGTAGGAAAGTGAAAGGAGGCAGAAAGAAAATTATAGGATATATAACTTTTTTCTAATTTAAAATTTCTAACAACATTTAATTCTAGAGGAATAAAAGTCCTTGCTTCCAGAAGTTAATTTTCAGTACTAGTGAGGTTGTTCTCCATTACAACTACTGGCTGGTTCCTTACACTAAACAATTGTTCATATTTAAATCCAACAGCTATCAAATGATGTATTTTTTATGCTTAATGGCAGAAATTTCAGCACTATCTATAGAAGATGAAATCTCTATCTCAATATATAACTTCTATCTATCTATCTATCTATCCATATATATACATTTTTTTTACATAACTAAAGCTCTGATCTTGTTATCTTCTGGTTTGCACGGTCATTCTATTTGCGCAAAATCAGTACGTGATGGCGCTATGATTTTTCGCCAGGTTACTCACCGTTCTCCCATGCTGCGATTGCACCAAGTTTCATTCCGATTGGTGGTCTAATGTAAAAGTTAGCGAGGTTTAAAAAATTGCACTGTCAGCTCCAGGCCCTTCCCCTCTGGTCCCCCTCGTTGACTCCTGCCCCCCTCCCCATGATACCCCCTTCTCCCGCACAACCCCCGTCATATCTCCGAGCTCTCTACCCCCGCCCACACCCCCCATCGCCCACACCCCCTCTGCCAACACCCACCCACCCGGCACACCCCTCTTCCCCCACAAAACCCCACACCCACACTGGGGCCGGCAGTGGTTACATCGAGATCCTGGGAGGTGAGGAGGGAGACTGGGGGGGATTGAGGGGAGGGAGGATGGAGGGAGAGGATAGGGGGTATGGAGAGGAGAGGGTTATGGAGAGAGGGAGGGAGTGACTGAGGGTGGGGGAAAGGAGAGGAAAGGAGAGGTGAGGGAAGGAGTGGGGGAGGGGAGGAGATCAGGGGGAAAGAAGAGGGAGGTTGAAGAGGAGGGGAGGGAGTGCTGGGGATGAGGGGGAATGGAGGAGGATAGGGGTGGGAAGAGAGATGGCGAGGCGCAGTTGGGGAGGGTTGCCGTGACTCGTGTCACATCGAGGATCTCTGGCCTCGCAACAGGAACCCCTCAGCCGGGCCTGCGCAGTTGGGGGCTGTGGCTGAGTGGTGGGGAATATTGTTTTGGGGAACGGGACCCAACGGGCCCCACTGGGTCTAGTATTCAATAAAACCAGAGGTTTATTAAAGTAAACACTAATTAAGGTTAATTTAAATGGCCACCATTAAACATACCAAGTGTTCAACATAATCTTCATGACAATGACTGCTGTTGTACAAAAATATCTAGCTGCCTTTGGGAAATTGTAAATAATTCATCACCATTTGAATTTCGGTAAGGGAGAGCACATCTTATGCCTTTGACAAAATACAGAAGGAACACATTAATGAGGCAACACAAATTCCAAAGCAAATTATACTTCTATTAATATTTCATTAGACTAAGGGCAGATTTTGAAGTGTATTGATGGGTGTAATAAAGAGGTTCAGTATGCAATTTACTGGTCATTTCAAGACTATTTTTCTTTGTGTTCTGCTGCCATGAGCATTATCCAGGGCTTTCAGAAATGGTCCTGTTATTTATTACGTTGTGTGTACAGCTTCATCATGGACCACCAATTGTGTTTTCATGAGAACTGCCTTGTACCTGTAATGACTGAAGGAAGGTGATGTGGATGGCCAGAGGTGCTCTGTGTTTTTCTGACCTACCATGATGCCCGTGCCTAGAATCAGAGGGCACCTTACTGCTGTTCTAAGTATTGTGAAGGTCAAATAAAATCTGTCCTAGCAGCCCACTCTCAAACAACTGGGAAGCAATTTAGAGGCTTGATATATTTCCTTATCTTCCATGATTGCTATGCAATGATTCAACATGCAATTTCACACGGTAAAAAGGGAATCCAGAAACTACAAGTGCTCATTGTGACCATCAGCTACAGTTGCAGCTTGGCTTCAAGTTTAGTTGAGTATACTGTCACGTGTACCGAGATACAGGTAAGGCTTTTTTGCTGCGTACTATCCAGTCTGCAGATAAACTATGGGGCGGCACGGTGGCGCAGCGGTAGAGTTGCTGCCTAACAGCGGCAAAGACCCGGGTTTGATCCAGACTAGGGGCGCTGTCTGAACGGAGTTTGTACGTCCTCCCGTGACCTGCGTGGGTTTTTTCTCCGAGATCTTCAGTTTCCTCCCACACTCCAAAGACGCACAGGTATGTAGGTGAATGTAAAATATGTCCATAGTGTGTGTAGGATTGTGTTAATGTGCGGGGATCGCTGGTCGGCGCGGACCTGGTGGCCGAGGGGACTGATTCCGCGCTGTAATCTCCAAATTAAATAAAATAAACGATACATGGGTTACAATCAAGCTGCCCACCATATACAGAACACAAAACAGTCCGTAGTTCAGAATTTTTGTTGTGAATGTTTGTGCTTCCATTGTGCAGTGCGAGGATCTCAATGTCCCATTTGCTTGCAGGTATATGTTTCTTGGTAGGGTTCATTTACACTATTTTCCACTGATTATAGCAGATCATAGTAAAGCCCCCTGTCTCACGGTGCGACTCACCCACGAGTGACCCCCGAAGTGAAAGAAAAAATCAGTCTCGTGGTTGTGTACGAGATTCCAAGTTTATGTTACAAGTGTTTAAACCGATTTCCCACGGGTATGTCTAAGTTTGCCGTTTACTTCTAATTTCTGCGATGTTCCAAAGTTCGTCTCCTGAGTTTACCAAGTTTCCTCTCACCGATTACTCTTGAGCCAACAACGTCTACCGACGTGTGGAAAAATCATCGCATGGAGTGATGTCATGCAGTTTTTTTTCACTATAAAAATACCCAGCCTGATGAACGATCTCGACCCGAAACATCACCTATTTCTTTTTCCTCCAGAGATGCTTGCCTGACCAGCTGAGTTAGTCCATCATTTTGTGTCTATCTTTGTTTTTAAACTAATATCCAGCAATTCCTTCCTTCAAACTTTTAGAGCAGTTAGCTTCAAGGAACAATCCTTCCAAAATTTGCATTCAATAGTCCATTTGAACTGCCTTTGTTCAAGGTCTGGCATCAATCATAGGCTGTTTTTTTTTTTGTCGGAGGAACTGCAGATGTTGGTTTACAAACCGAAGATAGACACAAAATGCTGGAGTAACTCAGCGGGACATGCAGCATTTCTGGAGAGAAGGAATGGGTGACGTTGCTGTCGAGTCCCTTCTTCAGACTGAAAAAAATTTCGACCCTTCTCTCCAGAGATGCTGCCGGCTTGGCTGAGCTACTCCAGCTTTTTATGTCTATTAAGATTGTTTCCCTTAATTCATATCTCATCAAAAAGTTGGTAAACTTCTAAACAAAAAGATCAGGTAAATTGAACATTAACTTTATTTTTTCTCCCAACAGCAAGGTCCGTAGACCAGAGGGATAGCAGTGTGTGTCTCTCTATAAAGCAACGGCTCAAAACATTGCTGATGGGGCAGATCTGCCCAGAAAAACACCCCCTTTCACACTCACTCCAGCCCTGGGAAACAAAGTTTTTTCAGAGCCCTACAGTCACCCCAGGCCGCCCGCGAAACCTCTGAATGAAAGACAATGCTCAGATGTTCTCTTCAGCAGTGGTGTCCCAAGTTTCCCATCGCCTTGGCCCAGTTTTAAATTTAAACTCGGGTAAACTGAATTTGTATTAAAAACCCGAATACAATGGGCCCTTAATTGTAAAATATGAGAATGTTTTCCTATATTGCACGGCAGACTAACATCCGTGTAGATACCATAATTGGTACCTATAATTACAACTGGTTACATCATTGCATTACATCATGAACTCTCCAAAAGCCTATCGGCCGGCACATGATATTTCCATGAATATCCCGTAAATCAATGGCAGAGAGCTGACTTTTCTGGCTTATCAAATTCGTTCAACATGGAAGGAGGCCATTTGGCCCATCAAGGCCGACAGTAATCCCATCATCACATTGCACATTCATTTCCCTGTAATTTATTCTCTCTCACATGCTCGTTAAACTGTCCCAGATTCCATTTACTCACCGACCACACTCGGGTTAATTTACAGCGGCAGATTAACCTACGTTCTTTGGGGATGTGGGAGGAAACCAGAGCAGCTGGGGGAATCCTGCTTGGTCACAGGGAAAAGGTGTAACCCTGACACGGACACCACCGGGGACGTCAGGATCGAACTTTTTGATCGCTGGAGCTGTGAGAGAACCATGTGCAACCTTCTGCACCACCGTTCCCAGGCAAATCAACTGCAGGATCCCATACCGCATCCCACGCTGCTGAAGCCAGAAAAACAATGAGGCAATTTTTCCACAACGGTTACTGTGCCACCAGCTCCAGCCACCTTCAGTCAGGCTCTGAGGTTGCTGTCAGCTACAGAGGGGAAAGTGTGCAGCTCACCCATGTACCCATCCCTTCTCCCCCACCCCATCCTCCCACCTCTTCTTTCCCTCGCTTTATTTCTTGATGGCTTCTTTCGGAAGAAATCACTGATAATTATTGTCTACCAACCCTCCTTGTATTTCACTGCCGAAGCACTGTTTGGTCAGTGTGGGCTTGTACCTGTGGCAGTTCAATTATTTGTTTCATTACGCCAATCTTAACAATTTGCCTGGATGTTAGAATATGTCACTTTGTAAAGCATGTCAAGGTTTAATAGTAATTTACTGGTTACTTGAGGAAACCAAGTGGAGTGACCCCGGCAGTAATTTCAGGTGCGCGGGCGTGCAATGGCATGCGAACACAAGACAGACCAAACAGCCGGCTTCGCGGGGCCCTCTCTGGAACTGTGGTGGGCTAGGACTGCAGGCTGGGTGATGTGTGAACCAACAGATATCCTACACAAACCTTGAAAAGCTAGGAGGCACTTTGTCGCTTGAAAGGAAATGATTCACCATCAGGGCATCAAGTGTACTTCACAAGTGGCTACATTCTTGGCTCACAACTGAAAGCCTCCTTCACGTGGACAGACTGGGTGAAAGTGATGGCCTGAGAAAATCCCCTGTATAAACGCGTAAAGTTTGTCAGATATAAATCCTGAGATGGGTTCACCTGTCCCATATATCTGTCTCTCTCCGCAAAAAGTGGATTAATCCAACAAGGATTCATGGCAACCGTTTCAATGTGAAAAGTTAAAGTTCTGAACTGAATTAACTCTCGCAATGCAGCTTTCCACACACTGCGAGGTTCATTCTTTTTGCCACTGTTTCCCAGGTCCCTGGTGAGTCACTCGGGCCAAACCCATGAGTTTAGTCACTACGGTAAACTCACTACGAGTCACTAACGGTAAAACTCACGGGCCACTACGGTCTTACAACAAGATAAATGTATTCTATTTTTTAACTTCAAGAGTAAATGTGACTTGTGGAAAACTTTAAACATGTTTGAAAATCAAGAGTTAACATGTTTCAACGGGTACCTGCCGTTAAGCGCCACGAGTCGCTAAGTTGCGTCCCGCGAGTTCCGACGTTCCCACTACATTAATTGTACCGTGATTACCACGAGTTTAATTTGTTTAAGTGAGTCGACTCGCCACCGTGAGACAGGGGTTTAATTAAATAACAGTTTTATCCACACACCTAAATATTTATTTTAACAGTTCTTCTGCTTGAATGTAAACGATTTAGATGGAGTTGTCCAGAAAACTGTCTGAAGAAAATGACTCTCTCAGATCACAATATTTCTTTTTTCTCTTAAGCAATATTTCCCACCATGGGAGATAACTACTGAAAGCTTTCGTTAAGAGGAATTGCCGGTTTAAAATCTACAGTAATTCTATGATTCAAATTGCTAAAAATTAATCATGAAACAAAGCTCAGGAGATACTTTTGAATCTACAATACTACAGGCACATAATAACATGACCTTTTTATTAGAATGATGGGTCTGTAAATCCCATTATAATAACCCTATTTAAACGTCATTGTCTTCCATCAAGGGGTGGAAGATTGCAACCTTCCTCGTGGTCCGCCCTGTTAATCCACTAATGCAATCAACTCGACGTGCAACAAATGGAAGATCAAATAGAACACGTTGTCCAACAACTTTAGGCTTTGCACGCCACAACGAAAGAAATATAAAACCCCCCTCTTCCATCAAGCTAGTAAACTGTATGTTGTGCACCACAAATTTGTTTTTAACTTTGTCGCATTAATGATCTAAATGAATGTGTGCTGACAAGGCATAATAAAGATGTTCCGTGTGGACTTCACTGGCAATTGGAGCACTAGGTGTTGTTCTGCTGCCACAAATGTTATCAAGAGTTTTTCAGTGAGCATTCTGCTCTTCATTTCATTTGTGTACAGCTTCACTCGGGCCACCAATGGCTCTTTTCCATGAAGATTATCTTGTACCCCAGTGACCAAAGAATAATGATGTGAATTGTCATTAACATCAGGCAGGAGAGAGAAGGGGGGGAGAAGGGGAAAGGGGGGGGGAGGGCAGAGGAGAGGGAGGAGGGAGGGGGAGGGTGGGGGCGAGGGAGGGGGAGAGAGGGGAGGGGGAGAGGGTGGGGGGAGGGGAGAAGGTGGGGGAGGGAGAGAGGGAGGGAGGGGGGAGAGGGAGGGGGGAGGAGAAGGGGGGGAGGAGAAGGGGGGAGGAGAAGGGGGGGGAGGGGAAGGGGGGGGATAGAAAGTGGGGGGGGGAGACACTTAAAGAAATATAATAAAGTTTAGAGCGGGCATTTTAACCTACCGGGTCAGTTTTCCTTGGTCCTGAAAACTCCAATGAGCCATCATCAAAATGCCCGTCAGCAAAGGAGATTGCCTACAGCTGCCCTCCACTGCCTGTAACTACATAGCGACCCCACTCCACTGCACTACGAGTCAAAATAACCAGGCTGACCAAATTTTACTCAAGGAAAATGCTTGTTTTCAACATGCTGAAAAAATCTTCCATGACCTAGCTGAGGCTTCGAGTATTCGGGAACTTCCCTCGAGCATGAAGGAGAGTTCCAACGGCCTCATAGGACCATCGTGTCGACCATGCTGTGAGTTTTAAGGTCGAAGACACTCTGCTAAACTCGCAGATTAGGTCGCCGTGGTGGGACAGCCCCTTTAGGCCATTTGGCCCCATCAAGTCTACTTCCGCCATTCAATTATGGCCGATCTAATCTTTCCCTTTTAACCCCATTCTCCTGTCTTCTCCCCAATAACCCCTGACGCCCATATTAATCAAGAATCTGTCAATCTCTGACTTGAAAGTATCCATTGACTTGGCCCTCCACAGGCCGTCCTGTGGCATTGAATTCCACAGATTCATCACCTTCTGACCACAGAAAATTCCTCCTAAAGGAACATCCATTAATTCCAAGGCCATGACCTCTGGTCCTGGACTCTCCCACTAGTGGAAGCATCCCTCTCCACATTCACTCTATCCAGGCCTTTCATCTATTATTTTCCAGATTGCTTGTGTATATGTGTGTATTCTGGGTCAAATAACTCAGAGACCTGGATTACCAATCGACAGATACAAGTTCAAATCCCAAGGTGTGGAATTCAAATTCATTTAATAATCTGAAATAAATTTTTTTTTTTTAAATTTGGTTTGAGTAATGAAGTCCACAAAATCTATCAGATCGTCATAAAAAATCCATCTGGTTCAATCAATGCCTTTGAGAAGAGGAAATCTGCAGTAATTATATGGTCTGGCCTATGTGACTAGATCCACAGCAACATGGCAGTCTCACAATACTGCTTAAGAAAAAATAATTCATTCCTCTTAAATGTTCCATTTGAGTTCTGACAACTCAATTTAGCTACTAATTTATTACAGCCTTAGTCCAAAATGGGGAACTAAAGTGCCAAGTTCCAGAGATGAGTTAAGAGTGGTCAGTTTTAATGCTAACATCACACTGATCAAGTCTACTATTAGGAGCCATAAAAAGTTTGATATCAAAAGGAATTAAAGCCATTTTGTCTTCCATTGGTTTGAGTCCTGCACAAAGGCTGTTGTATCAAGACAATTATATCAGACCCTTAACATCCCTGCAGCAGTTTCTCAAAGCTAGCTGATTCATCAATGACTTTCCTTTCGTAATTTAGTCAGATGTAGGAATGTCTGTAATGATTGTGCAAAGTTCCATTCTCTTTATAACTCATTAAATAATGGGGATATGTCTTCATACAGCACGATTTGAGCAAGATTTAAGGACGGGCTGATAAGATGGCATGTAATTGTGCTACATTAGAGACAAGCACAGGTTATTTTCAACATGTCAGGGCCTAACTATGTCCTCATGGCATTTAACACCCCAAGATATCACACTGATCAGAAATCGAACAGGACCAGCCGCATAAATAAAATGACTGCAAGATCACTTCGGGTGCTCGGCCCCAGGAATTAATGTCACTTCTCTAATGGCCTGAGCCTTTTCATGAAGCAAAAAGACGAACATAGATGTTATCCTCTCAACCTGCCTGGATGGATGCAATTTCAACATCATGAAGCTTTATATGAGCAATGGAACAGCAACCGACTCCATTGGTATCTCATGGACCACCATGGCTGCAATGCGTGTCATCCTGAAGAAGATGTACTGCAGTTATTCAAACTTGGTATAAATGTAAATTGGACCCATTATATAATGTACGGGGATTGCTGTTCGGCCCGGACTCAGTGGACCAAAGGGCAGTTTCCGCGTTGTATCTCTAAACTAGGAAAAAAAAACTAATACATGACCCACAGCAACAAGAACAATCAAGGGAAGCGGGCATATAGATAAAGTACTCCATGCACATACTATCTTCCACCTGGACATTTATTACTGGCCCCTTATTGTTGCGGAGTCCAAATCATAATATTTCCTACTCAACAGCACTCTGGAGTGACGCCATCAGAAGGGCTGCATGATTGCACAAAGCGGCTAACTACCATCTTCAGAGGCGTAAACACAGCCTGGTCTTCCAAGCATTGCCTACACCCTGTGTATGATTATAATCCAATTGCTAGTCAAGTAGAAGGGTGAGCATAGACTGGACAATGGAAACTATCTTTGGCTGTGAAAGTAGTGATTTTAACTGAATAATTGAAATGTTAGACTCGTCTAATCTTAAAGGAATCTTTCTTGCCAATCTGTTGTAATATTTCAGTTTATATTCAGTACTTAAAAACCCCTGTCAGGAAATTCCATTATAGCCTTCAAAATGATGTTGTAAATACTGTACACATTTCAAATACCAGAGTAACTCTATCACAAAATAATGGCTGCAAATTGACTATAAAAGTCTGAAAAATTGTTCCCCAAAGAGCTTCTTCGTCAATTAATGTTGTTTTGCTTTCAGCTACAAATGTCTGGTCAGAAATCTCCCACAAAGGAGGCAGGGAGCTAAAACCATGCAATTTTACTTGTGCTAACCATTAAGATGCCATTCTGTGAAGCTTCTATTGTTTTGAGTTTTCACGGGTGAACAAAAATCCAAAGCACTAATGTATTTGACATTATTTATGCAGTTACCCCAATATCAAAAGACCAACATTTATCGAAAAAAAATCATGAAAAAAAATTCTAACGTATACATGGGCATTTAATTATCAGATACCCGATTGATTTTTAGCCCAGCATTGAAATGTGATTTGTTACAAAGCAGTTATCTCTAATGAAACCCCACCCAGATGGTAATAAAGCACAATTATCTCACAAAGGGGACAGATCAGTCACAGTGGAAGTCAGGAAAAAACCCAAAGGCAAGGCACGTAGACAGGTTTTAAGTCAATAATAAGTGTTAGAGAAACAATTTTAGGACTGAAGGCTTTCACACCTACATTGGAGCAGGAGAGACTTTACAAGATTGTGGGCAGGGGAAAATCAGGAGTTTAGGAACAAATATGAAAGGTGGAATTTAGGATAAAGTAGGTGTGCAGGGACATAGAGGACATTTACAACATTGATTCCAATATATTCTTTTATCTATCATGTCTCTTCTTTATAACACTGTGGTCTGCAATAAATTAATTGAGAAGTTAATTAAATTGGAGCTAAGGGACAAGATGAGATAAAGGTGGGTCAACAAGTGTTATTTTCAGTGCTAGGGTTGATGGAAGTGGGTTAAAGAAGGTAAAGGAGCATCTGGTGCAGGAAGGGTTGTATCAGTGGGAAGGGTTTGGGGGTGTTGGGGGGGGGGGGGGGGGGGGGGGGGGGGGGGGGGGGGGGGGGGGGGGGGGGGGGGGGGGGGGGGGGGGGGGGGGGGGGGGGGGGAAGAGGTTATCCACAATTTTATAGCACGTGGTTTAGCAGCATAGGATGAATCAACACACCACGGTGGCGGCCACTGTGGCGCAGCGGTAGAGTGGGTCGCGGCCTGGCAGCGCTTGCAACGCCGGAGACCCAGGTTCGATCCCAACTGCAGGTGCTGTCTGTATATTTTTTGTACGTACTACTCCCCGTGACCATGTGGGATTTCTCCGAGATATTCGGTTTCCTCCCACACTCCAGAACACGTAACAGGAATGTCGGTAAATTGACTGGGTGTATGTGTAAATTGTCCCTAGTGTGTGTCGGATAGTGTCAATGTGCGGGCATCACTGGTCGGTGCGGACCCGAAAGGCCTGTTTCCGTGCTGTATCTACTAAACTAAACTAAACCTGCATTAACTGCATTGAAAGTCGGTCGAATGCGAAGCACTGCATGCAGGTGTTGGAAACAATAGGTTTTATTTGTGGTACACATTGAAAGCAGACATCATTAATTTACTTTTCACTGGCAAAAATGGGATGGTAGAATAGAGAGAAAAAATAAACTTAACTCAAAAGGAGAATGTTTTCAGTGACATCTCAGGCAATCATGTCCAATCCACCAATGAGCCATGACCTGCCAGCACCCAGTACGATCTTAACGTAGCAAGCATTGGTAGTTTATTACTATTTTTTCCTAGTTTTAGAGATACAGCGCTGAAAACTGCCCTTCGGTCCACTGAGTCCGCGCTGAACAGCAAACCCCGTACTTTATATAATGGGTCCAATTTACATTTATACCAAGCCACTTAACCTACAAACCTGTAGATCTTTGGAGTGTGGGAGGAAAACCTATAGCTTCCTGGAGATAAAAAAACCCACGCAGGTCACGGGGAGGAGGTAAAACTGCATACAGACAGCACTCATAAGCAGGATCGAAGCATAGTCTCTGGCACTGAGCTCTACCGCTGAGCCACCAGGCAGGCTTGCTGAGCAGACTACAGAATATTCCCACCTGCTCCCTAAACTTTGCATCAGTAGCAAACATTGCTGGCAGTAATCCAGACTTGGATTACACTGGAGCTGCTGAGCGATGAATGAGACCCCAAGAAGGAAACAAGGATTCTGCCTCAGTCTGAGATCCAGGTGATGGAGGATGTGTATATGGGTGTGTATATGCACGCTTGCTTATATATGTGTGAGTGGATTGGGACAGAGGAAACATTCCCAGAATGCCTGGTGGATTAAATAACTTAATAGTGATCCTCAAAATTCATGACGAGTTGAAAAATAAATGTTAAAGAAACATCTTTTTGATTTTTTTTCAAATTTTATGAATGCAATCACATCAATGCAGTGTGTATCCACAAACTTGGAGATGTTGCATTCAATTCCCTCGTCCAAATCATTCATATATATTGCAAATAACTGGGGTCCCAGCACTGAGCCTTGCGGTACCCCACTAGTCACTGCCTGCCATTCTGAAAAGGAACCCGTTTTACTCCTACTCTTTGCTTCCTGTTTGCCAGCCAGTTCTATGTCCACATCAATACTGAACCCCCAATACCGTGTGCTTTAAGTTTGTATACTAATCTCTTATGTGGGACCTTGTCGAAAGCCTTCTGAAAGTCCAGATATAAACACATTCCACTGGTTCTCCCTTATCCACTCTACTGGTTACATCCTCGAAAAACTCTATAAGATTTCGTCAGACGTGATTTACCTTTTCATAAATCATGCTGACTTTGTCCAATGATTTCACCACTTTCCAAATGTGCTGCTATCCCATCTTTTAATAACTGACTCTAGCAGTTTCTCCAACTACCGATGTTAGACTAACTGGTCTGTAATTCTCAGTTTTCTCTCTCCCTCCCTTTTTAAAAGGTGGGGTTACATTAGCTACCCTCCAATCCTCAGGAACTACTCAGGAAGACATTTGCTCGGATGTCACTGGGGCTTGTAGAGTTTTAGGGAAAGGTTGTACAGGCTGGGACTTTTCCCTTTGGCATATAGGAGGTTGAAGGATGATTTCTTAATGAGGTGTACAAAATATTAAGGAGCATGGATAAAGTTAGTCTCGCAGTCTTTCTCACCAGAGTAAAACTAGAGGCATAGGTTTTAAGCTGAGAGGGGAAAGATTAAAGGGACTTTGGACAACTTTGCCATTGGAGGGTAGCATGTGTCTGGAATGAGCTGCCAAAGGAAGCTATAGAAACGGGTACAATTATAACTTTTAAAATACATTTGTACAGATAAATGTATGGAAGAATTTAGAGGGCTGTGGGCCAAATGCAGACAAATGGGGCTAGCCCAGTATGCCAAGTTTTTAAATATAGTGAGAGTACCTGCCTTCACCAGTCTGAAGTAGGGTCTCGACCCAAAACATCACCCATTCCTTCTCTCCAGAGATGCTGCCTGTCCCGCTGAGTTACTCCAGCATTTTGTGTCTATATTCGATTTGAACCAGCATCTACAGTTCCTTCCTACACCCTAATGGGACTGATCTACAGTCCCCAAACAGTACCCTTATACATAGGGTGCAAGTTGAATCAGGAGTTTTAAAATTGGCATGTAGCAAAGGTAATGCTGTGGTTGTTATGGGAGATTTCAAATTGCAGGTAGACTGGAAAAAAATCAGGTTGGTACTGGACCCCAAGAAAGGGACTTGTAGAGTGCCTTCGTGATGGATTCTTAGAGCAGCTTGTATTGGAGCCTACCAGGAGAAGGCAATTCTGGATTTAGTGTTATTGTAATGAACCGGATTTGATAAAAGGAACGAGGTTAAGGAGCCATTTGGAGGAGTGACCATAATATGGTCAAGTTTAATCTACAATTGGAGAGGGAAAAGGGTAAATCGGAGGTGTCAGTGTTACAGATGAATAAAGGGGACTATGGGGCCATGAGGGAGGAGCTGGCCAAAGTTGACTAGAAAGAACATTAGCAGGGATGACAGAGGAACAACAATGGCAAGTATTTCTAGGAATAATACAGACAGTGCAGTATCAATTCATTCCTAGGAAGAAGAAAGATTCCAAGAGGAGTAAGGGGCGACTGTGGCTGACAAGGGACGTTAGGGACAGTATAAAAATTAAAGAGAAGAAGTAACAACGTAGCAAAGAAGAGCGGGAAGCAAGAAGATTGGGTAATGTTTTAAAGAGCAACAGAAGATAACTAAAAAGGCAATACAGGGAGAAAAGATGAGGTACAAAGGTAAGCTAGCTAAGAATATAAAGCAGGATAGTAAAAGCTTCTTAGGTATGTGAAGAGGAAAAAATTAGTTTAAAACCAAAGTTGGACCCTTGAAAGCCAAAAAAGGTGAATTTATTATGGGGAACAAGGAAATGGAAGATGAATTGAACAGTTACTTTGGATCCATCTTCACTAAAGAGGACACAAACAATCTTCCTGATATAGTAGTGGCCAGAGGATCTGGGTGACGGAGGAACTGAAGGAAATCCACATTAGGCAAGAAATGGTGTTGGTTAGGACCGATGGGACTGAAGGCTGATTAAATCCACGGGGCCTGGTGGTCTGCATCCCAGGGTCTTTAAGGAAATGGCTCTAGAAATCGTGGATGCATTGGTGATAATTTTCCAATGTTCTATAGAATCAGGATCAGTTCCTGTGGATTGGATGGTAGCTAATGCTATCCCACTTTTTAAGAAAGGCGGGGAGAGAGAAAACAGGGAATTATAGACCAGTTAGCCTGACATTGGTGGTGGGGAAGATGCTGGAGTCAATTATAAAAGTTGAAATAGCCGCACATCCGGAGAGCAGTAAACAGGATCGGTCCAAGTCAGCGTGTAAATCATGCTCGACTAATCTTTTGGAATTTTTTGAAGATGTAACTAGGAAAATGGACAAGGGAGAGCCAGTGGATGTAGTGTACCTGGACTTTCAGAAAGCATTTGATAAGGTCCCACATAGGAGATTAGTGGGCAGAAAGTAAGCATGCAGGTACAGCAGGCAGTGAAGAAAGAGAATGGCATGTTGGCCTTTATAAACAAGAGGAGTCGAGTATAGGAGCAAAGAGGTCCTTCTGCAGTTGTACAGAGCCCTAGTGAGTCCACACCTGTAGTATTGTGTGCAGTTTTGATCACCTAATGGGAGGAAGGACATTCTTGCTGTGAGGGAGGGCAGCATAGGTTCACAAGGTTAATTCTCGGGATGGCGGGAATGTCATATGTTGAGAGAATGGAGGGGCTGGGCTTGTACACTCTGGAGTTTAGAAGGATGAGAGGGGATCTTATTGAAACATATAAGGTTGTTAAGGGTTTGGACACACCAGAGGCAGGCAACATGTTGGGGGAGTCCAGAACCAGGGGCCACAGTTTAAGAATAAGGGGTAAGCCATTTAGAATGGAGACGAGGAAACACATTTTTCTCACAGAGAGTTGTGAGTCTGTGGAATTCTCTGCCTCAGAGGATGGTTCTCTGGATACTTTCAAGAGAGAGCCAGATAGGGTTCCTAAAGATAGCGGAGTCAGGGGATATGGGAAGAAGGCAGGAACGGGGTACTGATTGGGGATGATCAGCCATGATCACATTGAATGGCAGTGTTGGCTCAAAGGGCCGAATGGCCTACTCCTGCACCTAATGTCTATTGTCTACACATTTTATATACTGCACCCATTAGTCAGAGAAATAAGAGGATTTTTGTTTAATTAAAAGGTTAAGTCACTGAAAAAAAGGGATCTTTATCTGATGAATTATTTCAAAAGTGTAATATCCGCATCTAACCATTGAAACACAGAAATTAAGAGGCTGTGGATCTTTAAAACACTTTGGGTCTCTCAGATTGTTTTTCAGTGAGTACTGTCATGGCCTTGAATAAACTGACTTGGTTGAGAAACTAACCACTGATATTCTTTGTGTCTGGACCAGATGCAGGATACAGGTTAAACACAAGATTCCCTCCAACAGAAACAATAGAAACCACAGGTTGGGGTCTGGATAGAAGTTTCAGATGAGATCAGGAGAATCGGTTGTGTAGATGATCACGGTGGGGAGCGAAGCTCAAGCCGTTAGGAGGGTCAGAATCAGGAGGCCTTTTCCTCATTCCAGGACTCGGAGTGGAGGTGGGCATAAGGGGGGCACTTACTAATGGATGAAGAGTTTGTTTAAACCTATAACAAAGCCGATCATTTACTTTTATTTTAAAGTATTTTTTCAGTCCAATTTCTGATCCAGGAACACGTCTGATGACTGCTGACCTTGAACGAAGCGTGGGTAAACTCTGCCCCGTGCCCCTGTATCCCCACAGCCAACATACCTGTTAATGAGACTTGCCTCAAACACTATGAACAGACAGTGCATCAGAATCTGACTCTTGAGTCGTAGAGCTGGGATGTTTCGCTGAACACCTTCGCTCAGACCGCCTGAACCTGCCCGATCTCCCGGTTGCCAAATTCTCCTTCCCATTCCCACACTGATCTTTCTGCCCTTGGTCTCTTCCGTTGTCATAGTGAAGCTAAAAACAAATTGGAGGAACAGCATTTCATATTTTGCTTTGGCACCTTACAGCCCAGCGGTTTGAATATTGATTTTTCTCACTTCAGGTAGCCATGGCATTCCCTCTCTTTCTATCCCTCCCCCACCCAAGTTGCATCAGCTTCTCTGTTTCACCCAACAATGGCCTGCTTCCTTTATCATCGTCACTATTTTGCATGTTTTTTATTCATTGTTCTTTATCTCTCCACATCATCGTCTATATCTCTCGTTTCCCTTATCCCTAACCAGTCTGAAGGGTCTTGATCCAAAACATCACCCATTCCTTCTCACCAGAGATGCTGCCTGTCCCGCTTAGTAACTCCAGCATTTTGTCTCTATCTTCACTCTCTTGGACCTACACTGACATTTTGGTCAGAAGCATGAATTGGCTGCTGACTTGCATTGTGTTTAGGTTGGCCTTGTTTATTAGTTGGAGGATTCATTGCGCTGCAATGCCCTGCAGGAGTTTCAAATCAGATCCAGGAACTGAGTACACAAAAATAAATATTTGACTTATTTTATAATTTTGTGGAAGGTGATTTTTGTTGCCTACCGGCAGGATTAGCATTCAAATTACTGTATCAATTTTGCAAAGTAATTTGATGTTCAATTACCGAGCCCCTATTTCAGCTCTTGCCTTGCTGAGCATATTTCTATTCTCACATCCAACAGTATTAAAGGGAATTCAGAGTCAGATATTTAGTGCAAAGCTTACAAACTAGTTTTGATGGGGAGCCATTAACGGGGGATATCAGTCTGTGCAATCCTTTTTCATGAATATCGATAAAATCGGCACAGAATTCACCAAAAAGAGACATTCCCTAACTATGTCACCTATCGTGCAATATGTCTGATATTTTTCAGGTGGAAGGCAGCAGAGAGCAGATAAGGCAGTCCAATTAGACACTAAAGGACCTGTCCCACTTGGGCGTCATTTGCGCGTCACGCAGGTGGCACGCAAAGATTTTGTGAATCCCAAAATCCTGGGGTGCCGCGCCCGTCACTGCCTACGCCACCACGCCTCGCCATGCGCGCGTGAAGCACGTCATGCGTGCATCACATGCGTTATGATGCCTAAATTATGTTGTGTAAATGACGCGCAAGTAAGACAGGCCCTTAAGGTTTCTCTAATGGGGACATAAGTGGTGAATCTGTGGAACTCTCTGCCACAGAAGGTAGTTGAGGCCAGTTCGTTGGCCATATTTAAGAGGGAGTAGGATGTGGCCATTGTGGCTGAAGGGATCAGGGGGTATGGAGAGAAGGCAGGTACAGGATACTGAGTTGGATGATCAGCCATGATCATATTGAATGGCGGTGCAGGCTCGAAGGGCCGAATGGCCTACTCCTGCATCTAATTTCTATGTTTCTATAAGGAACTTCAGTTGCTGGAACATTTGCCAAAAAGTGGGAGAGTAGCACAAAGAGGGGAAAGGCAGGCTGTCCATTCCCTCCACAGATGCTGTCTGACCTGTTGTGTTACTCTAATGCTGGTTTCCCAAATCTAAGGCAGTCTACTACCATATAATGAGTAGGAAAGAACTGCAGATGTTGGTTTAAATCAAAGGTAGACACAAAATGCTGGCGTAGCGTTTGATGGCACATGGTCTGTACTTGCTAGAGTTTGGAAGGATGAGTGGGAACCTCATTGAGACATACTGAACTGAAAGGCCTGGATAGAGTGAATGTAGAATGTTTCCACTTGAGGGAGAATCTAGGACTAGAGGCCTATAGCCTCAGAATAAAAGGAGATGAGAAACATAGAAACACTGAAAATAGGTGCAATAGACCATTTGGCCCTTCGAGCCAGCACCACCATTCAATATGATCATGGTTGATCATGCAAAACCAGTATCCCGTTCTGGCTTATTCTCCATATCCCTTGATTCCTTTAGCCCTAAGAGCTAAAATCTAAACTTTCTCTTAAAAACATCCAGTGAATTGGCCTCCATTGCCTTCTGTGGCAGAGAATTCCACATATTCACAACTCTATGGATGAAAAAGTATTTCCTCATCTCAGTCCTAAATGGCCTACCCCTTTTTCTTAAACTGTGACCCGTGGTTCAGGACTCCCCCAACATCTTTCCTGCAAGATTAGTCAAGTGCGATTTCCCCTTCATAAATCCATGCTGACTTTGACCGATCCTGTCCCTGCTTTCCAAATGCGCTGCTATTACATCTTTCATAATCGTCTCAAACATCTTCCCCATTATTGATATAAGGCTAACTGGTCTATAATTCCCCGTTTTCTCTCTCCCTCCTTTCTTTAAAAAGTGTGGTTACATTGGCTACCCTCCAGTCCACAGGAACTGATCCAGAGTCTATAGAACATTGGAAAATGATCACCAGTGCATCTAGGACCACCGCCTTGAGTACTCTGGGATGCAGACCACCAGGCACTGGGGATTTATCTGCCTTCAGTCCCAACAGGTTACCTAACACAATTTCCTGACTAATGTGGATAGGAGTTTCTTTGGTCAGAGGGTGGTGAATTGGTGGAATTCATTTCCACAGAAGGCTGTGGAGTCTAAGTCAATGGATATTTTTAAGGTGGAGATTGATAGGTTCTTGATTAGTAAGGGTGTCAATAATTATGGGGAGAAGGCAGGAAAGTGGGGTCGAGAGGAAAAGATGGGTCAGCCAAGATTTAATGTTGAAGTAGACTTGATGGGCCGAGTGGCCTAATTCTGCTCCTATCACTTATTACACTATCTGCCCCATGAATCTTGCTGAACTGGCAGAGCAGACCAACATTAGTGTGGTGCCTGCAGCATGTGGGGCTTTTTCCACTTGGATGGCAGCAATGTGAAGGTTACAAGAGACATCAATCTAATGACAAATGTCACATACAGTTGATTAACCCATGCCAACATTAGTCTTAAAATATCCCCACGTAAATACATTTCCTTGTGCTTTTTGTGCCATCTCAGTTTCAACTGGCTCTGTAACAGTAATGCCGAAGCTCCATCATTTGGATCATTATGGCAGCACAGGGAGGCAGATCCTCAGCAGTAAGAATAAGCAACAAACAATGACCTCCCTGCAATGTTCAATGTACAATGCTCAGGAATAACAAGAAAATGGAATTCTCTGCAGCAGCACAGTTGCTGTATCACCATTTCTCTGCAACTATCACTGCGTTCCTTTCTGGACATCTCACAAAACAATCAACATCCTAAACGTCATTATACATTCTATCGGGAGCAAAGCCATACAACTGTTGACTAATAATCCTTGTTTATTCCCATGGTACTCACCTTCCATAAGCCTTTATTTGCCCTAGGACAGTTGTACTGCAGTTACCCCCTCCCCACGCCAACCATGACGGACACCAAGTTGGATTATTGATGCCTTGGAGCGGAGGAGGTTTCAATCATTGATAAAGGTGTCTGAGTGTCGGTGTTTAGGTAGCCTCGTGTTCGGCCATTTCAACGTCACCTATTCCTTTTCTCCAGAGATGCTGCCTGACCCGCTGAGTTACTCCAGCTTTTTGTGTCTTTCTTTGTGCTCATCTTTTTATAGTTGGCAACATTTGGACTATCTGTGCTGATGGGCAATTAGAAGGGCAATGGGTGCACAAATGCTGTTATGCTGGAAAAAAAAGAGGACAGATTCCTTCCTCACCTCTGACGCTCTTCCAGACTGGGAGCTTCTGATGGCACGACTACATGTTGAGGGATAAATCCCCAGAGAGTCATGGGGAAGCAAAAGGAGAAGGAGTACCATGACAAACTGGATTCTAGGCTGGACTCTCGCCAGGCATATCACAGAATATACAAATTCTCTTTGGTTTATTCTGTTTACATATTCTGTTGTAAGAATTTCATTGTTCTATCTGGGATATATGACAATAGAACACTCTAGCCTCTCTTGACATCTTGATACTAATTTCTGCTGCAGACGTTTGAAGTGTGAGTCAAATTTAAAAAGCAGAATTTCCAGAAAGGTTTGCTATGTTATTAACATGCAAATAAGTAAGTTCATATGAATGGCTGAAAAATTACCTGGAAGGCAGGTTTTTTCTATTCATGGGATATTGACACCAATAGCATGGAAAGGTGCAATTCAGTTGGAGTACACTGTATAAAGTAGGCTGGGTCTTATGCCCTGATAACTACTAAAGTGGTGGATTCGATGTTAATGCAATGGGGAAGTTAGAAATAGTGAAACCATGAAGTTTTTGGAGAAATAACTTAGGCCAATCTGTATTGAAAGATTTAACAGTAATGAGAATAAATATAGCATCTTATCACAACATTAGCGATCTGAAATGACCAGACTAACCCCTCATCCTCAATTCATTATTGCAGGGAACTACCAATTTTGCTCATAAGGCAGCAAGGCAAAATAATTGGAAATCAAAAAACCCTGCAGATACAGAAAATGTGAAATAAAAATAGAAAATGCTGGAAAGGCTCAGTAGCATCCATAGGAAGATAAATAGTTAAGGGCCTGTCCCACTTACACGACTTTTTCGGCGAGAAAATTTTTCAACATGTTGAAAATTCAGTGGCGACCAGAAAGGCGTTACGACTCTTTGGGTGACTCGGAGACTACTCACGACCATACAGGCGACACCCTGACGACATGTCGCGGGGTGAAGCCTGTATGGTCGTGAGTATCCACTTTGGTGGCAAAAACAGGAAAGCAGACTATTATTTAAATGGTGGCCGATTAGGAAAAGGGGAGATGCAGCGAGACCTGGGTGTCATGGTACACCAGTCATTGAAAGTAGGCACGCAGGTGCAGCAGGCAGTGAAAAAAGCGAATGGTATGTTAGCTTTCATAGCAAAAGGATTTGAGTACAGGAGCAGGGAGGTTCTACTTCAGTTGTACAGGGTCTTGGTGAGACCACACCTGGAGTATTGCGTACAGTTTTGGTCTCCAAATCTGAGGAAGGACATTATTGCCATAGAGGGAGTGCAGAGAAGGTTCACCAGACTGATTCCTGGGATGTCAGGACTGTCGTATGAAGAAAGACTGGATAGACTCGGTTTATACTCTCTGGAATTTAGGAGATTGAGAGGGGATCTTATAGAAACTTACAAAATTCTTAAGGGGTTGGACAGGCTAGATGCAGGAAGATTGTTCCGATGTTGGGGAAGTCCAGGACAAGGGGTCACAGCTTAAGGATAAGGGGGAAATCCTTTAAGACTGAGATGAGAAAGACTTTTTTCACACAGAGAGTGGTGAGTCTCTGGAACTCTCTGCCACAGAGGGTAGTTGAGGCCAGTTCATTGGCTATATTTAAGAGTGAGTTGGATGTGGCCCTTGTGGCTAAGGGGATCAGAGGGTATGGAGAGAAGGCAGGTACGGGATACTGAGTTGGATGATCAGCCATGATCATATTGAATGGCGGTGCAGGCTCGAAGGGCTGAATGGCCTACTCCTGCACCTAATTTCTATGTTTCTATGATTCTAGTCACCCAAGGAGTCGTACCTAGTTCTGGTCGCCGCTGGATTTTCAACATGTTGAAGATTTTCAGCAACCTGTAACGACCTATGACGGGTGCCGGCAGTCACCAAAAAAGTCGCGTAAGTGAGACAGGGCCATTAATGCTTCAGGTCCAGGAACCTTCATAACTTAATAACTATCTTTCATTATGTTGGCTGTTGGAACAATGAAGGTCAGGAAACTCTGCAAACTCAACACACTTCACAAGGTCTCATGGATTTAGTTGCATTGTAAGGCGAACTATTATATAGCTTCAGATTCTAACTTTTCACTGAAGTATCGAAAGTCTAACCAGTATAAAAGGAATAAAACATCCACCTCTTGCCTGCACCATCTCATTCATGTAGCACAAATTACATAGTCATTCAAACCAAATTGGTACATATGGTATCATGTTTTGGAAAGAACTGCAGATACTGGTTTAAATCAAAGGTAGACACAAAATGCTGGAGTAACTCAGCAGGACATACAGCATCTCTGGAGAGAAGGAATGGGTGACTTTTCGGGACCTTTTTAAACATACCAATATGATTAGCGTGGCCTTAATATTGGAGCTCTCCCACCAGAGAATGTACAAGGTGCTGAGGAAGTCAAAGCTGCCAGACATGCTGTGTCTCAGATGATTCAGTAAACCAAGGATCCATTTGTTTCAGGTGGATGCAAAAAGTTTCCATTAATTCCAGTGTTATCTCCCTGAGATCTGCACAATATCTTTCCCTGAAGTAACATCACTGAAATATACATTGTTGTCTGTGGGAGTTTCCTATGTATACGTTGGCTACCACATTACAAATCTCCAATAGTGGGTTATATTTCTTCGTACTTTATTGACTATGAAATGTTTTAACGGTGTCAAGATCATGAAATGTTTGTTTCTCGGAACTGTGCTGCTCCCTGTTCACAGCCTTAATACTTTGCAAATATCTGATCTATCACTAGTGAAGAAGTTGTTTTTCTATACAAACAACCAATATTTTGTTTAATTTTTAACAAAATGTTATATTGTATTTCAAGTGGTAGACAATTACAATGTTATATATGCTGGAAACATTCAGGACGAATTCTGAAGAAACAAAATTAATATTTCAGCTTGATGACACAAGCTCAGGATATTTATTTTTAATTGAAATATAACACTCAAGTTGCAGCTCATTGTTAACGCAAGTATGAGAGAAATTACAAGTTTTAAACAGCAATTTAGTGATTAAACTGGTTCTCATCATTAAAGCAAAACAGCATTAATCCTGCACCATAAGCACTGCCATAAGAAAGCATATGGAACAATGTTCAAAGTAATTTGAATACAAAAACAAATTTAATAACATGTTAAAGAAGGAACTGCAGATGCTGGAGAATCGAGGGTTACACAAAGAGCTGGAGAAACTCAGCGGGTGCAGCAGCATCTAAGGAGCGAAGGAGATGGGCGACGTTTCGGGTCGAGACCCTTCTTCAGACTGGTCAGGGATCAGGGAAACGAGAGATATAGACGGTGATGTGGAGAGATAAAGAACAATGAATGAAAGATATGCAAAAAAGTATCGATGATAAAGGGAACAAGCCATTGTAAGCTGTTTGTGGTGTGAAAATGAGAAGCTAGTGCGACTAGGGTGGGGGAGGGAGATAGAGATAGAGGGAATGCCAGGGCCCGAGGGCTGAGGGAGAGGTGGGAAGGGGAGGAGACAGCAAGGGTTAACAGAATTGAGAAAATTCAATGTTCAAGCCCAAAGGATGCAGTTAATAACATTTCTTTTCATGATTTGACTATGCACAAACTGCATACTACTAATCTGCATACTATTATTAGCTCAATTAGTAGTGGCACTTTGCAAGCTGTAAAATTGGTTGATAATCAAAACAAATCTGATTGTGGCAGTAGGTGTCACAGAACTAGGATATTTGCATGTTTTTTTCATGTTAACAGTATCTCCTGGCAAAATGCAGAATGGCTCAATTCAATCTCATTTGGCTGCACCATTGCTAGTCATCCTGCACAAACCAAGGCAAGGACTGTTGAAAAAATGGATTACCTTAGCATTCTGGCAGAAAGATGAATGCACATATTACAGATAGGCATTGAAATAATACATTGCAGATGATTTAACTAATTCATAATACAAGGAAAGAAGTGGTCCAACTTGAAGCTTAGACCAAAAATATTTTTAAGATAGCTTTAATAATACATCATTATGAATTTGCATTATGTGTACATCACATTACTTTAAGCAGACTAGATTTGTATATATTTTAACAAAAGGCAAACCAGTGAATAATAACAATTGTGCTTTTACCAATGGAGAAATGTCGAGTTGCAATTACATCCCACCCCAACCACAAATGATTTTACACTTTCCAGTTTATTTCAGAAATATTGGGACTTACTCAACCACTCTTCTTTGCTTCCCAAATTAGTTAATTGCTTGTATTTACCAGCGATTTAATTTTTCTAAATAAAACCAATACACGATTCAAGTTCAATTTACTATTTACTTATATCTAACTTCAACATAGAAAGCCTTCACAAAAAAAATATTAGCTGCATAACTGGCTCAATGTAATTTTGTCCTCTGAAGAAAATGTAATAAATAATTAAAGACAAGGCTTTAAAACTCAAAGCTGTAGAGAAAGTCTGCTGTCTCAGAATATAAAAGAACCAATTGAAGGCTAGAACCACAAGGTCACTTAAGTATTTCTTAGCATAATTTAAGATAAAAGAAATGTCCTTCTGAAATAAGTCAGAATTTCTTTATGACGAAGAAACACATCACACACTGAGGAATTAAGGCAGACAAAGAAATATATTTAATCTCCACATCCCACAGATAAAACCATATGAATTACGTATATTCACAAAACCCTTTGGAAAGCAGAAAATAATCAAAATGCACATTGGCTTTCCACTATGTTTATAGATTATCAGTTATGATCTGTCTGTATTTCAACCGTTTAACATATTGCACCGTTCCAAGCAATTTTAAATGCCCTATTTTGAATCAATGTAATATCTGACTGAATTCGTGAATATTGGTTTCAAAATATATTTGCATAGTAAAGATACTTTTGTCCTTTCTTTCTCCAGCCAATTTGTTGTTTTTGAATGGAGAATTTTATTTGATACTAGACCATTGCAGACCCATTGGGTCTGCTCCCCGAATGTACCAATATCCAACTACCTTATTCTTTTGTATTCAAATCTTAAATTTGTGCATGGTATATAGACTTTCAAGACCACAAGAAAAGCTCTCCCCATTTACTTGATCAAAATCCTTCATGATTTTCAAAACCCTTCATTTCTGCTTAAATAAGAAGAGCCCAAGTTTCTAATGATTCTGGACATGGTTGGCCATTCATTTTTTAGCATGGATGGGAAGGAATAACTTGAGCATAGTGTAATTATGTACATAATGAATATGGACTGTTTGTCATTTGGTGAGCTTTGTGTCCAAAGGCAGCAGCATTCTTCTTTCTGAAATTCTAACTTTGCAAGTAAAAGGAACGTAAACCTGTATTTATTTAGCAACTTTAACATAAGATTTGTTTCCCATGCACATCAACCCTAAAATATCAACAATGAGCTAAAGGAAATATTAGGATTGGTAATTAATAGCATAGTTAAAACAGCAACATTCAGAATAAATCTTGAAAGAATTAATTACAGAGTTCAACAGGAAAATCCAAAACGTAAAGCATAAATAGCTGAAGATATCATTTACTGGGCAAGAAAATTCTCAATTACCATAGAGGCAAAATAATTAATGCTGCTGCCACACAACTTCAGCAACCCAATATCAATCCTGACCTCAGATGTTGTCCATTTGAAGTTTGCACATTCTCCCTATTACCACGTGGGCTTCCAAGTGCTCTAGTCGTCGCACACTTTTGAAAAGATTTGTTGGCATGTTAACTAGCTGCTATAAATTACTCTTCGAGATGGGTAGCTGGAAAAATAGGTAGAAACGGACAGGCGTGCAAGAGAATGGTTTGTAGAGAAATTAGAGAATGGGATCAATGGGAATGTTGAGAGCTAGCACAGATGCAGTTGGCTGAATAAGCTCCTCCAATGGGTGATTTCAACCTTTTGAGAAAAGGTTACTTAATATAAGCACCTTTTGCCATTACATTTCAAAGTGTATGTTCAGAGCACAAGAGTACAATGCTACACTGTAAATAACTACCCGCACATCCACATGTTTAACACTGCATTGTTAGGTGTAAAAATATAGACATTTAAGTGGCAACCTTCCATATATTGAGCAAATCATTTTGAAGCAGAAGCAATTATTTTCATTTCCACTGAATTCATGCATTTTTCTGATTCATTTACAAGATAACTGCAGTAAAAAATATTGTATTACATTATGAATTACTTGGAATTTAGGATACTTTAAAATAGCGGTAGCTGAAAAATATTCAAAGGTGAAATTTAGAGATGTTTGTTCCTGCTTCAACTCAGTGTCATGTTTAATGTACCATTTCAGTTAATAAGATAGATTGCGTCTCACATTCAAAACTGAAGAATAACAGAAGGGAAAACATTTCAATTAAAAAATAAATTATTTTTGTAGCCTCGATTGTGTTATTCATAATGTTGATATTCCTCACATATCTAAGTAATTGAATTTTCACCTCAAAAGATCACCTTTCCAATTTAATATTTCACAATATCATTTCCATAGAAGCAAAATGCAATTTAACCATTTCAAAAGTTACCTGAGAGTGAGGTCAAATGCAGTGGGTTTTGATTCAATGAGTCACTGACCATGAGCATTTTTAAGACGTTGCCTGAAACATAGTTGTAACTTAGCAACCAAGCTACTAATAAAAACCTGGAGTAAAATTATTTGCTTTAATTTTGTTCCAATGCTGTGTGTCACGAACCATTAGTTGAGGAAAAACAGCAGAAGTTTAAAGATATAAATCAACACAGCATTAATCATAATTGTGGGCTACCAATATTTGCAGTTTTATTTAAGGATACAGCATAATATAAACCATCAACTTGAGTTGATTTGTTCAAAGAAACCATGTTATTTAACATACTTGTAAAAACAAACAAATGCATGTTTTTGGCGTGCCCAAGAGTGACTATGATAAAGCATTTAATACAAAATAAACAGCATGTACAAAACATAGTCCTCTCAAAAAACAAGGGCAATAATTGTTCAGGTAAAAATGTTCCAGATTGTCCAGCACTGAAGCAAACTGGTTTTCACACTGTTGTCTGGAATAAATGAAACAATCCACATATTGGCAGCTTCCAGCCACAAAGAATGGTCAGCTCAATCTTGGAAGAAGACGAAAGCAAAGAGAAATCCTTGAAAAACGTTATTCTTAAAAAATATTCACAACCATCAAAACTGAGATGGCATTGGAAAGTGTCTTCAAAGCTCATGTTCTTCAGTCTGTCAAGAAGCTTATTTGCTTTAATACAGGTTTCCATATAAAAATCATGAAGAGTTCACCTCTGAGTGCAGGGAGATAAGGAGATGCCGGCTTCCAACACAACTTGGTAAGAGTTCTAGGCAGCAGATCGCCGCCGTATAATGAAGACTCCTCTATGTAGCTGTCCTAGATATATACGCATCTTTGTGCTATCACTGGTCTTCCTCACCCATATCTGTGAGAAACAAAAAATACATGAGCATTACATTTCCTCCATTTAAATCATTACATATTAGCTATTCAGAGCAACCCCAAATGTCTGCAAGGATCGAATAAAAAGTTATTTTTCTCCTTAAAAACATATGTTAGATAGACTATGAGTGTGCGTCATTAATTTTCCCTGTGAAGTGTGATGAATTGATATAACTTTAATTGCTAGCTGGCATTTCACTCAAGTACAGTAGAAGTTCCCCTTCATTCACAATCAACCATGTGCTTTCAAAGTTATATTTTCTTCCATTTCTGGAATTATGTGACTGATATTTGACATTGTACGTTTTAGGGGAGCAATTTAATCACTGATCATATGCCTACATTTGAGCGATAAGATACCAGTTGAACACACCTTGCAACATTCAGTTCCACTGCTTTCAATGCAATTCAATGCGCAGGAGGCAATGGCCAATACTCTTCCCAATCATTTAGCACTGGCAACCAATTGACAAATTTCTCTCCTCACTGCATCGCACCAAGGAACTGCTTGAAATAGCAACCAACTGTTTAGAAATAAATCATCTCCCACTTAAATATTTTTATTTCACCATTACCTTGCAGTGGCCAGCACCAGGCAAAAAATGTACATCCAATAAAGTATTCACTTCTTTAAAATGACAAAAGCTAGAAATGGGCAAAGGCTAGAGATTAAAAAACAGTAGGTGTGAGATAAAAAGATTGAAGAATTACAAATTCTGAAGCTGGAGGAAGGAATGGAGGAGGATAAGGAGGGGGAGAAATCGGACTGAATGCACACCTACTTCTCCCCCCTCCTGGACTGGACCCCTCCAGACTGGACTCAAACCTATTCTCCCCTCACTTGGAGACTCGCATCTATTTCGCCGCCACCTGAATTTGCACCCATTTTTCCCTCCTCCCTCTCTTTCCCGCTATATTCCTTCCTCCAGCTTCACAATTTGCAACTCTTCATTCCTTTTGTGTCACACCTTGTCTTTTCATCTCTGGCTTTTGTCAAACCAACTCGCTATCCAAACACCCCTAACCTATATCCACCTATTGCCAGGCTTTGTCCTACAGTTTACCTCACCTCCTCCGCTTTGCAACAATCCCATCATGTTCCCCTTTGTCCTGCACCTCTTCTCTTCCAGCTTTCTTTCCCCCCCTCTCACCACCATCAGTTTGAAGAACAACCCAAATTGTTCTCCAGATATATTGCCTAACCGGCTGAGTTACTCCAGCACTGTCTCTTTTCTTGTGAACCAGCGTCTACACTTTCTTGTTTCTATGTTTATTCATTTCATAAATTTGGCCTGTTTTACATTTGTACTGAATGTTTTGTCATATAAATTACTCAAGAATTGACAGGATTTTTACATTTTTGCCTCAATCTGTACAGGGTCTGAGGCAGGAGGCAGAGAAGGGAAGCACTCAGACCCAACATGTAGGGGGGAAAAGAAGAAAAAAAAAAATAAACAGAGAATAAGAGGTGGTGGGTTTCCAGGGCAAACATCAAAAGGGGCCGCTTGTCAACATAATTGTATAAGGAGTAAGAGTGTTGTAAAAACAAGCCTGAAGGCTTTGTGTCTCAATGCAAGGAGCATTCGTAAAAAGATGGACGTGTTGAATGTGCAGATAGCTATTAATGACTATGCTATAGTTGGGATCACAGAGACATGGCTCCAGAGGGACCAAGGCTGGGAGCTGAACATCCAGGGATATTCAATATTCAAGAGGGATAGACAGAAAGGAAAAGGAGGTGGGGTAGCGTTGCTGGTGAGAGAGGAGATTAATGCAATAGAAAGGAAGGACATTAACTTGAAGGATGTGGAATCGATATGGGTAGAGTTGCGAAACTCTAAGGGGCAGAAAACGCTAGTGGGAGTTGTGTACAGGCCATCTAACAGTAGTAGTGGAGTTGGGGATGGCATCAAACAGGAAATTAGAAATGCGTGCAACAAGGGTAAAACAGTTTATAATGGGTGACTTCAATCTACATATAGATTGGGTGAATCAAATGGGCAGGGGTGCTGAGGAAGAGGATTTCTTGGAATGTATGCGGGATAGTTTTCTAAACCAACATGTAGAGGAACCAACGAGAGAGCAGGCTATTCTAGACTGGGTATTGAGTAATGAAGAAGGGTTAGTTAACAGTCTTGTTGTGCGTGGCCCCTTGGGCAAAAGTGACCATAATATGGTCGAGTTCTTCATTAGGATGGAGAGCAACATAATTAAGTCAGAACCAAGGGTTCTGAACTTAAACAAAGGTAACTTTGAAGGTATGAGACATGAATTGGCCAAGATAGACTGGCAAGTGATTCTTAACGGGTTGACAGTGGATGTGCAATGGAAGGTATTTAAAGACTGCATGGATGAACTACAAGAATTGTTCATCCCAGTTTGGCAAAGGAATAAATCAGGGAAGGTAGTGCATCCATGGATAACAAGGGAAATCAGGGATAGTATAAAAATAAAAGATGAAGCATACAAATTAGCCAGAAAAAGCAGCCTGCCAGAGGACTGGGAGAAATTCAGAGTCCAGCAGAAGAGGACAAAGGGCTTAATTAGGAAATGGAAAATAGATTATGAAAGAAAACTGGCAGGGAACATAAAAACTGACTGCAAAAGGTTTTATAGATATGTGAAGAGAAAGAGATTAGTTAAAACAAATGTAGGTCCCTTGCAGTTAGAAACAGGTGAATTGATCATGGGGAACAATGACATGGCAGACCAATTGAATAACTACTTTGGTTCTGTCTTCACTAAGGGAGACATAAATAATCTGCCGGAAATAGCAGGGCAACGGGGAGAAACTGAGTGAAATCCAGGTTAGCCAGGAAGTGGTGTTGGGTAAATTGAATGGATTAAAGGCCGCTAAATCCCCAGGGCCAGATAGTCTGCATCCCAGAGTACTCATGGAAGTAGCCACAGAAATAGTGGATGCACTAGTGATAATTTTTCAAAACTCTTTAGATTCTGGAGTAGTTCCTGAGGGTAGCTAATGTAACACCACTTTTTAAAAAAGGATGGAGAGAGAAAACGGGGAATTACAGACCAGTTAGTCTAACATCGGTAGTGGGGAAACTGCCAGTCAGTTATTAAAGATGGGATAGCAGCACATTTGGAAAGTGGTGAAATCATTGGACAAAGTCAGCATGGATTTACGTAAGGTAAATCATGTCTGACGAATCTTATAGAATTTTTTGAGGATGTAACTATTAGAGTGGATAATGGAGATCCAGTGGATGTGTTATATCTAGACTTTCAGAAGGCTTTCGACAAGGTCCCACATAAGAGATTAGTATACAAACTTAAAGCACACGGTATTGGGGGTTCAGTATTGATGTGGATAGAGAACTGGTTGGCAGACAGGAACCAAAGGGTAGGAGTAAATGGGTCCTTTTCAGAATGGCAGGCAGTGACTAGTGGGGTATCGCAAGGCTCAGTGCTGGGACCCCAGCTATTTACAATATATATTAATGATTTGGACGAGGGAATTGAGCGCAACATCTCCAAGTTTGCGAATGACACTAAACTGGGGAGTAGTGTTAGGTGAGAGGAGGATGCTAGGAGGCTGCAAGGAGACTTGGATAGGCTGGGTGAGTGGGTAAATGCATGGCAGATGCAGTATAATGTGGATAAATGTGAGAGTATCCACTTTGGTGCAAAAACAGGAGGGTATATTATTTGAATGGTGGCAAATTAGGAAAAGGGGAGATGCAATGAGACCTGGGTGTCATGGTACACCAATCATTGAAAGTAGGCATGCAGGTGCAGCAGGCAGTGAAGAAAGCAAATGGAATGTTAGCATTCATAGTGAAAGGATTTGAGTATAGGAGCAGGGAGGTTCTACTGCATTTGTACAGGGTTTTGGAGTATTGCGTACAATTTTGGTGTCCAAATCTGAGGAAAGACATTCTGGCCATAGAGGGGGTACAGAGAAGGTTCACCAGACTGATTCCTGGGATGTCAGGACTTTCATATGAGGAAAGACTGGATAGACTTGGCTTGTACTCGCTAGAATTTAGAAGACTGAGGGGGGATCTTATAGAAACTTACAAAATTGTTAAGGGGTTGGATAGGCTAGATGCAGGAAGATTGTTCCCGATGTTGGGGAGGTCCAGAACAAAGGGTCACAGTCTAAGGATAAGGGGGAATTCCTTTAGGACCAAGATGAGGAAAACATTTTTCACACAGAGAGTGGTGAGTCTCTGGAATTCTCTGCCACAGAAGGTAGTTGAGGCCAGTTCATTGGCTATATTTAAGAGGGAGTTAGATGTGGCCCTTGTGGCTAAAGGGATCAGGGGGTATGGAGAGAAGGCAGGTACAGGATACTGAGTTGGATGATCAGCCATGATCATATTGAATGGCGGTGCCGACTCGAAGGGCCGAATGACCTACTCCTGCACCTATTTTCTATGTTTCAATGTTTCTATGAATTTGGTTTAATATTCTAAATTATTTAATTCCACATATTCTTTGGCTAGTCATGTAGAGAAGGAGATACAAAATAAAGAATTTACATTGATACTGCACCTTTAGTCACCTATCACCAAAGATGTCTAAGAATGCTTTATAGCTAATGAAGGACCAGAGAGTGGGCAATGTTGTTCCTTTGTTTAAAAAAGGAAGTAGAGAGAATCCAGGGAACTATAGGCCGGTGACCCTCATATCACTGGTAAGGAAACTATTGGAGAGAATTCTTTGAAGAGAATAGGCTAATCAGGGATACCCAGCATGGCTTTGTTTGTGGCTGGTCCTGTCTCACTAACTTGATTGAGTTTTTTGAGGAAGTGATAAAGAAGACTGATGAAGGTAGGGGGATGCATGTTGTATACATGGATTTTAGTAAGGCCCCTCAGGCTGATCCATAAGGTTAAGATATACACAATTCACGATGACTTGGTTTATGGATTCGGAACTGGCTCATTCATAGGAGGCAGAGGGTTGTGGTGGAAGGTCAATATTCTTTCTGGAGATCTGTGACCAGTGCAGTTCCACAGTGATCTGTACTGGGATGACACCAACATTGGAGAAGTTGCGGATAGTGAGGAATGCTGTCAGAAGATACAGCAGGATAGAGGTCAGCTGCAGAAATGAGCAGAAAAATAGCAGCTGGAGTTTAACCCAAGCAAGCGTGAGGTGTTGCACTTTGGGAGGTTAAATGTAAGAAGTATAGAGTTAATGGAAAGACCCTTAATAGCAATGCTGTGCAGAGAGATCTTGTAGTATTAACTTGAATATCTCATTAAAGGTGGCAGCACTTAGATAGGATGGTAAAGAAGGCATATGGTATGCTTGCCTTCATTGTTAGGGGCATTGAATACAAGAGTCAGAAAGTCTTGATGAGGCTCTATAGGACTTTGGTTAGGTTCCCTTCTGGAGTACTACGTGCAGTTCTGGTCTCCCCATTACATGAAAGGTGTGGAAGCTTTAGAGAGGGTGTAAAGGAGGTTTACCAGAATGCTGCCTGGATTAGAGGATATCAGCTACAGGGTAAGGTTGGATAGACTTGGATTATTTTCCCTGGCACTTTGGAGGTTGAGGGGAGACTTGATAGAACAATATAAAATGATGAGAAGTATAGATAGTAATAGACAGTCAGAACTTTGTTCACGGGATGGAAATGTCCAACAATGGAGGGCACAACAATAAGGTGAGAGGGAGACAATATAATGGGAGATAAACGGGCAATTTTTCTTTTACAAAGAGGGTACTGTGGACCTGGAACGCGGGGGCAGATACGATTGGGGCATTTAAGCAGCTTTCAGACAGGCACATGGATTTGCAGGGAATGGAGGGATATAGATCACTTGCAGGCAGTTGAGATCAGTTCAACTAGACATCATATTCAGCACAAACATTGTGGGCTGGCTGTTCTATGTTCTGAGCACTTCTCAACAGTAGTTACTGCTGTAGTATATTTGTGCCCAACACAATTTCATCAACAATAGCAAGTTCATGGCTCGGACATAATATTGGATAAGCAGCAGGTAGCACTCTCCACCTTGCCTTTTAATATTGCCACTATTTTGTTTTTGGTTAATACTCAACTGAGATGATGGTTTGTTGAAACATCTCTACTAAATGGCCACTTCTATATCAATGCAGCAATGCCCAAGTACTGGACTGAGGTCTAGACTTGTGTGTTCAAATTTAAACATTGGGTCTTCTATCCACAACTTTCTAATTCAAAAGCTTTCAAAACTTTCAACAAGATGCATTAAAATGCAAAAGATATTAGATAGGGACATTCTGTGCTCAGTTATCTTCAATTTCCTTTCATTTTAATGGCTGGCAAGCACAGGAGTGATAGATTATGGCCATTATGTCCGAATAATCCCCATGCATAGAAAAGCAAAGCTCTGAAATGTATTAATGTCTCAAATTGTTTCTTCAAAATAATCAACAAAAATCATGTTATTGCATCAATGTTTTGTTCCATAAAATAAGATTTCTGTAAAAAAAGGTTGCTCTGGATACCAGAAGTTTCAAGATAGGATTCTGAATAACTGAAAAGCAGTGAAATTAAAATGGGACAGACATGCATATCTGAAGTAGGAAACATTATAAAATAATTGAACAGTAGAACAGTTTTCCCCCTTCAAATTGCCATTTAAAATTGTTCCTTCTAAATTCCTTAGTATTAAATGATGAAATAAAGTAAAATTTTAAGTAACAGGCACCAAACACCCAATAAGCAAATCTACTAATAACAATTACAATTTCAAAATATGTTTGCTGTATGGATTACGTTACAAATAGTAAATACTATTAATGAACCCTGACATTAAAACTACCAAGTACCTATCTTGCAAACAGATTACAGGTGCATCAGTAGTTTATAATCTATTGTTTTATATCCATCAACCATTTTACTCTTCACCTGATTGGGGTGTCTGACCCTGGTGTACTGCTAGCCACACAGTTTTGACCCGCTAGCCACACAATTATCCACCCCCCACTATATTCTGGACCTATGGTTTAAACTGCATACCCCTTCTTTAAAAGAAGATATCAAAATCAATTTATCGATCAGGATGCTGATGCATTAGGGTCACTGACAAAAAAAAAATGGTAAAAGTACCTCATTTGTTCCAACAGAGCTAATTACACAGCCAATCTTCGTATTCTCCTTCGATTCCAGATAGATAGCCTGACTTTTATGATACCTAAAGAACAAAAAAAATCCAATATTTGTAAAGAAATTTCAAATTATTGCTTGTAATTCATGCGTCACATTTCAAGCTTTGTCTTTAGGTCAGAGTTCAGTATCCAGATTGGTACTCTAATTCACTGCTGAGCATGTTCTGATCGAATTCATATAAAACATGGTTGATTATTGTCATGTATATTATATAACACAAACACAGAAAGCAGTTTTATATGTAACTAGACCAAGCGCACCCGTTCCCTACCCGTAGCCCCCTCGGGAGGCGTGGTCCTCCAACTCAAGCCGTCCCCGAACGCAAGATTCCAGCACCCCCCTTGCCTCCCTCAGCAGTGCTCTACAAAAAAATTCCAATTGCACTTGCCCTGCGTATTACAATAGCAATTCTCCCTCCCCCTGCTAGTCTATCCATTGTGACGTCATCAGTTGAAGCTGCCATTGTGACGTCATCAGTTGAAGCTGGTCGGTTTGAAATTCATGGTATTTTGATTTTTTTTAAAACTTTAATCAGTAATGTCGAGAAATAAAGCATAAAATGTTCAGTGAACGTGATCTCTGCCTAGAGGAGAAAAATGTGAATCAGAATATGTAAAAATATTGTGAAAGTTAACATTTTTAAAGCTTTAATCGCGAATAACGTGTCAAATATAGGATGAAATCTTCATTGAGGCTGATCTCTGCTAGCTGAGCCATTGTGACATCATCAGTTGAAGCTGGTGGTTTTAATTTCAAAGTCTTTTGGCTTGTTTAGACTTTTAATCGGTAATGAGTCAAGAATAAGCCGAGAAATAAAGCATAAAATGTTCAGATAAGGTGATCCCGGCCTCGATGGGAAAAATGTCAATCGGAATATGTAAAAATGTAATTGTTACTGCGTTTGTGTTTAAATTGCATATATATAATGTATGTACAAGACAACCCTAAATTTACACAGTAACATTCAACCCATTTGTAGTAACAAATGGGGGTAATGCATTTCTCTCAGTAACATGTTGAAATATGCATAAATCTCGTTGAATCCACCTTACTTTTTCAACTAGTACTATATACAAACTCATTAAACACACATAAACATTAGTATACACATATCACTTAAAAGATGTACTTATATATATTTTGATGAATCTTGAATGCTTTAGCCTTCAGGCACAGCTATACTTTTCATATCAGTTTCCTTCTCACCTGACTCTAGTCTGAAAAGGGGTCTACCTATTCATACACACTATCTTATATTACACATATATACACACACACACAACACATAACAATATATATGAGTTATATACACACACACATACACATACCTACATATAACACACACACACGTGTAAATATTTACACTCCCGCTGCACCCATACATATATATATATTATACCGTACACACAGGTCACACGCCGTAATTAGGTTGTTTATATAGTTGGTACATATATGTGTGTGTGTGTGTGTGTGTGTGTGTGTGTATATATATATACATACACACATACATACACATATACATACATACACACACGTACAAGATAAGACTTTTGATAAGTATATGATGATGGCAAGTATTGGCTTTCAGCCACCAAAATAAACTACTTCTCTATCCCCAGTCTGAAGGATTCCGACCAGAAACATTGTTTATCCATTCCCTCCACAGATGCTGCCTGACCTATCGTGTTGTTTCAGCTAATTGTTTTTTGATTTTCTATCTTTAGTAAAACTGATCTTCTGTAAACTGTCACTCAAAGCTATTATACCACTCCCCAACTTCAACTTGCATTTTCATAAGGAGACGGGCAAGTTTCTGAATTAGGCTCCCTTCAATTCCACAATGCATTTAAGTGCAAGCCAGAATTACAAACCAGTTTTATTCCTTACATGCAATATAATCATAGTTATAAATTTATGGTTTTAAACACAAGTTCACCTACTTGGTGCTCCTGAACTTGGACACCTCAGCTTTCACTCTCCTTTACTTTCTTCGCAATGGCAGGAGGGAAATGAGAGTGTGTGGCCAGGGTGGTGGGGTCTCTGATGATGCCGACTGTTTTTTTGAGACAGCAACTCCTGTAAATCCCTTTGATGGTGGGAAGGTCAGTACACAATGATTTACTGGGCAGCATGCATCACTTTATGCAATTTTGTTCGCTCCCGCGTGTTCGAGTTGCAGAACCAGCCCATGATTTTTCTCTACTGTATATTCGTAGAAGTTCAAGGGAGTATTTGTCGACATAGCAAATCTCCTCAGTCTTCTTACGAAGTAGAGGCATTGCTTTCCTTATGACTGCATCAAAGTACATGGTCCAGGACAGATCCTCAGATTATATGCACGCCCAGGAATTTGAGGTTTTTGACTCTCTCACCACCAGTCCATTGATGAAGCCAGGTCTGTGGACCATCGGCCTTCCTCTTCTAAAGTTAATAATCTGTTCTTTGGTTTTACGGACATTGAGAGCAAAGTTGTTGTTCTGGCACTGAAAATTGTTGTTTGGTCAGCTAATCAATGTCCCTCCTATGTTCGGACAAATTTGTCCAACTGCAGTGGTGTTGTGTGTGAATTTGAAGATGGATTTGGAACTGTGTCTGGCTACACAGTCAAGGGTGGAGTGAGCAGGTGTCTGAGCACAGAGCCTTGAGGTGTTCCTCTGCTGATGGTTATCGAGGAAGTGTTGCTGCCAATTCGTACTGATTATGTTCTGTTGATGAGAAAGTCGAGGATGCTGTTGCCAAAGGATGCACAGAGACCTAGTTCTTTGAGCTTGGTAACCAATTTGGAGGGGATGCTGGTGTTAAACTTTGAGATGTATATGAATATATGAATAACAGCCTGACATATGTGTTTTTATTGTTCAAGTGGTCCAGTGCAGTGTGGAGAGCCAGCAAGTTCACATCCTCACATTCACCTATTGTGGCTGTAGGCAAATTGTCATGGGTCCAGGTTCTTATTGAGGTAGTAGTTGATATGCACCATAATCAACCTCTCAAAGCACTTCACCGTCAAGTTCACCAAACTTTGGTCCATGTTTTATACTACAAAAAATCCACAACATTTCTAAATCATAACAGAGATGAGAAAATGTCCTATTTTAATGTTCTTGAAATTGACAGGAAATGGACAGTTAACATTTTGGGTCCCAACCCAAAACAGAGTCCGACGCAGAGTGCTGACCCAAAACACCACCTGTCCATTCCCTCCAGAGATGCTGTCTGAGCCGCTCAGTTCCTTCTGCCCTTTGTGTTATGCTCAAGATTCCAGTACCTGCAGTTCCTGGTGTCTAGTATGCTTTCCAGCTTGTTTATATTGCAAGCTGTTAATTTATGAGGGACATGAAGTTATACTTAATTTATACATACCCTTGGTCCAACAAGATGCAAACTTTTGCATTTAGTCGCAAGCATTTGACTGCTGGAAGGACATATCATCCTTGAAGAAGGTACCAAAACGATACAAAAATCTACGTGGTTAAATTTAGAATGGCTGCATAATCTAGACTGAATTCCTTTGTAGATCAATTTAAGGGAGGCACTTAGAGTAGCATAGAAAATGAGTGCTAGCCAGGCTGGAGGGAGTTCCACTTCTGGGGATGTGCACACATTCTCGGTGTCCAAGCACAATGTGAGGAGGCCTCTGACGCGTGTGAACACAAGGAAAGCTGTTGGCCCAGATGGTCTATCTGGGTGAGTACTAAAGTCTTGTGCTAATCAGCTAGCTCCAGTGTTCACCACAATATTCAACCTCTCCCTGGCCAAGTCCATGGTCCATGCCTGCTTCAAGAGATCCACTACTGTACCAGTGCCTACGAATGCCTCTCTAGCCTGCTTCAATGACTACCTACCATTGGCCCTCACCTCTGTGGTCATGAAATGCTTCGAGAGGCTGATCAACTCCATCCGCACCTTCCTCCCTCGCACCGTGGACCCGCTGCAGTTTATATACCGCCCAAACAGACCCACGGATGATGCCGTCTCCCAGGTTTTGCACACCACTCTCTCTCACCTTGACAGCCAGAAGGGGGGGCTATGTGAGTATACTGTTCATTGATTTCAGTTCATCTTTCAACACCATAGTCCCCACCAGACTTGCTGAGAAGCTGCTGGAACTGGGACTGAACACTCCCCTGTGTGCCTGGGCGCCAGGACTTTCTCACCGCCAGGACCCAGGTGGTCAAGATGGGGAGACATACCTCCAAACCCCTCAACCCTGAACACAGGAATCCCCCCAGGGTTGCATCCTCAGCCCCCCACTGTACTCCCTGCACACACAAGACTGTGTGGCCAGGTTCAGCTCCATCATCAAGTTTGTTGACGACACAGTGGTGGTGGGCCTGATCTCCAATAACGAGAAGGCCTGTCTGGAGGAGGTGGCTGACCTGGCACTCTGGTGTGAGAACAACAGCCTCCTCTTGAATGTCCCTGAAACTAAGATGCTGATTGTGTACTTTAGAAGAACACAACAACCCAGGACGTACACGTCACTGGGGATAACTGTGGATCGGGTGAGCAGCTTTAAATACCTGGGAGTCCACATCTCAGAGGATTTGACATGGACAACACACACTGCCGCACTGGTGAGTAAGATAAGGCAGCGCCTTTACCACCTCAGGCAGCTGAGGAAATTCAGTCTTTCTGAGAATCCTTCAATCCTTCTACTCTGGTGCTGTAGAAAGCATCCTGTCCGGAAACATATCGATCTGGTTTAGCAACAGCTCTGCCCAGGACAGGTCGGCTCTGCAGAGAGTAGTGCGTTCGGCAGTACGCACCATGGGAATGACACTTCCCCCCGCAGGACCTATACGCCAGGAGGTGCAGATCCAGAGGCAGCAAGATCATGAAGGACCCCTACCACCCTAGCAACGGACTGTTCCAGCTGCTACGGTCAGGCAAGCCCCTCCGCTGTCACGCTGCGAAACAGAGAGGATGAGACGGAGTTTCTTCCCACAGGCCATCAGGACTGTAAACTCTAAACTCACCAGGGAATAATTACTATTGTGTCTTTTAAAAAAAAATGTAAATACTGGTTCTGTTCTGTTTTCCACAATCCCGAGGCATTGCTACTTTCATTTCACTGTACATCTTGTATATGTATGTGACAAATAAAGTTGACTTGACAGGGTAAGCCAAGTCAGTGCCACCATTCAATATGATCATGACTGATCATCCAAAATCAGTACCCCATGCCTGCTTTTTCCCCTTGTCCCTTGATTGCTTTAGCCCCAAGAGCTAAATCTAACTCTCTCGAGTACATGGCTACATAGAGTTACAATCTATCAGACTGGGCTTCAGGCACTGAATGGCCTACTCGGGTTTTACCACCAATCATTAGCCGCAAAAATTATTCCGTGATTAAGAGAATATATGATACTATTTGTATTGCCAGGTAAATTTTTGACTGATTAATGTCACACCAAAAATAATAATTCCAGTGAACTAAACTACCTCAAGGCAGGTGATAATTAATTCTTATAATGTTAATCGGATTGCATCATTGTCTGTTTTTGTTTTAATGACTACATCATTACTCATTCAATTAGATTTGTTGACTGCAGCTATTGCATTGATTTAGAGAACAATGGACGTGTTGTTTATTTGACTAAGAAAATCAGGTACTTGTCAAAAATGTTAAAAAAAACTACAGCTGTTGGAAATCTGAAATAATCAGAAACATTTTGGAAAAACTCAGCAGGGCAAGCAGCCATCTGTGGACAGATTTAAAAAGTTTACATGCTCAGGTTAATAACTTTTCATCAGAATTCAAAGCAAATGAAAATGCATTTACCAAAATTAATATACTAACCAGCAAATCACCAGCAAAGTGCCCATGAGAGGTCATAGATCTGAAATGTTATATTTCTCTCCCTATATACTCCCAGATACCTCTTGACAGAACTAATCCTCATCCATTTCACTACCATTGTTTTGAATTGTGTTGCATGCTTTAACATTTATCACTCAAGAAAAAATAAAAGATTTGATAAAGAATATTAATGGCCCCAGGGAGGAGATTAATCAGTCAGATATCAAGACATTTCATGAAAGATTTGCTCAATTGCTAATAACTACATGTAGATTGAAAGTCTGAGGAAAGCAGACACAAGTAAAGTTGTCAAAGGAAATCAGTGAAATATCTTGAGCTGATTTTATCATGTGGGAAAAATATTGCCTGAGCATGGAGAAGTGTATTTGGAGAGAATAGATTACTTGGTTAGGGTAAATCAATGCCTTATAATATAACCAATTTGCTCAACTGAGAAATTAAGCTTCAATCTTGAAGGCCACCTGGCGTAAATTGAGGAAACTGCAAAACATAATTAAGAATTAAAAAGGCATCGGATGCCCCCAACTGGGATAGAAAGGAATTTACTTCTTCAAGATTCGCAAACCAACAACCCAGGTAAAGATCCAAAACAAAAGGTTTTTAAATCAGATGTGCATGTGGAAACTTGACCATATAAAAGACAAATGAATCGATTAATCTATCAGTTCAAACTATTACTCAGGAGGATTTAAAGGTTGTTCAGCTTTGATCATGATGACAGCAGTAGCGTATCATAATCACAAGGATTTTTAGATTGGTATGTATTAGTTTAATTGAACAATTAGCCTGACAAACATGATGGTTCTTTTTCAAGGCAGATCCCGGCTGTAGTTTGGATTCAAGGCAAGTTTAACACTGAAGGGGCAGATTTTCCAATGATAATAGACTAACTCGTTATGGATCCCAACTTCAAGCTGCTAAAACAAAATGGAACCAGGGAGAGCAGTTTATGTGTATGAATCAGCCAGCATGCAAAGCAATAGTAGTAAAGTGCAGGAAAGGAAGATTATCGGTTGCATACTAATATCTGTGTGTTAGGCTGCCAATGTACATTTCCTATCACCACTTCAAAGAAATAATGATCGATCCAAACGACAATATGGGCTTAAAGGGTTGTTCTTATATTTTAATATATACAGATGAAACACAATCCCATAATGGCAATGTCGCATGATTCTGGTTGAACCAAGTAATACAAATGTTTTGAAAAAATATGGAGTAGATAATGGTATCCATTCATATGGAATTTCAATGGCATCTCAGTACGTGGACCTTCAGTATAAGTTTATAAAACATTGATCCGAGATTTTGAGGATATTTTTATTCTGGGGAGCAAAGGCAAGAAAGAAAACCATCACACAAAGAGATGTAATATTGTGAATTGTGTACTGTTAGGTAAAATAATGATGGTAGAAGTAACACCACTGGTGTGGCCCAGGCAGTGAGAAAAGCCCATTTCCAAAAGCCTTATAAAGGTTGATGGTGATTTTTAAACATAGAAGGAACAGTTCTTTTAAAGTGTCTGACATCCAGGGCATTTTCTTTTAATGGTTTAAATTTGTTTAAAGAGCAATAATAATTTAAAAAAATTACGATCATTTAAAAAAAAAACTTGCCTTCCCTTTTTATCTCCTTAATTATTGCCCAAAATTCCTATTGAAATCCATGTGCTTCTAATTCTTATGCCCAAGTCTAACCATGCAAAACTAGAGCTCATTGTTGGAATCCGTAAAAGACCAAATGAAACAACAGCAAGAGCAGTCTGGTAGCCCCTCAAGACTACTGCACCATACTGCAAAATCATGGCTGAACCAATTTTGGCCTCCTCCCCCTATCTGGCATACCTTGCCATTTAATCCAGCAATAGAGCAAACTGATAGATTCACTCACTCAAATCTTTCAGCCGATTCTGTGTTTGGACAGTGCCAGCACCAACATTCAGCCCTTACTCCCAAACAATGTGTTCAGAACATGTTGGTATTAGTCTGCAAGTTCCATCCATTCACTCATCCCTTTACACCCAAACTGCCCCCACCCCTGGTAACTTCCCCATAAACCGTAGGATACATAACACCTGCCTTTATACCTCCTCCTCACATCCATCCAAGGACCTCAGCAGCCCTTCTAAGTGAGACAGAGACAGTCACTGAGTCTATAGACTTTAGAGATACAGCATGGAAATAGACACTTTGGCCCACCGAATCCGCACCAACCAGCGATTGCCCCGCACAGTAGCACCACCCTACACACCAGAGACAATTTACAATTTAGAGAAGCCAATTAACCTACAAACCTGTACATCTTTGGAGTGTGGGAGGAAACCAGATCACCCAGAAAAAGAACTAATGGAGAACGTACAGACAGCGGCTGTTGTCAGGATTGAACATGGGTTCATGGGGCTGTCAGGCAGCAACACAACCATTGCTCCACAATTCTGCCCCAAACAGTCATATAACATATAAACAAACCCTTCAGCCCAATTTGTCCATGCAAATCAAGATGCCCATCTATGCTAATCCCATTTGACACATAACCCTCTAAACATTTCCTATCCATGAATCTATCCGAATATTTTTTAAACGTTGTTATAGTACCTGCCTCAACTACCTACTCTGGCAGCTCGTTTCATATACTAATCACCCTCCTTCTGAAAAAGTTGCCCCTCAAGTTCCTATTCAATTTGTCCCCTCTCACCTTAAACCTATAGAATATACAGCACAGGAACCGGCCCTTCATCCCACAATGTTTGTGCCAAACATGATGCCAGATCTCATCTGCCTGTACATGATCTATCTCCCTCTATTCCCTGCACTTCCATAAGCCTATCTAAAAGTCTCTTAAGCACTACTAACGTATTTACCTCCAACTTCACCCTGGCAATGTGTTCCAATGTGCTCCTATCCGTCACCTATCCATGTCGTCAAGGGATGCTGTCTGACCTGCTGAGTTACTCCAGCACTTTGTGTTCCATGCAAGATTCCAGCATCTGCAGCTTCTTGTGTCACTATTCATTAATCTTTATCTTTAAAGAGGTTTGCTTTCCTACCTATGTCCAAGCGTAGGCTTGGCGATCGTTTCGCCGAACACCTCCGCTCTGATCTCCCTGTGTCTCAGCACTTCAATTCCTCCTCCCATTCCGAATCCGACCTTTCTGTCCTGGGCCTCCTCCATGGCCAGAGTGAGCACCACCGGGAATTGAAGGAGCGGCACCTCATATTCCACTTGGGCAGTCTGCTTGACCATTGACCTCCAATTTTCAGTAGCCCTTGCCGTCTCCTCTCCTTAGAAACATAGAAACAGAGAAAATAGATGCAGGAGTAGGCCATTCGGCCCTTCGAGCCTGCACCGCCATTTATTATGATCATGGCTGATCATCCAACTCAGTATCCTGTACCTGCCTTCTCTCCATACCCCCTGTTCCCTTTAGCCACAAGGGCCACATCTAACCCTCTTAAATATAGCCAATGAACTGGCCTCAACTACCTTCTGTGGCAGAGAATTCCACAGATTCACCACTCTCTGTGCGAAAAATGATTTTCTCATCTCGGTTCTAAAAGACTTCCCACTTATCCTTAAACTGTGACCCCTTGTTCTGGACCTCCCCAACATCGGGAACAATCTTCCTGCATTTAGCCTGTCCAACCCCTTAAGAATTTTGTAAGTCTCTATAAGATCCCCCCTCAATCTTCTAAATTTCAGCGAGTACAAGCAGAGTCTATCCAGTCTTTCTTCATATGGAACTCCCGCCATCCCAGGAATCAGTCTGGTGAACCTTCTCTGTACTCCCTCCAAGGCAAGAATGTCTTTCCTTAGATTAGGAGACCAAAACCGTATGCAATACTCCAGGTGTGGCCTCACCAAGACACTGTACAACTGCAGTAGAACCTCCCTGCTCTTGTACTCAAATCCTTTTGCTATGAATGCCAATATACCATTCGCTTTCTTCACTGCCTGCTGCACCTGCATGCCTACTTTCAATGACTGGTCTACCATGACACCCAGGTCTCGTTGCATCTCCCCTTTTCCTAATCGGCCACCATTCAGATAATAGTCTACTTTCCTGTTTTTGGCACCAAAGTGGATAACCTCACATTTATCCACATTATACTGCATCTGCCATGCATTTGCCCACTCACCCAACCTATCCAAGTCACCTTGCAGCCTCCTAGCATCCTCCTCATAGCTAACACTACCCCCCAGCTTAGTGTCATCCGCAAACTTGGAGATGTTGCATTCAATTCCCTCATCCAGATCATTAATATATATTGTAAATAGCAGGGGTCCCAGCACTGAGCCTTGCGGTACCTGACTAGTCACTGCCTGCCATTCTGAAAAGGACCCGTTTACTCCTACTCTTTGCTTCCTGTTTGCCAGCCAGTTCTATATCCACATCAATACTGAACCCCCAATACCGTGTGCTTTAAGTTTGTATACTAATCTCTTCTGTGGGACCTTGTCGAAAGCCTTCTGAAATTCCTTCTAATATAACACATCCACTGGTTATCCCTTATCCACTCTACTAGTTACATCCTCGAAAAATTCTATAAGATTCGTCAGACATGATTAACCTTTCATAAATCTATGCTGATTTTGTCCAATGATTTCACCACTTTCCAAATGTGCTGTTGGATATGATCTTTAATAACTGACTCTAGCATTTTCCCCACTACCGATGTTAGACTAACTGGTCTGTAATTCCCCGTTTTCTCTCTCACTCCTTTTTTAAAAAGTGGGGTTACATTAGCTACCCTCCAATCCTCAGGAACTACTCCAGAATCTAAGGAGTTTTTAAAAATTATCACTAATGCATCCACTATTTCTGGGGCTTCTTCCTTAAGTACTCTGGGATGCAGCCTATCTGGCCCTGGGGATTTATGGGCCTTTAATCCATTCAATTTACCTAACACCGCTTCCTAGCTAACATGGATTTCACTCTGTTTCTCCATCTCATTTGACCTCGGTCCCCTGCTATTTCCAGCAGATTATTTATGTCTTCCTTAGTGAAGACAGAACCAAAGTAGTTATTCAATTGGTCTGCCATGTCCTTGTTCCCCATGATCAATTCACCTGTTTCTAACTGCAAGGGACCTACATTTATTTTAACTTTTTCTCTTCACATATCTATAAAAACTTTTGCAGTCAGTTTTTATGTTCCCTGACAGTTTTCTTTCATGATCTATTTTCCCTTTCCTAATTAAGCCATTTGTCCTCCTCTGCTGGACTCAGAATTTCTCCCAGTCCTCTGGTAGGCTGCTTTTTCTGGCTAATTTGTATGCTTCATCTTTTGTTTTGATACTATCCCCAATTTCCCTTGTTGTCCATGGATGCACTACCTTCCCTGATTCATTCTTTTGCCAAACTGGGGTGAACAATTGTTGTAGTTCATCCATGCAGTCTTTAAATGCCTTCCATTGCATATCCACCGTCAACCCTTCAAGAATCACTTGCCAGTCTATCTTGGCCAATTCACGTCTCATACCCTCAGTTACCTTTCTTTAAGTTCAGAACCCTTGTTCCTGAATTAACAATGTCACTCTCTATCCTAATGAAGAACTCAACCATATTATGGTCACTCTTGCCTAAGGGGCCACGCACAACAAGACTGCTAACTAACCCTCCCTCATTACTCAATACCCAGTCTAGAATAGCCTCTCTCGTTGGTTCCTCTACATGGTGGTTTAGAAAACTATCCCGCATACATTCCAAAAATCCTCTTCCTCAGCACCCCTGCCAATTTGATTCACCCAATCTATATGTAGATTGAAGTCACCCATTATAACTGCTTTACCTTTGTTGCACACATTTCTAATTTCCTGTTTGATGCCATCCCCAACTCCACTACTACTGTTAGGTGGCCTGTACACAACTCCCACTAGCGTTTCCTGCCCTTAAGTGTTTCGCAGCTCTACCCATATCCATTCCACATCCTCCAAGCTAATGTCCTTCCTTTCTATTGCATTAATCTCCTCTCTAACCAGCAACACTACCCCACCTCATTTTTCTTTCTGTCTATCCCTCCTGAATATTGAATATCCCTGGATGTTCAGCTCCAGCCTTGGTCACCCTGGAGCCATGTCTCCGTTATCCCAACTATATCATATTCATTACTAACTATCTGCACATTCAACTCGTCCACCTTATTCCGAATGCTCCTTGCATTTAGACACAAAGCCTTCAGGCTTGTTTTTACAACACTCTTACCCCATACAATTATGTTGAAAAGTGGCCCTTTTTGATTTTTGCCCTGGATTTTTCTGCCTGCCACTTTTACTTTTCACCTTGCTACCTACCTTTCACCTTGCTACCTACCAAGTCACCTTCCCAGCTCTCCCTCAGCCCTCTGGCTCCTCCTCTCCCTTTCTTCTCCCCCCCCCCACCCACCCTACATCAGTCTGAAGAAGGGTTTTCGGCCCGACACGTTGCCTATCAGCCATGATCACATTGAATAGAAGGGCCGAATGGCCTACTCCTGCACGTATTGTCTATTGTCCATTTCCTTCGCTCCATAGATGCTGCCGCATCCGCTGAGTTTCTCCAGCACTTTTGTCTACCTATGTTTATATAAAACTCACAGTTCCATTATTCATTTCAAAGATCAAGTAAATGCTCGCTTAAAATATATTTTCCTCTGACATTTGATAATTTTTGGTTCATGTTTTTTCTTTCATAAAAATCTAGAATGGACAACTTAAACCTTTAAATCACTATAGCTCATACTCATAGCATGCTGAGTGCATCAACTACATCCCCAAGGGAAGTAATCAGTATTATCAGGTAATTGTTCTGAGAATCTTAACTACAATAGCAGCTAATAACAGCATGCTTCAAATGAAGGTTTGAAAATAGTGGACTTGCATCACCATCTAGTGGCCTTTTTATTTTACATCCAGAAGGGAGCAAATGGATATTGTTCAATCCCAAGTCACACAAATTAAAGAAAATAATTTAAAAAATAGAAAATCATACAACTGCAGCTAAGCAATGGTGTTATCTTTTATGGTTTAAAAATTGAGTCAAATTAGTTTAATAATGTAGAATAAAAAAGTCATTACTAGCTTTGTCTGAAGAAGGGTCTCGACCCGAAACGTCGCCTATCTCCTGCGCTCCTTAGATGCTGCTGCACCCGCTGAGTTTCTCCAGCTTTTTGTGTACCCCCAGTCATTACTAGCTGTTTGACTTCAAAATGTAATTGATCAAAATAAACCAAGTTTGTGCTGTAGCGTCAAAATGGTGTACATAAATACCAATTATGCTGAAATATAATAAAATGAAATATCGAAAAAATGCAAATTTCTAACTCACCATCTCTTATCATAATATAATTTTCCATCTTCTATTCGTGCTTCATACCTTTGTGCTGGTGCTTCAGCGGGTGTGCTGGGGAGATGCTCAGGAGAAGACGGGGATGCTAATAATAAAAAAAACAATGGATGAAGGAAATGACTGGAGCAGCAAAAAACAAATGCAATATTTGTTTTTAAGCCATTTTTACAATCACGCAAATGTATATAAGCATAACTACCTGGTCTTTTTGGAGATTTGAGCTGAAAATTAAGGGACAATATTAGTTTCTTTCAGAATTAAACTTCTTCAGATCACTGACCAATGAGCACAAACTAAGAAAAAAATCATGTAATTGTTTTGGTTGATATTTGCGTTAATCATCAATTAACAATTCACAAACTAAGCTGCTCTATTTAAAATCCTTTTTAAATCAAAGCTTCCTTTCAGGCAGAATCTGGCCCATTCTGAGTGTGACTAATTTGCTGCTATAATAAACTGCACTTCTGGATGCCCATTTTGCCAACAGCAGTTTAGCAATTAAAAATCGGAGAAACCTACAACTATTAGGTATGTTACAAAACTTACCTTGAGCAGCGCTGTAGTTCTGCCGCTCCCTGTGTGCGTGACTTTGGCGCCTTTCAGAGGGGGGCGGGTTTAAAGTGCCGTTTTTCTACAGACAGGGCAAATCGATCCATGTCGGGCGATTTCGTTGCTGAAGAAAAATCGCTCCGACATTTCATTCATGAAGGTATTTTTAAATTACGCTAGATTTATTAACTAGAGTAATTTAAAAATCATCTTCTAAAGCCGTGAGCGCCGACAACGGGAAGGATTTTACGTAGGGGGAGAAAATAAAGTGCACAGTTTATTTTTACATTAAAACTTGGTTTTTAGAAAGGCTTTAATCACATTTTCATGTTGCGAAATGGGGACAAAAAAAAATGTATGAACCGGCAGTGTTTTTCATGCCGACTTCACCGCAAACCGCAACGTTCTAATCCACCGCATTCCACTAAAACCCACTCGCTAGTTGATTTAAATGGCCATTAATTTACAGGAATTAAACACTAAATTCCTTCCATTTGGCCTATAAATTCATGAAAATGAGATTTTATATTGTGAATTATTGTGTGAATGTTATTTGGACACTTAGGCAATTTAAAAAAAGTTTATCTTTTCTTAAGAAATGGATAGATGTTTAGATCTAGTAATTGAATTTTGTAATTAGCTACAAGTAGGTAACTAACTAATTATATGCTTTAATTTCAGGTCATCCAAGTAATATTGTTTCATATTTGTTTCAGAATGCTTCAATCTATAATAACTGAAAATGTCATTGAGTTCTCTTAATTTTTAAGAAAGTTATGGGCTTTTGACTGTCCTAGATCACAGTTTTTGTGTTAAGTCAATGGAAAGGCAATGGGGAACAAGATGCTAATTTCTGTGTAGGAAAATGACCATAACCTTTTTAATACTGAAGATAGGAAAGTGAATTAGGTGTCAAATTAAACTTCTTTTTATGCTTTATCGGATGGGATAAATTGCAGACTTGATTTTTTAAATCTCAAAATTTTGTAACATTGCTACAACTATCAATGGGATAACATTCTTGACATTTTAGCTTGTTCTGAAACAGCTGATCTTCCACTGCAGCCAAACCTTCATCGGACTATGCAAAGTCTTTAAAAACTAATGATCCATCACCAGTAAAAGGTATACAATTATGCCCAGCAATCGAGACCGGACATTGGGTCTTCATGCAAGAATATTTATTTGCTGGAAGAAAAGAAGAATGTCTCATGTATTGATTACCTTGTGAGCAAAATATCGAGACATATGAACATTTAAAAAAATTACCTTATAATTGTTAATATTTTCCACTTTGCAGTGACAGTGTAAATGGTTACAATTTTCTTATCTCCAGTTTTATCCAGTAGCATCGCAATTTATATGAAGCTTGCCTAGGAATCAACGTTTTGTTCCCAAAAACTCTTAGCACATAATCACTTAATTATCCAATTTTTAGAGTAGCAAGTAAATCACCTTATTAAGAGTTCGCAGATCCTCCATTATCTGTTCTTCTGTTAACAAGTAATTTAACTGCGGTATTTATTGTTAAGCACAACACACCAAATAGTTTCTAGGGTTCTGATTAATATATCACACTGAAGTAAAAATATATCTTCCTTGAGTTAATCCAACTTGTTCATTTCGTCTTCTATGTATGGCATAACTTTAAGAGAGTGGGTAAGTTGAACGGAGATTTACGTGACACGATTATTTTTAAAGCACGGAGGTAAGTGCCTGGAACGTGCTGCCAGGACAAGTGGTAGAAACGGATATGATAGCAATGTTTAACAGGCAATTAGACAAACATGAACAGACAGGTAATTGAGGGATATAGAAGACATGCAGGCAGATGTGCAGTTTAAACTGGCATCATGGTTAGCACAAACACTGTGGGCCAAAGTTGTCAATTCCCACGCTGATCTGTTCATTACAATACGCATCTTGTCAACCATCAGTCCCAAGCCTCATTCTATGGTCAATCTGAAATCTCCATCCACTTGAAATAAGGCCCTTTTCATACATAGGATTAGTATGGATAATTGAATTAACAAGTCCAAAATGGAGCTTGCCATATATAAATTCCAATCGCTGCTCTGCCCAGCCTGTGGCGATGATGTTATGGGTCGCACTAGCAACTAAAACCTGGTATTTCCCCGCTACCATCATGCTTTCATTTCAAACATTTCAACCTGCTTCACTCCTATCACCACACTTAAAAAGTGAATACGTTCATAACAAGAGGATTTCAGTATAGGAGTAAAGAGGTTCTTCTGCAGTTGTATAGGGCTCTGGTGAGACCACATCTGGAGTATTGTGTACAGTTTTGGTCTCCTCATTTGAGGAAGGACATCCTTGTGAGTGAGGCAGTGCAGCGTAGGTTCACGAGATTGATCCCTGGGATGGCGGGACTGTCATATGAGGAAAGATTGAAAAGACTAGGCTTGTATTCACTCGAGTTTAGAAGGGTGAGGGGGGATCTTATAGAAACATATACAATTATAAAAGGACTGGACAAGCTAGATGCAGGAAAAATGTTCCCAATGTTGGGCGCGTCCAGAACCAGGGGCCACAGTCTTAGAATAAAGGGGAGGTCATTTTAGACTGAGGTGAGAAAAAACGTTTTCACCCAGGGAGTTGTGAATTTATGGGATTCCCTGCCACAGAGGGCAGTGGAGGCCAAATCACTGGATGGATTTAAGAGAGAGTTAGATAGAGCTCTAGGGGCTAGCGGAATCAAGGGATATGGGGAGAAGGCAAGCACAGGTTGTTGATAGGGGACGATCATCCATGATCACAATGAATGGCAGTGTTGTCTCGAAGGGCCGAATGGCCTCCTCCTGCACCTATTTTCTATGTTTCTATTCTATTCTCAGAATTCGTTAAATATCCAGCCTGCCTTGAACTGCCTTCCATATCAATTCCAATTTTTATTCCTGCTTATTCACTTGATTTTGTTGCCATTCCATGTGGCCTGACTACTCTCACCATCTCAACCAGAAATGAAGTCATCTCAATCACATACTTTTCCCATGTCTCTTCCAGCTATACTTCCTCACATCTACACTTTCCAAGTTTCAATTACCTAACTTTGAACCTTCATTTACAACATTTCTACAGCTACTAATGTATATAACTCCTTGCCCACAATCCCAAACCACATTAAACTCAATACCTTTTTCCACTCTGGTAACAGATCCCATCTCCATTCCAAGTCAAGGTAATTTTGATATATATGGATCAAGCACACAATTAAAAAAAAAAAAAAAATGTGTGTCATTAATGAAGTCCAAAAGTTCCCAATATTAATTGCCATACAAAAGGTGGCTGTTTTAGTCCAGTGGAACCATTCCAGTATCATCCTGGAGATACTGGATAACCCACAGCTTCTTACATTTTTCTCCTGTTCAAACGTCTCTGTAAATAACAACTGAAGTGACCTTATGGACTATGTCACACAGACCAAGACCATCTGGTCTGCTGTTTCATTCCAGAAGAAGAAAAGAAGAGGCAGAGATAGTAGGCTGTGGGAGAGCTGGGAAGGGGAGGGGAAGGAGGGAGAAAGCAAGGACTACCTGAAATTGGAGAAGTCAATGTTCATACCGCTGGGGTGTAAACTGCCCAAGCGAAATATGAGGTGCGGCTCCTCCAACTTGCGGTGGGACTCACTCTGGCCATGGAGGAGGCCCAGGACAGAAAGGTTGGATTCAGAATGGGAGGGGGAGTTGAAGTGCTGGGCCACCAGCAGATCAGGTTGGTTAGTGTGAACCGAGCGGAGGTGTTGGGCGAAACGATCGCCAAGCCTACGCTTGGTCTCACCGATGTAGAGCAGAAACAACCTCATAAACAGCCCTTGAATCTTCCATCACAACACCTTTGAACATATGGTTATAATATATTGTCCCCTCTAAAATCTGTGCCCAACCTAACTAAAATTCTTTGGTAGAATTCCTTAAATTTAATTTTTCATAAGTATTCCTGACCAAAGAAACTCAATGCAGTCTTTGTATTAGCTTTTTCTGTACTGTTAGACCCACCTGCAGTAGGCCACACTATCACCTGTCTCCAACATATTTTCCTTGCCATCAAAAGTTGGACTCCTATATCCATACTCCATTTATATCTCATGTTGCCTTAGCAAGGCCAGCAGCATAATCAAGGACAAGTCGCACCTGGCCACTCCCTCTTCTCCCCTCTCCCATCAGCGCAAAATATATATGTGAGAAAACGCACACCTCCAGATTCAGGAAAAGTTTATTTCCAGCTGTTATCAGGCAACTGCATCATCCTACCACAACTAGAGAACTACTATCTACCTCATTGGTGATCCTTGAACGATCTTTGATCGGACTTTATCTTGCACTAACATTAGTTTCCCTTATCATGTATCCCACAATGTAAATTACTCGATTATAATCTGCGTTGACTGGTTAGCACGCAACAAGAGCTTTTCATGTACCACGGTACACGTAACTATAAACTAAACTGATACAGATCTATCTAACTGCTGAAACTATCATCACTGTATTTTTGTAAAGATAGTTTCAACATTCCAAACACTCCTGGTCTGTCAGGTCTTCTACTTAGGCTCATCCGAATCCTCGGAGATATGTACATGGCTTGTTCATCCCCAAATAATCAATTCACCACTAGTGGCTGCAGCTTCAGCACTTGCTTTCAAGCCTAAAAGATTCAGCAAAATATTTTAATCTCCTATCCACCTTTAAAAAATCTATAACTTGGCCCTTAACTGGTAAAATATAACCACCAATGGCAGAGTGATTCAATTCATAATTGTGACCCAGATTAATAATTAAAACACATCTCATCAATGGTTTACTACAGATCATTAGTATCTGAATTATCTGAAAAGCAAATACTCAATTTAACAAAAGGATATCAGGTGCAGGTTTTCGTCTTTTGTCTGGTATTGGAACAGGATCATTAGGTCTCCTCCTCAGCTTTCTGGTCATTATTGGCTTCACCTCCATAGAATCTGCAATATGCAAATACAGTAAACAGCATTGAAGGCAAAATCCCATGCAATATTATACTCCTGCACAACATGTAAAGGGCCTGTCCCACTTAAGCTATTTTTTAGGCGACTACAGGCGACTAGGCTGTCCCCACATGGTCGCCGGGGTGGCGCCCGTATGGTCGTGAGTGGTCTCCTCAATCGCCCAAAGAATCGTAGCGTCTTATCGGTCGCCGCTTGATTTTCAACATGTTGAAAATTTTTCAGAGAATCGGCGACAGTGGGTTTGACGCCAATGAGCAAAGCTTGACTTCTCCTGTCGTAATTGTCACCAGGTTAATAGACAATAGGGTCAGGAATAGGCCATTCGGCCCTTCGAGCCATTCAATGTGATCATGGCTCACCAGGTTCACGTAGGTTGTCGCCAGGTGACGTAGGGCGTCGCCGGTGTTGACTTTGTTTTTTTTGTTGTTAAAGTAATGATTCTATTTCAAATTTTATGTTGAAGGGGGGGTCCATTCGCCGGTTTTTCGGCTACCTGCTACGACTATGACAGTCGCCGGCAGTCGCGTAAAAATAGCCTAAGTGGGACACCATTCACTCAGTTTGAAAATACTGAAAATGAGCATAACTTTAGAAAATTTAATAAAGTGCATTTTTATTTACATATAATTCTCTCCCCTTCAGATCTTATCACATTCTACCATTTAAACCACAGCTAAATTCAATAATTAATAATTTTCAATTTAACAACACACTTTTACTGTGCTACCACAATTCAATTTGTCAAAACCCAAATCAACTTGTTAACACTGTTAACATCAATTTTCCATGCAATACTTCAAGGGACGATAATTCATAGTTCCACGCACCTCCTGTGAGTTCCATTGTTAGTCTCTCATTCTCAATCATCTTTTTCTTTTCTTCTAATTCAGCAATAAGATTCTCTTTCAACTCAATCTTTTTATCTTCAAATTCCTTCACTGCTGCTTTCTTCTCTTTAATATAATTCCTTTCCACTTGCTCTGTCTGCAATAAGAAACACATTTGATGGCTCATAATAATAGCTTTAAAAATAACTTAAAATAGAAACAATCAAAAACTTCAGTATTACTTACTTCAGACTGTACAAATCAAGTAAGAGAAAAGGTTGAAAAATATATTGACACGTTGAATCTGGTAGAGGCCAATATAAAAACTTTTTTTTAAATGAATCATCTCATAACTTGCCTGCCCCCTCTTCTATAATGTTAAAACATCACTTCCAAATCATAGATCTTTGAACAAATTTAATCATCTTATACCAAAAAGTGCAATTCTGCTATTGTCACTTAAGAGCATAATCTGTGAGATTATCTTGAACAATTGTTGTAAACAAAAAGAGCCTCCACATGGGCTGCAAATTTCTGCTTTTCTACAATTGTTCCCAACAATCAGTTATGTTTGAGATTGGTAATTTAAATTTCAGTGCTAGAGAAAAAAAAATCAACTTCAACTATTACGCAAGACTAATAAACTATTTTGTGACTTGTTCTAAAATCCAACAACCTCACAATTGGCTGGTGAGGGAAAACAAGATTAGATACAGGATTAACGTCTATTTTGGCAACCCTACTGTACTTTGAGGAAGGACAACTTACACGTGTTAATCCTGGCTAAATTGGACCAGCTAGGACTTCAAAATGGGGTTAGGTTTCAGGGTTGCTGGGAGATTTGGTCCAATTGGAATTTCTCTCTGCAGAGCTGGGACAGGTTGCGGAGAGGTGCCAGTGTCTGGAGCTTTGATACAATTTGCAAGAATAGGAAGCCCTGCAAACTGTCAATCTGGTGCAAAAAGCATAGAATGGATTGGAAGGCTGCAAACCAGACATATACCTTGTAAATAGTTGTAAATAATGTTGCAGAGTCTGACTTTGCCAACTGTTGATTGGATGAGGTGTTGAGCTTTGTCTGTGTTTTCTGTTAATCAGGGTAAATGTTTCCAAGTTGACTTCATCTCGAAGTCCGATGTGAATACAATGTATTGAATTGTTGTATCACTGGGTTAGGGAAATGCCTGTTATGTATGGGGTTAATCGATATCTGTAAGTGGGTGATTAAGAGACCACCCCCATGTGGTTCGGTCCCTCGAGGTCCCGGAACATATAAACGTCCGTGATCACAAAGCTCAGCGTCGATCTTCTTGAAGAGCGCTCAGGACCGCGTAACTTTCTGGTGTGCCTGTCTGAGCGAGGCCTAGAGGGCTTGAACAGGCAGACGCGAGGATCGAACCAGCAGTGGGATAGGTACAGTGTGTGATCTGTGATGCGCCTTTGGTAAAATAAAAATTAAGTTGTTTCAAGTGCTTGAATCAGTGTTTTTGATGAAACTAGACTTGGGAGAATCTTAGAAATGAGCAATTATCATTGGGGGCTCATCCGGGATCGCAAAAGAACCCCAAACACAAGTTTGCGATCAAGGTTGATGAGCTATTTCGATTGCGAGTGCAGACATTGGGCCCACAGTGCGTTTTTCGCATTGAATTTCGGCATTTTGTGAGTCAGAGCGGATCGACCATTGGGAAAGGGTCTAATTGAGATCATTAGAACAGAGCAAGCGTGCCTTTGGGTTGGTGACCCATGAAACCAGGCTGGGGTTAGAGGCCCGGGTGGGTGGGGTTGGGTTAAAGGCCCTTTTTACTTTGTTAGAGGCCTAAAACTGGTCGTAGTTGGGCAGGCTGCAGCTGCCTTTAACAAGAGCCAAACACACTTCATCGGGGAGGAGTGGCCCAGGGTTAGACTTGGTATCCAAATTAGGTGGGGTATTAAAAGGCAGGTCTGGCCTTCAACCGGTTCACTGCCGGGAGCGTGAATTGAAAAGGTGTGCTTCGAAAAACGGCATTGATAATTCACAGCGCGACGCGGCTAGGTGCTGGATCTCTGTGTCTGTGTGTAGGTATCTGAGTCTCTCCCTGAAGTTTGGGACGAGGAGCCTCGAGAAGGTACCGAGCTTGGATAAACTGGGTATAGATTGGCCGGAATACTCTAGTTTGTTCAAGAATTCAATTGGGCAATTTTAGCTGATTCGAGACCCCGCGTAGTAAGAAAGATATGCACTAAAAATTAGTTTGAGTTCGAGTCTATATTTGCAGCGAAATTTCCAAATACTGGATTTCATATTGAAGTTCTGCGTAACGTGGGATTCGAATTCCTGTATATAGAACTTCGAAGTTGGTGCATGTCCGTGATCGATTCGGAATAGCGGTTGATCAACAGTGAATAGTCACCCTCTGGTCGATTGTTGATTAGTACCCGATAGCGAAGAGTACCTGAGAGATGGGAGCCTCCCTACTTGACAAAAAGTAATCTGAATAGCAAAGGGTACTCCTAATTCTGTCAAACTTAGAGAGGAGGGACAGAAGTCTATAGAAGTCCAGTCCCCTATAGAAGTCCAGTCTTAGCAGAGGGATAGTAACATTCGGGAGGAAAAGTAATCATGGAGGGAATAGTACCTCTCAGCAAAGAGTAAACTAGGAAGGGGAAAATCTGCGGTATCAGAGGGAGAGGTTCACTGTGTGATACCAGCGTAATGCGGCGTCAAGATTGAGTGTTTGCGAGTTGCGCGTTAGTGCTTTAAATCAATTTGTAAATTGTAAAAAATAGCTTTCCGTATTGTTATAGGATCCAGATTTTGTAAATATTCTCCTTATGTAAATAAATTTGGAGTAATTAAAAGTTAAATTTAGATCGTGTTAAGTCCGCAGACCATCATTGTATTGCTGCTTGTGCGAGTGTTTATAGATTTAAAAACTTGAAGCGAGAGCGTGTTTAAGTTAGATATTCGTATTTGTTTAAGATTGTTTTGTAAGAATCTGAAAAGGGGTGGTTTGATCAGGGTTTGTATTCCTTGCATCACTGCATCGGGGGAGGAGTCATCCCGCTGATTGATTGCGCACGAGGAAGATTACTTAGAGTGTGTGATTTATAATAACGAATGTTTGTGGTTTATTTAGGAGTGTGGTTGTGCCTGATAGTGATAGGTAGCGTGTTTTCCTGTTTGTGGACTGTGTTACTTGCACGTCTGAAAATCATTTTTAAATGTTTTGATTGAGAAAATCATACGGTTGAAAGAGTGTGGACGTGGGGAAAAAGGAAACGAATTTGAATAAGAGAACAGGACTGGTGGAAAGAAGGATTAACGAGTTGCGAGGCCGAGATAACTTTGAAGCAATAGCCATTATCTAGGAGCTTGCTTAGTAAATCTGTTTCAGGTGTTAGGAAGCATGGGGAATAATGTAGACAGAGATGCAACAGAAGAAGAGAAAAGCCCATTACAACTAACGTGTAATGAGTTTCCTCACAAGGCAGAGAAATTAAGAAATTTATCAGGAGCGTTAAATAAGAAATTAGGGAATAAGCTATGGCCGCCGGGGGGGAATTAGAACAGTAACAGGGATAAAATACATAGAAAGAATCATTTGGCAGCATAGTAATAATGAGGGTGCAAAAGAATTAATAGGGTTATGGAGAAAATATTTAGAGGATCGGAAGGCGAATAAGGAGGTCAAGAGAGTGGCTAGTTGGGGAAAAAGCGAACGCTAAGCTTGGATTAGAACTAAAAGGTGTGCTAGATTGACCTCCAGGTTGAGGTAAGAACAGGAGTGGAGATAAAGGGAAAGACTCGGGTAAACGGAAAGGTGGTCACCTGGATGAAAATTGGTCCCTGTAAAATTAAAGATTAAGAATCCGATGGTTAGTGCTGATTTTGAGGGGGAAGAAGATGAGTATTTAGAAGAGTGGACAAATGTCAACGTCAGATGAAGTTCGCAGCTCCCACCATGTTCCTCTTGCGTTTCCCAAGCTTCACTAGCACCGTGTATGACTTGTGTCCGTAATAAATATTTTAGGTCTGCAGAATCTATGACATCTCCGGCAGATTCTACATATGAACAGGTTTTACCAACAGCAGATACTGAGGTACCAGATCCTTCGATCTTATCTACGCCAGCACTGATAGATCATCCAGTGGCTTATGGCACCCGGAGTAGAACAAAAAGGTTAGCTCCGGTGTTTAAAGAAAAGGAAGGTATGTTACATATATTGCAACCGCCAGAGCCACAACCAAGGCAGATCACTCGGGTGGAAAGGAATGATTTATTTGGGCAGTATCAGGACACCCCTAGTGAACCTGAAGATTCTAGATACCGAAATAAACTTTGACGTAACTGAAAGCTTACGAATTGAACAGGTATCCCATAGGCAGTTACCAGTAAGGGAAGGAATAGGTATAGCAGATTCGGCCAGCGCAGTGAGTATGAATAATCCCTGCGTTACAGACGTCCATATGCCGTGGAAGCCCCATGAAATAATGGCAGTACTAAACAGAATCCCTGATAGGAATAAGTCCCCTGCTGCCTTTATAGAGTATTTGCGAACCACCATGCGTGTGTACCATGCAGATTCATGGGATTTGTGGGAGACCATACAACAGATAATTACTCCAGCTGAGAATACCAAATTTCTAGTAGCCCTAGGACACCCGACTTATGAAGCATTGGTGGGCGCGGTAATGGATGACAGTGCAAGAGAAGAGGCTGTTTTAACGGCCCTCGCAAAAATGTTTCAGAAACCAGGCGACTTAAGCCGAGTCCTGGAAATAAGACCAGAGAAGGGTGAAGGAGCGGACAAATTTCTAGACCGCTTTTCAAGATTATATATAGACCAATCAGGTGATTTAGACTAACAAAATGGAGCAAGTTCCCCTCAATATTGTGCGGTCTTGTTGAATTGTTCCCCCACTAATATAGCGGATTTAATTAAAATTAATAACAGGAACTGGTCGAAGTCAAGCCAGTGAAATAGCTAGAGCTGTGAGATTATTGGAAGGAAGGTAGGAACCAGGAAAATTATCTTGTGACTAGGAGATAAAGTGAATGCACAGCGAAGGAAAAATTACCAAAACCTAACTCTGAACCATGGATCCCCAGAGTGTCAGCAAATTACAGATTAGGAGAAATTAGGGTCCCAGATTATTCAGACTACTATCACCATTATACTCCCAATCTCAAGCCCATTTCAATTGAACCCAGGGGGTGGAATAAGACCCACAATGCTGCTTAACCAATGCTATACTTGTGGAGGGATGGGACATTGGAGTAGGGCCTGTCCAACGAAGGAACGGAAGAAAAAGAGGGGTCAAAGAAGGGGTTTCCAGGATTATGAAGAATTTAGAGATCCTAGAAACATAGAAATATAGAAAATAGGTGCAGGAGGAGGCAGCACCGCCATTCAATATGATCATGGCTGATCGTCCCCTATCAATAACCCGTGCTTGCCTTCTCCCCATATCCCTTGACTCCACTAGCCCCTAGAGCTCTATCCAACTCTCTCTTAAATCCATCCAGTGATTTGGCCTCCACTGCCCTGTGGCAGGGAATTCCATAAATTCACAACTCTCTGGGTAAAAAAGTTTTTTTCTCAGCTCAGTCTTAAATGACCTCCCCTTTATTCTAGGACTGTGACCCCTGGTTCTGGACTCACCCAACATTGGGAACATTTTTCCTGCATCTAGCTTGTCCAGTCCTTTCATAATTTTATATATTTCTATAAGATCTCCCCCTCATCCTTCTAAACTCCAGTGAATACAAGCCTAGTCTTTTCAATCTTTCCTATGACAGTCCAGCTATCCCTGGGATCAATCTCATGAACCTATGCTGCACTGCCTCAATCACAAGGATGTCCTTCCACAAATTAGGAGACCAAAACTGTACACAATACTCCAGATGTGGTCTCACCAGAGCCCTATACAACTGCAGAAGAACCTCTTTACTCCTGTACTGAAATCCTCTTGTTATGAAGGCCAACATTCCATTAGCTTTCTTTACTGCCTGCTGTATCTGCACGCCAACTTTCAGCGACTGGTGTACAAGGACACCCAGGTCTCGCTGTACCTCCCCCTTACCTAACCCCATTGAGATAATAATCTGCCCCCTTGTTTTTGCATAGAGAATATAGAGACATCCAAAATCAATTACGGGAGGTCCTTTAATTTAAGAAACTACTGAGACCCAAGAAGCCAAAGAGAGAGATGGTCCGAATGTCAGGAACCAAGAAGTCACACACCCTTTACTCAAACTAACCCATTTTCTCAGCGCCGACTCACCAACCCACTCTGGAATTGTGGGCAATGAGACATGACCCGTACTCTAGATCCCTCCCAAGTAATTTACCAGTTGTATATACTATTATAGTAAAAAATGGAAATTTTATTGAAGAAAATTATAAACCCTCTTAGGATTACCCCAGAAAACCCCCTAGAGCAAAGAAGATTGTAAATCAAGGAGCTTGTTTTAACTGCACCCATTCAGATCACTGGAGTAAGGAGGGTCCAGCGAGAAAGCAGAACATAGCTGGATTGAAGAAAAACCAAGGGGCAATAAAAAAAGTAAGAAAAGGAACAAAGTAGCTAACGTGTGAAGAGATAACTGAGAAATGGAAATGACACTATGGAGAGAAGAAACAAACTTACTGTGCATGAGGAATGGGAATGGAGAAAGAGGATACAGAATTAATGTATTGCTGACTTTTGTGCCTGCAGGACAGTATGTCAACAAGAGACTATCTGGGGAGTGAGGTAAAAGAATGTACAGACCCCTAAGAACGGGAAGAAGACAGCGAAAGTAATGTAGCTCCCCAGAAAAAGGTGACCAGCAGGAAGAATTGATACTGTCCTGCCCTATTAAGACATTTGGGAAGGCCAGCAGGCACAGCGACATGCTCCTCAGTATCTCCACTCCCTAGTAACCGACACCATCATAAGGCAGGAGGAAGAAAGGACCTACCCTAGTGCCCAACTTTAATATCACCTAGCTACTGGAAGAATAAAAGGAAGGAGAATAAAGGACACTTCAATCATCTCAATCATTGGATCTGAACAAAAAGGAATTTCTTTGTGATTCATACAAAATACTCATTTTGCAGCAAAACTTAGTTATAAGCAAATTAATTCAAAAAGGGCTTATGGGATACAGTCTTAGAATTGGTAGAGAATTGACTGTTAATTTAGCATTCTTCTTTTGCCTCACCCTCAGGATAGTTGAAGATAGGACTGGACCATTTAATCACCATTACGGAAGGGACAGACCTTAGCAGATATGACGAATTAAGACATACCCTGGAAATGTAAGGTGGTAGCATAAAATGATGAGGTAGATCGAAAATTTATGTTCCCTTCGGAAGATCAATGCTAACCATCCAGAAGAGTTACTTAGAGATGAGAACTCCTAGACAACGAACGAAGCCAGTAGAATAAAAGCAAGAACCTCAAGACAGAGAACGAAGCCAACATAGTAAAAAGCTAACATAATAAGAGCTAATCGAGTAAAGAACCAACATAGTGGAGAATTAGCATACCATAGTGAGGAGTGCACACATAAATAAGAGAAAATTGGGGCCAGACTTGGTTAACCGTAGGGAAACTTGGATTGTATTGGGAATAGCAGAGCGATGTGTATTCGCCCGATGGATTTGAATTGTTTAACCCTTGATAGTAAATCTGAGGAAGGACATTATTGCCATAGAGGGAGTGCAGAGAAGGTTCACCAGACTGATTCCTGGGATGTCAGGACTGTCTTATGAAGAAAGACTGGATAGACTCGGTTTATACTCTCTGGAATTTAGGAGATTGAGAGGGGATTTTATAGAAACTTACAAAATTCTTAAGGGGTTGGACAGGCTAGATGCAGGAAGATTGTTCCCGATGTTGGGGAAGTCCAGGACAAGGGGTCACAGCTTAAGGATAAGGGGGAAATCCTTTAAGACCGAGATGAGAAATACTTTTTTCACACAGAGAGTGGTGAGTCTCTGGAACTCTCTGCCACAGAGGGTAGTTGAGGCCAGTTCATTGGCTATATTTAAGAGTGAGTTGGATGTGGCCCTTGGGGCTAAGGGGATCAGAGGGTATGGAGAGAAGGCAGGTACGGGATACTGAGTTGGATGATCAGCCATGATCATATTGAATGGCGGTGCAGGCTCGAAGGGCTGAATGGCCTACTCCTGCACCTAATTTCTATGTTTCTATGTTTCTATGTAAAGAGGCATATTATCAAGGTGGAAAGAAATTGTCCCTGGATTTGGCATTTTTGATTGGACTTAGGATGAAATTAATAGTAAAATAAATTAATTGTTTAAATTTGAACAGCTAGGAATTCCACAGGAATTGGAAGGGAATTGTATTATCGGCTACAATGCTATGGAATGAGAAGAGGAAATGGGCATTGAAATTTGAATAATAAATTGAAGGCTGAGACTGAATTTGGTTATGGTTTGCTCCATATTAAAGTCATGCCTGTAGGGGAATCTGGACTGAACCCAGCTGAAATTTATATGATTACCTGTCACCAGATATACATAGTAACACCGTGTGAGTATGAAGGCGGCTATTTAGTGTCGATCCTAGAATAATAAAGAGGACATTAGGGAACAGATAGGAATAAGGATATAGTACAATATAATAGGTTAAATAGATAATAGAATAGGGATAGGTTCAAGTGAAATAGAAATCGCGAATGTGTGGGAAAGCACGAGTGCATGATGGTAACTTGCTTTGTCCTAAGCTTCTTAGGATTTTCTAGGGTTTAGGTTTGACTGTGGAAGGTTGGAGGGAACAGATGGAGGGAATTCGCGCCCACGATAACTCGGGAAAGACTCCTCAGACAGGACTTGTGAAGTCATGCCCATGAAAACTCGGGACGCATCATCATCTTGTGTTACTGATGGATGGGAAATATTAAGCACACTTATGTATATCTGGTTAGCTGATTATTGAGCCACTTTGGTTATCATTAATGATGGGTTGTCATTATGATAAAAAGGAAGGAATGTTAATCCTGGCTAACTTGGACCAGCTAGGACTTCAAAATGGGGTTACGTTTCAGGGTTGCTGGGAGATTTGGTCAAATTGGAATTACTGTCTGCAGAGCTGGGACAGGCTACAAACAGGTGCCAGGGTGTCTGGAGCTTTGATACAATTTGCAAGCAAAGAATGGGAAGCTCTGCAAACCCTGTTAAGCTGGTGCAAAAAGCATAGAATGGATTGGATGGCTGCAAACCTGACATACACCTTGTAAATAGTTGTAAATAATGTTGCAGAGGCTGACTTTGCCAACTGTTAATTGGATGAGATGCTGAGCCTTGTCTGGGTTTTCTGTTAATCAGAGTAAATGTTTCCAAGTTGACTTCAACTCGAAGTCCGGTTGTGAATACAATGTATTGAATTGTTCTATCATTGGGTTAAGGAAATGCCTGTTATGTGTGGGCTTAATCGATATCTGTAATTGGGTGATTAAGAGACCACCCCCATGAGGTTCGGCCCCTCGAGGTCCCGGGACATATAAAAGTCTGTGATCACGAGGCTCAGCGTCAATCTTCTGGAAGAGCGCTCAGGACCGTGTACCTTCTGATGTGCCTCTGTCTGAGCGAGGCCTAGAGGGCTTGAACAGGCAGACGCGAGGATCGAACCCACGGTGGGATAGGTACAGTGTGTGATCTGTGACGTGCTTTTGGTAAAATAAAATGTTGTTGTTTCAGTGTTTTTCCTGAAACTAGATTGGGGGGAAGCTTATAAACGAGCAATTATCACGTGGACGCGCTCCTCCCAGAACAATAAATCTGAGCAGAGCTCCTTGATGACTTGGTGAACAAGGTATTTGGTGCTAAACCCTTCAGTTCTGCAGAATGGTCCCCCAAGTATGCTGGAAACCATTTTATGATTTGCAAGTTAGTTTAAAGTGGAGCATTAGATCTGGAGAATGGCCATTGTGAGTCACTTATGGTTGTGACAAAGTGCTTGAAATGGCAAATTGTGACAGTCTTTAAAGCAAGCAGTATGCTCTGAGCATATTGAGTGATTGATGTTCAGCAGTTTACAAACAGGTATAGTGTGATTCATCCCTTGAATAAAGCTTTTTGCCAACTTTTGGGTAGAAATATGGGAGGTTCTACCTCCAGCACAAGCTTCAATCTTAAAAACCAAATGAGAAGAACAAAAAAAAAATTAAAATACAATTACAATACAGTACAATTTATTTGTTGTCATTTGAACCTCATTGAAATTTGGTTTCTGCAGTCATACAAACAAGAAAAGAACCAAGACACAACACAATTTACACAAACATCCATCACAGTGAATCTCCTCCTCACTGTGATGGTCTTATCTCTCCCCTGCTCTCCCCATTCTCCTCCCGATGTTAAAGTCAAAGCTCCCGGCGGGCGATGGTAAGTAAGTCCTGCAGCCATTACGTCCGCGGTCTTGATGTTGGAGGCCCTGGCGGGCGCTAGCATATCCCGCGACCATCAAAGCCGCGCGGGGTGATGTAAGGCCCTGCTCCGGGTCATTCTCAACCCCGCAACTCGGGCGGGAGAAGTTGCCGCCACAGGAGCTCCAAAAAGCGGTCTCCCGCCAGCGACCCGCGAGCTCCCGATGTCACTGTCCACCGGAACTACGGCTGGAGCCACCGAATCTTCGGGGTCGGGCTGCAGCAGCTCTCCACGCACCGAAGCCGGCCAGCCCCACGATGGTAAGTAGTCCGCAGCCCCACAGGCTCTGCGACTGGAGCCCCCAGGTCATTCCGGTTGGAGGCGGCTCCACGGTGCTAGGCCCCAACGACAACGGAGACCCGACAGGGAAAAGGTCTGGGTCCTCCGTACAGGGAAAGTATTTTAAAAGTTTCCCCCACCCGTCTACACATACCCAGCTAAAAAAACACTATAACGACACTCAAACGAGACAAAAACATTTAAAAAGAAAAATGGACTGCAGAGGTCGCTGCGACGCGAGTCGCGCCTCCCACCCGAGATTGCCCATTTCCTTGCAAAATATGCTGTACCCCCTCTAATTAAACAGGGCACAATTTATTTCCCACATGCCTACAATTTTTATCTTGATCTACCATATTAGTAATCCTCCAGAAAATTGTTTTCTCTTCTAACATCATATGCTTGGAACTGAGGAAATTGAAAACCCAGCCTTCATGGGCAAGAGAAGAATCCCACATGTGTTTTGTTGCTTCATCTATTGAATATTTTGGACAGCATCTAACCATAAAGGTCATATACCTTCAACTGTATACACACACTCTGCACCAGCGGTCACCAACCTATGGCTTCCGGGCCGAATACGGCCTGTAATATACTTTATATCAACGGGTCGATGGTTGAAAGGGTCAAGAGCTTCAAATTCCTGGGCGTGCACATCTGTGAAGATCTTTCCTGGTCCGAGAACACAGATGCAATTATTAAGAAAGCTCATCAGCGCCTCTACTTCCTGAGAAGATTACGGAGAGTCGGTCTGTCAAGGAGGACTCTCTCTAACTTCTACAGGTGCACAGTACAGAGCTTGCTGGCCGGTTGCATCGTGGCTTGGTTCGGCAACTTGAGTGCCCTGGAGAGGAAAAGACTACAAAAAGTAGTAAACACTGCCCAGTCCATCATCGGCTCTGACTTTCCTTCCATCGAGGGGATCTACCACAGTCGCTGCCTCAAAAAGGCTGGCAACATCATCAAGGACCCACACCATCCTGGCCACACACTCATCTTCCTGCTATCTTTGGGTAGAAGGTACAGGAGCCTGAGAACTGCAATGACCCGGTTCAGGAATAGCTACTTCCCCACAGCCATCAGGCTATTAAACCTGGCTCGGACAAAACTCTGAACATTAATACCCCTCCATCTGTTATTTGCACTTTATTAATTTATTAATTAATGTGTGTATTTAAGTATATAATTGTAGTCAATGCCTACTATGTTCTGTTGTGCTATGCAAAGAAAGAATTTCATTGTCCTGTCAGGGACACATGACAATAAACTCTATTGACTTTGACTTTAACCCGAAATCATCCGGCCCGCAGGCGGATTTTATTTCCCCATAATCATCCGGCCCGCCCCGAGCGCGACCGAGCGCTGGCTGTACTGCATCCTGCGCAAAGCAGCCGGCACATCCACGCACTTTCTGTGAACACGTTTAAGAAAGAACTGCAGATGCTGGAAAAATCTAAGGTAGACAAAAATGCTCAAAAAAGAAACTCAGCGGGTGAGACATGCAAGGATTTCATGAGGCTGCCTCACCAGCTGAATTTCTTCAGCATTTTTGTGCAGATGAGATGTGGGCGGGATCCATGTGTACACGTGATAGATGTCAAGTCAAGTTTTATTCGTCACTTGCACATAAATGCAAGTGAAATGAATTTGCCAGCAGCGGTACAATAAAAAAAGAACAATAAAATACACAATAAAAATTTAACACAAACATCCACCACAGCATTCATCACTGTGGTGGAAGGCACAAAATTTGGCCAGTCTTCCTCCATTTTCTCACCATCCGCTCACAGACATGCGTCCTGGCCCCCATGTAGAACAAGGTTGCCGACCCCTGCTCTACACACTTATTGTTTTTAAATCTACTACTATGCCAACTCTCATTGGCAGCAATCTGTTCAGAGACCTCTAACAGCTAGGTATGAGGTGAAGCAGAAACACAATAAATTTATTTTCCTCCACATAGAGTTAAAACCACGTAGAAACAATGTAAATAGTTGTCTAATAAAACAGACGTTCCATTCCATTATCATATGGCACCACAACGTTTCCAAGTACTGCACATAGTGCCATGGAATAGAATTATAACACATTCATTTTTACTGAGAAAGTTATGTTTTAACTTAATTGCTAAGGACATTTTTAACTTGTAAAACACTCACCTCCAGTTGCAGAAAGAGTTCTGGAGGAAAAAACAAACAAAATGTTTACATCAATAACATGCACTTTTAAGTTGTTAACTGGTGTGTCTAAATCAGTTCTTCTTAAACTGGTGAATGGTTCACCCAAGGGAGAATTACATTATTTTGGGGTGAATTACAACTAGAGGGGTGAATGACAATTTACTCAGATATTTATATATTTGTTTCTATACTTAAAAAAGGCATGTCATTAAAGTGGTTCGTAAACTCTTATTGTTTTACCAGCAGTGGAGCTGGAAATTTGATATGCGTTTTTCTCTCTACCTATGGTTGTCTAATTTCAAAGTAGCATGATATTTCCCAAATTTACTATAATGTAACCTTTTAGGGTAGACCAGATGAGCTAGTGGGATCATAAATTTATAAATGGCAACACTGGAGGATCGCCGTAGGCACCGTTGAACTATAAAGGGCTAGTCCCACTTGGGTGTTATTTGCACGTCATTTACGCGTCCGATGCGCGCGTAACACGTGCATGGCATGCATTACGCACGCATGGCGTGTGATGAGACGTGGTGGCGTAGGCAGCGTCACGCGGTAGCATGCGGTGCCCCGGTATTTTGGGATTCTCATAATCCTCGCACGCCACCTGCGACGTGCAAATGACACTCAAGTGGGACATGCCCTTAACTTCACTACGTGTAGCAATTTAGCTACCAAAGTTGATATTTGGTGGTATTGTGAGCTTTCGTTGGGGAGAGTTATAGAAAGTTATATTAGTTGGATACTAATATATTAAATCACATACTACAAGGTTGTTTGACCTAAATTTCCAAGACAAAAACTGCAGTAATGAAAGCCCGAAACGGTAGGATGGGGCTGAAGCCCAGTGTTTTGACGTTGGAATGTTTTTTTATCATTCTAATTGAATGATTTTACAACTCCAGTGGTAATTAAACTTCTTTTTTATTCCTAGTTTTCTTTATATATTTTTAGGTTGTTTAAAAAGTTGAATAAAATAAACACTTAAGAAATGAGTTAATTTACGTTTTTTGCTCACGTGACAAAATTAATTATATATAAAATTATACACAACGGAGAATAAGAGGAAAATTACCAATAACATAAGAAAATGTAGTCGAGGGTGAATGAAATGTTGTGATAAAGACTCAAGGGTGAATTACACTGAAATAGTTTAAGAAGCACTGGTCTAAATCATGCAATGTGAAATTCTAATGTTTTCCAACTTTACTTTAAAAAAAAATCATACAAAAGAATATTTAAAAATAACAGCTACGTTTATTCTCAATTCACTGTTTATGCAAAAGAACATAAAATAAGGAAAGACGAGTAATGGGGTTGTCCCACTGCGGCGACCTAATTGGCGAGTTTATAGAATACTAATAGAAGAGTTTAGGAGAGTTTGAAAAAGTGTCATGTTGAAGACCTCCTTCGATCTCCTTCGACTAGCTTCGGAAAAATTGGAAACCGAATAGTGGAGAGTGAAGACGACCTCCTTCGACTACGTTGAAGACTATCTACTACTACCTTCGACTACCCTGGATTACCTACGAATAGCCGACCTACTCCGACCTACTTCTACAAAACCTACGAGTAAAAAAAAATTTTCCATGGCATTTTTCAGCATGTTGAAAAATACGCTGCGACCCAGCTGAGGCCTCGAGTACGCGGGGACTACGCTCGAGCATGAAGGAGAGTTACAAAGACCTCCTAGGACCTCGTGTCGACCATGCTGCGAGTATGAGTCGAGGGCAAACTCTTCTAAACTCAATTAGGTCGCCAATTAGGTCGCCGCCGTGTGGCAGCCCCTTTAAATGTGAAACCAGAGGAAGAAATATAGGTTGAAGGGGACAACCTTACATCTCTAGCTTTTGTCCAACTATCTGCAAATTTAAAAAATCCCTCACTTGTATCCACCTGTCACTTGCCTTGCTTTGTCCTGTCCCACCTCTTTTCCAGATTTCTTCTCCCTACTACAATCAGATGAATAAAGGTTCCAATCCAAAACGTTGCCTAACCATATCCTCCAGGGATGCTGCCTGACCCTCTGCGTTACTTCAGAACTTTGTGGGGTTTTTTTTAATAAACCAGCATCTGCAGTTGGCATCATTATTAACATTCATTAACTAATCACTCAAAACATTATTTTCTAAATCTACCATGCCACAATAAATTAATGGCATATTTTTTGTTATTATGATTAAAGTATATAAAACACTTCATGTCTTTTGAGCCAACGCCATTTTTTAAAGACACTATTGGTGTTAACTCTGTTTATAGCAAAATAAAATATAAATTTAACCAAAAAAGTCAAAAATATTTGCGAGTAGCCAAAATTAAGCTTAGCTATGACAAGATCAAGCTATTTTCTAATATTGTTAAACCAAATGGCTGAGATCCATTGTTGTGGAATATTACTGAATTCTATAATCTATAGCTGCAGAAGATATTGTGGAAACAATCAAACAAAGAGTTTTAATCTTAAAGACATTACAAACTAAAATTAACCTGCATTTCGTATTCTTTCTTTGTACTGCTGATCTAATTTCTTCATCCTTTTCTGATATTCTTGCAAGGTACCTATAATACAAATATATATTACTTCAAACAAATGGTTGCATTAGGAATTATATTTTAACACAACAAATGGAGGATGTAGAAATCCTTTGTAAATCATTAGCTAAATGAATATGGATGCAATGTCATTTGCCATTTTACGCCACCACTCAATGACATACGTTCTGTAATTGTTTTAGCCATTCACTACAAGATTTGAAAACATGGTACTTACCTTCCTGTAACTGTTGTAGCTGTCTCTTAAGAGATGTTAATTTCTCCTGGTACATCCTTTGAATAAAATTAAGGAAACAAATTAATGTCTACACAATTAAAACATCTGGTGTAACCTTGTTCTGGATAACGTGTACTTGCAACAAATATGGTAATGCTGACTATTTTTAGAATGTCATTGTATTATTTCTGAAATGCACATTAATATACAAATGTATATGGACAGGACAGATTTGTTTTAAATTAATCATGAAAATGCCAATGTCAAGGCTGTATATTAACCTCTACCTGGTTGGAGAGATACCTTAGAATGGCTGGCAAGGATATAGGGATAAATCACTGTGATGTGGAACAGAAGTTACCGTCAGATGAACTTTTACAATTTATGCCACATGCTCATGTATTACAATGTTCAAACAATCAAAGTCTGAAGATGGGCCCCGACCCGATACATCACCAATCCATGTTCTCCAAAGATGCTGCCTGACCCGCTGAATTACTCCTGCACATAATTATTTTTAGTAAACCTGCATCTGCAGTTCCTTGTGTCCAAAGTTCTCAAATTGTTTGGATAGGAATTGAACCTAAACTCAGAAATATTAGACCAGTTCACTGGAGTATTAGTGTAGTGAAAATATTAAGATTATCATGATCTTCCATCTTCATGAAAACTTTCATCCTCGCAACACTTTTTCTAATTGTGCTCAAAGTTCCTGCACAATCCTATATTGGTCCAGTTTGTGGAGACTCACTTCAGGTCAAGTTCCAAAATATTCATAACTCAAGTTGGCAAGTAGGTAGTACACATTTCAGATATTAATCTCTTGAAATAGTTCATATCTAAAAGTTTTTTTTTTTAAATGGTTCACGTATATTGTATGTAACCTACAGATTAGCCTGTGTCCAATACAAGCTAATTTAGAAGTAGTCAGAAACTTAAGCCAAATCACTTTGTTTGTACTTTTCACTCTGGATTAAAAAACTCAATTAAGTTTCCCATTCCACTTAAAACAATGTTGAAAAGTTCATTGGAAGTAACTTTCATTACTTTCACTGCAATTTTGACAGTACAACATTCTCTCACTGCTGCCAAGATTTCTGTGCTCAAATGCTATTTAAACACACTACCTTCAGGCTCAGAGAGAGGCTTCTTGTTTTCTATTGACTGGGATGTTAAACCAGGTTGATTAAAAATAACACATGGGCACTATTGAGGCGAGTTAAGATGTCTTGCCACACATTTAACAACTAAAATTATTTGGTCATTGGTATGATTGTTAAAGAGTACATATGGGCAACATTGTGTACAGCAGTATAACAAGCTCCCACATACAGTCGTTTTATATATATCACATCTTCTGAAAAATATTTTGTAAGATCTGTTGAAAAGACTATGTAAATTAATTTCCTAATTCTCTCTCTTCTCATAAAAACAGGATTTGCATTGGAAAACATTTTTAGAAACCATTTAAAAAAAAAGTTATCAAGATATATGTTGAGGACTAAGCAGGAATTAATTCAAGCGGCAAATTGGAAAGGCCATAAGGGGCCATGACATGTCCTGGGCGAGTCAGATTAAAGAAAATCCTGAGGCTATTCACCTATATATTAAAAATAAGAGAGTAACCAAGAAAGTAAGATCGCTCAAGAATCAACAAGAGAATTTATGCCTAGAGTCAGAACATACTGTCTCTAGGCAATCAAGATACTAAATGAGAACTTTGCAATTGTATTTACCATGTAGGAAAGGTACAAAATGAATATGTTGCACCTGTAGTCACCAAGGAGGAGGACATGGGTGGGCAGTTGGGATAAGAGTTAGATCTGAGGCAGATCTGATATGAGTTATGACAAACACAGATAGGGTACAGTCAGCGACTAGGGGGTAAAGCTCTAAGATGTGCGGGGCAAAGTTTAAGGCGATGTGCCGGGCAAGAGAAAAAAAACAGGTGGTGCTTGGAACGCCTGCCAATTTGGTGGTGGAAGCAGATACAATAGTGGCATTTAAGATGCTTTTAGATAAGCACTGCATATGCAGGGAATGGAATGAAATGGATTGTCTGCTGCCATTATGATAGGCATGAACATTGTGGTGGACCAAAGTGGTCTACCTGCGCTGTACTGTTCAATATTTAATACCATTTTAATTAGAAAACAATACCATTAGTTAGAGAAGGATTGAAAAAACCTAACGCACTGAACAAATTGATATGAAAGCAGATCTTAAATTATCAACACTGGCCTTGGAGAAATTACAATGCAATTTGGAGAAATGTTTAATGTCCATTTTAATATCCACTACTCAAAATTCAACTTAAAATGTTATCATTTTTCTTTCCACTGGCACTTAATCACCTGTTCAGTATTTCAGGCATTTTGTTGTTATTTCAGATATCTAATCCTCACAATGTTTTGATTTTGTATTATTGGTTCCTTTCAAGTGGTACAATAAGATAACATACTAGGAATTTGTAGTGAAGTGCCGTTATATTTCAAAAACAAGTACTAAAATTATGGTGTTGGGCTATTTGCAATGCACATCTGTTCTGTAAAAAAAAAATTACACTTGTAAATGGTTTGCTGCACAATGTGATTTTACCAGCAACTTGGAAATCAAGGCAGATTAGGTAATCTTGTCACCTGAACACTAGTGTTCATGTTCTTGCCTAGAATACATTCTGATGTCCATGTCTTATATTTTTCCAACAGAACTAGGTTTGAGGATGAGCTTTTGATTTGGGACATAAACCGCCTTTCAGATTCAACACCAAGTTCAGTAGAGATACAACAGACGGCAGACGCTGTAAACTGGAGCAAAAAGCTACCCCCTGATGCAGGGTTAAAATGTCAACTATCCCTTTGCTGCCACAGATGCTACTTGGCCTGCTGAGCTCCTTAAGCAGTTTGTTTTTTGCTCACTGAGTTCAGTTGTTCCAACTATTCCCTCAGATGATATTCTGTACTCTGATATTTTGATTATATTATTCTGATATTTTGTTGACAATGATTCTGGCAAGCATTTAAAAAAGCTCTCCAAGCCAATTTTATTTGTCCTTCATCTCCCCCTTCTCCATCAATTTTTGCCATGCACCACCATCTGATAATTAATTCCGACTGTTGCCACCATATCACAGACCTTCCAATTATAATTCTCTCCCACCATCCCTCTGAATGTAACTTCTAAACTGGCGAAGGGTTGCTGTTATTAGCTTTGATTATTTTTTCCTCTCAGATTTATCTTCCACTGATAATTTCCAAGATCGAGACACAAAATGCTGGAGTAACAGAGGGACAGGCAGGAGAGAAGGATTGGGTATCGTTTCGGGGCGAGACCCTTCTTCTCAACCCGAAACGTCACCTATTCCTTCTCTCCAGAGATGGTGCCTGCCCCGCTGAGTTATTCCAGCATTTTGTGTCTACCTTCGATTTAAACCAGCATCTGCAGTTCTTTCCTACACATTTCCAGGATCTTATGGCTCTATTTGTAGCATCTGCAGTACTTAACATTGTTTTAAACATTTGTCATCAGTTGGACAAAACATGTAACTAAAAATCTCAGAGAAATACCATTAACCAGTACATTAAACATAGCCCAAATACAGAAAGCATTAAAGGGAAAATTACAGAACTCAGTATTAACAAAAAAAAATTCACTGATTCCTTGCAAAAAAATATTGCAAAACAAGTTTTAAACAGGTTTAAACGCTGACCGAAACAAAATAATTTTTGAAATACATTATCAAAGAAACAAAAATGCTTGGCATCAATATCTACTGATTAGAAGATTTCAAACTACATTCCATTAAAAAGATATGTTCTTCCACTCTCCCTAAATTCAACAGTGACATACCAATAATTTGATCTCTTGAACAAGGCATTCTACAATGCCCTCCATAATGTTTGGAACAAAGACCAATCATTTATTTATTTGCCTCTGTTGTCCACAATTTGAGATTTGTAATAGAAAAAAAATCACATGTGATTAAAGTGCACATTGTCAGAATTTAATAAAGGCCATTTTTATACATTTTGGTTTTACCCTGTAGAAATTACAGCAGGCTTTATACATAGTTCCCCACATTTCAGGGCACCATAATGTTTGGGACAGCAATGTCATGTAAATGAAATAGTCATGTTTACTATTTTGTTGCATATCCTTTGCATGCAATGACTCCTTGAAGTCTGCGATTCATGTACATCACCAGTTGCTGGGCATCTTCTCTGGTGATGCTCCGTCAGGCCTGTACTGCAGCCATCTTTAGCTTATGCTTGTTTTGGGGGCTAGTCCCCTTAGGTTTTCTCTTCAGCATATAAAAGGCACGCTCAATTGGGTTCAGATCGGGTGATTGACTTGGCCACTCAAGAATTAACCATTTTTTTACTTTGAGAAACTCCCTTGCTGCTTTAGCAGTATGTCTGGGATCATTGGTACACAAAATGCTGTAGAAACTCAGCGGGTGCAGCAGCATCTATGGAGCGAAGGAGATAGGCAATGTTTCAGGCCGAAACCCTTCTTCAGACTGATGGGGGGTGGAGGGAGGCTGGGGGAAGAAAGGAAGAAGGAGGAGGAGGAGCTCGAGGGCTGAGGGAGAGGTTGGAAGGGGAGGAGACAGTAAGGGGTAACTGAATTGAGAGAATTCGATGTTCATGCCAAGAGGATGCAGACTCCCCAAGCGGAATATGAGGAGCTGTTGCTCACTCTGGCCGTGGAGGAGGCCCAGGACAGAGAGGTCGGATACGGAATGGGAGGGGGAGTTGAAGTGCTGAGCCACCGGGTTGGTTATTGCGGACCGAGCGGAGGTGTTTCGGTGAAACGATCGCCAAGCCTCCGCTTGGTCTCACCGATATAGATCAGTTGGCATCTAGAGCAGTGGATGCAATAAATGAGGTTGGAGGAGGTGCAGGTGAACCTCTGTCGGACCTGGAACGACTGCTTGGGTCCTTGAATGGAGTGGCGGGGGGAGGTAAAGCGACACGTGCTAGAGGAGTATTAAGAATGTAAAAAGAATCTTAAGAAATAAATTAGAAAGGCTAAAAGAAGATATGAGGTTGCTTTGGCAAGACAGGTGAAAGTAAATCCAAAGGGTTTCTGCAGCTATATTAATAGCAAAAGGATATCGAGGGATAAAATTGGACCATTAGAGAGCCAGAATGGACAGCTATCTGCAGCGCCAAAAGAGATGGGGGAGATATTGAACAATTTATTTTCTTCGGTATTCACCAAGGAGAAGGATATTGAACTCTGTGAGGTAAGGGAAAAAAATTAGAGTAGCTATGGAAACTATGAGATTCAAAGAGGAGGAAATACTGACACTTTTGAAAAATATAAAAGTGAATAAGTCTCCAGGTCCTGACAGGATATTCCCTAGGACATTGAGGGAAGTTAGTGTAGAAATAGCAGGAGCTATGACGGAAATATTTCAAATGTCATTAGAAACTGGAATAGTGCCGGAGGATTGGCGTACTGAGCATGTTGTTCCATTGTTTAAAAAGGGTTCAAAGAATATACCTAGCAACTATAGACCTGTTAGTTTGACGTCAGTGGTGGGCAAATTAATGGAAAGGATCCAGAGATAATATATATAAGCATCTGGATAAACAGGGTCTGATCAGGAACAGTCAACATGGATTTGTGCCTGGAATGTCATTGTGAGATACGCTTTATGCTCACAATTAATGCTCAAAGACTATATCCTGGAAGCAAGAGATTCTTTATTTTACGAGTCTGCAGACCGGGTGCCTCTCCAATTCGAGACACACCGCAGCCAAAGAAATCATCCCCCTTTATACACAGAATCTTACATTCAATCTCCCCTCCGGACCCTTCTCCAATCAGGGTCGGAGGTGCACAATCTGTAGGTACATCCCACCGTACATCCCCTCGCACCTCCCATATCATACATTGCATGTTCAAACATGTTCATGGTAATGAGCAATTTCTTGACCAGGGGTGTGTTGTAATATTCATTTATTCTATTAAGCATGCTCAGTTGCTCATGACCTGCCCTAGTTTTACTCACCTCCTAGTGAACCCTCTCAGTTCTCCTATATCAGTACTAAAGCTAAGCTATAGTGACAAGGGTCCCATCTATCACTCCATTCCATTGATAGGGATCTCTCTACATCACTCCCTTCTACCGCTATACAATGCTATTACTTCTTACTCAAGGACTCAAGGATAGGTCTGGCAACCTTCAGACACAGCTGTGTCAGAATCCTCTCTCCAGCCCCTCTCAGTTCGAATTCTCTTTAAAACTCCTTACTTTAATGAGGTTTAATCACTTTATCCCTCACATCATGTTTGACAAACCTTCTTGAATTTTTTGAAGAGGTTACTAGGGAAATTGATGATTATAAAGCAGTGGATGTTGTCTATATGGATTTCAGTAAGGCCTTTGACAAGGCTCCCCATGGTAGGTTGGTTAAGAAGGTTCAATCTTTGGGTGTTAATGGCAGAGTAGCAAGATGGATTCAACAGTGGCTGAATGGGAGATGTCAGAGAGTAATGGTGGATGGCTGTTTGTCAGGTTGGAAGCCGGTGACCAGTGGGGTGCCTCAGGGATCTGTGTTGGATCCACTGCTGTTTTACATGAACATCAATGATCTGGATGATGGGGTGGAAAATTGGATAAGTAAGTATGCAGATGATACTAAGATAGGTGGTGTTGTGTATAATGAAGTAGATTTTCAAAGTCTACAGAGAGATTTGGGCCATTTGGAAAAGTGGGCTGAAAGATGGCAGATGGAGTTTAATGCTGATAAGTGTGAAGTGCTACATCTTGGCAGGACAAATCAAAATAGGACGTACATGGTAAATGGTAGGGAATTGAGGAATGCTGTGGAACAGAGGGATCTAGGAATAACTATGCATAGTTCCCTGAAGGTGGAATCGCATGTAGATAGGGTGGTAAAGAAAGCTTTTGGTGTGCTGGCCTTTATAAATCAGAGCATTGAATATAGGAGTAGGGAAGTAATGTTAAAATTGTACAGGTATTGGTAAGACCAATTCATGAGTATGGTGTACAATTTTGGTCGCCTAATTAAAGGAAGGATGTCAACAAAATAGAGAGAGTACAGAGGAGATTAACTAGAATGTTGCCTGGGTTCCAGCAACTAAGTTACAGAGAAAGGTTGAACAAGTTAGGTCTTTATTCTTTGTAGTGCAGAAGGTTAAGGGGGGACTTGATTGAGGTCTTTAAAATGATGAAAGGGATAGACAGAGTTGACGTGGATAAGCTTTTCCCATTGAGGGTAGGGAAGATTCAAACAAGAGGGCATGACATGAGAATTAAGGGACAGAGGTTTAGGGGTAACATGAGGGGGAACTTCTTTACTCAGAGAGTGGTGGCTGTGTGGAATGAGCTTCCAGCAGAAGTGGTGGAGGCAGGATCGATTTTAACATTTAAAAGTAAAGTGGATAGGTATATGGACGGGAGGGGAATGGAGGGGTATGGTCTGAGTGCAGGTAGATGGGACAAGGTGAAAATAAATGGTCAGCACAGACTGGAAGGGCCGAGAGGGCCTGTTTCCGTGCTGTAATTGTTATATGGTTATATGTAGAATCTCTTGCGGTTGCAAGGGAAAGTGCCCGGGAAAGGGGTTGAGCGGGAGGGAAGGGAAGAATTGACAAGGGAGTTGCGGAGGGAGCGGTCTTTACGGAAGGCAGACGGGGGGGAGATGGGAAGATGTGGCGAGTGGTGGGGTCACGTTGGAGGTGGCGAAACTGGCGGAGGACTATGTGTTGTATGTGCCGGCTGGTGGAGTGAAAGGTGAGGACCAGGGGGACTCTGCCCTTGTTGCGAGTGGGGGGGGGGAGATGGGGAGAGAGGGCAGTGTTACGGGGTATGGAGGAGACCCTGGTGCGAGCCTCATCTATAGTGGGGGAGGGGAATCCCCGTTCTCTGAAGAATGAGGACATTTGTGATGACCTGGTGTGGAACACCTCATCCTGGGAGCAGATGCGGCGTAGACGGAGGAATTGGGAATAGGGGCTGGAATCCTTTACAGGAAGCAGGGTGGGAGGAAGAGTAGTCCAGGTAGCCGTGGGAGTCAGTGGGTTTATAGTGGATGTCGGTCAGAAGTGTATCCTCTGCGATGGAGATAGTGAGGTCAAGGAATGGTAGGGAAGCGTCGGAAATGGTCCAGGTGTATTTGAGTGTATTGGAAGTTGGTGGTGAAACGGATGAAGTCAGTCAGTTGTGTGTAGGTGCAGGAAGTGACACCAAAGCAGTCGTCGATGTAACGGAGGCAGGGGTCGGGGATGGGGCCGTTTGGGATCATTGTCTTGCTGTAGAATAAACCGCAGGTCAATGAGTTTTGCGGCATTTGTTTGAACTTGAGCAGATAGGATGTGTCTATGCACTTCAGAATTAATTATACTGCTACCATCAGCAGTTGTATCATCAATGACGATAAGTGAGCCAGCACCTTCAGCATCCATACATGCCCAGGCCATAACACCTCCACCACCATGTTTCACAGATGAGGTGGTATGCTTTGGATCTTGAGCAGTTTCTTCTCTCTTTCCTCCATACCTTACTCTTGGCATCACTCTGATATAGGTTAATCTTCATATCATCTATCCACAAAACCTTTTTCCAGAACTGTGGTTGGTCTTTTAAGCAGGACTGTGGAGTCCACTCCGACTCCTTGATTTATTCTGTATCCGACTCCGACCCCTAACCCCTGTTACTAACAGGCAACATCTCTGGAGAGAAGGAAGAAGATAGATGAAGCCAAGTGGGGGAAGGGGAGGGTAAAGATGGAGAAATCTGAGAAGGATGGTAATAAATGGGAACTATTGAGGGAGAGATGAAGGGTACAATAGTGTCATATGAGGACACATCAAGTAAGAATGATGGGTAGGCCATTTAGGACTGAGACGAGGAAAACATTTTTCACCGAGAGAGTTGTGAATCTGTAGAATTCTCTGCCACAGAAGGCATTGCAGGCCAATTCACTGGATGTAGAGAGTTAGATATAGCTCTTAGGGCTAACAAAATTAATGGATATGGGGAGAAAGCAGGAACGGGGTTCTAATTTTGGATGATCAGCTTGGATCGTATTGAATGGCGGTGCTGGCTCGAAGTGCCGAATGCCTACTCCTGCACCAATTTTCTATGTTTCCATGAGTGAAGATTGTCGGTAGCAGATGGATTAAAACTAGAGTGGGAGAAGTGAAGCGCCCGTCCCACTTTCACGACTTAATTTAAAACCTCTGCCGAGTTTAAAGGACTTTTTTTTTAAAGTCCTTTAAGAGTCGTGGTAATCTACAAACACCTACGACCTTCCATGACTACGTTCACAAACTCCTACGAGTATGTCTACGAATTCCCACAACTATTTCGATGCCCTCCTTACGAGTAAAAAGTTGCAATTTCTTTCATCCCAACCATTAAATGGGAAAGGGAAGCTATGGGATGAACGGCAAGGACCAGGGAAACTATGATTATATTTTTAACAAATGACACGTGGCCGTAGTAGTGAGTCTAAGAAAGAAAGCGGTCATTCAAAGAGTAGTAGAAAACATGGGTGGGTGGATAGGGGTAGATGTTGTCTGATCTGCCGAGTTACTCGAGCACTGCATGTTTTTTTTAAACATTCTGGTGTAGACCTTATGCACCTTCTCAGAAATCTCTACATCTTGCCTCTATTGTGGCAACAATTGAACAGAATACCCCAAATGTAATAGAACGAAAAAGTTTTGCACAGCTGCAACACAGTTTGCCAACTTTTATACTCAATGCCCTGACCGATGAAGGCAAGCATGCCGTACCTCATTATCTACTTGCGTGGCTATTTTCAGTAAGCTATGGACATGCATCCAAACATCCCTTTGTACATCAACGTCCCAAGAGCCCAGCCATTTACTATATCCCTTATATTTGATCTCTCAAAATGCAATTAAAATGCAATTAAACTCCGATTAATTACCCTCTGCCATTTCTCCACCCATATCTGTAACTGATCTATATTCTGCTTTGTTCTTCCACTGCCCCTCAATCCAAAATCCACCAATTTCATTTCAGGTCGGTATTGCAGCTGAAGAAAAGGGACTACATGTGAGAGGAGCTGGCCAAAATTGACTGGAAAGGGACCCTAGCAGGAATGACGGTGGAACAGCAATGGCAGAAATTTCTGGGAATAATTCAGAAGATGCAGGATCTTTTCATTCCAAGAGGAAGAAAGATTCCAGGGGAAGAAAGAGGCGACCGTGGCTGACAAGAAATGTCAAGGACAGTATAAAACTAAAAGAGAACATTGCAAACATTAGTGGGAAGCCAGAGGATTGGGAAGCTTCGGAGGTGCAAAGGGACTTGGGAATGCCGGTGCAGGATTCTCAACAAGTTAATCTGCAAGTCGAATCGATAGTAAAGAAACCAAACACAATACTGGCATTTATTTTGAGGTTCTATAAGGCGCCGGTCAGGCCGCATTTGGAATATTGTGAGCAGTTTTGGGCATCATATCTGAGGATGTGCTGGCTCTGGAGAGGATCCAGACGGGGTTTATAAGAATGATCCCAGGAATGAGTAGGTTAACATATGATGAATGTTTAACGGCACTGGCCCTATACTCGCTGGAATTTAGAAGAATGAGGGAGGACCTCATTGAAACCAGGCACGTGCCGTCAGGGTAGGCAAGGTAAGCAGTGCCTACCCGGACTAAAATTTATAAAATAGTAATTTTTTATATAAAATATATATAAAACATATATAAAATGGTCATAAATAGTAAAGGCATGGGAAAATTATGCTTCCCTAAGATCGATCTCTTAGGGAGGCCTAATTTCCCCGTGCCTTTCATCCGCAGTACATTTAAAACGCGAAAGTATGTGCTGCTCACATGCCGTCAACGATTCTTCAAACCATCAGTGGCAACGGTCCATAAAGGCAGCTGAAATTCTGCCTTTACACCGTGGACTGTGTGCTGCGCTGCGTACTGCGCATGCGCACTAACCTACTGCACATGCGCAAGTTTCTTGGCGGATTTTTCAAAGATGGATAGTGATTACCTGAAGAGTTTCTCTGAGCAAACTTACGAGGAAAAGGCCAATATAATAAAAAATGGCAGACCAATGCCGGATCTTAAAGAACTTCAACAGCGCAAAGGAACAAAAATAATTAGAACATTTAAAACAGCTTGGTACAACAGGAAACAAAGAGAGAAGAACGGATTTTGTGTACAAATAATATGGTAAGTACATTTCTTTGAGCTATGTTTTTAAATACTTTATTAAGAGATAGGACCTATTAAAGACAAATTACGATTAAAGTCGAGAGAATAACCTGCGCATGCGTGGTTTCCAAGATTTTTTAAAGCCGACTGACAGCTCACCGGGGAGAGAACAATCTGCGCATGTGCGGTTTTCAAGATTTTTAAAAGCCACTGCCTACCCCGACTAATTAATCATGGCACATGCCTGATTGAAACGTACAGAATAGTGAAAGGCTTGGATAGAGTGGATATAGAGAGGATGTTTCCACTAGTGGGAGAGTCTAGGACTAGAGGTCACTGCCTCAGAATTAAACAACATTCTTTTAGGAAGGAGATGAGGAGGAATTTCTTTAGTCTGTGGGTGGTGAATCTGTGGAATTAAGGCTGTGGAAAGAAGGCTGTGGACGCAAAATCAGTGGATATATTTAAGGCAGAGATAGATTCTTGATTAATACGGGTGTCAGAGGTTATGGGAAGAAGGCAGGAGAATGGGGTTAGGAGGGAGAGATAGATCAGCCATGATTGAATGGCAGAGTAGACTTGTTGGGCCGAATGGCCTAATACTGCTCCTATCACTTATGAACTAATGAGACTATCTATATTTTCATGCAAATCATACACTTGCAAACATAAGTCACAAACCTACTGCATTAAAAATACCTTTGCCAATTCATCCTCTCCATTGGATCCAATTTACCAAGTCACTATGGATCTCATTCGAATTAATCTTCTGGACCAGCCTAAACAGGTCTTACCTCAATTTTTATTCCCGGGGTTTGTCCTTTTCTGTCACCATGTTATATTCTGTCAAGCCACCTTCCTTCAGACCAAACTACAAATGTTCAGTGATTCTTTTCTGCTTAAACCAATTATTTATTTATACAGCCACTCTGTATTTCACTTAGTATGCTTGAAGCTTGCTCACAACGCTCTTATTTGGCACCTTAAGCATCAACATGCCGCATCAAGTGCGCTCTTTAATCATCCATGACTTTGACTGTACTTTAAAGTGGCCCAGCGACAGAGACACAGCTTCAATCCTAACGTCAGATGTGGTGTGGTGTTTGCACGTTCTACATGTGAATGTGTGGGTTTCCTCTGGCTGCATGCGTTTTCTCTCTCATCCAAAAGATATGTAGGTTTATAGGATAATTGGCTTCTAAATTGCCTCTAGCATGTAGGATGGACACATGGGATAACAGAATCGTGTGTTTGAGTAATCATTGGCATGGACTCAATGGCACGATGTGCCCATATTCATGTTGTATCTCTAAACTAATCCAAATTTATCCCAGATAAAATGAACAGTAATTTGGACGATTTCTAATATCTTCAACAAAAAAGTTTAAAATGACTGGCCTGTTGTGGTTTGGTGCACAATGTACAACATTCTGTACAAATTTCCTAGAAACAACTATCACCAGAGGTCAAGCACGGTAGCAATTGCTCCACTCCTCGAGATGGAACAAAAGCAGGCAAACAGAATAGAGGTCCAGAACAAAAGTGGAGCAGCCCCAGAGGCTGCATAGTGCTCGGCAAAGCTTAGTCAAAGATCTCCTTTCACAGAACAAAAGAAAAAGCTCTTCAGCCCACAATATCTATGTCAAACATGATGCCAAGTTAAACAAATTTATGCCTGCATGTGATCCATATCCCTCCACCCCCTGCCTATCCATGTGTGTATCTGTGAGTCTCAAATACCACCAAATGCCAACCACCACTGGCAGTGAAAACTAGCAGCCACTAAAAGTTAATTGCCCCACTTGGCTCCTTCAAACTTTCCTGGTTTCATCTTACGCTTACATATTTGACACTTGTACCCTAGTAAAAAGGTTTGCCTGTCTACCCTATCTATGCCTCGCAATGTACTTTAAGATCTCCCTTCAACCTCTGATGCTCCAGAGAAAACAATCCAAGTTTTCCCAACCACTCCTGATAGCTATTACCTTCCAGGCAACAATCTGGTAAACCTCTTCTGCACCTTCTCCACAGCCTCACACCCTTACTGTAATGGGTGATCAGAACTGCAGACAATACTTCAAATGTGGAGTAAATGAAGTCCTATAAATCTGCAACATGACTTCCCCACTCTTAAACTCAATGCCCTGACCAATGAAGGCAATTATGCCAAATGCATTCTTTACTAAACTACCTGCATTGCCACTTTCAAGAACTAAAGGACTTGGACCACAAGATTCCTCCATACATCAGTGCTGTTAAGGATCTTGTAATTAACTGTCATTGCCCTTACATCCATATCCCTACATGACCAATTCATCAATGTTGGTGCCGTCTACAAACTTACTAACTATCTACATTAATGTCCAAGTTCTTTGGATATTACAGAGATCTCAGAGCAGATCGCTGTGGAACTCCACTGGTCTCAGAACTCCAGCCTGGATGTTGTTCTTCAACCACAACCTTTGATCTTCTATCAATAAACCAGCTATGAGTCCTTACAATCATGTCAGTGTGAATTTTATGCATCTTAATCTTCTGGATCAGTCTACCATGGGAAACCTTATCAAATGCCTTAATAAAACCATGCAGACAACAACCACTACTGTACTTGCATTGATCACCTTCATCACTTAGTTTAGTTTATTGTCATGTGTACCAAGGTACAGTGAAAAACTTTTGTTGCATGCTAACCAGTTAGCAGAAAGACAATACATGATTACAAATTGTAATTCTCTGAAATTTATGTTGAGGTCGGATTCGGGACTTTTTTACCAGCAGCAAAATTGCTCCGACTCTGACTCGACGACTCCAACTCTACAGCTCTGCTTTTAAGTACTTCTTGGCAAACTGTAACCCAGCCGTCCTATTTTTGCGCCTAACCAGTGGTTTGTATCTTGCAGTGTAGCCTCTGTATGTCTGTTCATGAAGTCTTCTGCGGACAGTGGTCATTGACAAATCCACACAAGAGTGTTTCTGATCTGTCGGACAGGTGTTTGGGGATTTTTCTTTATTATAGAGAGAATTCTTCTGTCATCAACTGTGGAGGTCTTCCTTGGCCTGCCAGTCCCTTTGCGATTAGTAAGCTCACCAGTGCTCTCTTTCTTCTTAATGATGTACCAAACAGTTGATTTTGGTAAGCCTAAGGTTTGACTAGTGTCTATAACAGTGTTATTCTTGTTTCTCAGTCTCATTATGGCTTCTTTGACTTTCATTGGCAAACTTTGGTTCTCATGTTGATAAACAGCAATAAAAGTTTCCAAAAGGTGATGGAAAGACTGGAGGAAAGACTAGGTGCTGAGAGCTCTCTTATACCTGCATTAAGGAGGCAATTAAACACACCTGAGCAATTACAAACATCTGTGAAGCCATGTGTCCCAAACATTATGGTGCCCTGAAATGGGGGGACTAAGGACAAACACAGCTGTCATTTCTACATGGTAAAACCAAATGTATAAAATACCTTTTAATAATATCTGACAATGTGCACTTTAACCACATGTGATTTTTTCCATTACAAATCACAAATTGTGGAGTACAGAGGCAAATAATTAAATGATGAGTCTTTGTCCCAAACATTATGGAGGGCACGGTATGTTTTAATACAGCTTTATTGGTCTGGCCTGCAATTATTAACCTTTTGTTCTCCCAAATTCGCAAAAGCAATAGAGAGTTTTATTCAGCTGTTTTGCCTTATCGCAGTGTTGAGGCCTCATCAATTCAATAGGAAATGAACAGAAACTCAAAATCATATCCGGGGAAGGCAACTCAACAAAGACAACAAAATCAATGATGGGTGCAATTAATAACAACATTTCACTAAATACAAACTAATGTGAAACAAAGATTGAGGTAATCTTTCCAAAAAAGATGTCGCCAATCGGAAAGCGGAGAATCTGATCCCGGCGGAGAATGTCCAGCTCCTGCTGTGAGTCCCAAACGCACCGCCATCACAACGCCCCACAGCTCCAGCCCCATCCCTCTGGTCCCCCTCCCACATAATACCCCCTCTCCCCCCCGTCTTTTCACTGAGCTTTCCAACTACCCCCCACCCCCGCCCACACGGCCGTAGCTGCTGGCGCTTCCGGGCCAAGCCGAGGATCCGCGGCGACAGCTGATGCTCTTCCGGGGCACGCAAGAAGGGAGAGGAGCGGCAACCTCGAGATCCTGGGGAGGGACAGTGGGGGAGGAGAGGGGATAGAGGGAGAGGAGGGGAGAGGATTTATGGTGGGAGGGAGGGAGTGACTGAGGGTAGGGGAAAGGAGAGGTGAGGGAGGGATTGGGGGAGGGTTTCGAGGAGAAGGAAAAGAAGAGATGAGGGGGAATAGAGGGAGAGGAGGGGGGGGAGTAGATGAAGGGGGAGTGGGGGAGATAGGGTGTGGGGAACAGAGGGAGAGGAGGGCAGTGGGGGAGGCGAGGGGGGGGATAGGGGAGGTGTGGGGGATAGAGGGATAGGAGAGGGGTAGGGAAGGGAGAGGAGTTATGGAGGGAGGGAGTGACTGAGGGTAGGGGAAAAGGAGAGGGAGAGAGGTGAGGGAGGGATTTGGGGAGGGGAGGAGGAGGAAAAGAAAAGGGAGGGTGACGAGGAGGTGGAGAGAGTGCTAGGGATGAGGTGAAATGAGCTGCGCCTGTTCGGTCGGGGGCTATGGGTGAGTGGTGGAATATTGCGTTGCGGGACCAAGCCTCCTGTGTGGCAGGGGCACAACGGGTGTAGTTTATATTAAATACTGCTACAGAATGGGTTTTGCAACCTAAACGCAAATACTGAGAGCGTTAAATATTGACCAGTAAATGATATGCCAATCATCATTTTTTTTTAAATCTTAAAATTAGAAAATACTGGAAACATTTGGCAGGTTGCGGCACGGTGGCGCAACGGTAGGGTTGCTGCATTACAACGCCAGAGACCCGTCTTTGGTCCTGTCTATGGGTACTGACTGTACAGAGTTTGTACGTTCTCCCCTTGACAGTGTGGGTCTTCGCCGGGTGTTACGGTTTCCTTCCATACTCCAAAGACGTACAGGTTTGTAGGTTAATGGGCTTCGGTAAAAAATTTAAATTGCCTCGAGTGTGTAGGATAATGCTAGTGTATGGAGATTGCTAGTCAGTGAAGACTCGGTGGGCTGAAGGGCTTGTTTCCAGGCTATATCTCTAAAACTAAATAGAACTGAAATCTAACGGTTAGGCAGCATCTGTGGCAAACCTGGCCTCACTGTCTTGAGAGATATTCCCTTTGTCCTGACCATCTCTTCCCTACATTCGCTGATATTACAAACTCACTTGCTTTCTTTCATCTCCAGGACGGACAAAAGGTCTCTGAACTATTTCTCCTTCCACACAATGCGGCATGACCTGCTGATTGTCTACAATATTTTCTGTTTATATTTCAAATTTCCATCATTTACCGTTTTTGATTTTCATTTTATAAAAACATTCAGTTGCTAAGGATCTGCTCATCAAGTAATACCTGCCAAAGTCCATTTGAATTACAGTTTTTTCGACATTTTTAATTCTCAAATCAAGTCACCACACACAATAGCTTCCAAAATACAACTATTTGTTGCAAACAAGGTTTTTACTTGGGCAACAATACTTACTGCTCCTTCACTTCCAGGTAGTCTTCGTCATCTTGCTTATTGGCAATATCTGTTTCGCTTGCATCCTCTGTATCTGTCAAATTTAAAACAGTATTCCTTTAAATAATTTTTGTGAAAAGTAAAAGGATCACATTCAGTGCCCTCCATAATATTTGGGACAAAGACCCATCAATTATTTATTTGCCTCTGTACTCCACAACTTGAGATTTGTAATAGAAAAAAATCACATGTGGTTACAAAGTGCACATTGTCAGGTTTTAGTTAAGGCCATTTTTATACATTTTGGTTTCACCATGTAGAAATTATAGCTGTGTTTATACAGTCCCCCCCCCCCCCCCCCATTTCAGGGCACCATAATGTTTGGGACACATAGCTTCACGGGCATTTGTAATTGCTCAGGTGTGTTTAATTGCCTTCTTAATGCAGGTATAAGAGAGCTCTCAGCACCTAGTCTTTCCTCCTGTCTTTCCATCACCTTTGGAAACTTTTATTGCTGTTTATCAGGGCTCTGCCTTTACTTTTTTCTCGTTGCCAGCCGGGCAACCTTGACAGCTTTTTAGGTTGCCAAATGACAGTTTAGGTGGTCATTTAAGACAGTTAGCATGACGCGTGCGATAATGCGCTTGGACAAAGTGCGTAGTTACCAGTCGGTATTATGCTCAATGAAGCATTCACATTATGTTCAAGAAGGAACTGCAGATGCTGGAAAATCGAAGGTAGACAAAGGTGCTGGAGAAACTCAGCGGGTGCAGCAGCATCTATGGAGCGAAGGAAACTGGCAACGTTTCAGGCCGAAACCCATCAGTCTGAAGAAGGGTTTCGGCCCGAAAGGTTGCCCATTTCCTTCGCTCCATAGATGCTGCTGCATCCGCTGAGTTTCGTTAGCACTTTTGTCTACATTCACATATTATTTCTGCTTCAAATAACTCACAAACTAAACATATTCACTAATCAAGACATGATATATACCACAATGACATGCAGCAAAATTATAATGCAATATCTCAACTCTTTTTACACATTGCAATTAATGCAATTTCTATTAGTTCTTTCGACTTCCAAACAAAAATGTGGTTGATTCAGCATATGATCAACCTGTGTCAATAAATCCTGGACCATGGTAACATATATGCTTAACCATGCATACTACATATGTTTAAAGGTGTCAAAACAAATAATAACATTGTGAATTAAAACACATTTGATTGCATTCCGTTATCAACCATACTCAATGTTCGCTCTGAAGACCATGAAGCACAATCGGGTCAGGGGGTGTGTGAATCGGTGCGGGGTTGATAGATGGCGGGGAGGGGGGAGAAGGCAATCGGTGCAGAATGCATGGACTGAGGCAGGTGAATTAGTACGTGGTGGTTGGAGTATGTAAAATTGTGAGGGGAGAGCATGGGGATGTCAGTGGTGTTGAATGGGGGCGATTAGTATGGGATGGATGGGGGGGAACAGTACAGGATGAATGGGGGGTAGACAAAAATGCTGCAGAAATTCAGCGGATGAGGCAGCATCTATGGAGCTAAGGAAATAGGCAACGTTTCGGGTCTTCAGACTGTTCCCCCAATTCTTCTTGAATGGGGGGGGGGGAAACAGTACAGTATGGATGGGGGGGGGGGGGATCAGCACAGGATGAATGGGTGGATCGGTACAGGATGAATGAGGGGATCAGTAAGGGATGAATGGAGAGATCACTACAGGATGGATGGGGGGGATTGGTGCAGGGTAAATGGAGGGTGGGTCAGTACAGGATGAAATGGGTGGATCAGTGCAGTAGTAATGAGGGGACAAGTGTAGGATGGGTGGGAAGGGGGGGGTCAATACAGGATGAATTGGGGGACCAGTGTAGGATGGATGGGGGGGGGGCAGGAGAATCAATGCGAGGTGGATAGGGTGATCAATAGATTGGGGGGGGGGGGGGGGGGGGGGGGCACAGGGGATGTCAGTGAGGACTGAATGGTGGAGGGAATGGGGATCAGTGCGGGATGGAGAGGAGGGGTCCCAGGATAAGAGGGGTGGAGGGGGGGGGGGGGGAAGAGAGAGAGAGACAGAGAGAGAGACAGAGAGAGACAGAGAGAGAGACAGAGAGAGAGACAGAGAGAGAGACAGAGAGAGAGAGATAGATATATATATATATATATATATATATATATATATATATATATATATATATATATATATGCGGGGGTGAGGAATGAGGAGGCGGTTGAGCCACTGTCGCGGCCGATGTTGCCGTTGTTCGGGGCCCATCATTGGCTCCGACCCTTCGTCACCCCTCTCCTAGTATCTTTGCCCCACAATCAAAGACACTAGAGGAATACAGCCGCCAACACGAAACGTCACGTCCCTATGTCCCAGAGATGCTGCCTGACCCGCGGAGTTACTACAGTTTTTTGTGTCTATCGGTATAAACCAGTATTTGCGTGCCATGCCGGGCAAAATGAGTCGCCGTTCAGATTGCCCGGCGGCACTTTGGGTGGTCATTGGCACCCGGGCAACCACTAATTTAGAGCCCTGTTTATGAATGTGAGGACCAAACTTGTGCTAATTAAAGTTAACGAAGCCATTTTGACACAATAAAACTGTTGGAGACATCAGCCAAACCTTAGGCTTAACAAAATCAACTGTTTGGAATATTATTAAGAAGATAGCGAGCACTGGTGAGCTTACTAATCGCAAAGGGACTGGCAGGCCGAAGAAGACCTCCACAGCTGATGACAGATGAATTCTCTCTATAATAAAGAAAAACCCTAAAACACCTGTCCGGCAGATCAGAAACAATCTTGAGGAGTCAGGTGTGGATTTGTCAATGACCACTGCCTGCAGACGACTTTATGAACAGGAATACAGATGCAAACCACTGGTTTGCCACAAAAATAGGATGGCCGGGTTAGTTTGCCAAGAAGTACTTAAAAGAGCAACAACAGTTCTAGAAAAAAGGTCTTGTGGACAGCTGATACGAAGATTAACTTGTATCAGAGCGATGGCAAGAGCAAAGTATGGAGGAGAGAACAAACTGCCCGAGATCCAAAGCATACCACCTCATCTGTCAAACACGGTGGTGGGGGCATTATAGCCTGGGCATGTATGGCTGCTCACTTGTCTTCATTGATGATACAACTGCTGATGTGGTAGCATAATGAATTCTGAAGTGTATAGACAGATCCTATCTGCTCAACTTCAACCAAATGTCGTAAAAGTCATTGGCCGGCAGTTCGTTCTACAGCAAGACAATGATCCCAAACATACTGCTAATGCAACAAAGGAGTTTTTCAAAGCTAATAAATTGTCATTTCTTGAGTGCCCAAGTCAATCACTCAATCTGAACCCAATTGAGCATGCCTTTTGTATGCTGAAGAGTAAACTGAAGGGTACTAGCCCCCAAAACGAGCATAAGCTAAAGATAGCTGAAATACAGGCCTGGCAGAGCATCACCAGAGAAGACAGCCAGCAACTGGTGATGTCCATGAATCGCAGACTTCAAGCAGTCAGTGCATGCAAAGGATATGCAGCAAAATAGGGAGGTTGCACGGCAGTCGAGGTGCCTTCAACAGTACAAACGGTGAACGTTAGGTAAGCACTTACTATGGTTGCCAGTACAGCGGGCCCGTCTTCTGTCCCAGCATCTGGACTCCACGCTGACTGATTCCACACTCACCGACCCGGGCCACATGTTATTCTGGGTGGGCGGAGGGACCAGACTGTCCCCAACTCTGCTGCAGCTGACAGGGACGTTGCCGGGTTTGCGTCCACGTGTGTCCGCTGCCCGGACCCGCGTCCCCGCTCCACCCGGCTCCCTGTGGGGGCGCTGCCGACCCGCAGCCCATGACAGTGCGGCCGCACAGGAGGCAACAGAGTGGAGGGCGGCCGTGGCCGGACAGCACTGACCCCTGGGGGGGGGGGGGGGGGGAGAGTGGGGGCTGTCCCGAGGGATTTGCTCCTTCGGCCGCTTACAACTTGGTGCTCGGGTTCAGAGCAAAGATACTAAAGCATTTGGTTCAGAGCGTTCAGTCACCCTCCAGCCCCAGGCTGTCATGGGCCGGGACTTGCCCTAAATCCTCTGGCAAGCTGCTCTTTCGCAAGTCAGTGAGCAGCAGTGATTTTGGCGGTTTTCACTCACGGTTACCCCGATTTCCACAATCTTTTATAGCGCAAAAATTGACCATTTTGGTGGTTTTTAACAGGTAAGAATGTATGCGTGGCATGTGTTATTAGTGTATGCCGGACGCTGCCCTGTACTGCAGAAGGATTGAGCGTCACGCCCTTTGACCTGATGACCTTGCGTGCCACCACCCTATACTAAACATGACTACTTTCATTTACATGACATTGCTGTGTTCCAAACATTATGGTGCCCTGAAATGGGGGGGGGGGGACTATGTATAAACACTGCTGTAATTTCTACATGGTGAAACCAAAATGTATAAAAATGGCCTTTATTAAAATCTGGCAATGTGCACTTTAACCACATGTGAATTTTTTCTATTACAAATCTCAAATTGTGGAGCACAGAGGCAAATAAATAAATGTTGGGTCTTTGTCACAAACATTATGGAGGGCACTGTACAAAGCGCTGCTTATTACTTTAGTTTAGGGATACAGCACAGAAACAGGCCCTTCGGCCCACTGAGTCCGCACCGACCATTAACGCTATCCTACACACACTAGAGACAATTTTACATTCAAACCAAGCCAATTAAACTACAGGGGGGGTTACACAAAAAGCTGGAGAAACTCAGCGGATGCAGCAGCATCTAAGGAGCGAAGGAGATAGGCGACGTTTCGGGTCGAGACCCTTCAGACTGGTTCAGGGAAACAGACTGGTTGATGTGGAGGATAAAGAACAGATATGGATCGATGATAAAGGGGGAAACTGTTTGTGGTGTGGAAAATGAGAAGAGATATAGACGGTGATGAGGGAGAGGTGGAGAGAATTAAAGAACAATGAATGAAAGATATGCCGTGGAGGAGGCCCAACGAGAGTCGGATCGGAATGTGAGGGGGAGTTTGATGATTAAAGGGAACGATATAGCTGGCATCTGGAAGGGATGCAGTAGATGAGGTTGGAGGAGGTGCAGGTGAACCTCTGTCGGACCTGGAAGGACTGCTTGGGTCCCTGAAAGGAGTGGAGGGGGGGGAGGTGAAGGGACAAGTGTTGCATTTCTTGCAGTTGCAAGGGAAAGTGCCCGGGGAAGGGGTAGAGCGGGAGGGGAGGGAAGAATTGACAAGGGAGTTGCGGAGGGAGCGGTCTTTGCGGAAGGCAGACAGGGGGGGAGATGGGAAGATGTGGCGGGTGGAGGGGTCACATTGGAGGTGGCGAAACTGGCGGAGGACTATGTGTTGTAATTAAACTACAACCCTATTTGTCTTTGGAGTTTGGGAGGGAACTGAAGATTTCAGAGAAAACCCACGCGGTCACGGGAGAATGTACAAAGTCCGTACAGACAAGCATCCATAATCAGGATCAAACCTGGGTCGCTGGCGCTGTAAGGCAGCAGCTCTATCGCCACGCCATCGTGCCGCCCTTTAACATTTACCATAATGTTCATACACTTCTGCCTCAGTATGTTGTGGGGCCTGGAGTAGTGACTGACAAATGTGGTGATGCCTTGCACCTAATGCTTTTGGTGATCATGGATTTAGATTAGCATTATCAATTTGTAGATTGTTCATACTGCACCCACGATGTGCTAATGAAAGCATACGTTACACTGATCCAAGCAACATTCCACCACACTTTTACGTGCCTTACCTCTAGCATAGAGGGTCACACAAAGACATCAATAACATTCTGGAGGAGGTCAGCTGGGGTATTCAATGATGGCCATAATTGTTAGCATCAGTTATTAGGCTCTAACACAACAAAATGACTAACACTGGGTATTTGTGTAGCACAAAACTCTCAGCCCAAATGTTCTTTTAAGTTTTATTGCATGCAAGGGACATAACTTGATTCGTTGTTTGGGAGGAGTTATGAAATTAATTGAACACTGGGTATCAGTAAATATTCCAAATTTTAATCTTGCAGAGGACACATGGTTACTGAGAAAGCATCTAATATTAATCGAGTCTTAGGAACTGTCCCAATTAATATCTTCCCTGGGGCAGTGATTTCAATAACCACCTCCCCCACTTTGACAAGGTCCACAGCCAGTTCTGGAATACAAAGTCCTCACTGCAGCTGCTTCAATAGCCTTGCCAGATATCCAGTGTTGAGCCATTTCTTGATACCACATGGAGTGATTAATATTAGTCAAAAACTTGGTTTGATAATGAAGGGGAATTAGAAGCAAGTAAAGATGGATCACCTACTTAGCATTTATATCTGTTTTTGTCACATGCAGTTTTGTTACTCTTTAAAAAAAAAGGGGGGGGGGATGTTCTTGAATCCTACCGCTGAAATTATCCCTAGTGTGTCGGGAATAGATGCAAAGGTGGGATAACAGAGAACTAGCGTAACGGGTGATCAATGGTTGACATGGACTTAGTGGAGCAAAGAGCCTGTATCTTTCAATCAATCACATCAATCAAAAGGGCTTAATCAACGAGTTCAATATTAAAAAGCAGGACATTGAATTTACCAAGCAATGAGATTATAGTGGAATAAAACTTTGCTACTGATATCTTACGACACCATGCCCAGCCAAATTTTACTGCTCGATTAGTTTTCAACCAATTGAGTGGGCACGATGGGAATATCACAAAAATCAATGTGAAAACAGGACCGTCTTTGCAGGCACAGTGGAATGATGACTTCCACTAATGATATGTACATATTTAACAGATAAATTTGTAAGAATGAGATAAACAATGGTTTCACTTTTCCGATGCTTGATACACAATCAGCCAGCAGTATTCTTCAAGACTCAGCCAGTTTGGATAGTGCAGCTGTTAAACCACTTTTGAGTTTTAAAGAAGGAACTGCAGATGCTGGAGAATCGAGGGTACACAAAAAGCTGGAGAAACTCAGCGGGTGCAGCAGCATCTAAGGAGCGAAGGAGATAGGCGACGTTTCGGGTCGAGACCCTTCTTCAGACTGGTCAGGGATCAGGGAAACGAGAGATATAGACGGTGATGTGGAGAGATAAGGAACAATGAGTGAAAGATATGCAAAAAAGTATCGGTGATAAAGGGAACAAGCCATTGTAAGCTGTTTGTGGTGTGAAAATGAGAAGCTGGTGCGACTTGGGTGGGGGAGGGAGATAGAGATAGAGGGAATGCCAGGGCCCGAGGGCTGAGGGAGAGGTGGGAAGGGGAGGAGACAGCAAGGGTTAACAGAATTGAGAAAATTCAATATTCAAGCCCAAAGGATGCAGACTCCCCAAGCGGAATATGAGGTGCTGTTCCTCCAGCTTGCGGTGTTGCTCACTCTGGCCGTGGAGGAGGCCCAGGACCGAGAGGTCGGATGTGGAATGGGAGGGGGAGTTGAAGTGCTGAGCCACCGAGAGGTCGGGTTGGTTATTGCGGACCGAGCGGAGGTGTTCGGCGAAGCGATCGCCAAGCCTCCGCTTGGTCTCACCGATATAGATCATCTGGCATCTGGAGCAACGGATGCAGTAGATGAGGTTGGAGGAGGTGCAGGTGAACCTCTGTCGGACCTGGAAGGACTGCTTGGGTCCCTGAAAGGAGTGGAGGGGGGAGGTGAAGGGACAAGTGTTGCATTTCTTGCGGTTGCAAGGGAAAGTGCCCGGGGAAGGGGTAGAGTAGGAGGGGAGGGAAGAATTGACAAGGGAGTTGCGGAGGGAGCGGTCTTTGCGGAAGGCAGACAGGGGGGGAGATGGGAAGATGTGGCGGGTGGAGAGGTCACGTTGGAGGTGGCGAAACTGGCGGAGGACTATATGTTGTATTTGCCGGCTGGTGGGGTGAAAGGTGAGGACCAGGGGGACTCTGCCCTGTTTGCGAGTGGGGGAATGGGGAGCGAGGGCAGTGTTGCGGGGTATGGAGGAGACCCTGGTGCGAGCCTCATCAATAGTGGGGGAGGGGAATCCCCGTTCTCTGAAGAATGAGGCCATTTGTGATGACCTGGTGTGGAACACCTCATCCTGGGAGCAGATGCGGCGTAGACGGAGGAATTGGGAATAGGGGATGGAGTCCTTACAGGAAGCAGGGTGGGAGGAGGAGTAGTCCAGGTAGCTGTGGGAGTCAGTAGGTTTGTAGTGGATGTCGGTCAGGAGTGTATCACCTGCAATAGAGATGGTGAGGTCAAGGAATGGTAGGGAAGTGTCGGAAATGGTCCAAGTGTATTTGAGTGCCGGATGGAAGTTGGTGGTGAAATGAATGAAGTCAGTCAGTTGTGTGTGGGTGCAGGAGGTGACACCAAAGCAGTCGTCGATGTAACGGAGGTAGAGGTCGGGGATGGGGCCCTGGTATGCCGAGAACAAGGATTGTTCGACATACCCAACAAAGAGGCAAGCGTAGCTGGGGCCCATGCGTGTGCCCATAACTACGCCTTGTGTTTGGAGGAAATGGGAGGAATCAAAAGAGAAGTTATTGAGGGTGAGGACCAACTCTGCTAGGCGGAGGAGGGTGTCAGTGGACGGGTATGGGTTGCTCCTCTGGTCGAGGAAGAACCGGAGGGCTTTGAGACCGTCCTGGTGGGGGATGGAGGTGTAGAGTGACTGGACGTCCATGGTAAAGATGAGAGGATGGGGGCCTGGGGAATGGAATGCACGGAGCCGACGGAGAGTGTCTGAGGTGTCTTGAACATAGGTGGGGAGGGATTTAACAAAGGGGGATAGGATGGCGTCAAGGTATGTGGAAATGTGTTCGGTGGGGCACGAACAGGCAGAGACAATGGGCCTGCCAGGGCAGTCGGGTTTGTGGATTTTGGGGAGAAGGTAAAATCGGGCCTGCGGGGCTGGGAAACGATGAGGTCGGAGGCTCGGGGGGGGTAGGGAGCCGGAGCTGATGAAGTCAGTTATGGTGCTCGAGATGGCGGCCTGGTGTTAGTCAGTGGGGTCATGGTCCAGGGGTAAGTAGGAGGAGGTGTCCGAGAGTTGGCGCGCGGCCTCCGCATTGTAGAGATCGACGCGCCGGACTACCACGGCACCTCCCTTGTCGGCGGGTTTGATAACCCAGTCTGGGTTGTTACGGAGTGAGTCGATGGCAGCACGTTCAGGGCTGGAGAGATTGGAGTGAGACAGGGGGGTGGAGAAGTCGAGGCGGTTGATGTCCCGACGGCAGTTCTGGATAAATAGTTCTACAGCCGGAAGACTACGAGGGGGGTTCCAAGTGGAGGCGGTACGTGGGAGACAGGAAAAGGGATCATCAGTGGGGGGCGAGGGCTTCTTCCCGTGGAAGAACGCTGTGAGGCGGAGGCGACGGTAGAAGAGCTCCAAGTCGTGGTGGGCGCGGAACTCATTGAGGTGGGGACGGAGGGGGACAAAGGTGAGACCTCTGCTGAGGACAGACCGTTCGATGTCGGAGAGGGGGAGGTCCGGGGGGATGGTGAACACGCGGCAAGGATGGGGTTGTGGCCGGAGGAAGGCAGGTGAGTGGACTGAGGACGAAGCGTTGTGTGGTGGGGGGGTGGAGGGTGGTCAGGGGGTGGGGGGGTATGGGGGCTGTGGTGTGGGTGGGGAAGAGCAGGGGTTACATGGTAGGGGGGGGATGAGGAAGACCTAGTGGAATAGCCACTAAGGTTACTGGGGCTGGGGAGACGGGCACTAGGACCCAGTGCCGTTAAAGACAGAGCGGTGGGAGGAGTTAGCAATGTGGAGGCTTCAGGCCCACTGCAGAGTCCAGTGTGCAGGTGAGGCGACGGCTGTGGGCTGCTGGAGGGCGGTGGAGTGTCGTGGGTCGGCGGGCCCGGAGGTAGGAGTCCACGGGCAGTAGATACGGGGTCGGCGGGCGATGCGTTGGAGGTCCCGGTGGGCGGGTGGTCGGTCCGACCGGTGAGGCGGCGAGATGAGTGGGGTGCGGTGCGGCGGCCGTGTTCGGGTAGCCCCGGTCCGGCGGCGATGCAAGGTGAGGCGGGTGCGGCTGTGGTCTTCGGTGGGCCCAGTGCACCGGCGATGCTGGATGGGCCCGGTGCGGCGATGTGGTTAGGTGGTCCCGGGGGACGGCGAGGTTTGAGGATGTGCACTAAAGTGTCCAATCAGAATATATCCTTGTCTTTGCACCCGTCTCTGCTTTTTCCTAGCGGCATTTAGTGTAGATTGATGATCCATTAGCAGAGAGCGGCGAGTAGATCATATTCAGCAGAATGTTTAACCTAATGACATGAGATTTCATGAGGTCCACATCAATGCTGAGGAATCAAGACCCCTGCTTCCACCCTGACACACCTCATTGAAGTGAGGTCACCAAACAGCATAACATGCTGAGTGTTTGTGAAGATGCATGCCAAGATAACACTTGCAAATTATGATTCAGAGTATGGTTGCTGCTTGACAAGTTAATACAGCAGCACTCTGAACCAGATGAGACCTCTAAGTTTGGTTGTGCAGACAAAAACTTTTCCATGTCTAAACCGATGCTTTGATGATACCAAGTGATGTCTGTGTGTGTAAGCATTATTCTTATCAAGTTTTCACGTAACTGTGATCCAAATGGATGTGCAGTTAATAATGAACTATACTGCTTTGGGTCCAGAGTAACACGTTGCCTTCTCTGTAGGGCTACTGTATACCAACTACATTTTGTTCCATCCATCAAAACAAATTTAGATTTTCGTAACTAAATTCAAATTGCTTATCTACCCAAATGGGACTTGAATTCTACAATGAGAAGGGCGTTTACCATTTACATTCATGAGGATCTGCCTTCTTGACGTCAATAATGACAAATCCAGGATTGATCTATATGCTTCAGCTCAACAAAACAAGTAAGGTTTCAATTAGTTCATCCTCACAGGGAGGAAATTGACAACCTTTTCTCACCATACATTGCGGATGGTATCCTCCAAGGTAGTTGATGGTTTATCACAGCTGCTGCTCTATGAATTCACACATAACAAAAGATTCTTGTGGAACTCAACACTCTTAACTGGTCAATAACAAACTTGCATGACTTTTTTTCTTATTATGATGTGGCAAAAATACAACTTCAGAAGCTTAGAGTTTGCTGCACATTTTCATTGTCATAGAGGGCGGCACAGTGGTGCAGCGTTAGAGTTGCTGCCTCACAGCGCCAGGGAACCTGGTTCGATCCTGACTGCGGGTGTTGTCTACGAAGTTTCTACATTCTCCCTGTGAACGCTTGGATTTTCTCCGGGTGCTCCGGTTTCCTCCCACACTCCAAAGACGTACAGGTTTGAAGGCTAATTGGCTTCAGTAAAATTATAAATCGTCTCTAGTGTGTAGGATCATGTTAGTGTACAGATTAGTCGCTGGTCAGCTCGGACTTGGTGGCCGAAGGGCCTGTTTCCACGCTATATCTCCAAAATCTTTAAAGTCTAAAGTCTAGAAAGAAAAAGGATGTATATAGGCTCTTTGGCCCACTAAGTCCACTACCATTCAAGCATTCATTTTCACATGAATCCGACACAAATAGACCTTCGCATGTTACCATCAATCAACTCTCCATCTCTCAAATGCAACCATTTACCCACATACCTACAGTGATCAATTAAGCTCCCAACCCACTTGTGGAATGTGGAGAAATCTTGGTTGTCACGGATGTGTTGGGCCGAATGTCCCATCATTGTGCTGACCCCAAAACTAGAGCAACCAAAGGAAACCACAGTTACAGTGCAAACACCGCATGCAGCGCACACAAGGCAAGAATTGGACGTGAACAGTTACAAGTGAAGCAGCCACCCCAGAAGCGTGTCACTGTACTGTCCCATATATGGCTTGGTACAAAATGTAAAGACTCAATTAATCGATTTTTTGACATCCTTTTGATTTGGTGGAGTGAATCCAATCAAATTGGATTCACTGCAAATCACTTGAGTGAAGCAAAAAAAAAAAAAGAAAATGTAAAAACTCAGCAGGTAGAGCAATAACTAGGATAAATTCAGATGTTTAGAATTTTTAAATACTCAATCATATAGGCATGATAGTGTGCACTCTTTGTTCTCATGAATCAGTGCTCAAAACTGTCTACACCCTGCCCCTTTTGTTATTTCCTTATCCTCAGATTTTCCAGACAAAATGAGCATAATTTTTTTTGAAGAATGATTTTACAATTAAAACATTTTTCTTAAGCAAACTTGCAAAACAAACTGCAAAAAATGCTAATAATCCGATAGATTGCGGCTAACAACAACATCGTCAGCGCACTGGCTAGCAAGGCTGGAGTGAGGCACACCGCTGGGGATGTGCACACATTCTCGGTGTCCAAGCACAATGTGAGGAGGCCTCTGACGCGTGTAAACACGAGGAAAGCTGTAGGCCCAGATGGTATATCTGGGTGAGTACTAAAGTCTTGTGCTAATCAGCTAGCTCCAGTGTTACCACAATATTCAACCTCTCCCTGGCCAAGTCCATGGTCCATGCCTGCTTCAAGAGATCCACTACTGTACCAGTGCCTAAGAATTCCTCTCTAGCCTGCTTGAATGACTACCGACCTGTGGCCCTCACCTCTGTGGTCATGAAATGCTTCGAGAGGCTGATCAACTCCATCCGCACCTTCCTCCCTCGCACCGTGGACCCGCTGCAGTTTATATACCGCCCAAACAGACCCACGGATGATGCGGTCTCCCAGGTTTTGCACACCACTCTCTCTCACCTTGACAGCCAGAAGGGGGGCTATGTGAGGATGCTCTTCATTGATTTCAGTTCAGCTTTCAACACCATAGTTCCCACCACTCTTGCTGAGAAGCTGCTGGAACTGGGAGTGAACACTCCCCTGTGTGCCTGGGCACCAGGACCCAAGTGGTCAAGATGGGGAGATATACCTCCAACCCCATCACCCTGAGTCCAAATCACACACTGGCACACTGGTGAGAAAGGCAAGGCAGCACCTTTACCACCTCAGGCAACTGAGGAAATGTCTGAGGATCCTTCAATCCTTCTACTCTGGTGCTGTAGAAAGTATCCTGACCGGAAATATCTCGATCTGGTTTGGCAACAGCTCTGCCGAGGACAGGAAGGCTCTGCAGAGAGTAGTGCGTTCAGCCAAAAGCATCATGGGAACTACACTCCCCTCTTCTCTTCCCCCCCCCCCCCCCCCCCCCCGCAGGACCTATACATCAGGAGGTGCAGATCCAGAGCCAGCAAGATCATGAAGAACCCCTACCACCCCAGCAACAGACTGTTTCAGCTGCTACGGTCAGGCAAGCACCTCCGCTGTCACGCTGCATAAACAGAGAGGATGAGACAGAGTTTCTTCCCACAGGCTATCAGAACTGTAAACTCTGATCTTTCCGGGACGTAATTACTGTTGCGTCTTTTCAAAAAAAATGTAAATACTGGTTCTGTTCTGTTGTTTTGCACAATCCCGCAGACATTGCCACTTTCACTTCACTGTACATCTTGTACGTGTATGTGACAAATAAAGTTGACTTGAGATTGTGTGTTACAAACAGTTGGTGTGCAATAGGAACACAAATATATTAGCAGAATTTCTGGGAGGGGGTCGGAGCTACAATCCCCCTGGATCCATACTTAGATCTGACACTCAAAATCTAGAATTCCACATGTGGCCTGAACAGAACAAGGATTCCAAAGTCACACCAAAAAGCCCAGATCCTTATAAAGTCTTTAGCAAATGGCAAACATTACACCTAATATAACTGAATTTCAAAGCTGCAACAGGAGAGCTCCCATACCTAGTATAGATTTTAATAATTTGTAATTTAAAAGCAAAAAAATTACCACACACAGTTAAAAACAATTAACTAAAGCAAACCACAAAAAGTTTTAAAACGTTAATTTAAATAAATTAAATGAAATCTATACCCCCCTTCAACTATGAACCAAAAAAAGTGCATTAAATTTACAGGATGTCAGACCGTATATCACGATGCAAAAGGACAATTGCTCAACATGATCCTGGGGACTCTCAGAACGACCAAGGTCTGTCACTGCACTCAACCAGCAGCGTGAATTGATAGATGCCATCTTCCAAATCAACATATCAAGGACGTGTTCAACAATTCATCTACGAGGGTTGTGGAAATAATGCAGTTTCAACAACTGAACTGTCATGAGATCAGGCGTCGTATTTTTCAGCTCAAGTGCAACACGACGAACTTCCGGGTCACAAGGCAACGAAAATGGCACAGCTCCATCTCCTTAACCTGTAGCGAGGTGGGATTAATGTGGGGATTCAGTAACAAGCAGGAGTTACCAAATTAGAACACAAAGTCAGCAATTCTGATCCAAATCACTATATTTTGAATCTCAGCACAAAATTTGGACATTCAATTAATTGAAATTAATTTAAAATGAAAGGCTATTATAAATAATGCAAGCAAAAATTACTGCATGATCATCAACTTCACCCATATCAGGCAGAAGGGCCGAATGGCCTCCTCCTGCACCTATTTTCTATGTTAAGAACTGCTGCCTCACAGCACCTGGGACCTAGCTTTGATCCTGACATCGGGTGCTGTCTGTGTGGAGTTTCCAGGTATGCCATTTGACTGCGTTGGTTTCCTCCAGGTGCTCAAGTTTCCTTCCATATTCCAAAGAACTGAGGGCTTGTAGGTTAATTGACTTCGGTACATTGCCCCTAGCATATAGGGAGTGGATGTGAAAGTGGGTAACATTCAACTTGTGTGAACAGGTAATTGATGGTTGGAGTGGACTCTGTGGATCGACCTATTTCCATGCTGTATCTTTCAATCAATTAAATTAATCAGAAGAAAGGTCTCAACCCGAAACATCACCCATTTCTTCTCTCAAGAGATGCTGCCTATCCCGCTGAGTTACTCCAGCATTTGTGCCTACCTTCAATTAAGCAATATTCTTCAAGAATGGAAATTAAACTTGCCCCATTCAGGCCTATCTACATACTCAAGAAACGTTAATGTGGTCAACTCAAGCTTCTCTGAATGTGGTCAACTCAAGCTTCTCTCTGAAATGGCTTAGGAAGCCACTCAGTTAAAAGAGACAATAAACATTCCTTTGCTTATGACATCACCAATCCATAAGAAATCTCTTTTTTTTCCAATTACTCACCAGGAGTAGCCACATCATTTATTCTTAACAGTTGAACACAGCCAGCCCAGACTGTTTAAGTGATCTGCAACCTGTGATTGTCTTATGAAAATTTCTGATTGCAGAACAAGAAAATATTTAAAAGATGAACAATAAAGAAAATTTCAAAATAAATAATGCAAAAAAGGTACAAATTGTTGGTTGAAGAATCAATATCTTAACATTGTTGAAGAATAAACTGAGGGGAAAATGAACATTACGACAAGGCACAGAATTCCCTGGCATTGACAAGTCATTAATCTAACCACTATGCATAGGTCTAATGGCAATAGTTCATTATTCAGATGTGCACCGATAGTGAAATGTTTTGTTTCACGTGACATCCAGGCAAATTATACCAAATGTGAATAAATTAGATACTGCAAATGAGAAAATAAACTGAGTTTTATACCTACAGAGAAAGTTAGATAAAATAAAGTGCAAGGGCCACAATGGGGTAGATTGGAAGATCAAGATGTCATCCCGAGCATGATAGATCCGCTCAAGAGCCTGTTAACAGCGAGGAAGGAGCTGTTCCTGAATCTGGTGGCACGTTCTTTTGAGCTTTTGCATCGTCTATCCGATGGGAGAGGGGTAAAGAAAGAATGGCTGAGGCAAGAGTGGTCCTTGATTATGTTGGCTGTTGGACCGGTGCTGAATAAAGTAGAGATAGAGTCTCTAGTGAGGACATGTGTCTCCTCTGGTTACTTGAGTAGGATCGTCTCCTGATGGAGCAGTTAGTGGCTGATAACATGGAAAGGTGGGTAATTTACAAGTTGATCCATTGCTTCTGCTGTTTACATTAGTCTTCTGTGTGCTCCTGTTGCATGGACTAACGATTTTCAAAATACCAGTTTCCACTTAGAACAGTCATAGGCTAGAAATATCAGTATAACCTGAGCATTTTTTTTTCACATAACTGAGCACACCACTTTCTTCAAACTGCCTAGCGGTGTCTGCCCATGACAAGACTTAGAGTGGAGTATCAGCTTCTGGGTCTAACACAAGCCTTGTGAACGAGGTAGTCTGCCCAGAATGTAACGAGGGCAAACCATATGAATAGGCCTTAGACCAGGAGAGAAAACCAACATTGATGTGTTTGTTATAGATCTTATAGAAACATACGAAATTATAAAAGGACTGAACAAACTAGATGCAGGAAAAATGTTCTCAGTGTTGGGCGAGTCCAGAACCAGGGGCCACAGACTTAGAATAAAGGGGAGGCCATTTAAGACTTTGGTGAGAAAAAACATTCTCACCCAGAGAGTTGTGAATTTGTGGAATTCCCTGCCACAGAGGGCAGTGGAGGCCAAATCACTGGATGGATTTAAGAGAGTTCGATAGAGCTCTAGGGGCTAGTGGAATGAAGGGATATAGGGAGAAGGCAGGCATGAGTTATTGATTGAGGACGATCAGCCATGATCACAATGAATGGTGGTGCTGGCTCGAAGGGCCGAATGGCCTGCGCCATTTTCTATGTTTCTATGTTCTTCTAGTGAATTTGAAGGACTTTACACAGCCGTCAACTGTAGTATTTTACCAGTGCCTTGACATGCCTGCTGTAGGTTGGCTAAGCCACACCATCTGGCTTATCTAACTGTTATTTAAATATAATTGAAGAAATGAAAATCAAGTAACAAAGTTGAAAATTAATTTGTATTTGTACATGTCCCTTGCCCTTCCACACTGAAAGAAATGGAGCTGATGAGACTGCACCATAGTGGACAGATTCTCCAGTCTGGGACCTGGAGAACTGTACATCATTGTGCAGGGAGGAACTGCAGATGCTGGTTTAAACCGAAGACAGGTACAAACATGCTGGAGTAATTCAGCAGGTCAGGCAGCATCTTTGGAGAAAAGGAATTGGTGGCGTTTTGGGTCAAGACCCTTTTTCGGACACTACGTCCCTACGGGATTCCATTGGACAAGTATATTCTGCAAAATCCAGGCAAACACCTAATATAAACATTCTGACAAGTACTGGTAATCCACTATCACTATTCCTCAGGAAAACTCAGGCCTATCTTCAATTCGCATTCATAAACGTACTAAAGTATCTTGAGCGCACTTTATCTTGAGTCATGGATTCCTTTAACTAATCATGAGAGGGGGGTTGTGGGGGGAGGGGGGATGTGGATGGAGACAGAAACTCAGAGAAAAGACGGGGGTTGTAGGGGAGAGGGGGATATCATGGGGGAGGGGGGCAGGAGGCAGAGAGGGGGACCAGAGGGGAAGGGGCTGGAGCTGGCGGTGCGATGGGGGCTCGCAGCAGACACAGGTCATTCTCCTCGATCGGGATCAGAGTCTCCGCTTTCCGTTTGGCAGGCTGGGCCGCTTCTGGTCCCTCCAAAAATTGTGTCCGGTTGGATGCTCCGCTGGCCACCCGAAGTGTCCCTCAGCTCAAGTGAAGACGCGATGGCGCAGGAAGGGGCGGACAGTCCCGCGGAGTGACAGGAGAAGAGACTAATCCACGCTGCGTTGACTGGCAGAAGAGGAGATTGATCTGCGCCTGCGCAGTTTTTAAGATTTTTAAACCTCGCTAAATTTTACAATAGACCATCGATCGGAACTAAACTTGGTGCATTCGCAGCACAGGGGAACGGTGAGAGAGCTGGCGGAAAATCATAGCACTATCACGTATAGTTTTTGCGCAAATAAAAATACCTCACAAAAGAGCACAAGATCAGAGTATTAGTTATGTATAGATTTACTGGTGCTAAAATAAAAATTGCTATCCTTGATCTAGGTTTACAGTACGTAAACTTCACACAAATACAGGTTTGGGAGTCACAAATCCATGCAGATGATAACTCCAAGGCAGACTGGATGGCACCACCCTCAAAGCAACATGAAGAATGCGGTCAACCATAATCCTACCTATTCACACTACAACTGAACTCTAGACATGATGCCACATCGATTTTTAAATTACTTAAAGAGATGCAATTTGCCCATCTCGTTAACATCTGACAACTGTGAATTTTCTGAACATTTATCAAAGATCCTCATTCCCCTTGAACCCTTATTTTACAAAGGCTTCCTCATGTGGAAAATATCATCCAACTATTTTTTTTATTCCAAAAGCTGCATTCCACACCTTCAACCTAATAGTTCTTATCTTCAGTTTAACCTGCACCACTGATTTCAGAGAACTTAGTGTTAAAATGCGGGGATCTCTGGTCGGTGCGAACACGGTGGGCCGAAGGGCCTGTTTCCGTGCTGTATCTCTAAACTAAACACTCGAGGAGTGTCCTCACCACAGAGCGTGCAATGGTTCAAGATTGCCTCTGCACATTAAAATTGAAGTTACAAAGAGACAAGGATGTGAATTAAATGCTAGCTTTAATGACAATGTCTGAATCTATAAACTTATAATATATTAAACATAGAAACATAGAAAATAGGTGCAGGAGCAGGCCATTCGGCCCTTTGAGCCTGCACCGCCATTCAATATGATTATGGCTGATCATCCAACTCAGTATCCTGTACCTGCCTGCTCTCCATACCCCCTGATCCCTTTAGCCACAAGGGCCACATCTAACTCCCTCTTAAATATAGCCAATGAACTGGCCTCAACTACCTTCTGTGGCAGAGAATTCCACAGACTCACCACTCGCTGTGTGAAAAATGTTTCCTCATCTCCGTCCTAAAGGAATTCCCCATCCTTAGACTGTGACCCCTCGTTCGGGACCTCCCCAACAATGGGAACAATCTTCCTGCATCTAGCCTGTCCAACCCCTTAAGAATTTTGTACGTTTCTATAAGATCCCCCCTCAGTCTTCTAAATTCTAGCGAGTACAAGCCAATTCTATCCAGTCTTTTCTCACATGAAAGTCCTGACATCCCAGGAATCAGTCTGGTGAACCTTCTTTGTACCCCCTCTATGGCAAGAATGTCTTTCCTCAGATTTGGAGACCAAAACTGTACGCAATACTCCAGGTGTGGTCTCACCAAAACCCTGTACAACTGCAGTAGAACCTCCCTGCTCTTGTACTCAAATCCTTTTGCTATGAATGCTAATACACCATTTGCTTTCTTCACTGCCTGCTGCACCTGCATGCCTACTTTCATTGATTGGTGTACCATGACACCCAGGTCTCTTTGCATCTCCCCTTTTCCTAATCTGCCACCATTCAGAAAATAGTCTACCTTCCTGTTTTTGCCACCAAAGTGGATAACCTCACATTTATCCACATTATACTGCATCTGCCATGCATTTGCCCACTCACCCAGCCTATCCAAGTCTCCTTGCAGCCTTCTAGCACCCTCCTCACACCTAACACTACCCCCCAGCTTAGTGTCATCCGCAAACTTGGAGATGTTGCATTCAATTCCCTCGTCCTAATCATTATATTATATATTGTAAATAGCTGGGGTCCAGCACTGATCCTGGCGGTACCCCACTGGTCACTGCCTTGCCATTCTGAAAAAGGACCGTTACTCCTACCCTTTGCTTCCTGTCTGCCAGCAGTTCTTTATCCACATCAATACTGAACCCCCTATACCGTGTGCTTTAAGTTTGTATACTAATCTCTTATATGGGACCTTGTCGAAAGCCTTCTGAAAGTCTAGATATAACACATCCACTGGTTCTCCCTTATCCACTCTACTAGTTACATCCTCGAAAAATTCCATAAGATTCGTCAGACATGATTTACCTTTCGTAAATCCATGCTGACTTTGTCCAAAGATTTCACCACTTTCCAAATGTGCTGCTATCCCATCTTTAATAACTGACAACCGATGTTAGACTAACTGGTCTGTAATTCCCCGTTTTCTCTCTCCCTCCTTTTTTAAAAAGTGGGGTTACATTAGCTACCCTCCAATCCTCAGAAACTACTCCAGAATTTAAGGAGTTTTGAAAAATTATCACTAATGCATCCACTATTTCTGTGGCTACTTACTTGAGTACTCTGGGATGCAGACTATCTGGCCCTGGGGATTTATCGGCCTTTAATCCATTCAATTTACCCAACACCACTTCCCGGCTAACCTGGATTTCACCCTCTTTCCATTAACCCTACAAAAGGATCGTCTTGTATTTAGCTCCCATATTATCACAAAATTGCTGAAATGTGGTTTCTTCATGCGTGTTCAACACCCGAAACAGAATCCAAATTTCCTGGAATTGATGGTATTTCCGGCCAGTCAGCCTTCACCAAAACTGCCCTGTGTCGACTGCCACCCACTGCGCACACGCGGCTACCAGGCCCACTGCGCAACATGTGGAGAGTCAGGTTTACCTACCGTGTCACCGGCACCATTTTCAATTGTAACGCGGCTGACGGGCCTCCCCCAACTACGCATGCGCGAATGGTCGTAAATATACAGGTACATACTTTTTTTCTGCAAATCGTCCTGCGGGCTTGATTGGACCCTAAGGCGTCTCCCCGCACGTGTGCAGTGGGGCACGGATTCCGCGCGTGCGCAGTTGGGGCGGCAGTCGCACATGCGCAGTTGGGGAAAGCGTATCGGGCCAGGAAATTTCCCGAAATTATTTCATTTCCCTAAAATTACCCGAAGACAACCGGAATTTCCCGAATTTCAGGTAATTTCCTTCAAAATTGAAACACTGCTTCCATGTTACTATAAATATGGCCTTTCCTACCTACCCTAATCACATTTATAATTGGACATGGCCATTCTTTAATCCTGACCCTTTATCAGCCACTTGACACATCCTATCAGAATAAGGCCTTGCAATGTGGGGATATTGTGGCATTCATGTATCTTATTGACTTTCATGCAAATCAAATACTATTTTAATTTTCTCTTTTAAAAAACTGTCATTTGCTTTTCACCTGAACCCAAAAAGCTTCCTTGCGGAGATCTCATCTTCCTTCACTACCTGTAGATCACTTGTAGTTTACATCCAACTTCACCTTGCAATGCCTTCTCAGACTTTGCATTCTCTTTGCTTCCGTGAAGTTACCAACTTTCAGTCGGCAACCTCAATTTTATTACTCATCTACATAATTAAAACAACAAACACAACCAGCTAAATCTACATCAAGATCAATTTCATCTTGATTCCACTTTCCTACCTTAGCTCTATATCTTTTATATACTCAATCTATTCTGCTTAATCTCAAATGCATTAATTAACCAAACATCACCAACATGTAGGATGTGAGACTTTTGGATGCTACATTTTCATTCATTCAGAGATGAATGGGAAAATTGCTTCATTTAATTCCCAATTGAACAAGCTCAAACTATAAGATGTCCACTTTTCCTGATGAATCCCCAGAATGAAATATTTCCTCACTGTCTACCCTTTCCAATACTTTAACACTATTATAACATCTCAATCTCCCAATGCAGGATAATTCAACAAGCTACATTTTTGCAAACAATGCACCCCAATTTCACTCAGTTTAATAAGTGCTGTCCACCTTCACTCAGTTCCAAGGACTAATAAATACTAGTCTGCAATGATTAGGGCTGAAAGGATCTAAGCCTTGGTACTGCGGGAAAAGTGTAAGCATTCTTTGCAAATATCATTAACATTATCATAAAACTGTTGTATTACCATAAAACCTATCCAACTCACATGTCCCTTAGGGAAGGAAATTTACTGTCTTGCGTTCCCGTTTATATGGACTTCAGTCACACAGCACTGAGTTTGACACTTCATTTTGAAATGGACTACCAAGTTACTGTAATAGCCATCCATCATTTCAAAATTTGATGGATTTATTCGCACAGAATCATACCTTTTGCCAATGTCCAAGACATCCCCAGTACCATCCCGTAGTACCGTAGAGGTCAGTCTGGCGCGCTGACCTCTACCGGGCTGAGGTGAGGCGACAACTCTCAGAAAGGTGCCGTGGTACTCTGGCGTGCTGACCTTCACCGGGCTGAGGCCTGACGACGACTCTCAGATCAAACCCGACAAGGGAGGTGCCGTGCTAGTCTGGCGCGCTGACCTCTTCACCTGGCTGAGGACAGGCGACAACTTTCAGACAGCTCCTCCTACTTATCCTTGGACCATGATCCCAGACGAGTACCAGGCCTTAACATCACACACCATTCTGATTACATTACTTCCGGCTTTCTGCCCTCCAAAGCCTCCAACCATACCGTTCCCCAGCCCCGCACAGCCCGATTTTATCTTCTCCCCAAAATCCACACTTAAAACGGCCCTGGCAGACCCATTGTTTCTGCTTGTTCATGTCCCACAGAATTAATTTCCACATACCACGGCTCCATCCTATTCCCCCCCAGTCCAATCCCTCCGTACATATGTCCAAGACACCTCACGTGCTCTTCGTCTCTTCAATTACTTCCGTTTTCCAGGCCCCCACTACCTCATCTGTACTATGGATGTCTACATCATCCATCCCCCACCAGGAAGGTTTTAAAGCCTTCCATTTCTTCCTCGACCACAGAACCAGCCAATTTCCGTCTACTAACACTCACCTCTGTCTAGCAGAGCTGGGGCTTATCCTTAACAACTTCGTCTTCGACTGTCCACTTCCTCAAAGGCGTAGCTATGGGCTCTCGCATGGACCCCAGCTATGCCTGCCTCTTTGTAGGGTACGTCGAAGAAACACTGTCTCAGGCGTACACTGGCCCTATCCCCCAACTCTACCTCCACTACATTGACAACTGCATCGGTACTACCTCTTGCATCCATGCAGAACTGACGGACTTCATCAACCTCACGACTAATTTCCATCCTACACTCAAATTCGCTTGGACCATCTCCGACACCTCCCTACCGTTTCTAGATCTCATCGTCTCCATCACGAGACAGACTATCGACTGACATCTATTACAACCACACTGACCCCCATAGCTATCTAGATTACACTTCTTCCCACCCTGCTTCCTGTAAAGACTCCATTCCCAATTCTTCTGTCCACACCGCATCTGTGCCCAGGATAAGGTTTTCCATATCAGGTCATCAGAGATGTCCTAATTCTTATGGGGGTTCCCCTCTTCCATTATAGATGAGGCCCTCACTAGGGTCTCCTCGATATCCCGCAGCTCCGCTCTTGCTCCCCATCCCCCATTCATAACAAAGACAGACTCCCCCTTGTTCTCACCTCCCACCCCATCAGCCGTTGCATACAGCACATAATCCGATATTTTTGCCACCTCCAACGGGATCCCACTACGAGCCACATCTACCCATCTCCACCCTTTTCTGCTTTCTGCAGAGACCCTGGTCAACTCGTCCCTTCCCACCCAAACCAACCCCTCCCCAGGTACTTTCCCCAGCAACCACGGGAATTGCAACACCCGTCTCTTTACCTCGCCTCTCAACTCCGTCCAAGGACCCCGACAGTCTTTTCAGGTGAGGCAGAGGTTCACGTGCATCTCCTCCAACCTCATCTACTGCATCCGCTGTTCCAGGTGTCGCTTCCTGTATATCGGCGAGACCAAGGGCAGGCTCGGCTATCTTTTCGCTGAACACCTCCACTCAGTCCGCTTAAACCTACCCGATCTACCCGGCACTTTAACTCCCCATCCCATTCCCAATCTGACCTTTCTGTTGTCGGAGTGAGGCCCAGCACAAATTGGAGGAACAGCACCTCATATTTCGCTTGGGTTGCTTACACCTCAGCGGTATGAACATTGACTTCTCCAAGTAGCCCTTGCTTTCTCTCTCTCTCTCTCTCTCTCTCTCTCTCTCTCTCTCTCCATTCCCTCCCCCTTCTCAATTCTCCCACCAGTCTTACTGTCCCCGACTAAATTTTATCTCTGTACCGCCCACTCCCCTGACATCAGTCTGAAGAAGGGTCTTGACCCGAAACGTCACCATTCCTTCTCTCCAGAGATGCTGCCTTTCTCGCTGAGTTACTCCAGCATTTTGTGTCTAACCAGTACTATCCCAGTCTACATCGTGTTCAATATGAAAAACAAGCCCTCAGTAATGAAGTGGTATCAAAGTCACGAAGGAATGGATCTGGAGTCCTCAACATTGCTAGGAGATTTAATAACAGCATCAGAATAAATGTGGGTAAAGGAACTCTCTGACGTTTACCGCCTACTGCTCTCCTTCAGTTAATGAGTCAGATATCCATTTCAGAAGATGCACTAAGAGTGGCATAGGCAGTGTATACCATTAAGGAGCTTCAAAATCTATCTCAGTAGCACCGTGAATGACCAAGCCCAGAAATAAAGCTGTCATGGAGACACAAAAGAGACTGAAGATGCTGAAATTTTGTGCAAAAATCAAACTGCTGGAGGAACTCAGAAATCAAGCAGCGTCTATGGAAGGAAATGGACAGACAATGTTTCAGGTGTGGACTGTTCTTCAGACTGAAGTGTCCAAACCCAAAAGGCCGCCTCTCCATTTCTCTCCACAGATGCTACCTGACGTGCCAAGTTCTTCCAGCAGTATGTTTTTATGATATAGCTGCCATACTATTCTTAAGATTGTGAACCTATATTATTTAAAAATTGACAACATCTTTCTATTCTATGATTAGCGTTTTTTTCCAAGGCAGTAATGTACTTGACCGGTGTACTTTTTACTACATTTCACTATTACAAATATAACAATTGAAATCACGACCAATTTGGATGATGGAACAGCAAATATTATGTGCAATGTGAGCACATGCAGTATCGAGGATAAATTATCCTGACCTAAATAAAGTATGAGTGAGACCAGTAAAGGATGACCTGATCCCAAATATGTTTTCACAAAATATACACTAGATCAGAATCTAATCATATCTATCGTCAGGTCACATCAACTTTAGATCAATTATCCAAACTTCAATGAGGATTCATATGCAACACAATCACTGTGCGAAACAGGATAGATTCAGAAAAGATCAAAATAGGTATCCACAAGACACTAAAGGCAAATAACAGAATAATTGCAAGTCACGTGAACATGAATATCTGTTGAGATATCCTGGCCAATATCCCTTCCTTAGCTCACAATGTTAAAAGAACCGACCTTTCATAGAATTAGAATATGTTCCTGCTGCAAGCATACTGGTTGCATTACATGTAATAAATCATTTTGAAAAGTAGATTTATATTCCTAAAAACAATTCAAGTATATGTAAAATTCAGGTTAAATACTGTGTACCATTCCAGGTACTTTATTTGCTCTAGTATGTTCAAGTATGGAGACCAGGGACTGGCTTTAAAGACCATCACTGCCTACCAACAAACAACCCCCCGGAGATGGACAGTGGGAATGGGTGTCCTTGCAATACCACACCAAGATTTGGTTGGATGGGATGCAATTATGCAATTGTTTACTGATGTGTGCAAAGCTATTCAACATCCCTCGGCCTTCTACCCCGGAGTGACTACAGCCCGCAGAAATACACAAACACACAGCCAGACAATTGAAATATGGCGTGTAAATTAATCAATGAGACTTTTAAAGAGTTTGTCAAATCTCGCAGCCGTAGCTGCGGCGTATTCGACATCCATGGCCCACTGTCCAAGCAGCGCCGGGGGAAGCCTGTCTCCCGGAGAGTTGTCCCCCGCCGGTCCCCGCCCGCCTCCCTGTCCCCCGCCGGCCCTCCAGCCCGCCCGCCCGCCCGGGTACGCGAGGCCCACCAGCCGGCGGCAGCAACCGCCCGCGCAAATCACCTTCATCCGAGTCGCGGCAACGGACGCTGCGCTCGTCCTCGTCGTCCACGCTGTCCAGCTCCTCCTCGTCGTTGTAATAGTCCACAATGGGCGAGAGGAGAGCGGCGGACATCTTACCGCCGAACAACCCCCTCCCCTCCCTCTCCCCTTCCCTACCCTACCTTCTTCCCTACCCTATCCTCCCTCTCCTCCCTCCCCTCACTCCACTCCCCCTCTTTCCTCCCTCCCTCCCTCCGCCCGCCGGCCGGCCGGCGCTCTGCCTGCGGGGGCCTCGCGCTGCGCTGCGTGACACCGCCCACACAATCCCCCGCCCCCCGCCGGTGACTACACGAGGAGCCCGACAGACAGACAGACCGACAGCCACCCCTGGCGACGAGCAGGCAGCGGCGTCCGAGCGAGACGGAGATGGGAAACGGCCATCAGGCAGTGATGGGGACAGCTCTCCCGGGGTCCTCGCGGCGCAGTGTGGAGATTGGCCCTTCGGCCCGACTGGCCCACAACGGCCAACACTGTCCCAGCCACACCAGTCCCACCCAAAGTACCAGAGCAAGAGTCTACGGTCTTTGGTCCCACCAGCCTTGGTCCATGTCCCTCCAACCCTGTTCCATCCATGTACCTGTCTAACTATTTCTTAATTGGGATAATCCCAGCCTCAACGACCTCCTCTGGCACCTTGTTCCACACACCCACCACCCTTGGTGTGAAAATGTTACCCCTCGGGTTCCTGTTAAACCTTTTCCCCTTCACCTTATTTCCTCTGGTTCTCTATCCCCCTACTCTGGGCAAGAGACTGTGCATATATCTGATCTATTTCCCTCACAACCCCATTGAGGGTAGGGAAGATTCAAACAAGAGGGCAGGCCATGAGAATTAAGGGACAGAGGTTTAAGGGTAAGTTGAGGGGGAACTTCTTTACTCAGAGGGTGGTGGCTGTGTGGAATGAGCTTCCAGCAGAAGTGGTGGAGGCAGGATCGATTTTAACATTTAAAAGTAAAGTGGATAGGTACATGGACGGGAAGGGAATGGAGGGGTATGGTCTGAATGCAGGTAGATGGGACTAGGGGAAAACAAATGGTCGGCACGGACTGGAAGGGCCGAGAGGGCCTGTTTCCGTGCTGTAATTGTTATATATGGTTATCATTGTATACACCTCTGTAACATCACCCCGCATCCTCTTGTGCTTCAAGGAATGGAGACCCAGCCTATTCAGCCGCCCCCTATAGCCCAGACCCTCTAGTCCTGGCAACATCCTCGTAAATGTTCTCTGTACCCTTTCCAACAACACCAGTCCCAGTCCTGGGATCTTGTATCCAATTCATGCTGACATTATTCTGCACTGAGCTATTACTCTCCCTATATGAGAGACAAAATCTCATGTCAATCACTACACACTTAATTAACTTAACTTAACAGTTCACAGTCTTGTAACTTTTATAAACCTTGTGGTAGATGACATCAAAGACTGATCAGTCTGAAGGGTCCCGACTCAAAACGTTGTCTGACTATTCCCTCCACAGATAAAAACAAAGGAACTGCAGATGTTGGATTACACCAAAGATAGATAAAAAAATCTGGAGTAACTCAGCAGGATAGGCAGCATCTCTGGATAAAAGGAATTGGTGACGTTTCGAGACTGGAGGCTGATGCCTTCTGAAGAGGGGTCTCAACCCGAAATGTCACCTATCCTCTCCAGCGATGCTGCCTGGCCCACTAAATTTAATAAAGATACAATATTCTTGAGTAACTCAACGCAGGTAGGACCTCTGGAGATAAGTGATGTTTTGAGTCGGGACCCTTCTTCAGATGGTATTAGCCTCCACAGATGCTGCCTGACCTGCTTTGTTCCAGAGCAGAAAAAAAACATTGATTTTTTTTGCTCAAGATTTCCCTCTCTCTTAATGAATAATTTTCCAATGTCATAGATCCAAAATGTCTCTCACTTGACCTGCTGAATGTTTTACTATTTTGATTATGTCTTTTATGATGTTTTCATTTCACATTTTTTACAAATCACAATAAAAGATCGAGATGAGTATGTTTCCCCCAGTTTACTTAAGTTTTAAAACTTACCAGTTAAAGCCAAGCTGTCTGCTTATTAGTACGAACTCTTTATACGTGCCTCCCACTGCTTAAAAAGTGTACATACCAACGTTAAAGTTAATTCTGACAAATCCTAGTGCAAACCAAGTTAACTATTTTAACATCTTCCAAATAGCGCAGCGTACTTTGCATTTAAAAGACCATCCTGGTTATTTTGTAGTGGCTGAAGGAGCTTAACAGTGACGGCAATAATATGACCCCCGTCCACAAATTGTGAAGTGGACGGTCCATCCACGACATTGGATTAAGTACTATTTTCTATTGTGCAAGCACAAGAAAATGCAAGTGCACTTAGGAAGTCTAAAAATTACGCAATGGTCAATAGACAATCGGTGAAGTAGGCCATTCAGCCCTTCGAGCCAACACCGCCATTCAATGTGATCGTAGCTGATCGTCCACAATCAGTACCCCGTTCCTGCCTTCTCCCCATATCTACTGACTCCGCTACCTTTAAGAGCCCTTTCTAGCTCTATCATGAAAGTATCCAGAGAACCGGCCTCCACTGCCCTCTGAGGCAGAGAATTCCACAGACTCACAACTCTGTATGAAAAAGTGTTTCCTCATTTCCGTTCTAAATGGCTTACCCCTTATTATTAAACTGTGGCCCCTGGTGCTGGACTCCAACATCGGGAACATGTTTCCTGCCTCTAGCGTGTCCAAGCCCTTAATAATCTTATTTGTTTCAATAAGATCCCCTCTCATCCTTCTAAATTCCAGTATACAAGCCCAGCCGCTCAGCATATGACAGTCCCGCCATCCCGGGAATTAACCTATGCTGCACTCCCTCAATAGCAAGAATGTCCTTCCTCAAATTTGGGGACCAAAACTACACACAATACTCCAGGTGTGGTCTCACTAGGGCCCTATACAACTGCAGTAGGACCTCTTTGCTCCTATACTCAACTGCTCTTTTTATGAAGGCCAACATGCCATCTATGCCGATCTATCGCAGTCGTTGCCTCAAAAAGGCTGCCAGCATCATCAAAGACCCATACCATCCTGGCCACTCATTCACCTCCTGCAGCCTTCAGGCAGAAGGTACAGGCGCCTGAAATCTGCAACATCCAGGTTCAGGAATAGCTGCTTCCCCACAGCCATTAGGCTATTAAACTCAACTCAAACAAAACTGATTGTTAAATAGCCCATTGCACTTTATCTGTTTATTTATGTGTGTATATATATATATATATATATATATATATATATTCATTGGTATATGGTCACACTGATCTGTTTTGTTCTGTATTTATTTATGCCTACTATATTCTGTTGTGCTGAAGCAAAGCAAGAATTTCATTTTCCTATCTGGGACACATGACAATAAACTCTCTTGAATCTTGAATCTTGCATCTTGCCATTCGCTTTCTTCACTGCCTGCTGTACCCGCATGCTTACTTTCATTGACTGATGAACAAGGACCCTCGACAGATCTCATTGTACTTTCCCGTTTCCCAACTTGACACCATTTAGATAATAATCTGCCTTCCTGTTTTTGCTACCAAAGTGGATAACCTCACATATATCCACATAAAACTGCATCTGCCATGCATCTGTCCACTCACTCAACCTGTCCAAGTCACCCTACATTCTCATAGTATCCTCCTCACAGTTTACCCTGCCTCCCAGCTTTGTGTCATCTGCAAATTTGCTAATGTTACTTTGAATTCCTTCAACTAAATCAGATGTATATTGTATTAAAGAAGGAACTGCAGATGCTGGAGAATCGAGGGTTACACAATAAGCTGGAGAAACTCAGCAGGTGCAGCAGCATCTAAGGAGCGAAGGAGATAGGCGACGTTTTGGGTCGAGACCCTTCTTCAGACTGGTCAGGGATCAGGGAAACGAGAGATATAGACGGTGATGTGGAGAGATAAAGAACAATGAATGAAAGATATGCAAAAAAGTATCGATGATAAAGGGAACAAGCCATTGTAAGCTGTTTGTGGTGTGAAAATGAGAAGCTAGTGCGACTAGGGTGGGGCGGGAGATAGAGATAGAGGGAATGCCAGGGCCTGAGGGCTGAGGGAGAGGTGGGAAGAGGAGGAGACAGCACGGGTTAACAGAATTGAGAAAATTCAATGTTCAAGCCCAAAGGATGCAGACTCCCCAAGCGGAATATGAGGTGCTGTTCCTCCAACTTGCGGTGTTGCTCACTCTGGCCGTGGAGGAGGCCCAGGACCGAGAGGTCGGATACGGAATGGGAGGGGGAGTTGAAGTGCTGAGTCACCGGGAGGTCGGGTTGGTTTTTGCGGACCAAGCGGAGGTGTTCGGTGAAACGATCGCCAAGCCTCCGCTTGGTCTCACCGATATAGATCATCTGGCATCTGGAGCAGCGGATGCAGCAGATGAGGTTGGAGGAGGTGCGGGTGAACCTCTGTCGGACCTGGAAGGACTGCTTGGGTCCCTGAAAGGAGTGGAGGGGGGAGGTGAAGGGACAAGTGTTGCATTTCTTGCGGTTGCAAGGAAAAGTGCCCGGGGAAGGGGTAGAGCAGGAGGGGAGGGGAGGGAAGAATTGACAAGGGAGTTGCGGAGGGAGCGGTCTTTGCGGAAGGCAGACAGGGGGGGAGATGGGAAGATGTGGCGGGTGGAGGGGTCACGTTGGAGGTGGCGAAACTGGCGGAGGACTATGTGTTATATTTGCCGGCTGGTGGGGTGAAAGGTGAGGACCAGGGGGACTCTGCCCTGTTTGCGAGTGGGGGAATGGGGAGAGAGGGCAGTGTTGCGGGGTATGGAGGAGACCCTGGTGTGAGCCTCATCAATAGTGGGGGAGGGGAATCCCCATTCTCTGAAGAATGAGGCCATTTGTGATGACCTGGTGTGGAACACCTCATCCTGGGAGCAGATGCGGCGTAGACGGAGGAATTGGGAATAGGGGATGGAGTCCTTACAGGAAGCAGGGTGCGAGGAAGAGTAGTCCAGGTAGCTGTGGGAGTCAGTTGGTTTGTAGTGGATGTCGTCAGGAGTGTATCACCTGCAATAGAGATGGTGAGGTCAAGGAATGGTAGGGAAGTGTCGGAAATGGTCCAAGTGTATTTGAGTGCCGGATGGAAGTTGGTGGTGAAATGAATGAAGTCAGTCAGTTGTGTGTGGGTGCAGGAGGTGACACCAAAGCAGTCGTCGATGTAACGGAGGTAGAGGTCGGGGATGGGGCCCTGGTACGCCGAGAACAAGGATTGTTCGACGTACCCAACAAAGAGGTAAGCGTAGCTGGGGCCCATGCGTGTGCCCATAGCTACGCCTTGTGTTTGGAGGAAATGGGAGGAATCAAAAGATGTTGAGGGTAAGGACCAACTCCGCTAGGTGGAGGAGGGTGTCAGTGGACGGGTATGGGTTGCTCCTCTGGTCGAGGAAGAACCGGAGGGCTTTGAGACCGTCCTGGTGGGGGATGGAGGTGTAGAGTGACTGGACGTCCATGGTAAAGATGAGAGGATGGGGGCCTGGAGAATGGAATGCACGGAGCCGACGGAGAGTGTCTGAGGTGTCTTGAACATAGGTGGGGAGGGATTTAACAAAGGGGGATAGGATGGCGTCAAGGTATGTAGAAATGTGTTCGGTGGGGCACGAACAGGCAGAGACAATGGGTCTGCCAGGGCAGTCGGGTTTGTGGATTTTGGGAAGAAAGTAAAATCGGGCTGTGCGGGGCTGGGAAACGATGAGGTCGGAGGCTCGGGGGGGTAGGGAGCCGGAGCTGATGAAGTCGGTTATGGTGCTCGAGATGGTGGCCTGGTGTTCGTCAGTGGGGACTTGGTCCAGGGGTAAGTAGGAGGAGGTGTCCGAGAGTTGGCGTGCGGCCTCCGCTTTGTAGAGATCGACGCGCCAGACTACCACAGCACCTCCCTTGTCGGCGGGTTTGATAACCCAGTCTGGGTTGTTACGGAGTGAGTCGATGGCAGTACGTTCGGGGGTGGAGAGATTGGAGTGAGACAGGGGGGTGGAGAAGTCGATGTCCCAACGGCAGTTCTGGATAAATAGTTCTAGAGCCGGAAGGCTACGAGGGGGGGTCCAAGTGGAGGGGGTACGTGGGAGACAGGAAAAGGGATCATCAGTGGGGGGCGAGGACTTCTTCCCGTGGAAGAACGCTGTGAGGCGGAGGCGACGGTAGAAGAGCTCCAAGTCGTGGTGGGCGCGGAACTCATTGAGGTGGGGACGGAGGGGGACAAAGGTAAGACCTCTGCTGAGGACAGACCGTTCGGTGTCGGAGAGGGGGAGGTCTGGGGGGATGGTGAACACGCGGCAAGGATGAGGGTTGTGGCCGGAGAAAGGCAGGTGAGTGGTCTGAGGATGGATCGTTGTGTGGTGGGGGGGTGGAGGGTGGTCAGGGGGTGGGGGGGGTATGGGGGCTGTGGTGTGGGTGGGGAAGAGCAGGGGTTACATGGTAGGGGGGGTTGGGGAAGACCCAGTGGAATAGCCACTAAGGTTACTGGGGCTGGGGAGACGGGCACTAGTGCCGTTAAAGACAGAGCGGTGGGAGGAGTTAGCAACGTGGAGGCTTCAGGCCCACTGCAGAGTCCAGTCTGCAGGTGAGACGACGGCTGCGGGCTGCTGGAGGGCGGTGGTGTGTCGTGGGTCGGCGGACCCGGAGGTAGGAGTCCGCGGGCAGTGGAGTCGGGGTTGGTGGGCGATGCGTTGGAGGTCCCGGTGGGCGGGTGGGCGGTCCGACCGGTGAGGCGGCGAGAGGAGTGGGGTGCGGTGCGGCGGCCATGTTCGGGGAGCCCCGGTCCGGCGGCGATGCAAGGTGAGGCGGGTGCGGCTGTGGTCTTCGGTGGGCCCAGTGCACTGGCGATGCTGGATGGGCCCGGTGCGGCGATGGAGTTAGGTGGTCCCGGGGGCCGAGGGGCAGGCGTGCTGGTGATGGGCGGTGGAATCGGTGTGGGGGCAGTCGCGGGCTGGGCATCATCAGTAGGCAGGTGGAGGTCGGCGGCAGCATCGGCGTGGAGGTCGGTGAAGGTGGCGTCCTGGTGAGTCCTGGTGGCGCTCCTCGTGGACAAGATGGCGTCGGGGGACTCAGGCCGGTGGCTCGGGCCAGAGTTGGGGCCCGGGGCCTGCGGGCGGTCGAGTCGGGGATTGTCGGTGGCTGGAATGGCCTGGAGGTGGGCTAATTTCAGGTCCTTGGTGGAGGTAAGGTGGGACAGGAATTGTTGATTGAAGCGGTGGATCTTCCGGAGGATGTAGTGAAGTTGGGGTCCGTTGCAAGTCTGGGTGAGTGAGGCCCGAAGTTTCGGGAGAGTCAATGCGAGGTCCTGCTGGTGTCGGCGCATTGCAACCAGGGTGGATCTTAGTGCCCGGTTGGAGAATTGTACAGTGTGGCGGCAGATAGCCAGTCGGTACCGATAGTCCGGCTGGGGTCCGAACTGAGAGGCAGGGAATTGGAGCTGGAATCCACGGGGTATGAGATGGAGGCGCAGGCACCAGATGTATATTGTAAATAGCTGCGGTCCCAGCAACGAGCCTTGCGGTACCCCACTAGTCACTGCCTGCCATTCTGAAAGGGACCCGTTAATCCCTACTCTTTGTTCCTGTCTGCCAACCAATTTTCTCTCCATGCCAGCACTCTACCCCCAATACCCTGTGCCCTAATTTTGCCCACTAATCTCCTATGTGGGACCTTATCAAATGCTTTCTCAAAGTCCAGGTACACTACATCCACTGGCTCTCCCTTGTCCATTTTCCTAGTTACATCCTCAAAAAATTCCAGAAGATTAGTCAAGCATGATTTCCCCTTCATAAATCCATGCAGACTCGGACTATCCTGTTATTGCTATCCAAATGTGCGGCTATTTCATATTTTATGATTGACTCCAGCATCTTCCCCACCACTGATATCTAACTGGTCTATAATTCCCTGTTTTCTCTCTCCCGCCTTTCTTAAACAGAGGGATAACATTAGCTACCCTCCCATCCACAGGAACTGATTACTGAATCTATAGAATGTTGGAAAATGATCACCATTGCGTCCACGATTGCTAGAGCCGCTTAAGTACCCTGGGATGCAGACCATCAGACCCTGGGAATTTATCAGCCTTCAGTCTCATTAGTCTACCCAACACCATTTCCTGCCTAATGTGGATTTCCTTCAGTTCCTCCGTCACCCCAGATCCTCTGGCCACTAGTACATCAGGAAGATTGTTTGTGTCCTCCTCAGTGAAGATGGATCGAAAGTACCTGTTCAACGCATCTGCCATTTCCTTGTTCCCCATAATAAATTCACCTCTTTCGGTATTCAAGGATCCAGCTTTGGTCTTAATTAATTTTCTCCTCTTCACATACCGAAATAATCTTTTACTATCCTCCATTATATTCTTGGCTAGCTTACCTTCGTACCTCATCTTTTCTCCCCGTATTGCCTTTTTAGTTATCTTCTGTTGCTCTTTAAACATTACCCAATCCTCTTGCTTCCCGCTCATCTTTGCCATGTTGTACCTTTTACTTTTATACTGTCCCTGACATTTCTTGTCAGCCACGGTTGCCCCTTACTCCCCTTGAAATCTTTCTTTCTCTTTGGAATGAACTGATCCTGCATCTTCTGTATTATTCCCATAAATACCTGCCATTTTGTTCCACTATCATCCCTGCTAGGGTATCTTTCCAGTCAACTTTGGCCAGCTCCTCCCTCATGGCTCCATAGTTCCCTTTGTTCAACTGTAATACTGGCACCTCCGATTTACCCTTCTCCCTCTCAAATTGTAGATTAAAACTTACCATATTATGGTCACTACTTCTTAATGGCTCCTTAACCTCATTTTCCCTTATCAAATCTGGTTCATTACACAACACTAAATCCAGAATTGCCTTCTCCCCGATAGGCTTCAGTACAAGCTGCTCTAAGAAATCCATCACAGAGACACTCCACAAACTCCCTTTCTTGGGATCCAGTACCAACCTGATTTTCCCAGTCTACCTGCATGTTGAAATCTCCCATAACAACCGTAGCATTATCTTTATGACATGCCAATTTTAACTCTTGTTTTAACGTACCCTATATCCAGGCTACTGTTTGGGAGCCTGTAGAAAGGTCCCATTAGGGTCTTTTTACCCTTACAAATCCTTAGTTTGTTTTTTTTGATGAATATTTTTTATTAGTTGTAAATACATATTAATAAAAAGTACTTCTTACATACATTCATAATATTATTAATATTGATATTAATATTTAAGACTTAATGTATCTATACATTTTTTTAAAAAGTTTTTTATAAAGTAGGAAAAGACAGAGAAAAATAATATAGAAAGTAAGGAAGTGAGTGTAGTATTAAACAATTATCCATCGTCGGAGATATAACCATGATTTATTATAAGTAATTCATCCATTCTATTATTCAGGTCTCAGTCAAGCCCCCGCACTGAGCCACTTTGACCCTGTAAATATTCAATATATGGAGACCATATCCCTCTAGAAAGATCCAACCTGTCCATTAGGACAAGCCTCAATCTTTCCAGATGGTGTCTCCGACATTTCTGTATTCCACATTTTGACTGTGGGGGATGTAGGACCTTTCCATAATTTTAATATTAATTTTTTCCCAATTATTAAACCATAATCAATAAAAATTCTTTGATTCGTTGTTATTAATTGATCTGTTTCCAGTATCCCTAGTATTATTAACTTTGAGTCAGAAGTCAGATTCATATTAACAACATTCAAAATTATCCTAAATATTTCTATCCAAAATGTTCTAATATTTACACAATTTGTAAATGAGTGTGTCAGATTAGCTTCTAAGTGCTGACATTTATCACATATGGCGGATACTTTTGGAAAGATGTTATGTAGTTTGGATTTTGAGTAATGTAGTCTATGTAATATTTTAAACTGTATGAGAGAGTGTCTAGCATTTAACGAGCAATGGTGTATGTGTTGTAAACTTTCATCCCATACTTCTGGTCTTATAATTTGACCTAATTCGTTTTCCCATGATTGTCTATATATTTCTGTTGATGGGACATCATTTTCCAATAGGATATTATATATATATATATGAAATCATTTTTTCTGTGGTCGGATGTTTATTTAGACATTCATCTAAAATTTCTGTCTTTCTATTTCTAAGATCCTGTGTGTTTGCTTTAACATAGTCTCTGATTTGTAGATATCTAAAATAATCTTTTGAATGTAATCCATAAATTTGTTGTAATTCTTGAAATGAAAGGAAAGAGTTTTCCTTGTAGAGATCGCCCATCTTGATAATTCCCTTATTTTTCCATTGTAAAAAGCCTTTATCCATCATTGAAGGTTTAAATGTAATATTATTTACAATGGTAAGGGCTAGTGGTATAGATTTCAGTTTTAATGTTTTCTTTATTTGTTTCCAAATACGTATTCCACTTTCTATTATCGGGTTTTCACTATAAGTTTTCTTATCTAAATTAATATTAGCAAATATTATTGAACTGATTTCAAAAGGAGAACAATCTTCTTTTTCCATTTTTAACCAAATTGGTTGCTTATCTGTCTCTTCTAACCAAAAATTCATATTTTTAATATTAACTGCCCAGTAATAAAACATAAAGTTTGGTAGTGCTAAACCTCCATTTATTTTTAATTTACATAAATGTTTTTTATTTATTCTATGGCTCTTATAGTCCCAAATAAAGTTAGTAACTAGGGAGTCCACCTTCTTAAAGAAGTTTTTAGGAAGATATATCAGAATTAATTGGAAAAAATATGATAATTGTGGGAGAAAAATCATTTTTATTACATTAATTTTACCTAACATTGAAATGGATAGAGTTTTCCAATATAAAATGTTCTTATTTAATTTATTCAATAATAGTGGGAAGTTAGATTTAAATAAAGAATCAAATCTTTTTGTTACATAAATTCCAAGATATTTAATTTTTTCGTTTGTTATCTTAAAAGAAAATTGTTGTAATATGTGTAAGTTATTTACCGTTATTGGCATAAGTTCACTTTTATTCCAATTAATACTATATCCTGAAAAAGATCCAAATTCAGTTATTAATTTAAACACATTTTGGATACTAATTTCTGGTTTTGTAATATAGAGTAATACATCATCCGCGTGTAGGGAAATTTTATTTTTAGTATCTCTAGTATCGTACCCATATATTTCAGGATGTGATCCCACCCTCTGAGCTAACAGTTCTATTGTGAGTGCAAACAGTAGAGGGGATAAAGGGCAATCTTGTCTACAGCCTCGAGATAAACTGAATTTAGTTGATAGCATTTGATTTTTTATTATTCTGGCTGTTAGGTTAGTATATAATAATTTGATCCAAGTAATGAACTTCTCTCCCAATTTAAAAGTTTCCATAACCGAAAACAAATATGACCATTCGACTGATCGAAGGCTTTCTCTGCATCTAACGAAATGACTACTAGATCTTTTTCAATACTTTTCGAATATATAATATTGAATAACCGTCTCAAGTTATTTGAGGAATATCGTTTTGGTATAAATCCTGTTTGATCGGGGTGAATTAATTCGTTAATAACTGTGTTTGGCCTTTGTGCTAATATTTTAGTTAATATCTTTTGATCAGTATTTGAAAGGGCTATAGCTCTAAATGATCCTGGTTCATCCAGATCTTTGTTCATTTTAGGTATAAGTGTTATAATAGATTCATTTAACGTTTTTGGTAGTTTCTGCTGTGTATATATATATTCATATAATGATTTCAGACGTGGTACAATCTGATCATAAAATATTTTATAAAATTCCGAGCCAATACCATCTGGTCCCGGTGTTTTACCATTTTTTAATGATCTAATAGATTCTTGGATTTCTTTTACTGAAAGTTCAGCATTTAATGATTCTCTATTTTGTGAGTCCAACCCCTTCAGATTACATTTTTTTTTTAATGCTTCTATACCTATCTTATTTTCTGTTGTTTTAACGGTGTATAAGTTTTTATAATATTGCAGAAATCTCTCATTAATATCTTTAGGTCGTATTAAAAGTTCGCCATTATGTGATTTAATCCTGTGGATTATTTTTTCTGCCTCCATCTTCCTTAATTGGCGAGCCAATAATTTTTGAGGTTTATCTCCAAATTCAAACTGTAATTGTTTAGTGTGTTGATAAAGTTTTACAACTTGATCTGAATATATTTTATTTAATTTATATTTCAGTGCTGCAATTTTATTATGTAATATTGTGGATGGATTAGCTGCATTCTCTGTATCTAATTGTTTATTCTCCTTTTCCAGTTCTTGTTGATCCCTTTGTTTCTTTTTATTATAAAATGCTTGAGAGGAAATCATAATTCCCCGGAGATATGCTTTAAACGTTTCCCATAATAAGGAACAAGATATTTCCGGTTTATCATTTATTTCAAAGAAAATCTTAATCTGTTCTGTAATATATTCCTGAGTTATTTTGTTTTTTAAAATTTGTGGATTAAATCTCCATTGTCCCCGTTTTTCCGGTTTACCATTTATTTTAATCTTAAATGTTAAAGGTGCATGATCTGAAATTATAATATTATGATATTTAGAATTATAAGTGAGTGAAATATGTTTGGCATCGACCAAAAAGTAATCTATTCTTGAGTAGGTTTTATGTACCGGCAAATAAAAGGAGTATTCTCGTCCAGTGGGATTTTCTACTCTCCAAACATCTTTAATATTAGTAATTTCCATATATGCATTTAATAAGTCACTGGAATGTGATTTGATTTGCCTTTGTCTTGTAGATCTGTCTAAGTAAGGATCTAATGTACAATTTAAATCTCCTCCAATTATTAGGTTATATTGTGTTAATTCCGGAATATTGTTAAATATTTTCTTAAAAAACAATGGACTATCAAAGTTTGGTCCATATACATTAACAAAAATCATTTTTTGTGCATTTAATTCTCCTATTACAGTAATGTATCTGCCATCGTTGTCAGTTATAGTTGACGTATGTTTGAATAAAATGCCTTTACGAAACAATATTGCTACACCTCTTGATTTATGTGTAAAAGAAGAATGATACGTTTTATCTATCCATTTAGCTTTCAGCCTATGCTCAGCATCTTTTTTTAAATGAGTTTCTTGAATAAAAATTACATCAGCTTTAATTGCTTTTAAATGTGCTAATACTTTACCTCTCTTAATTGGTTCGTTAATACCTTTAACGTTCCAGCTACAAAACGTTATTCCTTCATTCCCCGTATTCATTTTTAAGTCCTGCATCTTTTGTCTATGGGGGTCTGTGGTAGATGCATCTTTTGTCTATGGGGGTCTGTGATAGAGCCAATGGCTCAGCTCGACAGACCCGACCTTACACCCGAACAACGAATAGATGAATTTTAAGTCCATTGAATGCCTCTCACGTGTATATCTCCTTTGATCCAATATATAACCCCGTAAAAAACAATAATAGTTTATAAAAGAAAAGAAGAGAGGATAGATTAAGAGGTTAGTATAGTGCACAAAGGAAGAAAAAACTACATCTAGTATTATTGTAGTTGGTGCTAGCCATACTAGCATGGCTAACCATCTACTGACTTCCGTAGTTGATGTTACTAACTTAACCAGCTCCCTGGTTTTCTGGAATTGTTATTCCATAATGATAGTTTACCGGGGGTATTAAATTGAAAAAAAGGAAAAAAAGAAAAAGAAATATTCAGATTATATTAATCGAAAATGTGAAAATACATATAATTAAAACTTATTTGAAAATCTAATTATAAAAAAAACGCACAAAAAGAAAGGAAAACAAGAGATAAAAATGAAAATTGCTGGTATAAAAGGAAAAATCTCCAAAAGGGACAAATGAAATCCGGCTCTATATTTGACTCTAATCATTCCAATATAAATGAACATTAGTCATTAGTAATAATGATTAATTCTAATTAATAAAAGTGATACGATATAATTTTAATATTTATTAGTTATTATATTAGTAGTAAAATTAGTGATTAGTGAAAATACCACAGTATAATTTTAATGTTTATTAGTTGTTTGTATTAGTAATGTAGTTATACTAATTATTAGCATCCATGCGAGGTCTTCCGATCCACATCTTTCTCCAGCTTCCATCCAGCGTTATCCAGTTCCATCCGGTCCTGCAAAGTCTTATAAAGTCTTACAGAGTCTTGTAGATTCTTGTAAAGTCCATGAAAGTCAGTATATACGATGATGAGGCCTTCTCAGGTCTTAATCTTCTGGGCAAAGTCCAGTGCTTCCTCAGGATTGGAGAAGAAATATTCCTTCTTGTTAAAAGTAACTCTTAAAGTAGCTGGGTAAATCAGGCCATATTTCAAGTTTTCCACCCCCCTCATGAGACTTTTAGATTCATTAAATGCTTTTTGTTTCCTGGAAACTTCTGCTGGGTAATCTCGGTAGATACTAATCCTGTGTCCTTCAAATACAAGGTTTCTGTTTCTTGAAGTTTTTTGCATTATCTCCTCCAGGACATAGTCATATTGTACCTTTATTATCATTGGGGGGGCATTTGGTCTCTTCTGCCGTCTCCTCATTCTGTGTGCTTGGGCTAATAAAGGCTTTTGTTCCAGAGATAAAACGTTTTCACGGTGCGCCATTCGCCTGGGCGTGACCGTGACAACGCCCCACCCACGGCTTCCACCGCAGAGCCACAGCAACGCACCAGGACCTGGGGTAAGCACAAATCACCTCCGCTGGGGCGCCGAGGCTCGACGCTGCCGTCAACCCTGCTCGTTTCAGGGAAATGCCTCGGCCGATCACGATCAGCCCAAACAACATCCGCAACCATCGCTCCGGCAGACGCTTCCTCGTCGACTCCGGGGCTATAGTCAGTATCCTCCCGCCAACCGGATGCAACACCCATGCGGGGCCCAGTGCTCTTGGCCATCAATAGGAGTACCATCCGTACTTACGGCACGCGGACCCTCTCGCTCACGTTTGACTCCCGCCCGTATGAGTGGACGTTCATCTTGGCCGACGTCACTCAGCCGCACCTGGGTGCTGACTTCCTGCGTGCGTTCTCCCTCATCATTGATGTGCGGGGCGGGCGCATGACTCCGCGATCGGCCCTCGGCTCCACGATCTCGCGGCCCCCGTCCCCGCCCAGCACACAGCTCAGCGTCGTCGCCGTGGTCAATGGCCCCTATGCCTCCATACTCACCGACTTCCTGCAGCTCCTCACTACCTGTTTCAACGGGGCAGCCCGCAAACACGGGGTCGTGCATCACATCCCCACTGTGGGCCCTCTGGTACATGCACAGGCGCGCCGTCTTCCACCGTACATGCTGCGCATCTCCCGGGATGAGTTCCAGCTAATGGAGGACATGGCGATCGTCCGGCGCTCGGACAGCCTTGGGCATCCCCACTGCACATGGTCCACAAAGCATCTGGGGGGTGGAGACCATGCGGGGATTACAGGCATCTGAACGCCATGACCACAGGGCAGACCGCTACCCGGTGCCCCACATTCAAGACTTTTCTGCACACCTTGAGGGCACCGCTGTCTTCTCGAAAGTTGATCTCGTCCGGGGCTATAATCAAATCGCCGTTCACCCGGACGACATCCCTAAATCCGCGATGATCACCCCATTCGGCTTCTCTGAGTGGCTCCGTATGCCTTTCGGGTTAAAGAACGCCGCGCAGGCATTTCAGCGGCTTATGGTCCAGGTCGGACAGGGTCTGCCGTTTGTGTTTATCTACCTGGACTACACTCTGGTCGCCAGCCCCGCATGGGATGAGCATATCGCCCACCTGCGGACCCTTTTCCAGTGCCTCCTCGAGCACGGCCTCGTCATCACCTCGCTAAGTGCCAGTTCGGCCAGGCTCGGAAATCACTATCAAAACATGGGGGAGACCGGGTGGACAATATTTCTTGGCGGCCGCACACGCATGCGCACACTCACACACGCGAGGCTTCAGCCCTGTGAACGGTAATTACCGGAAGGACGGCCCAGGCTTAGGGCCAGCACGGAGACGCAGCGCTAAATCCAGCTCAACTCTGCCTGTCTCGCCGGTTAACCTACAGCCCTGCCTGCGCTGGCGGGACACCAACCCAGGGAGCTAGCGCTGCTTCTCCGTGCTGGCTGTAAACCTGGGCCGTCGTTCCCACCAGGACGTCTTCCTCCTCCAATCACTGCGTTCTATCCTCAGTCCCACCCCCCTACTTCCATCTCTGACCGACACCTACCACCTCAATCATTGCGCTGAATCATCATGTCCCACCCTGCTCTCTTCCAATCGGTGCCTTCAATCATCAGTCCCACCCCTACTGTCTCGCGGAAAGCGAAGATTTCACCGGGTTTTAAAATCCCGATTACAAATAATGGGGGGAACCGTCCCCCACCTCTCTAAAACGGGGGGGGGGGCATGTCTCCCCTGGCCCCTCCAGGATTTCCGCCCCTGTTTGACCTCCGTTCCATCTCCTTTCTGGGGCACAGCGTCACACCCCAGGTCGCTGCCCGCTGCCCTCAAAGGTCGAGGTCATTCGGCAGTTTCCCCGGCCACACACTGTGAAGGGGTTCCAGAAGTTTGTTGGCATGGAGAATTTTTATCACCGTTTCGTGCCGGCAGCTGCCAACATCATGGGCCCCTATTCCAGTGCCTGCCGGGCAAGCCACAGGAGCTCGAATGGTCCTCGGAGGTGGACGCGGCCAATGCAACCATGTTGGTCCACCCGCGGGCCTTCGCCCCAACGACTCTCACCGTAGACGCCTCGGACGCAGCTGTGGCTGGATCAGTTCGTGGACGGTCGCTGGCAGCCGCTGGCCTTTTTTAGCCGTCAACTGTACGCCCCTGAGCGCAACTACAGCGCTTTGACCGCGAGCTCCTGGCGTTGTACCTGGCCATCAGACACTTTCGATACTTCCTCGAGGGCCGGGTGTTCACTGCCTTTACGGACCACAAACCCCTTACCTTCGCCTTGGGTAAGGTCTCCGACCCGTGGTCTGCCAGCCAGCAGCGGCACCTCTCCTACATATCAGCGTTTACCACGGACGTCCAGCACATCGAGGGCAAACTTAACTCCGTTGCCGATGCCTTGTCCCGCCCCGCCCTTCCTGCGTTTCGGCCGTAAACCACGGCGTGGACTACGACGAGCATGCTGCGTCGCAGGGTGCGGACACAGGGATGGCGGACTACCGCACTGCTGTTTCTGGCCTCCAGTTGACCAATGTCCCGTGTGGAGCTGCGAGCACCGTGGTCCTTTGCAATGTCTCCACGGGCCGGCCTCGCCCCATCGTCCCAACCAGTTGTATAGCTGAGTTTTCGATTCCATCCACAGACTGGCCCATCCATCCATCCGGGCGACCTCTACACTGGTGGCGGCCAAGTTTGTTTCGCACGGGCTCCGCAAGCAGGTGGCGGCCTGGGCCCGTGCCTGCATCCCCTGCTAGACCAAGGTCCAGCGGCACGTGCGCCTTCTGGTGCAGGAGTTCGAAGTTCCCGCGGGCCGGTTTCTGCATGCCCATGTCGACCTGGTGGGCCCGTTGCCGACGTCCCGTGGCGCCACACATCTACTGACTATCGTGGACCGTTTTACGCGGTGGCCGGAGGCGATCCCGCTCTCGGACTCCTCTGCCGCGACTTGCGCTTGGGCCCTGGCGGCCAACTGGATTGCCCGGCTCTGGGTTCCGTCCGATATTTCCACCGACGGGGGGAGGGGGCTCATTTCACCTCTGCCTTATGGTCTTCCCTGGCCCAGCTCTACGGGACGCGGTTACACCATACCACCGCCTACCACCTGCAGGCCAATGGACTGATTGAACGTTTTCACCGACACCTTAAATCGGTGCTGAAGGCTTGGCTCACGGGTCTGGACAGGGTGGACCAGTTACCATGGGTACTCCTCAGTATCTGCAACGCCCCCAAAGAGGACTTGGCCGCCTCCTTTGCCGAGCTAGTGTACGGCTCGGCCCTGCGGGTGCCCGGGGATTTTCTCCACGCCGGCTGCGGGCAGGTGGACTCCGCCCCGGCGTTGCTGGCGAGCCACCGGGAGAGGGTGAGCGGGTTAGTTCCCGTTCCTACTTCGTGGCATGGTTCGCCTGCAGAGCATGTGCCGTCGGCTTTGCAGAATTGTGCTCATGTTTTTATTCACAGTGACGCCCACCGCTCTCCCCTGCAGCGGGTCAACAAGGGGCCGTTCCCGGTGCTGAGATCCGGCTTCGTCACCTTCACCTTGGACGTGGGTGGCCGGGAGGAGTTCGTCTCCGTCGGCTGTCTCAAGCCCGCCCATGTTGACGTGGACAGCCCAGTAGTGGTCGCACTACCCCGACATAGAGGTCCTCCGTCGGCCATTCCGGTTGTGCCTGTTACCCCTGACCCAGTTGTTTCCGTTCTTTCCACCCCGTTGCCCATTCCTTATCCGGTTCGGCCCGTCCCCATTGTCACGCCCACCCCTTTGCAGTCTCCTGGTCCTGTTCGGCCGGTCCAGAGTGTTACGCTCGCCGCGCCTCCATTGACCACGCGTTCTGGTTGTTGCGTCCGGGTCCCTGCTCGGTTCCGTACCTCGGGTTCTGCAGGGGGGGGTCCTGTATTGACACCTGCTGGTGCCTTGGGGTAGTCGAACCCTCGGAGTCGCTATCCCAGTCACGTGGGTGCAGGGGAGGAGGTTTTGCGCGCTTTTGATTGAGCCCATTCATTCGGAGCACCACCCTTGTGGTAGCAATATCGTTCATTTAACCACAGACTCGTGTTCTTCTTTGTTTAACCGTTGGCAATAAAGCTCATTAAATCAATTCACGGTCTCGACTCCGCTAAACTAGTATCAATGTTAAAAGCTCCTGACCCCCGAAACGTCACCTATCCACGTCATCGATGGGTCACACTGAGTTAGTCCAGCACTTTGTCTCGTTTTGTAAACCAGCATCTGTGATTCCTTGCGTCTAGATGTAACATTGATCCCGTTTCGCTTTCCACAGGCGATGACTCACTGAGCACTCACAGTAATTTCTGGGTTTATTGCACATTTCCAACAATTGTACGATTTTGGCTTTTATCACAATATCTCTCGACTTTCATTAACATTAACATTGCTGGCAGTGCTGAATTTGGCTGGCTTTGGCCATCAATTATGAAAGTAGCAACTGGCATTCAGCCATTTGGACAACATTGGTTGACATGTGAATCGGTGCCATTCTGTACATTTCTATTCACTTTCACTTACAGCGGGCACTGTAGAAATACTACCATCTTCAAAAACTCCTCTAAATTGATCAGAAGGATAAACAAACCAATATCAACAAGGCCAGCCTGGTTTCATTCATGTGGCACCATTGGGGAAGTCACATCAGTTGTATGCCTGACATCAGATTCAAAAAAGAAGCACTCTGCTTGAAGTTCTGTCACAGAAAGACATTACAAGCTATCGGTGGAAACGATTAAAGGATGTTCTCAAAACATCCTTAAAAAATATATTGTATTGACTCCTGGGAATCCCTGGCCCATGACTACTCTAAATAGAGCCTTTAGAGTAGCACTGCAAACCTCATACCAAGAGGTCAGGAGCATACAGGAAGCCAGCAATAACAGCAGATGATTTGCACCACCTCAAGCTATCCGCCAAAGCATCCCATCAGGAACCTCCTTTCCCATCTGTCTAAAGTCTATGGAACCCACAATGACTTCATCAGTCAGCACAGAATCACAATGAAACAAGATATCTCTAATCCAAAGTGAGATCAGCCTTCCGCATCCAGTCCTGGTTGGAGCAGATAAGAAGTGATTATGGGTATCTGGTTGAGTCTGGAAATATCCAGCTCTTTACTTCTCTTGACAATTACTCATACTAGAGCCTCAGCAGTAACAATAAAGACTGTTCTAATCTGAACCCAAGTACAACATACTTCAGAGTAGAAATCAGCAAAGGGCATCTGCTTAAATATTCCTTTATACTAGCCATTAAACCTTATCATAATGTACGTGTTTGGGAAATAATATGTTAAAATCCAGACGTGTGAACAGACATAATTCATTTTGCCAATGTATTAAATCATTAATATTTACATAGATTTACAGCATAGAAATAAAAAAAATAGCTCTATTGGTCCATGGCACTATTTGTGCTTTGTGTCAACCTATTCCATCCCTCCACGACCAGTAAGAATGAGAATAGGAGGTGTCAAGAATCATCATCACCTGCAGTTTCACTCCAAGTCACACACCATCCTGACTATATTGCCAATTCTTCTCTGTTCCCGTTTCCAAATCCTGGAACTCTCTACCCAAGAGCATTGTTGCCCTAGTGAAATTGCAGCACTTTGTGACTGCAGTTCCTCCCACATTCTCAAGGGTAATTATGGATGGGTAACCACCACATCTTGGAAATAAAAGAAGCAATTTAAGTAATCGTAGGATAACCTGACTGACTATTTCCTTTTGTGGCCAGGCATGGAATTTTGTCTGTTGGCACTCCTTTGAAGCTTCCTCAGAAATCAAAAATGCCATATCAATAGAAATTATTGTTGAATAATTTGGCAGCTACTTGGAATTCCTCTAGGAGACTCACGCCAATACTTCGCTTTCTTCCATTGGCTGGGTATGTTCAAGACTTCCTGCAATCAAAGAGCAATGAGATGTTTATTGCACAACCAACTGAATGGATAAAGTACTCATCGAGTTCACTTAAGTGTATATAAGTTTTAATGAGCTCAGTTAGATAATTTAAATAGCAAAATTGTGCAGGGTACTTAATTTTAGAATGGCAATCTTATAAGTACACCTGCATTACTTCCATCAAGATAAATAAAATATCCACATCCCTTGTACTTGATCATCAGGTTAAAGACAAATGATCAAAATCAGAAAAAGCAGAAAATAATCTAGGGGTTTATTTCTCATGTCTAGTTTTGGATTTGCTGCTGAAAGAGTGATTGATATTCAGCAGTCAGAAAGTTTCACAACAATTTACACTTCCTGTCCATGCCTTACTTCCTGTTGTGATGATTGGAATATAAATAATTTGGGAATTTAATTTCAGCAGTAAAATTCAGGCTTGACTTTTCTATTTTGCATTTGCAAATTCAATTATTTTGGATGATTCTAGTTCTACAGTTAAGAAGCATCTTTTATATCAACATTTATAAATTAAAATTGCTCTGTAATTTTCCCCAATATCAAGTAATTTAACATTAGGAAACGTTGCACTATTGTTTCAGAATGATGGCTCAATAGAATTCTGGCTCGGCCTGTTGTTTTGCTTCTTGGAAAAGTAGAAATCTATGGCTAATTTTCACCAGTATAATGTACATTGGATGACCATTTAATTGCTCATGTGAGTTTCGTTTAAGCTGACATTCTATGGAATTTTATGGAATTTGTAAGGTGGAGATAGTTTTTAATAGCATTAAAATTAATTGGAAGGTTGCATTGGTGTGGCAATGCTACAGATAATAATCAACCTAGACAGATAACTCAATTAATTAACCTTTAAGATTCCACTGTCAAGTTTTTAATTTATAAGCCAAAAGCAAGTTTAAGTAAAATTATAATTGAAGCTGCTAACTTTGTCATAAATGCCAAACTAATTTTAGCATTCAATAAGGAAGAAAAACTTGTTTCCTTATCCAGTTTAGAGATTATGTGACTTTAGTTATGCATGTTTGAGGCTGACTTACTCTTGTCCTCCAAAGTGGTATTTCAAGCGACCCAACCAAGGCAATGAGAGTTAAAGATTGCTGACCTTGCCAAGCACTTACAGATGGTGAGTAAACATATTATTAATTAAACTGAGTCTATTAGAGTGAGCAGTTGTAGAAATTAAGCTCACTCAGCAGATTCAAGCTCCATCTTTCAGTTTCAGTGCTTTAAATTGTTTTATTTCACTGTAATTAAATTGTGTTATCTGCAATTTCTTCATGTACATCCAATGTGTTAGAATTTTTAATCCACTACTAGTGGATCTTCCTTATTTATATGGAAACAGGGAGAATATTTTGGTAAATAATCCAGTATATGTAGAACTGCTAAAATGGGGCTTTGTTTTATAATTAGCTATTCCTTTCTCAGAATCTCTTTATTGTGCAACACATGGTGCAACAAAATTTAAAAAGTCAATCCAAGATGCACAAGAACAATCTTAAAATATAAAGGAGGGTAAAAATATATACATATAAAAAAACAATTCAGTTGAATGTGAGTGTTATTTATTATTTTGCATTGTTAAGCTCACGTATGGCTATGGGGTAGAAGCTCTGTCTGAGTCTGTTCTTGCGAGTTTTGAAAGACCTGTACCGTCTGCCAGAGGGCAGCAGGTGAAACAGGTTGTGTCCAGGGTGGGAAGCGTCCTTCAGGATGTTGGCTGCCCTGCCAAGGCAGCGAGAGCTGAAGATGTCCTTCAGGGAGGGCAGTGGGCAGCCAGTGATTTTTTGGGCGGTGTTGATGACCCTTTGAAGGTCTCTCCTGTCCGCTGCAGAGCAGCTGGCATACCATGTGGTTATACAGTACGCCAGCACACTCTCGATAGAGCAGCGGTAGAAGGACACCAGCAGCTTCTCTTCCAGGTTGTTTTTCCTGAGGATCCTCAGAAAGTAGAGTCGCTGCTGGGCCTTCTTGACTACTGTGGTGGTGTTTGTGGTCCAGGAGAGATCCTCCGCAATTTGTGTGCCCAGGAATCTGAAGTCTGAGACCCTTTCCACACAGTCCCCATTGATGAATAGGGGTTGGAGGGCTGCACTGTTCTTACGGAAGTCTACGATAATTTCCTTTGTTTTTGTGGTGTTTAGGATGAGGTTGTTGTCTGAACACCACGCTGCCAGTCTTTGGACTTCCTCCCTGTAGGCTATCTCATCTCCTCCTGAGATACGTCCAACCAGTCGTGTCGTCCGCAAACTTGACGCTGGTGTTGGTGGAGTGGGCGGGGGCACAATCGTGGGTGTAGAGTGTGTAGAGGAGGGGCTCAACACACAGCCCTGTGGGGAGCCGGTGCTGAGTGTGATGGGGGTGGAGAGGTGATGGCCCAGTCTGATGGTCTGGGGGCGGTTAGACAGAAAGTCCTTGATCCAAAGGCAGATGGATTGGGAAAGTCCTAAATCCATGAGTTTGGTGACCAGTCTGCTGGGGATGATGGTATTGAAGGCAGAGCTAAAGTCAATGAAGAGCATCCTCACATAGCTCCCCTGGTGTTCGAGGTGGGTCAGTGCAGTGTGAAGAGAGCAGTGGCGATGGCATCCTCAGTGGACTTATTTGCTCTGTAGGCAAACTGGTGTGGGTCGAAGATGGACGGTAGGCTGGCTTTGATGTGCTGCTGAACCAGCCTCTCGAAACACTTCATAATGACTGGTGTGAGAGCGACCGGTCGGCAGTCGTTAAGGCCGCTGCTAGCAGGCTTTTTTTGGTAGTGGGACGATTGTGGCAGACTTCAGGCATGGTGGGATGATGGATTTGGACAGGGACAGGTTGAAGATTTTCGTGAAGACCCCGGAGAGCTGGTCTGCACATTACTTCAGAACCCTTCCTGTCACGCCATCCGGTCCGGCAGCCTTCCTCGGGTTCACCGCCCTGAGCACCCGCCTCACTTCATGCTCCTGCACAGTGAGGGTGTAGTTGTTGTTGTTAGGGACTGGTGGGAGAATGGTGACGAGCTCTTCTGGTTCTGCCTCAAAGCGAGCAAAGAAGGAGTTCAGCTCCTCTGCCAGTGTGGCGCCGCCGTCGGCCGTCGTACTGTTACTGGGCTTGTAGTTGGTGACGTGCTGGATGCCCTGCCTCACCCGCCGTGGATCGTTGTTGTTAAAGTGGTCCTCTATCTTCCTCTTGTGGGCCGCTTTGGCATCCCTGATGCCTTTCTTCAGGTTGGCTCTAGCAGCGCTGTACAGGGCTCTGTCGCCAGACCTGAAGGCAGTGTTGCGGTCCTTGAGGAGAGTTTGGACCTCTTTTGTCATCCACGGCTTCTGGTTGGGATACACCCGGATGAGTGTGTCGACGGTGACGTTGTCAACACAGTTCTGGATGTAAAAGAGTACAGTGGATGTGTACTTCTCCAAATCCTGATTTTCAAAACTGTCCCAGTTTGTCCTTTCAAAGCAGTCCTGTGGCTGTGAGGAAGCTCCTTCAGGCCAAGTTTTAACAGTCCTGGTGGTGGGTTGAACTTTTCTCCTGAGGGGGGTGTATGCTGGTGCTAAGTGAATGGATAGGTGATCCGACTGGCCTAAGTGTGGTAGTAGTGTGGCTCTAAGCCTCTTTTTGATGTTTGAGTAGGCCTTGTCTAATGTATTTTCTCCTCTGGTTGCACATTTGATGTGTTGGTCAAACTTGGGGAGAACTGATTTTAAGTCCGCGTGATTGAAATCACCAGCTATGATATGGGCTGCTTTGGGGCAGGTATTCTCTTGTTTGCTGATAGCGCTGTGGAGGTAGCCTAGGGCTATGCTAGCATTAGCATCCGGTGGGATATACACAGCTGTAACTACGACAACGGTAAACTCACGTGGAAGGTAGAAAGGCCTGCATCCAACTCAGGTACTCCAAATCAGCAGAACAATGTCTGCCTATGATTGTGGTATTTGTGCACCAGTTGTTGTGAACGTAGAACATAATCCCCCTCCTTTGCTCTTACCGAAGTCTTTGTTTCTATCCCAGCGAAATGCTGTCTGGCCTGCTAGCTCAATGGCCCCATCCGGTACAAGTGCGTGAAGCCACGTCTCTGTTATTAGCAGAATGCAACTGTCCGCAATGAATTTGTTTGTGGCGACCTGTAGTCTTAATTCGTCCATTTTGTTGGTGATATCTGGCGTTGGTGAGAATGATGCTGGGTAGCGGTGGTTTATGTGGTTGTCGCCTTAGCCTAGCGAGCAGTCCGGACCGGCGACCGCGCTTTTGCTTCCTGTGCCTCCTCCGTCTCCGGCGTTTGCTGGGGCCGACAAAAATCCACGGAGAGCCCAGTGTCCTGGCTATCTCCTCCGGTATGTTGCGCGAGTGCAGAAAAACACTCGTAACTGCCTGTTTACTCCATAATCCGATAATCCGAAGATCCTGTCGGCTGACGGTGAGATACGCACGACAAAACGTAACATTGTCCAACAGGCATACAAACAAAAAAACGCACAAAAAAAGCACCGAAAGGGAGAGCTTCGAGCCGCAGTCTTTATTTTATTAGGAAGTTGTTTTATGTACTGTGCTCTTTGGATAACATCTTGATGCAGCTCACAGTTATAATTCCAGCTGTGTATCTCTGCTAATGGATTTTAAGAAAACGGGAGGCAAAGAATAACCAAAAGTTCTTCCATTCAATACAATCATGGTTGAACTGTCACATCAATTTCCTGCCAATTCCTCAAAACACTTAATTCTTTTGATGTCCCAAACGATAAGTCTCTGATTTGCATGTGCTCACATTCATAGCCCTTTGGAATTAAAAAAAATCCAGAGGTTTATTATCCTCTGAATGAAGAGTTGTTTCATCATTTACTTCTACGCAACTTCTTCTTGCGTATGGCGTGCACAGCCTAACACTGCCGGGCAACTTGTTCTATTTGATCTTATTTGATTGTGCACGTCGGGTTGATTGCATTAGTCAAAACATGGCGGACCAATCCCCCACCCCTCTATGCAACTGCTTCACTTCTTTAGAATAAGGCTCTTACGTTAGATTGTCCAGCTTCTCAGCATCTCCCTGCTACACCCTCTCAGAATGTCATGTTTCAGTGATATCGTTTACCAAACTTCAGAGATTAAAAACCCATCCCATTCAATATTTCAAACAAATGCAACAACCTGAGAGCAGTTTGTTGTTTGTTCTTTGTAGCAGGTTTATTTTTCAGCAAATACAGGGATGTACACGTTAAATTGCATGCCAGGTAGGTTTTCACCAAATCGCTTTAAAAAATCATTAAAATACTCTTAATCTTATACAACGACTCAATTACAATTATCCAAATACAAAATATTGCACATACTGAAAATCTGAAATTAAATTAAAATGGAGATAATATTCAACAGGTCAGACATGAACTGTGGAGAGGAAACTAGGCAATATTTAATCAATAATGGGTGCACCATAGAAAGCATTTTATTACAGCTGCACCATAAAAAGCATTTTATCCGGATGCATCACAGCTTGGTTTGGGAACAGCAATTTCTATCTAGCATAGTTAATAATTATCAATACATTTATGACATGAATATCATGCTGTGGTTGTTTCTGGTTGTATGTTAGAGAGGAGGTGAAAAATCGCCATAGAATTGTGTAAGCAATGAGAAGAATCACCATAAAACCGTGTATCAATTAGGTATTTTGTATACCTTTGTACACTATTTCATTCCCTTCTGTTGTTTGAATTCAATGCCCATCAATATCACACAACATTTTGCTTTTTATAAGATTGTTGACTAATGGTTCTGGCCCTTGCATTCGGGGACACTTTCTTCCCAGCTGTTATCAGGCAACCGAATAATCCTACCACAGCCAGAGAGCAGTGCCAAACTATTATCTACCTCTTTGATGACCCGCAGACTGTCCTTGCTTGGACTTTGCTGGCTTTACCTTGCATTAAACGTTATTCCTTTATCATGTATGTATACATTGTAAATGAATCAATTGTAATCATGTATTATCTTTCTGCTGACTGGTTAGCAAGAAACAAAAGCTTTTCACTGTACCTTGGTACATGTGACAATAAACTAAACTGAACTGAATTACAGATAAAAAGTTTTTAAGTTGTAAGGAATGTTTGCTGACAGTTGCGGGCTAATGGTAAGAACCATCTAAAGCAAATATTGGTGGGGTCGAGCAAGAAACGTGGAGGACAGGATTGGGGAATTTGTAAATAGCACAAAATAACTGAGTTTCTAAAATTATCAAAATAAACTATGTATACATGCAAACATATAATTATGCATTTTGGAATAACCCTTCTGGAAGAAATGAGAGGGAAAGATGTTTGATGGCATCAGTTTGAGATGTTAGAAATTACAGAATGTGGTCAGGAGGAGGTAAGATGCGTAATCCTATCATTATTCTTGCTGGGAAGAGAGGGGCAAGTGTGGAGATGTGGGAAATACAGCATATGTGTTGAGAAGCTAATACACTTTGGTGAAGGAAGAATATCAGGTGAGGATAAAGGAAGATATGTGGGGAGCATTCTGAGGTAAGTACTGGACGTTTTGCACCTTAATTCCTCTGTTTAGAGGAACCATCAGTGTTTCTGATCACACCATTTTCTTTTGTTCTTTCTGAACAATCAGCAATTTAAACATTTTATCTCTAATTGTTCCCATTTCTCATGAAAAGTAATCAAACTAAAAGGTTATCTTTGTTATTTTTTTTTCTACAGGCACACTGCCAGTAGAACGACGAGCTCAAAGAAATTAGCATGGCAAACAAAACAATTGGAGAAAGTAATGAGACTAAAAGGTGATAAAGCTTCGGGACTTGAATCTTAAGGTTTTGAAGGAACAAGCAATGGAGGTTTCTGGTGGTCATCTTTCAAAATTCCAAATGTTCTAGAACAGTTACTAAAGATTAGAAGGAGGCAAATATAAACCCTCAATTTAAGAAAGGAAGAAGAGAGAAAGCGGGAAACCACAGACTTGTTATCCTAACATCAGTAGAAGGAAAGATTATGATTAATCGCATGGTAGAAAATAGAAATAGAATTGTGAAGAATAAACGTGGATTCATGAAAGAGAAACCATGTTTGATAAATATGTTGGAATTTTTTGAACGTGTAACTAGCAGAATAGAAATACGTGAAGGAGTTTATGTGGTTTATTTCGACTTTGAGCTGGTCTTTGATAAGGTGCCACACCCTAGATTTTGAAATGAGTTTCCATGACAATATATTGCGCACAGATGAACAGACAGAAAGCCAATTGGAATACATGATACATAATCTATAACCAGAAACATACAACAACAATTATTACGTATTCTAGTTAGAAATTGCTGTTCAAAATTAATGTTAAATATCTATAGATACAAAGTTGAAAGGTCATTGGGGGATGGGGAAATATTTAGAGTTGGAATTGATATGTGGAAGGGGACAAATAAAACACATCAAGCCACAATTGTAGGTCATAATCCACCCACACATTTTCCAGAACTAGTTTCCTGATCTTTAAATGAGTCACTCTGTTCTGAAGTGTCACTGATCAGTGAATCACTTCAGGCTAGAAAAAGTAATTGACTCACTGAAAGTGCGTAATTCCAATGGATGAACTGGTCTTCATGCAAATATGTGTAAACACTGTTCATCAGGAAGATTACGAGAAGCCTTATCCCTAGAAAATAATTCGTTAAAACAATAACATGTTTCATTGCAGATCTAATTACATTTGTACGAAAAGTGAATGAAGGTTCCAGATTTTAAAGTAAAGTATCCATTTTAATGGATGGCAAGTGCAGTTCAATACAAACTAAACTCACATCTAAGATAAAACCATCAGCATATCACATTTTAAATTTCAACTCAAAATTGTTAACAAACAATTGTTAATAGCTTTGATGATAAGTAAAACCCAGAACTAAAATTGAAACATTGTGCAAACTGAATATTCACAATTAAGAATCATGGATAGACCACTTTAGTCAATCTCAAATATAGTCTTTCATGTTTTGTCCTTCATATGGATTGCATGGCTTTGTCCAAGTAACTATTATTCACATGTAACCTTTGACTCTGAGTGCCTACAGCTGTTTAGTTCGAGGGAACATTTATCACTTTTGCCCTGATGGCAATGTGCAAGCACTTACAGCAGGAATCGCATGATAATGAGGACGAGTGGAGAATCATACTGATTAGCTCCTTATCTACAAGACATGGCCAGTTGCAGAAATGATAGTAATGCTACCTTGGTTGCTTGCTCGGTCTGCTAAAAGCTATTGGAAAACAGCTGCACACTATGATATAAAACGTGGCAGTTGATTAATGGGCCGTAAATAAGGTTTTAGGTTTAATATAGGGTACATTAACTCATGAAAGGTTTAAAGTGGTATCGCCCATCGATTGGTGCTTCTCTCCACATCTGTCCATCTATAGACAACTAGTTTAGACTCGGGGAAAGGAAATATTAAAATGACTACATCCAGTGGTTCTGACGTCTACCATCACAAAGTGCACTGAGAGGATGGCCATGGCGCACATTAAATCTAGCATCCCAAACAGCCTTGATCCCCTACAGTTTGCCTAGCGTTGCAATAAGTACCTGGCAGACTCTACATCGCTGGTCCTACATTAATTGCTGAAACATCTAGATAACAAGGAACCTCTACGGCAGGCTCCTAATTATTCATTATCTCCAGCCTCACACCATAATCTCAACCAAATTCATCTCCAAATGCATGATTTGTAAGTTTGCATGTGACACTAAAGTAGGTGATATAATAGACAATGAAGATGGTTATCAAAAAATACAGTAGGATCTTGATCAACTGGGCAAGTCGCTGAAAATGGCTGATGGAGTTTAATGTAGATAAGCGTGAGGTATTGCATTTTAGGAAGTCAAACCAGGGCAGTACCTTCGCAGCCAATGGTAGAGCGCCAAGGAGTGTAAAGTAGAAGATCTCAGAGTAGAGTCAGTGGTGAGCCTATCGATTGATCTGGTCAAGGTTGCTGGAATGGTAGGTTTCCCAAAATCCAATGACTGGTGATTGTTGTAGAGCAGATGGATCTAGGAATAGTTACACATAGTTCACTGAAAGTGGTGTCACAGGTGGATAAGAGTGGTAAAGGTGGTATTTGGTACATTGGCTTTCACCAGTAAGAATACTGTATAGAAGTTGGCTCACTATGTTACAGTTGTACAGGATGACTTTGTACTGTGTCTGTTTGGTTGCTCTGCCAGAGGAAGGATGCCATTAAGCTTGAAACAATGCAGAAATTTACGAGGATGTTGACAGGTTTCACGGGCCTGAGCTATAGGGAAAGTTGAGACTTTCTTAAGACTTTATTCCTTAAGCTAAGGGTTGACCTTATGGAGGAGTATAAAATCTTCAAGGGAAATAATAGGGTGAATACACAATCTTTTATCCACAGTATGGGAATCAAGAACCAGGCAACAAAGGACAAAGGACAAAGGACATTTATTGTCACATACACCAATTGCTGTAGTGAAATTTGTCTTGCCATGCAGCACATAGGTAAAGATAAGACATAACATTAAAGAATTTAACATAAAACATAAAAAAACATCCCCCCACAATGGTTCCCATTATGAGGGAAGGCACAAAGTCCAGACCCCATCCCCAGTTCACCCATAGTCGGGCCTATTGAGGCCTCCACAGTCGCCGCTATGGGGGCCGATGTTCCAGGCCCTTCTTCGCCGGGTGATGGCGCTCCGGCGGTGGGAGAACCCTCTCAGCAGCTCGGGGTGCCTGTAACGGCCGCTTCCTTGCCAGAGACCGCGGCTTCCGACGCCAACAGGCCGCGCTGGATGGAGCTCCACAACTGGCGTTCTCGCCGAGAGATCCCAGGCTCCCGATTTAAATTTCAGCGCCGCCGGCAGCGGCCAGCCGCCCCAGAGTTCTGCAGCTCCGCGATGTTCACCTGCGGTCTTCAGCTCACCGGAGCTCCAGCGCGGCGACCCAGGCAAGGCATCGCCCACTCCGCTCCGCGATGGCGCCGCTGCCAAAGCCGTGGTTCTGGGCGGTCGCCCCAGGAAATGCCGCTCCAGGCCTGCTGGTAAGCCGCGAGGACGGGTCGACGGTGCAGCCCGGAGAAAGCTGCCTCTCCGACCAGGTAGGGACCCTAGAAAGCAGTTTCCCCCTTCCCCACCCCCACCCCCACATAAAAAAGGCTAGGACTCCGAAAAACAGAAAAACTCAACAAACTAAAAATTAAAAAAAGAGAGAAAAGACGGGCAGGCTGGGCAGCCATACCCGTACAGGACGGCGCCCTCTAGACGCAGGTTTAAGGTGAGAAACCTTGGATGAACTGGGAGATCCGCGCTCTTCTGAAGACCAGACACCAGGCATTCATGTCTGATGATACAGGGTCTACAAGAAGTCCAGATACGACCTTGGTAAGGCCATCAAAAAGGCCAAAAGGAACGTCTGCTCCAAGCTGGAGGATGAGACAGATGCTCGGCAGCTGTGGCGGGGCCTGAATGCAATCACCTCCTACAAGGCGAAATCAGGAGGCAGCTCGAATGTCGGCGAAACATCACTCCTTGATGAGCTCAATGCGTTTTAAGCACGCTTTGATAGGGAGAACACCAATGTGCCTTCCCGAGCCCCCATTCGCTGTGATGGTATTTCTGTCTCAGTCACAGAGGCCGATGTCAGGAAATCCTTCAGAGGGGTGAACCCTCGAAAAGCGCCTGGACCTGATGGTATACCTGGTCGTGTTCTAAAAATCTGTGCTCACCAACTGGCTGGAGTTTTTACGGACATTTTCAACCTCTCACTTCTGAGGTCTGAGGTTCCCGCCTGCTTCAAAAGGGCATCAATTATACCAGTGTCCAAGGAGAGTAAGGTGACATGCCTCAATGACTATCGACCTGTGGCACTAACGCCTGTGGTGATGAAGTGCTTCGAGAGGTTGACCATGGCGCAAATCAACTCCTACCTCGACAAAAACCTAGACCCACTGCAGTTCGCATACTGCCACAACAGATCAACGGTGGATGCGATCTCGCTGGCCCTCCACTCCGCTCTGGAGCACTTGGACAACAAAAACTCATATGTGAGGCTGTTATTCATCGATTACAGCTCGGCATTTAACACAATCATCCCCTCCAAGCTGGTTACCAAACTCTCAGAACTGGGTCTCTGCGCATCCCTCTGCAATTGGATCCTCAACTTCCTCATTCACAGACCAGTCTGTTCGTGTTGGTGAAAATGTGTCAGACTCGATAACAATCAGCACGGGAGCACCTCAAGGCTGCGTGCTCAGCCCCCTGCTGTACTCACTCTATACTCATGACTGCGTAGCCGGTCATAGTGCGAACTCCATCATCAGGTTCGCTGACGACACCACTGCTCGAAGAGAGATCGAGCAACTGTCCATATGCTGCCAGCACAATAACCTGGCCCTCAACACCAGCAAAACCAAGGAACTGATTGTGTACTTTGGAAGGAGTAGGATGGGGACCCACAGTCCCGTTTATATCAACGGGTCGATGGTTGAAAGGGTCAAGAGCTTCAAATTCCTGGACGTGCACATCTCTGAAGACCTTTCCTGGTCCAAGAACACTGATGCAATTATCAAGAAAGCACATCAGTGCCTCTACTCCTGAGAAGATTACGGAGAGTCGGTTTGTCAAGGAGGACTCTCTCTAACTTCTACAGGTGCACAGTAGAGAGCATGCTGACCGGTTGCATCGTGGCTTGGTTCGGCAACTTGAGCGCTCTGGAGAGGAAAAGACTACAAAAAGTCGTAAGCACTGCCCAGTCCATCATCGGCTCTGACCTTCCTTCCATCGAGGGGATTTATCGCAGTCGCTGCCTCAAAAAGGCTGGCTGTATCATCGAAGACCCACACCATCCTGGCCACACACTCATCTCCCTGCTACCTTTGGGTAGAAGGTACAGGAGCCTGAAGACTGCAACAACCAGGTTCAGGAATAGCTACTTCCCCACAGCCATCAGGCTATTAAACCTGGCTCGGACAAAACTCTAAACTTTAATAAACCATTATCTGTTATTTGCACTTTATCAGTTTATTTATTCATGTGTGTATATATTTATATAATGGTATATGGACACAATGATCTGTTTTGTAGTCAATGTCTAATATGGTATGTTGCGCAGAAGCAAAGCAAGAATTTCATTGTCCTATCAGGGACACATGACAATAAACTCACTTGAATCTGAACTTGAGAATGGCAAGATTTAACAGTAACCTGAAGGGCAACCCATATCATTTTCACAGTTTTTAAGAGAGAGTTAGATTTTGCTCTTAGGGCTAAAGGGATATGGGGATAAGCAGGAACGGAGTACTGATTTTAGATGATCAGCCATTATCATTTTGAATGGCGGTACTGGCTCGAAGGGCCGAATGGCCTACTCCTGCACCTATTTTTTTCTATGTTTCTACTCCTTACACTTCCATATCTCGGTGTCTCCCTTTCCCCTGACTCTCAGTCTGAAGAAGGGTCTCGACACGAAACGACCGCCACTCCTTCTCTCCAGAGACGCTGCCTGTCCCGCTGAGCGCGCGCCGAGTCGCTCTGTCGGTGCAGGCCGGTCCTCCAGCCGCTGGGCGCGCTGCCGCCGGCGCGGGGCGGGACGGGGCGGGGCGGGGGCGGGGGCGCGGCAGCGGGAGCGGGGGCGCGCATCTCTGGCTCGCGCCCGAGCGCCCGGCGGCGCGCATGAGCGGCCATATTGGTTGTGGCGACGAGCGCCCGCTGGGCTGCACCGCGCCGGAGTGGAGACGAGACGGGATGGCGGGAGGAGACGGCGGCCCGTCTGCCCGCTCACTAGCACAGTGACCCGTGACGGTGAGTGTGAGTGTATGTGCCGGGGCCGCCTGTGCCCGCCGTGCTCCCCGAGGCAGCGGCGGCGGCGGCTGTCAGCGCCCGTGTGTATATGTGTGTGTGGGAGGAGGGCGGACGGCGCTTCCGCCTGCGCTGTCTGGCCTTCACCAGGAAGTCGAGTCGTGCTCTGTCCCGAGAGCGGCGGCGGCGGCGGAGGGAGGGAGGCAAGGAGGGGTTCACCGAGTTGCAGGCACACCTGTCAACTTTCGCCCCTCAGTACAGGGGGTATCGGCGCCGAGGAGCAATTCCCCCGCCAGCCCCGCCTAGGGTTTCCTCCGCCCAGTTAAGCCTCGGTAACCCGCCAGGGCGGGTGCGGGACCTTGCTCAGCGCTGGTGGGGCAGAGAGGGGACGTGGACGGAGCTAGGGTGTGGGGGGATAAGGGTAGGTGAGGGTGTGGAAGGATAAGAGTAGGTGGGGCAGAGAGAGACAAGGTGGGAGAGAGGAAGGTGTGGGAGAAGGCAAAGAGAGGGAAGGACAAGGGTGGGAGGGGGCAGAGACCAGTGGGTGAGAGCAGAAGATGGGTGGGTGAGGGCAGAGAGATTGGGGTGGGTGGTGGCAGAGAGAGAGGACAAGGGTGGGTGGGGCAATGAGAGAGGGACAAGTGTGCGAAGGGGCAGAGAGGGACAAGGGTGGGAAGTGGAAGGGAAAGGGACATGGTGGGAGGGGGCAGAAAGAGGGACACGGGTGGGAGGTGGCAGGACGGGACAGAAGGGGAACTAGGGTTGGAGGGGAACAAGTGGGGGACGGGGCGGGAGGAGTCAGAGAGGGGCCCCGAGGACGGGAGCATGGAGAGGGGACTGTGGGGTGGAAGTGGACAACGGGAGGGGGCGGGCAGGGGTGCCAAGTGCGGATGAGAGAAGAGCTAGTAGAGGACTGTGGAGGCCAGGTGCGAGCTGAGGCCGAGCGGGGGGGGTGGGGGGGGGGGGGGGGGGGGGGGGGGGGGGGGGGGGGGTGGTCTAAGTGCGAGTGCTGTGGGCCAAGTTGAGTTTTTTGCCATGTGCACAGGTATGGTATTGTACAGGTACAAGAAGATTGTGCTTGATCGCATGTACATAGACTTAGACAGCATCCTGAAATTATGCGAGAAAAGAGCTGTGCATTAGTGCCAAACACAATGCAAAAAAAAACAAGTTTGTGGTAGTGCAAGGGGTGGTTGGGATAGGGTTGTTCAGTTTGGTTAAAGAATATGGTGGTTGTAGGAAAGTAGCTACTCCTGAATCTCGTGGTGTGGGACTTCAGGCACCTGTACCTCCTGCCTGACAGTAGCAGCGAGAAGAAGGCAAGGCCTGGATTGTAGGGATCCTTTGCTCGATGCTGCATTCTTAGATCAGCGTTTTATGTAGATGCTTTAGATAATGGCGTGAGCTTTCACCATTCGCTGTGGCCTCTTGCATTCTTGTGCGTTTGAATTGCCATGATGCAAATGTAGAAGTCTGTTAGAATGTGTATGAAGTAACTGCAGATGCTGGTTTAAACTGAAGATAGACACAAAGCTGGAGACAAGAATTTTTTAAAATTTCAAAATAGACTTTATTCAGGTGATAAATCTACAATACATGAACCGTGCAAAAAATTAATCTGACATTTTCGGAGGTTATACAAAATATTCAATACAGTCTACATGCATTGCTCAAATTTCACAAATTTATCCCCCACCCTTGCCACTCATGTGGCCCACTGGCGTGGAATCCCTTCCCTTATTTTGAGGGACGTCTCCACCACACCCTACCCCCCTCATGTCAAGCAGCGGAAAGACCCTAGACTGTGGTCCTCCCCCACCGAGCCTTGGCGTTGGCTGCACCGGGCTTCAGTGCATCCCTGAGCACGTACACCCGCAGCGGGCCAGTCGGCAACAGTCCCCGACACACACCTCGCTCTGCTGGGTGGTGAACAACACTCAGGCAGACCAAAGAGCGTCTTTCACCGAGTTGATGACCTTCCAGCAGCACTCGATGTCAGTCTCTGAATGCGTCCCTGGGAACAGTCCGTAAATCACAGAGTCCTCTGTGACGGAGATGTTCGGAAAAAACCGTGACAGGGACCCTTGCAGACCTCTCCAGACTCTCTTTGTGAATCCACACTATGTAAAGAGGTGGGCAACCGTCTCCTCTCCATAGCAGCCATCCCGAGGGCAGCGTGCGCTGGTAGTGAGTCAGTCAGATCCTTCCTCTGGAGAGAAGAAATGGGTGACGTTTCGGGTCGAGACCTTTCTTCAGACTGGTTAGGGATAAAGGAGACGAGAGATATAGATGATGATGTTGAGAGATAAAGAACAATGAATGAAAGATATGCAAAAAAGTAATGATGATAAAGGAAACAGGCCATAGTAAGCTGTTTGTAGGGTGAAAATGAGAAGCTAGTGCGAATTGGGTGGGGGATGAGTAGGCAGAGAAGGAATGCTGGGGCTACCTGAAGTGAGATAAATCTAAATTCATATCACTGGGCTGTAAGGTGCCCAAGCATAATATGAGATGCTGTTCCTCCAATTTGCTTTTAGACTCACTCTGACAATGGAGGAGACCGAGGATGGAAAGTCTGTGTAGGAATGGGCAGGAAAATTAAAGTGTCCAGCAACCGGGTGATCAGGTTGGTTCAAGCGGGCTGAGTGAAGGTGTTCTGCGAATTGATCGGCCAGTCTGCGTTTGGTCTCGCCGATGTATAAGAATCCACACCTTAAACAATGGATACAGCAGATGAGGTTGGCGGAGGTGCAAATGAACCTCTGCCTAACCTGAAAGGACTGTCGGGGTCCCTGGACAGAGTCGAGGGAGGAGGTAGAATGACAGGTGTTGCAGCTTTTGTGGTTGCAGGGGAAGGTACCTGGGGAGGGGGTGGTTTGGTTGGGAAGGCATGAGTTAACCAGGGAGTTGCGGAGGGAACGGTCTCTACGGAAGGCGGAAAGGGGTGGAGATGGGAAAATGTGGCTAGTGGTGGGATCCCGTCGGAGGTGGCGGATATGTCAGAGAATTATATGTTGTATGCGATGGCTGATGGGGTGGAAGGTAAGGACTAGGAGGAGGGGGACCAAGGGCATAGCTGCGGGGTACCGAGGAGACATAAGTGAGGGCCTCATCTATGAATAGAGAGGGGAACCCCCGTTCCTTAAAGAATGAGGACATCTCAGATGTCCTCAGTATGGATCACCTCATCTTGGGCGCAGATGTAGCGTAGACAGGAGTTAGGAGTAGGGGATACAGTCTTTGCAGGAAGTATGTGTGGGAAAAAGTGTGGTCTAGATAGTTGTAGGAGTCAGTGGGTTTGTAATATATGTCAGTCAATGGTCTATTTCCTGTGATGGAGACTGAGAACGTTTGTTGACATGCTGAATCTCTGTAAACGTCTACAAAAGCAGAGGCACTGACGAGCCACACGTTCATGACAACATCAATGTGCTGGGTCCAGGACAAGACATCCAAGATGTTAACATCCAGACATTTCAAGCTGCTAACTCTCTCCACTGCCATCCCACCAATGAAAACTGGAAAATAAGGGAGGAAGGGGGAAGGATATGGCGTTTGCAGGTTGTGTTCTTGGCCCGATACTTGAACTCTGTCGATGTTGCCTAGATTATCCCGGGCTGGGCAGCTGGCATTGGAAACGGGTCTTAGTACCGCTTGGAAATGTCCTTTGTGATTGAGAGTGTCTTTGGTCCTGCTTTCTTATGTAACCCTATCTTCAGCATTTCCACCTGTATTTTGGACAGTCCAAATCCAGCAGGTGCATATACTTCGTGTGACTTGTGCAAGAGACTGCTCCATGCATTCCTTTAGTGACCTGCTTAAGAAGAAATATAACCACAGTTGCATACCTCTATGAATTACACAACATTTTTGGTATTTCCCAAATAGTGATCATGTTAGTATTGCAGTTATGCCACACTTTGTTAGATGATCCTTGACCAATTTGCCACATAAGGGCACTTTTGGATACATGTCCCTCTATTGGATAGCCTAGATGCAACCAGTGCCAGAATCTGGCAGGGTGGCTCGGGTAAGTCCGCACTGTGAAGGAACAGTTTGTATATTAGTGACCGGGTTTCCATTTAGTGTAGTGTTTTTTTTTTGCATTGTACTGACAGTGAAGACTAGCATAGCTTTAGAGCCTCTTCTTCAATTGTGATATCAGTTTTACTTTAAGCTTTTTGAATGAGTCACTTACCTTGTCAAGTGTAATATCGCACAAAAATTAATGTTGTTCATCATTGGACCTTTTTAAAATCTCATGCATCAGAAAGAGTATTAATGTAATTAAATGCCTAAGAACTTTAGATAATTTTCTGTGTTTAATAATTTACACAGTGCAAAAGATATATGACACTTGGAGAGCAGTTTCGCCTATAATAATTCTTTGCTTCATTTTGTTATTTTGCTATTCATTATCATGTGACAGTGCAGTAACATTAAGATGGGAGCACCATATTGTATATCTGAATATTTCATCTGCATTATAGCATCCAAATTGAAACTGTAATGCTGGTGTCAGGCTGCAAATACCATAAATATTTTGTGTGTACCTTATTGTCTGTAGTTATAGGCATTAACTTTTATCATGCAACAGGAATGTAAACAGGTTGATAGGAAAGGCAGATTAGTTTAGTTTAGAGATACAATGTGGAAACAGATCCTTCGGCTCACCCAGTCCACACTGACTAGCGATCCCCGCACACTAGCACTACCCTACACACTAGGGACAATTTACAATCTTTATCGAGGCCTACTAACCTACTGACCAGTGCGTCTTTGGACTGTGGGAGGAAACTGGAACACCCAGGGAAAACCCATGCAGTCGGGGGAGAATGTACAAACTTCGTACAGTCATGCCTTGCAATCGTTTGGCGGACAGATTGAATATAATACTCCAGCCCATGCCAGATCAGTGTTTTATAGAGAAATTCAGCATAAAATTCAGGATTGAACCTGGGGGTCACTGGTACTGTAAGGCAGCAACTCTACCGCTGCACCACTGTGTCGCTCTGTACGCAGATGTACGGTCAATGAAGATTAATGCAAATCCACATGAGATGATGAATTTTGGTAGGAAGAAAAAGGAATGGTAATAATAAGGAGACTGTTCTAAGAGACAGAGGAAAGAAATGACCCGGAGATATTTGTGGCAAATCAATGAGAATGACAGGACAGGTTGAAAAATGTCGCATACCTGATTTTCTTCTTTTCAAAAGAGGCATTGAGAGTAAAAATAGATTTTATGCTGAATTTTTATAAAACACTGATCTGGCATGGGCTGGAGTTTATTGCTTAATCTGGCTGCCAAACGATTGCAAGGCATTCGAGAGGATCCAAACACGTTTTTATAGAATTGTTCATTTGATTCGATAAAGTGAGGCTGTTTGCTTTTGGAAGGGGGATAAAACAGGTACAAAATAAAGCGGAAGAGAAGTAAGTTTAACAAGAAAATATCCTTTCCACGTTGTATGGTTAGAACCTGGCTTGCACTGGTTGCAGATGTGGAGGCAGGCTCCATTCTGACTTTCAAGGGTGGATTGGATTTCTGGAGAAATATTTGCAAGGCTATTTAAAAAAAAGGGCTGATCTGCTGGGCATGTCTTTCTGCTCTGCATTACACAATTCTTAGTTTTGGTGTATGTTTTTGCCCTCAACTGCTTCCATTTATTCATTCACCAAGTAACATTTGCAAATTATGCCCATGGTCATTCTCTCTTCCTCCCAGAAAGGTCTTCAACCTGTAAATGCTGCTTTGTTTTTGTCCCAAAGATCAGTCTGATCTGCCTTTTCTGTTTTTAGTTTAGATATCCAATGTGTAATAGACAATAGGTGCAGGAGTAGGCCATTTGGCCCTTCGAGCCAGCACCGCCATTCAATGTGATCATGGCTGATCATCCCAAATCAGAACCCCGTTCTTGCCTTCTCCCCATATCCCCTGACTCCGCTATTTTTAAGAGCCCTATCTAGCTCTCTATTGAAGAGAACCTGCCTCCACCGCATTCTGAGGCAAAGAATTCCACAGACTCACAACTCTCTGTGAGAAAAAGTGTTTACTCGTCTCTGTTCTAAATGACTTGCTCCTTATTCTTAAACTGTGGCACCTGGTTCTGGACTCCCCCAACATCGGGACCATGTTTCCTGCCTCTAGTGTGTCCAAGCCCTTAACAATCTTTGTGTAGTTTTTGCTTTAATTTTGACTCGCAGCAAAAGGGCTGACTGACACTCATGATGGACTGTATGGCTTTATCCAACTTTATGATAAGGCACTACAAGGAAGTAGTACAGAAATTACCTATCAGATAACATCATATATATATTATGTGTACTTTAATGGTATGAATTCTTGGCAAAGATTTAAAAAATCTGGATGTTGGAAATCAAAAATAAAGTTTTGAAGATGATCAGCAAGACAGGCAACTTCTAAGCAAAGATAAACTGTTGAAGATCCTTTGTCACAATTGGATTACTGAATTTATAAGGTGACATAATTTCATGATTCGTACCTTGACATGATTGAGAATGACCTAAAATTATTTTGTGTTTTAATCTGCTTTAATTTTCCCCTTTTTGGGGGGATGCATTAAAGCCACAATGTAGAAGTGGGATATTTCAAGCAATCTGTATTTATCAGCCAAATTAAGCAGATTGTTTCAATCATTATTCACTATTGATTGGTGTTTAATACTAACTTCTGAGTTGGCAGGTTATGCATTCTAGTTCCACGGCAGAGATTTGAACAGAAAGATATAGGCTGCCATTCTGGTACAATATTGGTGTTGCTGCATTTGCTGCAAATCTGGCTTCAAATGACATGTTAACTGAGGTCCCATCTGTGCTCTTGGGTGTAGATGTAAAAGGTCTCTGGCACTGTTCCAGAATAGAGCAGGGGATCTTATCCTCGGCCACCTGGCTAATAGTTATCCCTCGGACAACATCATAAAAAAAATATTTTATTTGGTCATGATTGCATAATTTGTAGAATCCAATATTGACTTACGATTCTTAATTTGTGACATTGCATTAAAATGTACTTGACTGTCTTTTGCTCTGGTGAATCTCTGGTGATATAAAAATGATCAAGCTTGTTTTTATATAGATGTCTCGGTGTAAAATTGAAAGTTACCTTTGTTTCTACAGATAATCCTTGACATTCCACAGTATAACAACTGTGCATATTCTGCTTGTGATTACACAGGAAGTTCTTTTCGGACCAATGTTTTGCCTTGTGTATTTAATAAAACTCTAAAAGAACCATATGCAATGGTAAAGTGAAGCATGTGAAATATTATCAAATCCTGACTTGCACTTTGTGGCTCATTAGTGAAGATAATAATAATAATAATATCTTTTATTGTCATTGCACATATGTGCAACGAGATTTGGTATGCAGCTTCCATCCGATGTCATAACTTAAACAACTAATAAAATTTAGGTTTGGATACCCCGAGAACATGGTTTATAAAAAGAACAGTAAAACAGTCAAAACAGATAGCAGCAATGTGATGAGTAGGGTCCTTTAGGAAGTACACGGCTAGAAATTCTAATTTCAGATTGTTTGGGAAGCCATTCAGAATATTAAGGTGGATAAAAAACCTGATGGGATCTATCCCAGGTTATTGAGACTTTCAAGATAGAGTACAGGGGCGTTGACGAAGGTTTTTGTATCGTCTCTAGCTTCTAGTGAGATCCTATAGTCTGGAGAGTAGCCAATGGTGTTCCTTTGTATAAAAAGGGAAGTAGAGAGAATCCAGGGAATTATAGGCCAGTAAGATTCATCATGTTGATGGCAGGGAAACTATTGGAGAGCATTCCTCGGGATAGGATTTTGCTTTTGGAATGGGCTAATTAGGGAATGGCAGCATGCCTAGGTCCGTGATAGTATGCAACGTAAAAGCTTTTCACTGTACCTCGGTACATGTGGCAATAAAAGCTAAATTAAATTAGAAGCATATATAATATACAAGAGGGCATAACTTTGAGGTGAGAGGAGGAAAGTTTAAAATAAAATGTACAAGTTTGTTACACTGCGGTGTGGGTGCCCGGAATGCACTGCCAGGGTTGGCAATGATAGCTGTTACGACAATGGCCACCAAAGCTTTTAGATGGGCACATGAAATTGCAAGGAATGGAGTATATGGATCCAACGCAGGCAGAGGAGATTATTTTAACTTGGCATCATATTCACTGTTCTTATCACGTTACCTGTTGTACTTGTGTGTGACTTGATTGTACTTGCGTGTAGTAGGATTTGATTGAATAGCACGCAGATTCTTTTCAATATACCTCAGTACATGTGACAATAATACACCATTAGCAGACATCAGCACAGACATTTTGGGCCCGAGGGCCTGTTTTCTTATATGTATTGTTATATATTCTCTAAGGAAAGACAGGAATTAAACGGAGCAGTATAGCACAAGAACAGGCTCTTTGGCCCACGATAAGCCAAATTATTCCATGACCATCGCATACCTACCTGCACATAATCCATACCCTCCATTCACTGCCCAAAAAACACTTTTTTTTAAAAGTTCAATGTAATTTCTATATAGTTTAATGTTTTTTTAAACTTTATCAACTTGATGAGCATATTTGAATCTCCTGTTGGTATTTGTGCTCATTTTATTTTGCTCTAGCACAGCATCACTCTGTTCTGAGTATAGATAACTACAGGTATTTCTTGTGCCAAAGTTGTTTTAAAATCCATCTGCTCGCATTTTTGTTTGATAATTGTGATATTCCTTGCAATAACTTATTTTTAGGTAACCTACCTAATAACAAGCAGTGAACATTTGTATTTGGGTGTTTGGTCCAGTTCTGATTCTTATTTAGCCATTTTAACTTCACATTGTCATAGGGCTGTAGAGCTTGGAAACAGGCACTTTGGCCCACCTGCTCAGTGCTGTCGGAGTTGGCACACTGCTCTGCTCCCGTTTGCCTGCATTTAGCTTATAGCCTTCTAAAACTTCCCTGTCCAAATGTCTTTTAAAAGTCACAAATGTATCTGCCTCTATAGCTTCCTCTGGCAGCCCATTCCACATATGGACCACCTTCTGATTGGACAAAGTTGTCTCTGAGGTCCCGCTTTAATCACTGTACTCTCTACTCTCACCTTAAGCTTGTGCCCTCCAGTTTTAGAATTTTCCACCCTGGGCAAAAAGACTTGGCATTCATTCACCGTAATGTGCTTTAAAACCACCAATGCCTCTTTTTTGGTAATTTGCATTTGGTCAAAGACATCACTACTCCTGTGCTTCAATTCGCTACACCAATACTCACAGTAGAAATGGATGAGAAGTATTCATTTAATATCTCCCCCCATCTCTTGTGATTCTACACAGAGACAGCCGTGTTGATCTTTAAGAGAACCTATTTTTTTCGTAGCCACCCTTTTTACTCTTAATTGTGCATCTAAATTTGGAATTGGTCACATTCACAATATCAAATTTCTTAAACTTTGATTTGGAATATTTTTTTGTCCTCCCTTGTCAATCTTCACATGGCATCGGTCAATTATAAAGATCCAACCTTTTTGGCGGAAGCAGCGATGGTGAAGATAGGAGAAATGGCGATAGGAGAAATTTATGATAACAATTATTTTTGGCAATTTTGTTGCATCAAATATTGCAAATTATTTAGCGTAAAATGAATTATTTGGACGGCTAACTATGGTTAAGTCAGCAAATAAAGCAACAAAAGTGTGAGGTAGAACATCAAAAATTATTTAGTTTAGTTATCTGGATCTTTTGGAAAGTTCCCCTGAACGTTACACTTGAATTTGATGCAATGAACTTGGTGTTCAACTATTCAAACGATAAATCCCAGCCTTCCTTGCGTGCATTGTTGTACAATGAAGCTTGAGAATTTATCAGTTCACTGTTGCTGAACTCCACAGAGCACAATACTAAGGAATGGCCGTTATCTTGCAGGAGGTCAGGCCTGTTGGTGTCGGAAACCTCATTGGTGTTATTGGGGATTGTAAACCCTCGGATGAGGTGGCAAGAGTCAGGACATATTAAAAATAAAATGTATTTTGACTTGATTTAAAGTTTAAAATTTAATTAACTTGGCACTTTAAGAACTATTTAAAATTATCTAAAGTTTTTACAGTTGGCGGAGTTCAATTTCTCCTCTTTGCCAGATTTTAGTGCGGTTCCGTAGGTGGTGCTCCGTATGCAAGGCTTGGTTGTTATTTAGTGCTGGAAAAGAAGAGGGGCAGATCAAAGCAGGCAAATAATATATGAACACAGGCACACATTGAATTCTTCAGTTTTTGTCAACCTCTAGCAACCCCCACCCCTTTCTCTCCCACGCCCCGACCTGTGCCCCACCTGGACTCCCACCTATTTCTCCCCTTCTCCTCCACCTTTCTTTTGCGCCGCATTAGTAACTTTTCAACCTTTTTGTCTCATACCTTTTTTTCATCTATGGCCTTTGTCCCTCTGTTATCAATCCCCTATTCCCATGTTCACCTATTACCTGACATGCTCTCATCCAGCCCCCCCCCTACATAGAAAACAGAAAATAGGTGCAGGAGTAGGCCATTCGGCCTTTCGAGCCTGCACCGCCATTCAATATGATCATGGCTGATCATCCAACTCAGTATTCCTTACCTGCCTTCTCTCCATACACCCTGATCCCTTTAGCCACAAGGGGCACATCTAACTCCCTCTTAAATATAACCAATGAACTGGCCTCAACTACCTTCTGTGGCAGAGAATTCCAGAGATTCACCACTGTCTGTGTGAAAAATGTTTTCCTCATCTCGGTCCTAAAAGATTTCTCCCTTATCCCCCTACACTCAGTATGTTGCAATCAAAATGTTACCTCTCCTTGGTACACAAAAAAGCTGGAGAAACTCAGCGGGTGCAGCACCATTCATGGAGCGAAGGAAATGGGCAACGTTTCGGGCCGAAACCCTTCTTCAGACTGTTACCTCGCCTTGTTCTCCTTGTAACTGCCTGACCGGCTGAGTTACTTCAGAACATTATCCTTTTTTTAAAAAAGTCAAATGTGTTCATTTGTCATATGTACCAAAAGCAGAACAATTAAATTCTTACTTGTATAGCATCAACATTTTTTAAACATAGTTCTAATAGATAACATAAAAACAAAGACATTGTTATGATTTAAAAAAACCCCAATATTATTGCAAAATACCCAAGGTCCAAAGAAATGGTTCATTATGTTTGTAGTGTTCAAGAGCCTAAGGTAGTTGAGAAAAAGCTGTTCTTGAACCTGGAGGTCACGATTTTCATAATCCTATCTCTTCCCGGTGACAGGAATGCAAATAGAGCGTGGCCAAGGTGGTGTCGTCCCTGATGATGCTGGCTGCTCTTTTGAGGCAGCACCTTCTATACATCCCCAGTGGTGAGGAGGACAGTACCCACGATGGATAGAATCCACTGCTTTTTATAAACTTGGTTCCAGGTCATTTGAGCTGCCAATCCAGGCTGTGATGCAACTAGTCAATATGCTTTCTACTGTATACTTGTTCATGGGAGTATTCAGCACATTGAGTCTCAGTCCTTGAAGTCTGTCTGGGCTTTCTTTCAGTTTGTACAGGTGGAAATCATTGGAGGCTTTCAAAACTAGAGTTGGTAGATTTTAGACCATTATGTTAATAGACAATAGTTGCAGGAGGAGGCCATTTGGCCCTTTGAGCCAGCACCGCCATTCAATGTGATCATGGCTGATCATCCCCAATCAGTACCCCTTTCCTGCCTTCTCCCCATATCCCCTGACTGCTATTTTTAAGAGCCCTATCTAGCTCTCTCTTGAAAGCATCCAGAGAACCTGCCTCCACTGCCCTCTGAGGCAGAGAATTCCACAGACTCACCACTCTTTGTGAGAAAAAAGTGTTTTCTCGTCTCCGTTCTAAATGGCTTACTCCTTATTCTTAAACTGTGGCCCCTGGTTCTGGACTCCCCCAACATCGGGAACATGTTAATAGTTATAGAGTCATACGACACGAAACGACACAGGCCCTTCACCCCAACTTGCCCAAAGCAACCAAGATGCCGCACCTACTATAGTTCCACCTGCATGTATTTGGCCAAAATACCTCTGATCCTTTCCTATCCATGTACCTATCAAATGTCTTTTAAACATTGTTTTTGTACCTGCGTCGACTACCTCCTGGTAGCTCATTCCATGTACGCACCACCCACTGTGTGAAAAGATTACCCCTCCAGTTCCTATTAAATCTTTCCCCTTAAGCCTATGTCCTCTGGTTCTTGATTCCCCTACACTGGGAAAAGACTCTGTGCATTCACCTTATCTATTCCCCTGTGTAAGAAGGAACTGCAGATGCTAGTTTAAACTGAAGATAGACACAAAAAGCTGGAGTAACTCAGTGGGACAGGCAGCATCTCTGGAGAGATGGAATGGATGATGTTTTGGATCGAGACCCTTCTTCAGACTGAAGAGTCTGGCGATGCTACCTGTCCCGCTGAGTTACTCCAGTTTTTTGAGTCTATCTTTTATCTATTCCCCTCTTTGGTTGAGATCAGCCATAGCCAATTGAATGACAAAACATGACTGTATTTACTCCTGTGTTATATTTTTGATAATTGAATAGATTAGATTGGTATGAATTCCACTGTGTTATCTGGGTACAGGGTAGGAGTATAACATTGAGCATTTAGTACTGACTGTTGTGTGTTTCTGAACAGCTTGTTACAAAAATAGGTGGAAGGGCAACAAGATTTAGATTAAATGTAACAGGATTTAGATTGACTGTCCAATGAAGTTTAATGTGGAGAAGTGTAAGATCATATACTGGTAAATCAAAAGCAGATCATCTAAATGGTAGGACTGCAAATGAGGGAAGTACATTGGGGTCTCGATATTCCAGTCACAAAGCTAATGGGTAGCTCTAAAGTAGTTGAGACAAAATACATTTTGCGCTTCATTGAAAATGGGGTTGTAGTTTTAAAAATGGGAATGCTTTGTTACACAGTTTTGATCCCATCGCCTAACAAGAGGCAGCGCCAAGGAGCTTCACAAAGTTAAATGCTGGAATGAGAAGATTATCCTACCAAGAGATTAAATGGTTTGGACCTTGAACATTCCTTGTTTAGAAGAATGAAGGTTGCTTTATACAAATGCATGAGATTCTAATGATGCCTTGTAGGGTAGATTTTGGGATGTTTTGACCAATGGATGAAGTATCAAACAAGGGATGAAATTAAATGGTATGGGGCTGGTCATTTAAAACCGTGCCTGTAGAAATTTGTCACAGAGGATGATGGTTCTCTAGAATTTTGTGCTGTGACTGGCAGAATCTGGATCATTAGTAGTTGAAGTGTTGATGGATAAATATTTGATGAATATTGATGAGCAATAGAGGAATATTGACAAATGGCACAGAGGAAGAGTTGAGTCCAATATCGATCAGCTATTATAATATTGAATGGCAGGGCCGTCTTGAAGGGCCTACCCTTGCAGCTTTTTTCTAGTGTTCTTTGTGTGTTGACCATCAACCAGTAAGGCAGCCAGGACCAGCTCGTATTGAAGCAGACACAAAATGCTGGAGTAACTCAGCAGGATAGGAAAGAAGGAATGGGTGACTTTTCGGGTCGAGACCTTTCTTCAGACTGAATGTGGGGAGGGGGAGAAAGAAAGCACGAAGAGGATGGGCAGGATAAAGCCTGGCAGACAATAGGTGGATACTGGTGAGCAGAGGTGGGCTTGGGGGGGGGGGGGGGGGGGGGTGATAGGCAGATGCTGGATAAAGGCCAGAGACAGAAGGTATGAGAGAGTTGCAAATTGTGTAGCTAGAGGAAGGAATGTTGGTGGAAGGGGAAGAGAAAAATAACTGAGTTCATATGAGGGGAGGTGGAGAAAAGGGGGGGTTGGGAGAATTTGATCTTACTATTGGGGGTTGTAAGCTACTCAAGTGGAATAAGGGGTGTGCTTCCAGTTTACATGTGGACTCACTCTGGCAATGGAGGAAGTCCAGGCCCAAAAGGTAATTATGGGAATAGGAAGAGGAGTGAAAATGGTAAGCAACCGGGAAATCTAATAAGCCTTGGCCAAGTGAGTGCTCAGCAGACCTGTCGCCGTGTCTACGCATGGTCTCAGCGATGCACAGGAGATCACATCAGGAACACGGGATGCATAGATAAGATTAGAGGACACCCACTGCCTCACCTGGAAGGACAGCTGAGGTCCCTGCATGAAGATGAGAGGAGAGGTATAGGGGAAGGTGTCACATCTCCAGGGGTTGCAGTGGAAAGTACCTGTAGTGTGGGTGATTTGTGTAGGAGGGGATGAGTGAATCAAGGAATTGTGGTCTCTGCGGAAGGTGGAAAAGGGTGTGGGTGGGACGATGTGAAGGATGCTGGGATAATGTTTACGTTGGCGGAAATTGTCTGAGAATGGAGTGTTGGATGTGGAGGCTGGTGGGGTGAATGGTATAACAGGAAACTATATCCTTGTTCTATCTAGTGTGTGTGTGGGGGGGGGGGGGGAAGGGGAGACGCGGGTGAGGGATCCATCTACGAAAGCCATGGAGAACCAACTTTTACTAAACAAAGAGGACATTTCGATGACCTAGAATGGAAAGCCTCATCTTCGGAGCAGATGCGGCGGGGTTGGTGAAATTGAAAGTCGTGAAAAATGTCCTAGTAAGAGGCTGGGTGGGAGGGAGTGTGGTCCAGATAATTGTGGGAGTTGGTTAGTTTGTAGCAGACATCAGTCGATAGCAGGCACATGCCGTGAGTAATTACTCAGGGTAGGCAGTCAGTCGGCTTTAAAAAAAAAATTACACCGCGCATGCGCAGATTGTTCTCTCCGTAAAAATAAAGACAGTAACAATTCAATTTGCCCAAGGGTTCCAAGTCTCCTTTATTCTGAATTACTGAATGGGTGGGGGGTGAAGGGTGATGGCAGGTGGAGAGATGTTGGGGAAAACGGGAGCACAGAGAAAGGTTGAATCAGTTGTCATCTTATTGAATGACAACACGTGTTCAAAGGTCCAATTGGGGGGAGCGTTCCTGTCACAGCGTGTGGGGAGTCAGTGCAATGGGGTAAAGTTGCGGGGAGGGCAGGAGTGTTGAGAAGGAGGGGGTTGGAGATAATGTCAGTCACTCACTCACCGATGCTGCGGCGCTCCGGACGCAGAGCCACCGCATTGTAGCCGGGGATTGAAGCAGCTCGGGTAGCTGTGAGTGTCCGCCGGGACCCGTCAGCAGAACTGGTCGCCACTTCAGCGCCTTCTGCCGGCCCGCTCACCTCTGGCAACGCTCTCCGTCTGAACACCTCTCACCTGCCGCTCGCCGACTTCGCTCATGTCAGCCGCTTCCTGCAAATCCTTAAATTCCCACAGCTGAGTAACCTCAATTACGCTGTCGGAATTTAAGGATTTGCAGGAAGCGGCTGACATGAGTGAGGTCAGCGAGCGGCAGGAGAGAGGTTTTTAGACGAAGAGCACTGCCAGAGGTGAGCGGAGACCGGCGGGAGGCGCTGAGGTGGTGGCTGGTTCCGCTGTCCGGCCCAGCAGCCGCTCACTGCCATCAGAAGCTACTTCTCCCCCCCGGCCTCAATGCGGTGGCATTGCACGCCTCTGTGCAAGGAGCGTCGCAAGTGGCATGATCCCGACTCCCTCCTTCACAACACTCCTGCCCTCCCCCGCAACTTTACTCCGGGCCAGACTCCCCAAATGCTGTGAAAGGAACTCTTCTCTCCCTCCCCTCCCCCCCCCCCCCTGGAAATACGGTATTTAAAAACATATAGCACTAAGAAATGTACTTGCCACATTATTGGTACACAAACTCCATTCTTCTCTCTTTGTTTCCTAAGATACTATACAGATAATGGCAATCCATATTTGAAAACCTCGCCAAGAAACTAGCGCTGCGCATGTGCAGAACTACAGCAAAGGCAGAATTTCTGCTGCCTTCAGCTCCCCTTGAAATTGACGGCTTGAAGCAGCGCTGACGGCACGTGGGCTTCACAGATCTTCACGTGTTGCAAGTGCTGCGGATGAAAGGCACGGAGAATTATGCCTACCTAAGAGATCGATCTCTTAGATAAGCATAATTCTCCCATGCCTTTATTATTTATATTTAGTAATTACCATTTTATAATTTTAGTCAGGGTAGGCAGTGCCTACCTTGCCTACCCTGACGGCATGTGCCTGGTTGATAGTCTGTTCCCTGTGATGGAGACAGATCAAGAAAGGGTAAAGAGGTGTCAGATAGTCCAAGGGCATTTGAGGAGAGGGTGGAAATTAGTGATAGCGTTAATGAAATCGCTGAGATGGCGTCGCGTGAACAACGCAAGGCTCTGTGTCTCCGTAGTTTTAGCAATTTTTTTTTAGTTCTGTTAATAATTAACTTAGTTTTCGCCCGGTGCACTCGAGCGAAGACTCTGTACGGCCGTCAGGAGCTACTGGAGCTCGGCCGTCTACACATAATGAGCCCCAGAAGCGACTTTCAACTGCCGCCGGAGATCGTCAGGACACCGTGGTCTAGCGGGCCAGCTCCCCCGACAGGAAGTGCCCGGAGGCGGCGCAGGGACCGCAAACAAAGACGTGGGAAGCGCGGAGGCTGTCGAGCTAGGCTGAGATCAAACCCGCACCAGCCAGCTCTGCCCAGCATTTTCCTCGCAAATGTCCGGTCCCTGGTGAGTAAAATCGACGAACTTCGGCTGCGGATCACCACACACAACCGGATCGCCGACTGCAACGCCACGGTCTTCACCGAAACATGGCTCACCGACAACATCCCAGACAACACCATCGAGCTGGAGGGGCGCACTGTCTTCAGGGCCGATAGAACAGCGGAGGATTCCGGCAAGACCAAGGGCGGCGGACTGTGCATTTATGTGAATAACTCATGGTGTACAGATGCTGTCAGGATTGGTAGCCACTGCTCTGCTGACCTGGAATACCTGATGATAAAGTGCAGGCCCTTCTATCTGCCCAGGGAATTTACATCGACTGTTATCACTGCAGTCTATGTACCCCCAGACGCTAATGCCAGGCTAGCAATGGAAGAGCTGCAAGATGCTATAAGCAAACAACTAACTGCACACCCAGAGGGGGCTTTTATTGTTGCAGGTGATTTTAACCACTCCAACTTAAAACTGTACTCCCCAGATTCCACCAACATGTCGATGCCCAACCAGAGGAAACAAGACTCTGGACCTAGTATACACCAATATTACTGAAGCATACAAAGCCCTCCCCCTCCCCCACCTGGGACAATCTGACCACCTCTCTCTGTTCCTGCTCACCAAATACACACCTCTGATCAGACGTGTGACACCTTCCGTGAGGACAGTGAAGGTCTGGCCTGAGGGGGCTGTCTCTGTTTTACATGAACAGTTTCAGCAAACAAACTGGAGTCTGTTTGCCTCTCAGGCCACCTTCAACTCCCAAGTGAACATCAACTCATACACCTCAACCGTTCTGGACTATATAAAATTCTGCACGGACAACGTCACTACCCACAAAGAGATAAAGACCTACCCTAACCAGAAACCGTGGATGAGCAAGGAGGTCAGACTCCTGCTGAAGGCTCGCGACGCCGCTTTTAAATCTGACGATGCTGAGGGATACAGCTCATCCAGGGCCAATCTGAAAAAGGGAATTAGGAATGCTAAACTCAATCACAAACGGCGGATCGAGGAGCATTTCCGAAACAACTCTGACCCCAGGCGCATGTGGCAAGGTATAAAATCCATTGCCGATTACCATAAAGTCAACACCCCCCCCAAACAATGCCTCCTTCCTGACGAGCTAAACCATTTCTACGCCCGCTTTGACCGGGAGAAACAAAACTCCAGCCATCAAGTTGCTCCACCCCGCATGAACAAACCCCTCAGTCTCTCCACATCTGCTGTACAAGATGCACTGAGCAAGGTGAATGAGCACAAAGCTGCCGGCCCGATGGAATCCCCGGGCGGGTGCTCAGGGCATGTGTGGACAACTATCCCTGGTCCTCACTGACATTTTCAATCTGTCACTGGCCCAAGGGTGTCGTCCCCACTTGCCTCAAGACATCTACCATTGTGCCAGTGCCCAAACAATCAGCGACAGGGAGTCTCAACGATTTCCGGCCAGTGGCACTCACCCCTGTCATAGCCAAGTGCTTCGAGCGGCTGATCTTGGCTCACCTCAAACCCAGCCTCCCCCCACACTGGACCCCCATCAGTTTGCCTACGGGACCAATAGGTCTACAGAGGACGCCATATCGGCGGCCCCACACTCTGCCCTGACCCACCTGGACAGTAATAACACCTACATCAGGTTGCTGTTCATTGACTTCAGCTCCGCCTTTAACACTCCGCCTTTAACACTTTCATACCCGCTAGCTTGATCACCAAACTCAGCGGTCTTGGCATCTGCAATTGGACACTGGATTTCCTCACTAACAGACTACAGTCTGTTAGGATCAACAACCTCACCTCTTCCACTATAACACTGAACACTGGCGTGCCACAGGGCTGTGTGCTCAGTCCTCTCCATTACTCCCTCTTCACCCATGACTGCATCCCTAAGCATGGCTCCAACGCCATCATAAAATTTGCCAACGACACCACGGTGGTAGGACTGATCAGTGACAACGACGAGTCAGCCTACAGGGAGGAGGTCCAGCACCTGACAACCTGGTGTGCCAACAATAACCTCGTCCTCAACTCCCAGAAGACGAAGGAAATCATTGTCGATTCAGAAAGAACAGAGGGGGCAGACACACCCCATCCATATAAACGGGACTGAGTGTCTGGAGGCGGGTCTCCAACTACAAGTTCCTCGGGGTACACATCTCGGAGGATATGTCCTGGTCCCTCAACACCTCCAAGCTGATCAAAAAGGCGCAGCAGCGCCTGTACTTCCTGAGGAGGCTCAAAAAAGCCCACCTGTCCCCCCAGATCCTGACCAACTTTTACCGCTGTACCATCGAAAGCATCCTGACCACCTGCTTTTACGGTATGGGTACAGCAGTTGCACCAAGCAGATAGGAAGTCACTCCAACGGGTGGTGAAAAGCCGCCCAGTACTCATCGGTGCCCGTCCCTGTCATGGATGCCCTCACCGAAAACGGTGTCTGAGATAGGCTGGGAAAATCATCAAGGACCCTCCCACCCTAACCATGGGATGTTTGCCCTCCTACCATCGGGGGGGAGGCGGTACAGGAGCTCAGGTCCCGCACCAGCAGGATGAGGAGTAGCTTCTATAATAACAATCACACTGCTGAACTCGGAGTCCCGCGATAGATTTCAACATCTGTATTTATTATCGTATTTACCTATATATTGCTATCACTTTCATACTGTCACTAAACTGCATTTTGTTGTACCCATACTGGTAGTCTGTGCAATCGACATTAAAATTGAATTGAATTGAGTTCTGCACAGTATACAGCGCCCAATGTAGCAGGAGAACGAATTGCACGGAATGGTGCCCAAGTTTAAATTTGGAACGAGGGCATCTCAGTTGATTGTAATCAACCTAACGCAGGCATTGCTGGGTCCCTTGCGTGAATAGATGTTGAGGGTGGAGGACAGGATCCGCCAGCCGGAGGAGAGTGAGAAAGGGAAGTTGATCGGTTCTTCCTTGAACAGAAAGCCAGAGGCTTGAGACGTTCAGAGTGGGGGATGGAGGCGTGGAAAGGAAATGGCGTCTTGTAAAGATTTGACGGCAATGTGGGCCGAGAGGGAATTAAAGTTATGAAAGATTTCAAGGGCGTGTGAGGTGTCTTAAATGTAGTAGTATGAGTTTTAATTAAGGCCAATGTCTCTGTTACTAAAATAACTCTTCAATGTGTTGGGTCTTTACTTTGGAATTTAGGAATTTATCTTTTGTGTTTATATTTCTTTTCTCCTTTAAAGTGTGCCACTCAACACTGAATGTTTGTGTTTAAAGTAAATTTGCGTTTACGTTAGGATAACAAAATTCAGACTTCCTGGTTTAGAGTGTTTCAATCTGATAACAAATTCCAGTTATTACAAGTTCTAACATGATATTATGAAGAAAGTGCTTTCTCTTTTTTTCACCTACAAATAAACGAGACTGCACATGCAAGATTTTTGTGGTTATTTCTCATGTTCATGATGCAAGATATTTGAATGTCATGTATGCCTAAAGGACTATTTCAAAGTGAATATTGTACTATCCCAAACACTAAATGTCAGCTACATTTTCTATATCTTGTCTAAAATGATCATTAGAAACTTATAAAAAGTCATTTTGGAGCAGAACTGCAATGCATATTTGTTACTTGGTGTTGAGGGAGAATTGGTGTGAAATGTGGTCAGAGAAAGGGATTGAGGTGGAAATGGGATGGGGAAGGGGAACCAACAACAACCCTTTCCCTGCCCCTCTTTCCTTATCGCCTTATCTCACAGCCTTTTTGTGTAAACGTTGTCATCGTTCTCTGGCCTTCATCCACCCTTCTGCTAATCAAAACTCCCCTCACCTAACAATTGACAGATTTTATCCTGCCCGCATCTCTTCCAGGTTTCTCCATCCTACGACAATCAGTCTGAAGAAGGGTCCCAAAACTTGTAACTATCCATGTTCTCTGGAGATGCTGCCTAATCTACAAAATTAATCCAGCATTGTCATGTTTTCCGTAAACCAGCATCTGAAGTTCCTTGTGTCTGTGAGGTGAATGTTGGGTTCCAGCATAATTTAAAAAAAGAGCTGAAATCCTTCCTTGGTTTGATTTACATTTGGTCCAGGTAAGGTTCCATCCCTTGACCTGCAAAGTTGACCATTCTTAATCCCTCATCTATACACAGAAATTATTATTAGAAAGTAAAACAGACTAGGATGCATATTTTAAAATCTTTTGTTTGATATTGTACTTTACAATATAGGATAGACTCAAGCTCTTCTGATACTCCACTACGTAGTATTTCAGGGATATTGCATTATTTCATAGACAATGCAGTAAGTTGTCATGTTGGCTGCATAAGCATATTTTTTATTGAGTCCTGATTGATAAATAGAGCATATTTTCATGTTATTTGGTGATTGTAGTTTTATTTAAATCTTTTTCAATTGCTGAATAGTTGACAACATTTTAGAGTTTTGCAAATGTTGTATTCTTTTACCACGCCAAGGATTTTTGGACCTTGCCACTGATTCCACTGTCAACGAATAACTTTCACTCAGCGGGCGTTTATGTTCTTGGAAGTAGGGTGGTTTTAGGTTTGATGCTTCCTCAATATTCTGTGGGTTGATGCTTGTATGGGACTGAGGCCATGCTGCAGGTAGGGAAGAGGTGTGTGAAAAGGATATGTACTTGGGAGATGTGTCTGTGCGACATTACTGATGCTTTGTCCAGTGAAGCTATTTGGGCGGAGCTGAGAAATAAAATAGGGATCATCACATTGTGGAGAGTCAATGGGAAATGGAAGAACAAATAGGAGTTTGCAGGCAGATGCATTGTTAGTAGGGTTGTCATAATGGAACTGCCATAGTGCCAAGGGTCTAGAGTGGGTGGACATATTCCGGAAAGTTTCTTGATAAATAACCATAGAGGGGGGGCGGAGGAGAGCAGGAACGTCTCACAATGCCCACATGCCCACCAATCAAGGCCCTCATGCGCTGACCCCCCCCCCCCCCTCCACACCCCACCCCCCCCCGACAGTGTGGATTAATGCAGTGTGTGATAATGCGGCATGCGCTGTTTCCCACTAGATAAAGTTACTCCACACACCCCCCGTCCTTCAAAATGGTCGCAGAAAGAAAGAGAATGTTCTGCAGCAAAGATCCACGAGCTGCGATCAAGCTACAGTCTGTAGATCGCATCAGCCGTATTATGGAAAACAAAGGTTTTCTCGCTGTCGGCGCAGCCCGTTGAAGCCCGCAACCCGCCCGCCACTCGAGCGCTCCATCCAAGCTGCTGGGTTTCCGAGAGTCAGAGTCAGGAGCCGCTCCTGTCTCTGCATTTCGCAGCGCACTCATCGCCGAATCCCCACCCCCCCTCCCCCCCCCCCCCCCCCCCCCCCCCCCCCACCCCCCCCCCACCCTCCCCAATCCCCCCCCCCACCCCCCCCCAACTCTCCCATTCCTGTTACCTCTTCCCCTCTCCTCTCTACCCATCACAGGGGACGAATTTCTTTCTCTCGGCCAGCGTAGTGTGTGCCCCACCCCCCCCCACGGCCCGGACCCGGCTTTGTCACGCTGGTGCGGTCGCGCTTACATTTGCAGAAGCCAGATTTGGATGGTCCCCACCGATGCTTTTCATCGTCTCACATGACTCCGTGCTTGATCAGGCTGCCGCCCCATCCTCTCCCTCTCCCCCTCCCACTACCATACCCTCCCCATAACGTTTGTGCTGAACATGATGTTAAAAGAAAATATCCCTTTGCGACACTTGATTTCATTTCTCTGAATGAACCTATATGTTTATGTGCCCATCAAAAAGCTCTCTAAAACAACACTGTTCCATCTCGCTAATCCACCACCACCTTAGCAGATGCTCTCGATCTATCACTGTGTGGTAAACGAAGAAAAAACTACCCTGTGCATCTCCTTTTAACTCTTCCCTTTCACATTAACAATTGGAAACCAGGCTAGGACCCTCGCAGCGAATGGCAGGACTCTGGGGAGTGTTGTGGAGCAGAGAGATCTAGGAGTGCAGGTATATAGTTCCTTGAAAGTGGCGTCACGGGTAGTTAGCTGGTGGTAAGGTAAGCTTGGGAACATTGGCATCATGAGTATGAGTTTTGTGTATTAAAGCTGGGATGTTATGTTACAGTTGAGCAAGATGTTGGTGAGGCAACATTTGGAGTAGTGTGTTCAGTTTTGCAAGGTTGTTAAGCGGTTGTTCAACTAATGGGCAGGCTTTTTAAAATTCATTCTTGGATGTTGAGGAGGCTGTAGCGGTGGTGATGGTATACCAGGTTGGATAAGATCTGAGGGAAATAGAAAGAGCGAAAGGGGAAAGCCAACAAAGTCTCCCTTTTTTACCCAGAGTGATGGGGAATCAGAATAAGAGGAAGGGTTTTTATTTAAGTTGAGAGGGGGTGGTTTAAAGATTTAATAGGAACTTGGAGGGGACATGTCTTTTTCATGCAGGAATGGGGAGAAGAAGAAAGAAAGAGCGTGGGAATCCTCACCAAAATACTGTTCTTTAACCAGAGTATTGATCGTTCTGTAAGTGGTTGTTTGTAAACTGAATTTCGGTGCTACCATTTGACTCATACAGTTGAATGTAAGCAACAACTTTCATCTTCAAAATTTCAGAGAGATGCATCAATTAGTGGATGTGGATATTTGTCGGAATTAAAGATAATGATAAAAAAAAAATAAATCGTTTAATTTCGGTTCCCAACACTTATATTGGGAGCAAAATTGGTTTTAAGATGAGTGTTGATATAACTCTGCAAGCTTTCTCCCTTATGCGTTACTCCCTCTTTTTTGAAAAAAACTTTTGACCCTCCTTCTGTTGTGGAGAAAGGGTTGTTTAATAAAGTGTCTTAACGTGGGAAGGGTTGTAACTACAGATTCATTCATTGGACTAGATTTCAATATAAATGCATATGACCTACAACATATATAAAACTCAAATTATATAGGCCAATTTTTTTATAAAACTCTTTCAAAATTTATCAGGGTTTTGTATATTTGGACAGTTTAATATATAATTTGGGCAAGGCTTTTCTGACTGGGATGGTACACAAACAAAAGCTTTTCCACTGTTACCTCTATACACATGACAATTAATAATATACTAAACTAAGTTTCTTAAAAAAAACACTACTCATTCCACCCCTGGATTTCTCAAGTAATCCCTTTCTATTGCACCCCTTTCTCCTCTCCTTCCCTCCCCACCTAAGTCACAACAAGGTTTCCCATTCTCACCTAGCAAGCAGCGAACATATGCGCTCCTGTCCTCCTTTGGCTTTTCCATCCTTTTATCATCGTCCTCCTTGCATATCTTTTCATTCATTTGTTCATATCTATCTACATAACTGTTATATCTCTCGCTTTACACTATCCACGGACTACTTTTGTGATGGACCTGCTGTGAATAAGGGTCTCGAAAATCGAAAACGTCCACATTCATTTCCAGAGAATGTTTTGTTCTTTTTTTGCCTTTGTTTTTCTTGTTTTTTTTATTTTGTGTTTTTTTTGTTATTTGTCACGCCCTCTTCTCTAAGTTACTCCAGCATTTTGTGTCTTGTGCTCTATGTCGTTATTTTAATTTTTTTTGTGCCTCATTTTTCTTTAACAACTTTTCAGTCATAAATTATGTTATTTGATTATCTTTTAGGAGCAATAATGTTCCCAACCATATTCTGCATTTCTCAAAAGTTGTGATTCTTCCTGAATTTTAAAAAATGCAGGAATATGATTATGCCTGATGCTAATTAGTTTTGAAATCCTTTCTTTGTGTTATTTAATAGGACTGCTATATCAGTCATTTTTTTTTTTTGCCACAATAAAAATTCAAATTAATAAAATGTGAAATTTCCCACGCTTTTTTTGTTGGTATTACTCCTTGTCCCAACAATAACTCCTGCTTTCCACAGTATAGTTGAGATAACTGATATTATAATTTTAATGTTCATGCAAACAAGTTGTTAATGAATTTTTTTTAAAACTTATGTCAGGCCAAGAAATAGGAACATACAAGATAATTACGTTTTTTATTTTAAACGTTGAAAAATATCAAAAACAATTTCCCCTTCTTCCCCCCCCCCCCCCCCCCACCTATCCCCCCCCCACCCTCTCCCCCCCCCTCCCCCCCCCCCCCCCCCCACCCCCCAACACCCCCCAACCAACCCACCCCCCCCCCCCCCCCCCCCATCCCCCCACACCGCACCCCCACCCCCCCCCCCGCCCCCCCCCCACATCTTCCCTCCCCAACGCCCCCCTCTCTCCCCCCTCAATCCACTCCTCCCCCCTCACCCTCCCCCCCCCGGGATGGAGTCCAAAACATTTGCTATGAGGTCCATCATTTCCCTGATGCTCCCCCTTGGGGCTTTATTATTTATTATGTAGGTCCTCCTTAAAGTGCATCATCTCACATTTATATATTCCATTCAATATTTATTGTTGCTCTGCACTCACTTCCCAAATGGATTCTATATTTAATCCTTCAGTTTAAGGACTAATCTCAATCAACAATACACATTGACACATCTGCAAAACTACAAATCATAATCCATCAATTAATATCCAAATTGTTTTAACTTTATAACAGGAAGATATCACCAATGGGTCATCGTATTCCAATCCAAAACCAACCCCCTTACATAGCCTTTTGCCTTTCTCAAACAGGCCTATCTGAAGCTGGCAAAACTTCACGGATGGGGTTGGCTCGAATTTTACACCAGCTGTTTGAAAGTTGGGGGGAAACATGTTAGAAGCTACTAAATAGGAGGATATGATGTATTTAGTTGTTTCATATCTGAAATAAGGTTTAAGATACTTTAAATAAACAAAATACAACTTCAGATTAAAAAAAAAAAAAAAAAAAAATTAAATGATGCAAATATTCAGCAGCTCAGCAGCATTTGTGATTAAAGAAACAGGTTAAACATTATTGTTTTGGGCCATGAACTTTCATCGTGAGTGAGAAATTGTGTACTGATCATTCCTGATGACAGCGATTGCCTTGCCAATGCCTCCAAGAATATTTGATGAAGGCATGGGGCGTATAAAGAGCCTGTCCCACTGTCAGGATCTAACTTGTGAGTTTAGAAGAGTTTGCGCTCACCACAAACTCACAGCAGAGTCGACACGTGGTCCTAGGTGGTCACCGTAACTCTCCTTCATACTCAGGAGAAGTTCCCGCATACTCACGACCTCAGTTTGGTCGAGGAGAATCTTTTAATATGCTGAAAAATTGTCCGCGAGTAAAAATTGGTCAGTATGGATAAAATCGATATTTAATTACTCGTAGGTTTAGATGAAGTAGGTCGTAGTATGTCGGCATGATATTCGTAGTTAATCGAAGGCAGTCAAAGGTAATCGTAGATTAGATAGTGTTAGTATAGTCAAAGGTGGTTGTCTTCACTCTCCACTATTCCATGTCCAATTTTCCCAAGAGCATTGGTGAGTAAATCGTAGATAGTCGAAGCTAGTCTTCAACATAGTCGAAGGAGGTCTTCTACACGGTCGTAGGAGGTCTTCTGCATTTTCGAGGAGGTTCTCTACATTGTCGTAGGAAGTGTTCTACTTCGGCGATAACAACAGTCATGACACTCTCCTAAACATTGCAAATTAGGTCTACATTGGGACGGGCCATAAAGGGGCATGGTGATGGAGTCAGGACCAAGAGAGACTATTATCTAAATGGTGGCCGATTAGGAAAAGGGGAGATGCAGCGAGACCTGGGTGTCATGGTACACCCATTCTTGAAAGTAGGCATGCAGTTTGCAGCAGGCAGTGAAGAAAGCAATGGTATGTTAGCTTTCATAGCAAAAGAAAATTGAAGTATAGAGCAGGAGTACTACTACTTCAGTTGTATAGGGTCTTGGTGAGACCACACCTGGAGTATTGCGTACAATTGGTCTCCAAATCTGAGGAAGGACATTATTGCCATAGAGGAGTGCAGAGAAGGTTCCACCAGACTGATTTCCTCGTGATGTCAGGGACGTCTTATGAAGAAAGACTGGATAGACTCTTGGTTAATACTCTCATAATATAGGAGCTGAGAGGGGACCTTATAGAAACTTACAACATTTCTAAGGGATTGGACAGGCTAGAACAGAAGATTGTTCCCGATGGTTTGGGGAAGTCCAGGACGAGGGTCACGAGCTCAGGATAATTGGGAAATACTTTAAGACTGAGATGAGAAGGACGTTTTTCACACAGAAGTGGTGAGTCTCTGGAACTCTCTGGCCACAGAGGTGTGTGAGGCCAGTTCATTGGCTATATTTAAGAGGGAGTTAGATGTGGCCCTTGTGGCTAAGGGGATCAGGGGGTATGGAGAGAAGGCAGGTACGGGATACTGAGTTGGATGATCAGCCATGATCATATTGAATGGTGGTGCAGGCTCGAAGGGCCGAATGGCCTACTCCTGCATCTAATTTCTATGTTTCTATGTATCAAATCTTGCAGGCAGAAAGAGGATTTTGAGGGAACAATAGACTGTTGATGCTGGAATGATTAGCAAAAAACAAAGTGCTGGAGTAACTCAGCTGATCAGGCAGCATCCGTGAGGGAAAATATAAAGACAACATTTTGGTTTGGGATCCTTCAGACCAAAGAACGGACCTGATCTGAAATGTCCAAATTCACTCCACAGTTGCTGCCTGACCCGCAAAGTTCCTCCAAATAGAGAATTGTGAGGATTTGTTGAAATTAATATAAAATTGCAGATTACTGGAAATCTGAAATGCAAAGAAAAAAATGCTGGCAAAATTCAGCCAGTCTTGATGGTTTCATAATTGCAGCTGTCTTGCTTACATGAGAGATAAACAGAAGATGAATGAGGTAAGAAACGTTTTTAAATTGCGGTCAAAAATCTACACTTCTAAAATTTGAATACAAATGAGTGATGTAAATACCCAGCAGCCCTGCTGTGGTCAGCAAGAGTAAAACTGAAGGAACCTGGCTACAACTTTATAATCTTTCATCAGGAATGGTTAATTATGATCGAAGCTTAAGATTGGTTAAATGAAATGATTGATTTAAATGTTCCTGTCGTGCGCCCTGGTGGCATAAAGCTCTTTCCCTCAAGCATGTATTTTGGCAATCATGTAACAGAAAAACAGGCCAAAGTCGAGTATCTGCGGTATGTCAACAATGTACATTAGACCACATGCCTTGCACCAAATTGGAAATGTTGAACCTCATCGGGGAAGGGTGTTTGGATTCCCGAGTGGTGAAAAGAGGTGTTGCATCGCTTGAATTTGTACAGTAGTGTGTCGGGAGACGAGGGTGTTGCTGGAGATGGAAGAACCTGGAGGTTGAGAGTGAGTGGTGGCCTTCAGGAATGATAATGGGGCCCGACTAAAGATGGATCTGGAGGTTGATTTTTTTAAGGTTGAGACTGATGGAAGTGGAATGCTTGACCAACTGAACACATCCTTTCATCGGTTGAAGAGAGGACCAAGTTCAGGAGGAATTTTCTTTTTTTCTAAATTAGTTTACCGTGCAATTTCTCACAATCGGTGTGTACCAATGACAATTACACATTTCAAATGAAACTAAAAAACTGAAAAGCAAGTTCAACATCCTGCTCTGTGTCACATCCCTGCAGAGGTGGTGGAGGCAGGATCGATTTTAACATTTAAAATAAAGTGGATAGGTATTTGGACGTAGAAGGGAGATGAGGGGATGGTCCTGATGCAGGTAGATGGGACAAGGGAAACCAAATGGTCGGCTCGGAATGGAAGGGCCGAGAGGGCCTGTCTCCGTGCTGTAATTGTTATATGATTATATGATATATAAATGCCGAATATAAGTCCTGGTACAGATCCAGTGATGGTCAGTTCTCCTCTATGTTGGAAAAACTCTTGAGAAAAAGTTAAGGCAACAGAAATGTACTCCTGGGTAGATTAATTTTCAATATCTATCAATTAACGAAATTGCTTGGTAAGCAGCCACCGCAAACTCTGAAAGACAAAGCTAACCAGTTTGGATCTGTTCCAGTAGTTTATGTGCTGGCAGGTGGGACTAGTGTAACTGGGACATGATGGCTGGTGTGGGCAAGTTGTGCCGAAGGGCCTGTTTCCACATTGTACGACTCTTGTGACTCGATGCTGCCTGACCTGCTTAGTTCAGGGCTTTGTTTTGCTCGATTGGTATATCTGCAGTTCCCTGTATCTTTATTTTTCTATCCTTCACTTCGCTCCTCTGTTCCTTCCACCTCTACAAGTGTTTCTTTCTACACTCTTCTAATTCTAAGCAATGGTTGCTGACCTGAGACATTAAATGTTTCGTTCCACAGATGCTACTTGACTGGCTGAGTTTTTCCGGCATTTGTTTTTTATTTTTCCTTGGACTTTCTTTTTCTAAATTAAATATTTTGTTTTTCCTCTACTTTTATATTACCATTTGGCAAGACTGGCTGATTAAAGATGGTAAACATTGTTATGTGCTTGGGAAATTGCATCTTGCAAATGAGTTTTTTTAAGTAACCAGGAAGGTGGTTGGGGGCAGGGTAGTAGACAGAGTCGATATGGATTTCGCAAGCAATTGCTAATGTTCTGCATGGAAAGCTGCTCTGGTGGTAAGATTACATAGGATTAACGTGAGAGATGAGCTAACTGGAAACAGAATATGCCTTGGTAGGAAACAGAGGATGGTGGTGGATGGCTGTTGTTTGAACTGGAGGCCTGTGACTAGTGGTGCGCCCCAGGGATGCTGGAGCCCATTGTAGTTTGTGGTTGACATCAATGGTTTCCTCTTGCATTTGACCTCCCAAAGTGCAACACCTCACACTTGCTCGGATTAAACTCCATCTGCCAGTTCTCCTCCCATTTCTGTTGCTGATCTGTATCCCACTGTATACCGTCACTCAACCATGGATAAGCCACCAAAGAAAATGCATTGAAGGGGTATCTTAACAGCTGAAAAATTCAAAAACTGAAAAAAGTCCAAATAAAAGGACAAACATTGAACTGTTTTTTCTCTTTTTAATCATCAACAATCAAATAATAGCATGAAATATCTTTACCCTGGTTGGAAATACCAATCCCGGAATGTCCCAAAATTAATACCATGAACATTCTTAACTTCTAAGATCCATTGTAAGGTAAAACAAATATTTGTTACTCATTTAGCTAGCTTGTACAGGCAGAGTCAAGATTTTTGGCTTTAATTTACACTCCATAGGACGAAGGGAGATGAAGTCAGCTATCATATTAATACAACTTTTTTTAATAGCATACAACAAATTTGTTATTTAAAGACAAATTGTCTGCGGTAAAATGAGGTTGGCATTTCCACATTCATTTCCATGGTGTATCTCGCTACTAAATGATGAGGTCCCGTTTGCTGGGTTACCTTTTTTTGAACAAAATGAAGAGAATTGAACATTCATTGAAATTGTCCTATTTCAAAAAGAATGGGGGGGGAAAAATAAATCAAACAAATTGTACATCAAAGTAAGCACGCATTAGTACTTATTCCATGACTTGATTATTCTTCCACAATATTTTCAGAACTTCAAACACATGTTCATCATAAGCTTAGTAGTCTTTGTTTTAAAAAAATCATCTGATTGACAGATGTATTAATTCAGAGCTAGATTAAATGCCTTTTTCTTTTTATTGGATTTCATAAATTATGTTATGGTTTTCTAGGAAAGACAGAAGCCAGATTAGGAAACTGCTGTGAAAATGAAGTTATACGCTTAATAAGCATGCTGTTCGTGTTGAGGAACAAATAGGATTATTGTAAAGGTACGCCATATGTTTGATTTCCAACGTGCAGTTAGCTCTGAAAGTACATGAAATGTCAGCTTTAAAACCCTAATTCTTGGCATAAGGTGCCAACAGTTCCTCCCACCATATTTTAAAGTGCTTTATGCCAACGTCAACGTTCTTACTTTAGAGCACAATAGGGCTAAAGGAGCTGTCCACTGCCGGCGACCTAATCTGCGAGTTAGAAGAGTTTGCCCTTTCTCAAACACCGCAGCATGGGACGACACGTGTTCTAGAGGTCCACTGAGTCACTGGAACTCGCCTTCATCTCCTCGATGGAAGTTCCCGCATACTGGCGCATCAAATAGTCGCTGAAAATTTTGCAGATTTGAAATTTTTTTTCAACATCCCCTCCCCTCCTTCACCCCCCCCCTCCTCCCCCCCCCTCCTCCCCCTTCCTCCCCCCCTCCTCCCCCCCTCCACCCCCCCTCCTCCCCCCCCCCTCCTCCCCCCCCCTCTCCTCCCCCCCTCCTCCCCCCCTCCTCCCCCCCTCCTCCCCCCCTCCACCCCCCCTCTCCTCCCCCCCTCCTCCCCCCCTCCTCCCCCCCTTCCACCCCCCCTCCTCCCCCCCTTCCTCCCCCCCTCCTCCCCCCCTCCTCCCCCCCTCCTCCCCCCCTCCTCCCCCCCTCCTCCCCCCCCCCTCTCACTCCGTCCTAGCCTCCCCCCCTCCTCCCCCCTCCTCCCCCCCTCCTCCCCCCTCCTCCCCCCCTCCTCCCCCCCTCCTCCCCCCCTCCTCCCCCCCCTCCTCCCCCCCCCTCCTCCCCCCCCCTCCTCCCTCCCCCCTCCTCCCCCCCCTCCTTCCCCCCCTCCTCCCCCCCTCCTCCCCCTCTTCTCCCTCCCCGCCTCCCTCCATCTCACCCGCCCCCTCCTTCCTCCCCGCCCCCATCCATCTCCTCCCCCTCCCAATTTTGTAGTTCATCCATGCAGTCTTTAAATGCCTTCCATTCCTATCCACTGTCAACCCTTTAAATCAATTGCAAGTCTATCTTGGCCAATTCACGTCTCATACCCTCAAATTACCTTTCTTTAAGTCAGAACCCTTGTATCTGAATTAGTTATGTCACACTCCATCCCTAATGAAGACTCAAACCAAATTATGGTCACTCTTGCTAAGGGGCCACGCACAACAAACTGCTATTCTAAAACTAACCCTTCCTGCAAGACTCAATACCCATCTAGAATAGCCTGCTCTCTCTTGTGGTTTAGCAGAAAACTATCCCGCATACATTCCAAGAAATCCTCTTCCTCAGCACCCCTGCCAATTTGATTCACCCAATCTATATGTAGATTGAAGTCGCGCATTATAACCGTTTTACCTTTGTTGCACGCATTTCTAATTTCCTGTTTGATGCCATCCCCAACTGCACTACTACTGTCAGGTGGCCTGTACACAACTCCCACTAGTGTTTTCTGCCCCTTAGTGTTTCGCAGCTCTACCCATATTGATTCCACACCCTCCAAGCTAATGTCCTTAATTTCTATTGCGTTAATCTACTTGTTGATACCATCTACTTGTGAATTTTTTGCACGTCCATTTTCTCTCTTTGCATCTATCAAGGTGTTGCCAGCATTTTTTTCTTTGAAGAACAACACAGTATTATTACTTACTATTCCAGTTTTGCCTCTACTTCCATATACTTTATCTTATTTCATAAAAAATCCCTCTCCCTTTTTGGACCAACCATTTACCATTCAAGTGCCTCTGAAAGTCAGTTCCTGACTGATCAAAACACCATTAATTTGAAATAGTTTTAAGGTGGTATCTTATATTTTATATGAAGATTACTGTTGGAGTTCAGAGAACCACCAATCAGCCGAGTTTCATGTCATGCTGCTCTAAATAAAACGAGATCTGGGAGTAGGTTAATTGTAATGAATACAGTTAGCATGTGCTATCCTTATGTGTCCTCTACTTGATACAGATTGGTTTAATGTTAATATGAAAATAGGAGTTTTACTTTTAATGGGTGAACTTCATAATCATTGAATTCTCAGATTGAAGTCTGGCCAGTAGCATGTTTGCTCTTAATGGTTTCCTTGTATCTGATCCATACGCAAGTACTTTAAAGAAAACAATCATCCCATATTCCTTCACTACCAAACCCACATGTACAATCACCTTCGGGCATCTTTGGACTTTTACAACAAGGTCCCTTTGCTTCTCAACGCTCTCTAGGACTCTACTATTCATGTACATATATTTTCTTTATTCGACCCCCCCCCTCATTTATTTGACCCCCCCCCCCCCACCACGTGATACCTCACAGCTGACAGGATTGAATTATATCTGCCGTTTACCTGCCAAATTGTACAGCTACTGAGATAGCTCATTTCAGCACCTTTATTTTTTTATTTTTTTTTTTTTTAATCACAAAAACAACCCTCCACCAATATCCCTGTTAACAAGCCAATTTCTGATTCCAATTTACCTTTAATCCCATGAACTCTCACCTTTTAGACCTGCCTTCCTCATGGGAACTTGGCAAAGACCTTACTGAAGCCCATGTAAATTGCATCAACCAAACTCTCTTGTCAAAATTCTTATTGCTTCTTGAAAAAAAACAGTGAAATGACTTAACACTGGTCTAGCCTTGCTTTTCTATACATAGATTAATCTTGCCTGTCGTTAATTTCCCTACCACCAACATTGGAATAATATGCCCATAATTACATGTTTTTAATGCCCATGAAGGCACCACAATTGTTGTCTTCCAGACATCTGGCGCTACATCTGTGGTCAATGCAGAATTAAATATCTCCCTCAGGCCCCAACAATCTCTCTCTTCATCTTCTCCCCCCCCCCAAAAACCCTTTATTACAGTCTGGAATACAAATCAAGCCCTGGGGATTTACCTACCTTTATTTTGCAAAGACACCTAACATCAACTGTATAACATGCTGGGAATTTCAACATCACAACTGAATGCTTCAACTAAAATGCCATTTGTTCTCATGAATACCTATGAAAATTGTCCATTTAAGACCTCGCTCATGACATCCTTTCTACATACTGATTGACCTTTTTGTTCCTATTGGGTCACGCTCTTTTCCTGGTTACTTCCTTGTCGTGAAAAGTATTGTAAAATGCCTTGATATTTTCTCTATTCTTATTTGTCAGTGGTATTTTGTGGACCTGTTTACCTTAACAATTTCTTTTGTGACAGTCCTGACACTCCTGAAGCCCCACTTTCAATGCTGCAAACCTATCTTACTCTTTTTGTTTATTAGACATCCAGTGTTCCCATGAGTAGCCCTCTTTATCCTTCAGGAGAAAATGTTGGTCCTGAACTTACTATTTTACTTTTAAATAGGTCCCACTTCCTGTATACATTGTACCTGTATTTGTATTTGTATTATACAAATAAAGAACAGTAAGCCAACTCTTAATACCCGTACTGGTAGGTCATCGCTGGTGCATCATGAGTTTTGGCAAAGTTTAAGGATGGTGTTATGGGTTTGGAAATGGTGGGAAAGATGCAGAAATAAAGCCTTAACACTAAATAGATGCAACTTTGTGTAAGGGTTTACACCATAACCAGTTAATTTAGCCTTGTTTGATTTCTGGTGCATTCGATAATTCAATGAATGAAATACAAGAATGAACCTGAAGCAAAATTATCTTGAGCTGCCATTTAAAATGTGGAAAGTTTAGCTATGTCAAGAATGTTGAGATTTCTATATGAATTTTGATAGGTATGGTATGATTTGTGTTTCTTCTTTCAAATTTGGAAATTAAATTGGAGATTTGAGTAATTTTAAGTAAGGTTTCCTATTAGCATTGTTTTGGATTTATTATCAAATCTAAGCGTTTATTATAAAATCTAAACGTTTCTAAGAATGCAATATCTTTTTGATCTAAGAAACTTATAGGAAATGCTGGTATATTCAGCTTTTAATTTGGTTCAGAAATTCCATTGAAAACATCACCGACCGTGAACTGTTTTTTACTTTGATGCTATTGGTCATAAGGATGCATTTGAAATCAAGTAGTTTTTCCAGCTTCCTGCTTGAATAATATTCAAGTAATATTAAGGGCAAGTAAAAAGACTTTGTCATATCAAAATGTCAAAACTTCCATTCCATTCATTTGAATATTTATGACAAGAACCATATTATTTAACTACATTAGTTTTTAATTATATAGATACGTATAGTTATAAATGTATCCTTGAATATTATAATATAAAGACTCCTTAGTATGTTCTGTCTGAATAACCCTATCCAATCATTCCAACCACTCCACCCCCTCCCCCCCCCCCCCCCCCCCCCCACGATAGTTCTGTAAATATTGCCTTTATAAACGGGTTTATCACATTATCCAGAATATTGTTGAATCTGCTTTCGCAAGTTTGAATAATTAAATTTCTAATCTTAACTCTCTGGTCCTTGTAGCTTTTAATTTAAATCTTTTAATCTAAATCTTTATTTTAAGTCTCTGATCATAGATCTTTCAGCCAGTTGAAACAGTATCTTATTTACTTTATCAGAATCTAAAATCATTTTTAAATGCTATTAAATGGTGCATAACCTTTGCTCAACCATCTCCTTTGCAAAAAAAAATCTTCTAAGAGATAAAATTCATCTCTGCTTTCATTCTGGTAAATCTGCTCAATGCTATTCACCTTTCAAGGGGTAGGGCCCACCACTGGACACTACCTCACGTTGTGTCTAAGCAGTGACAGGTTTTACATAACTTGTGCATTCATTGACCTTATTCTAGACTCTAGTATGTCCACAGGCATTGAGGGAAGTATGATGGTCCCTTTAAAATGAATGGAAGAGATTTACTGCCAGAAAAAAATGATTAGGCCTCTTTTACTTACATTTAGTTTAAATGTTTTGAGTTTTTTTCATAAGAGCAGGAAGGTTATGGTATAACTTCAGAAGATATTGTTTAGGCCACAGCAGGGCCACTGTGTACAGTTTTATGGGCCTGTCCCACTCGCATGCGATTGCATGCAAGGGGGGGGGGGGAAGGGAGGGAGGTGGTGGGGCGAGGGGTGGGAGGTGGGGAGGGGGAGAAGGAAGTTGGGGAGGGGGAGGTGAGAGAGAGGAGAGAAAGCGGGGGAGAGAGGAGGGGAGAATGGGGGGGAGGGAGAGGGAGAAGGCGGACACGGACACTGAGCGGCGGGCCTCGGCAGCTCGCGGGACCTCTGATGTACTCGGAAGCCCAACCAAATTACTGTGTTTTCAGCGGCTTTATTACAGAGCACTGGGGGGGGGGGGCGACCGAGCGCGAGTCGGGGGTGGGGGGGGGGAGTGGGGGTGACGTAACTCGCAACTCGTGGAAAACAGTGTCCAGCATGCTGTGCGTTGAAAACTGCGCAGCGGGCCACGAGGAGCAGAACCATTGTGACGTCATCAGCTCGTTAACTTCAAAAAGGATTTCAGATTTGTGAACAATTTTAATAAAACACTCAAGAAATAATTACTCAAATTTTCAGATAAGGCGATTTTTGGAATATGTAAAAATGTCACCGTTAGCGCATCGTGTTTTCGAGGAGATGTGAATCACAGAGCCACACACACACGCGCACACACACAATCAGCGTTTTATCAGTATATAGATTGTATGATATTGATTTATTGTCACATGTACTGATGTACAGTGTATGTGACAACCTAGACAACTTGTTTTGCATGTTGTCTAGGTTAAAAACTATCCATGTGTGACTACAATCAAATTAATACGTGAGAACAGCAGGTAGAGCAAAGAGGAAAGAAACAGTGCAGAAGTTCACAACAACAGAGAAAGTGAGATTTAAATAGAAAAATGTGAGGTCTGCCATGAGATAGACCGGAGGGAACAGGCATACATTCCAAACTTGAGCAAGTGAGCTAAATTCACAGTATGCAATAAAAGCTGCCTACATTCAATTGCCATCTTTTGAATGGAAACTTAACTTGAGACTTCCAGCTGGACGTAGGATTCTGTGGTGTGTTTCAAAGATGATCAGTTCTTCAGCAGTTCCAGCCAGAATTAACCTTGAAAAGACAACTTCAAAATATTAGCGAGTTAATTTTTTTAAACTCTTGATTGGAACTTGTTTTGTGTCCAACTGTAGAACCATGAGTGCATTTCAGAAATGCTGTGTTGTTGGACATGTCTCAATATTTTCAAAGCAGTTGCACAAATACATGTATCTCTTTATTCCTATTTAGCTCTATTCTTTATCGTTTGGCATTATAAAATGAGGTGCTGCAATGCTTTGTTAACCATAATTGGAACATTTTGATTACTTTGTTGTTGCATCGACTGAAATACATAGTCGCCCTTTAATCGTAAGAGATTTGACCACTTGGCTGTCATGGAGACGGACAAAATACAAGTAAATATATGGTTGGTTTCATTCTTTGCCGATTGGGTGTACTTTAGAAAATAATTAATGGGTAATGTTGGGATACATTTTTCAAATATTTCTACAATGACTATTTCTGTCAAATTTTACACTCGCCAAAAATTGGTGACCTCATGACTTTTATCCAATTAAGTGAATCCAATTGAGTGGTGCTATATAAAGTTTGCAAATCGATAGAAAGCACTGCAATTATACTGGAGTTTCTCACTATTTCTGAGTTCGCTGTGCTTGTACCAAAGACCAACCTATGTACCCAGCTAAGGGATATGGGGGATTCTGCAAAATATTTTCATCATTTAAACAGAGTATAATGTGATTCCTACATTTTGGCGTTCAAATTTTACAGGGATAAAAACAAATATGGTAACATTATAACACTGGGTTGCTGTACGTGCGGAGGCACAAATCATTGCATTACCTGTTATCTAGGCAAGCTCTTTTAAAAAGCTATATATGCACAATTGGTTAGAAGAAGATTTTCTAAATTATCATCTACGCCATTGCCTACCTCCCAAATTTTATTCCTGTCAATGAATGGGCCTCATCTTATAACTATTAAAGTCTGATCTTGGATGTGTGTGTGTGTATTTGTTTGTGTACAATCACATCTTCTCGAAAAAACGACGCGCTAACGGTAAATTTTTTTACATATTCCGGTAGACCTGGAGTCCAAAATCGTCTTATCTGAAAAATTCATGCTTCATCTCTCCAGTTATTAATAAAAATTTTCAAAAATCTGAAGAGACTTTGGGGGAAAAAAAGGGGGGGGGGCGGAACCCGCTGACTTCTTGCTCGCGCTGCACGTCACCCCCACTGACCATGCTCCACTTGGGTCCTGCCGGGAGCCGGCCTCCCGTGGGGGCTACGGGTAGGACGCGGGTGCGTTGGGGGTAGCCTGCAGCCAGGAGCCGCGAGCCAGAAGCAAGGAAGTATTGCGTTCGGGAGCCAGCCCTCACATGTGACGACGCACCCCCCCACATCTCAAACTCTACCCCCTCCCTCTGCCCCCCCCAGCTCCAACTCTGCCCCGCTCCCTCTCTGCCCCCCACGCCTCCCGTGGATGCTACTGGTAGGGGACAGCTGCGTTGGGGGGGGCAGACCCAACGGGCCTGCACTTGGTCTATAGAATATAAATAGTAAAAGAAGACAAGGCAATTTAGTCTTTCCAGGCTGCATCACCATTCAATATGATAATGGCTAACCCTGCAATTCTGTACCTTTATGCCCACTCCCCATTTTTCTCCATATAGTTTTTGGCATTTTAGAAATAGGTCTACTTCCTTGAACATATTTAATCTTGACCTCCACTGCCTTTTATGGTGGAGAATTCTGTAGGTTACCTTCTGGTTAAACATTTTTTTTTCCTTGCATCAGTTCTATATGAAGACCATTCTACCAAGTAGAGCCTTGAATCAGGCTGCCACTCACGCACTCTATGCTTTGCATGATTTCTCATCTTGATTTTCAGAATACCTTTCCTTTAGCCAACTTCAGTTCTAAAATTAGGGGGGAGTTTAGTTATTTGTAGGTAGTGATTTTCATATCTCAACATACTTTGAATTGGATTGAAAGCCTCAACAAAAATTATTTAGATCTTACCAACAAGATGCCACTGAGACTTGAGCTACACTTTAAAATGAATGTCCAAAATTTGCACAAGGTTCATACTAATAGCTGGGGTACACAAAAGGCTGGAGAAACTCAGTGGGTGCAGCAGCATCTAAGGAGCGAAGGAGATAGGCGACGTTTCGGGTCGAGACCCTTTTTCAGACTGGTTAGGGATCAGGGAAACGAGAGATATAGACGGTGGTGTGGAGAGATAAAGAACAATGAATGAAAGATATGCAAAAAAGTATCGATGATAAAGGAAACAGGCCATTATAAGCTGTTTGTAGTGTGAAAATGAGAAGCTAGTGCGACTTGGGTGGGGGAGAGATAGAGAGAGAGAGAGAGAGAGAGAGAGAGAGAGCGAGAGGGAATGCCAGGGCCCGAGGGCTGAGGGATAGGTGGGAAGGGGGGGGAACACAGCAAGGGTTAGCAGAATAGAGAAAATTCAATGTTCAAGCCCAGAAGATGCAGACTCCCCAAGCGGAATATGAGGTGCTGTTCCTCCAACTTGCGGTGTTGCTCACTCTGGCCGTGGAGGAGGCCCAGGACTGAGAGGTCGGATACGGAATGGGAGGGGGAGTTGAAGTGCTGAGCCACCGTGAGGTCGGGTTGGTTATTTCGGCGTCACACACACTAACCACCCCAAACACACACGGGGGGGGGGGGGAGGTAAGTAAGTACGTTTATTGGCCAAATATTCACATACAAGGGATTTGCCTTGGTGCTCCGCCCACAAGTAACAACATGACATACAGTGACAGTTACAAATGACTCAGAAAACACTAAACATTAATAATAATAAAACATTAATGATAAAACACTGTTGATCAAGCATGTGAACCAACAAAATACCAGATCTAAGGGAGGCCACAGATTTTTGGCTGTTGAGTAGAGCAACTACTCGTGGATAAAAACTATTTTTATGTCTGGCTATGGCAGCTTTGACAGTCCGGAATCGCCTTCCAGAGGGAAGTGATTCAAAGAGCTTGTGGCCAGAGTGAGAGGGGTCAGACATGATCTTTACCGCTCGCTTCCTGGCCCTTGCAGTGTACTTCCTGGCACTTGCACTGGGGGATGGGGAGGGTGGAAGAGGGCGGGGGGGCAGAGTGGGGAGGGGGAGAAAGGGGGGGGGGGGGGAGGAGAGAGGAGGAGCCGGGCGAGCGGGCTGCGAGGGAGGCCACTGGCGGGTACGATCTGAGGACGGTCAAAAGCAGCGTAGGGCCGGCCGAGACGCGAGCTACTGCGTGATCAGTGGCTTCAATCCAGGGCCCTGGGGGCGGAGGGCGGCTGGTCTGTGGGCGGGGCTGGGCGTTGCGCTGCGGATGGACAGATGGCCGAGTGCTTGTCGACTGTGTCGGGAGGTGACAAAATGAGTCGGGGAGGGGTTTAACGTAACTCGTCATCGGCTTCAATCCAGAGCCCGGGGGAGGGCAGCTGGGCCTCGGTCGTGGCGGAGCCCTTCGGACGGCAGGCCGGCGAACAGTGAGCGAGAGGAGACATGGTGACATCATCAGCTAGTTAGATTTTAAAAAGCTGTCAGATTTGTGAAGAATTTCAAGATATAACTTGGGAAATAATGAATAACATTTTCAGATGTGGATATTTTTGACATCATGAGGTAAATCTCTACCGGAATATGCAATTTCACCGTTAGCGCGTAGGGTTTACGAGGAGATGTGAATCAAAGAAAAAGAGAATCAAACATACAAGACACAAACAAGTACACAAGTATTTGTGATCATAGTTTTATAATAATACTAGATCTAATACTAAACGCGGGGGGGCGGCCACACGCACACACACACACTCACGGAAGTAGGGGGTAAAGGGAGGTGGAGGGGGGAGAGAAGAGGGGGGAAGGAAGGAGCAGGGGGAGAGTAGAGGGGAGAGAGGAGGATGGGAGCCGAGCTGCGAGTGAGCGAGCTTCGGGGCCCACGGCGAGCGGGCGGCAGAGGGAGGCCACGGGCGGGCGCGATCTGAAGACGGTCAACATCAGCGGAGGGCCAACCTATCGTGGCTTCTGCGAGCGTAAGCCCACCCACCCGCGTGACGGCCGGCCGAGTGCGAGTCTACTGCGAGTTGGGGTGGGTTAACGTAACTCGCAGCTCGTGCAAAAACAATGGCAAGCAGGCTTCTCTTTGAAAACTCTGCGCAGCTGGCCGCGAGGAGCCGAGGCATTGTGACGTCATCAGCTCACTTCAGCTTGTTAGATTTTAAAAAGATTTATCAGATTTGTGAAGAATTTCAAGATGTAACTCGGGAAATTATGAATAACATTTTCAGATGAGGGGTTTTTTGACATCATGAGGTAAATCTCTAATGGAATATGTAAAAATGTCACCGTTAGCGTCGGATTTTCGAGGAGATGTGAATCAAAGGAAAAGAGAATCAAACACACAAGGCACAAACAAGTACACAAATATCCAAGATCAGTTTTATAATAAAATAGATAGATACGTAGGTCTTGACTTAATTGTGACGTTTTCCTCATGGTACTTGAACTGGGTGACTTGCAAAGCCATTTTTAATTAAAAATCAATTAATGAATCAAATTAGAGTCATACAGTGTGGAAACAGGCCCGTAAGCCCAACTTGCCCACAACATTCAACATGTCCCATCTACACTTGCCTGCGTTTGGCTCATAGCCCTCTAAATCCATCCTATTCATGTACCTGTCTAAATGTTTCTTAAATGTTGCGATAGTTCCTGCCTCTACTACCTCCTCCGGCAGCTTGTTCCATACAGCCATTTGTATTAAAAAAATTACCCCTCTGATTTCTGTTAAATCTTTCCCCTCTCACCTTAAACCTACATCCTCTGGTTCTTGATTCCCCTAGTATGGGCAAGAGACTCTGGGCGTTTACCTGATCTATTTTTTTCATCATTTTGTAGACTATAAGATCACCCCTCATCCTTCTGCGCTCCAAGGAATAGAGTCCTAGCTTACTCAACCTCTCCCTATTGCTCAGGCCCTTGAGTCCTGGCAACATCATTGTAAATTTTCTCTGCATCCTTTCCAGCTTGACAACATCTTTCCTATAACATGGTGTCCAAAATTGAATGCAATAGTCTAAATGTGGCCTCACTAACATGACCTCCCAACTTTTATGCTCTATAACCGATGAAGGCCAATGTGTTGAAAGCCTTTTGACCACCCTATCTACTTTTGACCACCCTATCTACCTTTGACGCCACTTTCAAGAAACCATGTACCTGCACTCCATGATCCCTCTGCTCTACAATATTCCCCAGAGTCTAACCCTTCACTGTGAAGGTCCTGCCCATGTTAGATTTGACAAAATGCAACACCTGACATTTTTTTAAATTAAATTCCATTGTCCATTCCTCAGCCCACCTGGCCAATTTCTGGGAACCTTTACAAAAATCAGATTTATGGTATATTTTAGTTTGGGCTACCAGTCATATTTCTATATTGCTTATGGATTCTTTATAGAAGTATTATTTGAGAGTCTCTTATCTGCATTCACTCGCCCAATCAGTGACTCATTTATTCTATCTTCTCTTTCCTCTTTATGGTAAAGACTTTATCTCTCAATTTTTCAGTTGTGTTGAAAGGTCAATGACTAGAAAATATTAACTTTTTCTTTCCATAATGTCTGCCACTCCTCTTTCCAGCATTTTGTGTTTACTCTTGTTATGGGACTGCAATTAAAAAATGTTTTCTCTTCCACAGGTGTGCTGAGCGAGCTGAAAGAAGTGTAGAGAAACCAAGTCGAGAATCGGTATGTTGCGGATGTTCCTGAGAAGAAAAATGTATAATGAATCATTCTGAAAGGCAAGTTCAACTGACTCAAAGACAATTCATCTACTTCACCACTTATTCAGAAAACTGGTGGCAATTTTCCTCTCCCCACTAGATCATTTCTCAATTTTTTTTGTAGCTATTGCATCTGGTTATTGATCACTCAAGAAGGAATAGACCTTTTGCTTCATCAAAACATTTTGTCCTAAAATAATGTTACATCATTTTTTGAGATTTCCATCCTGAGGAGCACTTTTAACCTCATCATAATCAAAGTTCTCTGTCATACATTATGTCCTGGTAAACCACCAATGTATTCGTTGCTATTTATTTTCAAATGTGGTGTCCAGAGCTGTCCATTTTATCTCAGCTGAGGCATAACTAGTAATTTATAAAATTTTAACATGATCTTTTTACTTCAGTATATTCTGCCTTTTGTCAGATGCCCAAATGTTTTTGGTAACTAGCTTTCAACATGCTTTGCCACTGTAATATGTGTAGTCACCAACTGTAACAGTATTTTTTATCAATTTTATATTATGTATTTTCTTTGTTCAGTTTTGGTGTATTGAAAGGCTTTATGGTTGTGACCTCAGAATTTGCTAGAGTACTACAAGTTTTATTGCATCCATTTGGATAAAGCAAAATCAGGCCTCTCCGGAAGGTCAGAGGTCTATTGACTAGTGGGGTGCCGCAAGGCTCAGTGCTGGGAATCCAGATATTTACAATAATTTACCTATAAAAGTCTCAATCTTGTCTGTATGTGTGTTGTCTGTATTTTGTATGCTTTGCATCTTCCTCAAAACACTACGTGCTAGCGCTTACATTTTTACATATTCTGACTCCCATTTTTACCGTCCACGCCGTACTGAAGTTCACTTAAGATTTCGCCCTATTACAAAAGTTATTGACGATTCAAGTTTTTTAAAAGGGCAAAACACGGTTCTCACACACAGCCTTTTTCAATGACTTTCCAAAGATGATGTCACAATGCCACTCACAGTGCACCAATCACAATGGGCTCTCAAGCTGCCGAGTGCCCCCCCCACAGTTGAGTGATTTCATTCTACAGGAAAGACTCCATTTTGATCAAATTAATCAGTGTTCATTAACAACTGAGACAGTGTTCAGGCTTTGCTTTTATCCCGTTTATTATTTTTAAAATCTCGGCTTTTAAAGCTCGTCGTGGTTTTAATCCGTTTTCCACCTCACCCCCCCCCACGGCAGATTGATTTCATTCCACAAGAAGAAAGACCCGCTTATTTAAAAACATTCGGTTTTTAAAGCTCCTCGCGGTTTTAATCCGTTTTCCTCCATCCCCCCTCCCACACCCTCCCTCCCGTCTGCCACACCCCCACCCACACACACACCCCTTTCCTCCAACACACACCCCTCCCCCACACACACACCCTACCTCCCTCCCTATACACCCCCCGCCCACACACCCCTCCCTGCCCATACACTACCCCCCTTCCCTCCCACACACACCCCCTCCCACCCACACACAACCTCACCCCCCACAACCCCCCCTGCCCACACACCCCTCTCCCCCTCCCACATCCTCCCTCCCTCCTCCCCTCCCCCCCCCCCCCCCCCCCCCCCCACACCCCACCCAGCCCCCACCCCCGCCCCCTCCATAAATTCCATTATTTCCTTATGGGTGGGTGACGGGGATGATTGGCTCCGGGAGGGGGAGGCCTGAATTCTGGGTGAGCGCCGTCGCCACCCACAAGTGGGACGGGGCCCAACTGGTCCCACTTGGTCTAGTACATATGAACAATTTAGACAAAGGAACTAAATGTAACATCTCCAAGTTTGCAGATGACACAAAGCTGGGTGGCAGTGTGAACTGCAAGGAGGATGCTATGAGGCTGCAGGATGACTTGGTTAGGTTGGGTGAGTGGGCAGATGTATGGCAGATGCCATATAATATGGATGAATGTGAGGTTATCCACTTTGGTGGCAAGAACAAGAATGCAGATTATTATCTGAATGGTGGCAGATTGGGGAAAGGGGAGATGCAATGTGACCTGGGTGTCCTTGCACATCAGTCACTGAAAGTAAGCATGTAGGTACAGCAGACAGTGAAGAAAGCAAATGGCATTTTGGCCTTCATAGCTAGAGGATTTGAGTATAGGAGCAAGGAGGTACTACTTCAGTTGTACAGGGCCCTGGTGAGACCCACCTGGAGTATTGTGTGCAGTTTTGGTCTCCTAATTTGAGGAAGGACATTCTTTCTGTTGAGGGAGTACAGTGTAGGTTCTCCAGGTTAAATCCTGGGATGACGGGACTGACATATGAAAGAATGGGTCGACTGGGCTTGTATTCACTGGAATTTAGAAGGATGAGATGGGATCTTATAGAAACAAATACAATTTTTAAGGGATTGGACAGGCTAGATGCTGTAAAAATGTTCCCAATGTTGGGGGAGTCCAGAACCAGAGGTCACTCTTTAAAAATAAGTGTAATAGGCCATTAAGGACTGAAATGAGGATAACACATTTCACCCAAAGAGCTGTGAATCTGTATAATTCTCTGCCACATTCACTGGATTATGAGAGAGAGTTACATTTTGCTCTTAGGACTAATGGAATCAAGGGATATGGGGAAAAAGCAGGAACGGAGTACTGATTTTGAATGATCAGCCATGATCATATTGAATGTCGGTGCTGGCTCGAAGGGCCAAATGGCCTACATCTGTATCTATTTTGTATGTTTCCATGTTTAACATCGTTTTCATGGCTGATGAAATTAATGATAATAATAGTTTTTTTAGTTGCTGGTGTTACCTTGCATGGCCAGCTAACTCCAACAGTTGTGTGGATGAAAGCCCTCTTTGTTTATCAATATGATGAATGTAAAGGGCTTTTCCATTTGAAGGTTTTGAAAAAGAAGAAAAATAGCTTGTGACCTGATTGGAATTCTTCACAGAATTGAGCATTGGGTATGTATTCCCAATGATCTGACTTTGAACCACTTGTTAAGAATTATTATTATAATCACCTTAAAAAAGACGCACAACATAGATTGAAAGCAAAATGGATCGCTGAAACATATCACTCTTCATTTTCCCATAAGGCCAGAGGTGTTGCAATTTTAATTCGTAAAGGTATATCATTTAAACACATATCAACTATAACGGACATTAATGGTAGATATATTATACTAGTGGGTGAATTATATCAAAAAAAAGTGATTTTTCTCAATGTTTATGGACCAAATTTTGATAATCCAATGTTTTTTAAGAATATACTTAATACTATTCCAGAGCTCACACAACATAATTTGATAATTGGTGGAGATTTAAATTGTACATTAGATTCCTACCTCGATAGATCAACAAGACAAAGAAAAGCAAAATCAAATCAAGTGAATTATTCAACTCATATATTAATACCACCAATATCAAGGATGTTTGGAGAATTAAAAATCCATCCGGAAGGGAATACTCATTTTACTCTTCAGTACATAAAACTTATTCAAGGATAGACTACTTTTTAGTAGATTCTAAACTCATCCCATTTACTTATATTTCGAAATATCATAATATTATAATTTCGGATCATGCTCCTTTAACATTCATGATCAAACTAAGTGGTATGACTGATAAGCAGACACAATGGAGACTTAATCCTCAAATTTTAAATGATAAAGCATGCTATGAATATCTTATCAAACAGATAAATATGTTTTTTGAGACAAATGACTGCCCTGAAATTTCAGCTTCCCTTCTTTGGGAAACATTTAAAGCATTTATGCGAGGAGCGTTAATCTCCGCACAAGCCTTTCGTAATAAAGAGAACCGCGCCAAACAACTGGTATTGGAAATGGAAATAAGGCAATTAGATATACATGGTAAATGGTAGGGAATTGAGGAATGCTGTGGAACAGAGGGATCTAGGAATAACTGTGCATAGTTCCCTGAAGGTGGAATCGCATGTAGATAGGGTGGTAAAGAAAGCCTTTGGTGTGCTGGCCTTTATAAATCAGAGCATTGAATATAGGAGTAGGGAAGTAATGTTAAAATTGTACAAGGCATTGGTAAGACCAATTCTGGAGTATGGTGTACAATTTTGGTCGCCTAGTTATAGGAAGGATGTCAACAAAATAGAGAGAGTACAGAGGAGATTTCACTAGAATGTTGCCAGGGTTCCAGCAACTATGTTACAGAGAAAGGTTGAACAAGTTAGGTCTTTATTCATTGGAGCGCAGAAGGTTAAGGGGGGACTTGATTGAGGTCTTTAAAATGATGAAAGGGATAGACAGAGTTGACGTGGATAAGCTTTTCCCATTGAGGGTAGGGAAGATTCAAACAAGCGGGCATGACATGAGAATTAAGGGACAGAAGTTTCGGGGTAACGTGAGGGGGAACTTCTTTACTCAGAGGGTGGTGGCTGTGTGGAATGAGCTTCCAGCAGAGGTGGTGGAGGCAGGATCGATTTTAACATTTAAAAGTAAAGTGGATAGGTATATGGACGTGAAGGGAATGGAGGGGTATGGTCTGAGTGCAGGTAGATGGGACTAGGGGAAAACAAATGGTCGGCACGGACTGGAAGGGCCGAGAGGGCCTGTCTCCGTGCTGTAATTGTTATATGGTTATATGGTTATATGGAAAATGCAATCGCGCCTTCTATAATAATACATAATAAAATTGCTGTACTCAAATATAAGTTAAACCAAATATACTCAGACCAATTCATACAATTTTATCAAAAGACTAAACAGTTACACTTTGAATTTGGAGAAAAAAAAACAAAAATTACTGGCACGCCAACTCCGGAAACAAGAAGGGGAAAAAACAATATATAAAATTAAATCAGATACGGGAGAAACATTAACACTACCCAAGGATATTAATGACAGATTCTCTCAATACTATCAAACACTTTATTCAACCAAAACGGCAGGGGGTTCTGTAGGAATGGAATTATTCTTACAGAATTGTAACCTTACTGGTTTAGATTTGAAAGAGAGGGAATTATTAGGAGCTGAAATATCAGTAAAAGATATTGAGGAATCTATTAATTCTTTAAAAAATGGAAAGGCCGCTGGACCAGATGGTTTAAATAGTGAATTGAAAAAAAAATTCATGACTTGATCTCGCCACGCCTACAGACATTATATACTCAAGCATTCATGCAACAGAAACTTTAAATGAATCAACTATAATACTTATTCCAAAAACGTATAAGGACCTTGAAGATCCAGGCTCATATTGAGCAATTGCTCTATTAAACGTCGATCAGAAAATTTTAACCAAAATTTTAGCACACAGATTAAGCTTAGTGATTTATAAATTAATACACCCCGATCAAACTGGCTTTATTCCAAAATGTTATTCATATTATAATCTGAGACGATTATTCAACATTATATACTCAAATCGAATAGCTAATGAAGACTTAGCAGTCATCTCGCTAGACGCTGAGAAAGCATTCGATCAAATTGAATGGCCCTATTTATTTTCGGTGATGGAAAAATTTCAATTAGGTGAGAAGTTTTGTACATGAGTTAAGCTTTTATATACCAATCCAACAGCCAGAATAATGACAAATCAAATGTTATCAAAAAAATTTGATTTATCTAAAGGTTGTAGACAAGGATGCCCGTTATCACCGTTACTATTCGCCCTTGTTATAGAACCACTAGCAGAAAGAATTCGAGCTCATCCAGATATATATGGGTATAATACTAAAAATACAGTTAATAAAATTTCTCTATATGCAGATGATGTATATATTACAAATCCAGAAATTAGTATCCCTAATCTGTTAAATCTTATAACTCAATTTGGTTTATTCTCGGGATATAGAATCAACTGGAAGAAGAATGAGATTATGCCAATAAGGGAACCTAATTTATATATATTGCAACAATCACCTTTTAAAATAGTGAATGAAAAATTTAAATACTTAGGAATCTATGTGACCAAGAAATATACTTATTTATTTAAATCAAATTTTGTGCCTTTACTTAATAAATTGGATAAGAATATTCAATATTGGAAAACGCTTCCTATTTCAATGCTCGGTAAAATTAATGCAATTAAAATGATTTTCCTTCCTCAACTTCTATATCTCTTCCAATCAATTCCAAAATACCTCCCTAAAAATGTCTTTAAAAAAATTGACTCTTTTGTAACAAGTTTTATTTGGAATTATAAGAATCACAGAATAAGTAAAAAACACTTATGTAAATCTAAGACGAATGGAGGATTAGTCTTACCAAATTTCTTTTTTTTTTTCTGGGCAGTCAATGTCAAAAACTTAAATTTCTGGTTGGAAGATATGGATCAACAACCAGACTGGTTAAAGATGGAAAAGGAGGATTGTCTGCCATTTGAAATTGGTCCGATTTTCTTATCCCCTACAAAATTGAACAAAAAGATCTATAGTGAAAATCCAATAATACATAGCGGTATTCGAATTTGGAAACAAATAAAAAAGACATTAAAATTGGATAATTTATCACTTTCACTATTGCAAATAACCCTTCATTTAAGCCTTCGGTATTGGATAAAGGCTTTACACAATGGAAAAACTATGGAATTAAAAAGATGGGACATCTTTATAGAAAAGGTATGTTCCTCTCGTTTCTGGAGGTACAACAGAATTATGGATTACATTCAAATAATTTTTTTAGATATTTACAATTGAAAGATTATGTTAAATCACATACACAAGAATACAGAATTAGAGAGCCAGAGATTTTAGATGAATGTTTGAATAAACATCCCAACACAATCAAATTAATATCATATATTTATAATATTCTGTTAGATAGCGAGAATCCGTCGACGGAATCACATAGACAAGCATGGGAAAATGAATTAGTTCAACCCATAACGAAAGATATTTCGGATGAAAGTCTACAACATATACATCAATGTTCGTTAAACGCCAGACATTCTTTAATACAATTTAAAATATTACACAGATTGCATTATTCTAAAACAAAATTAAATAGAATGTTTCCTAATATCTCTCCTATCTGCGATAAATGTCAATACTCTGAGGCTAATTTAACCGATACCGTTGCAAATTGCATAAAAATTAAAATTATTTCCGTAGTGGTTAATATTCAACTGGATCCCGATCCTAAATTAATAATATTGGGCATATCTGAACAATACCTAAAACTGACAATAAACCAAAGAAATTTCCTGGATTATAGTATAATAACTGGGAAAAAACGAATATTAAAATTTTGGAAAAACCCTGCATCCCCTACAATTAAAATGTGGATTATGGAGATGTCGGAGACCTTAAATCTGGAAAAAATTAGATTTGTCTTAATTGACAAACCTGAATTATTTATTAGAATATGGTCGCCGTTCATAGATTATTTGAAGGGGTAGAATGGGCCAGCGCTGAGGCTTGACGGAAGCTTGAACCCAGGACTAGACGAATAGTTTTGTTTTCTTACCTATGGACCTAAGTTGTATTATGGATAGTTTATTTTATGTTTTCAAGTGTCTTTTTTTCTTTCTCTTTATTTTTTCTATCTATCAAAAAAAATAATAATAATTAGAGTCAATGTTAATATGTAACTGATAAATGTAGACTCCTGCTACATTGGTAATGGAGTCCTTGGAATCCTGAATATTTAATATGTAACCGTTTATCAAAGTTTATAATGGTTTGGACTAGGATATGTACATGCCTCTAATAAAAGTTAACTACAAAAAAAAAAGAATTACTATTATAAGAATTATGGGACAGGAATACTTTATTGTCACATAAAAATGGACATGTGGTAACGTTCACGAATCTCGGTGGAAACGAGGAACTGCAGATGCTGGTTAATACACAAAAGGCCACTAAGTGTTTGAACAACTCAGCAGTTCAGGTGGCACCTATGAAGAACATGGATAGGTGACATTTCTGGTTGAGACCATTCTTCAGACTGATTGCAGTCTGAAGGGAAGAAGGGTTGAAGAGGGGAGAAGAAAGACAAAATATGGATGGTAATAGGAGGACACAGACGGTGGGGGATTGGGGGATTTTTGATAGGCAAATTTGGTTGGCACAAGAGCCTGAGTTAAAAGCTGAAGGTGTGAGACGGGGTTGAAGAGTTGCGAATTGCGAAGCTGGTGGAGGAAAATAGCAGGGAGGTGGGGGGGAAATAGGTGGGAGTATAGGCGGGGCATGGGAGGAGAGGGGGAGGGGTGGAAAGAAAAGAGGTGGTTTCTAGGAGGCCACCTAACATTGGAGAATTCAGTGTTCATAATTGCAGGTGTGTAGAAAGGAGTTGCTGCTTTACACCAAAGATGGACACAAAATGCTGGAGTAACTCAGGAGAAAAGGAGTAGGTAACATTTCGGGTCTGAACCCATCTTCAGACTGCCCCCACCCCCCCTCCCCACACTACTTTCCCCTCCCCCTGCTACTTCCTCCCACCAGCTTTGCAGTTTGCAATTCTCCAACTCTCCGGCCTTTGTTCCAACATCTGCCTGTCAAAAAAACCCTTGCCTGTGTCCACCCATTACCTGTCACGCTTTGTCCTGCCTCTCTCTTCTCCCCTTCCACGATCAATCTGGAGAAAGGTCTCAACCTGAAACTTCACTTACCTCTGTTCTCTAGAGATGCTGCCTGATGTAGTTATTCCAGCACTTTGTGTCCTTTCATGAATCTCTGAATGGATGATCAGGGAAAAGGAAGCTGGGGCCTGAAATTACTTCTGATGACAGGTGAGTGGTAGCAGATGACAGATACTGTACCAAATAGTTGTTTCTGGATACAACTCTCTTAAAATACCAATATTTCAATGGCCATTATTTCATAAACTTATATTTACTTACCAGAATGGAATATTTTTCAAATCTTAGAAATAAAATGTATTATTATTTGCAATACCAAAAAGCAAATAAGAATGAAATGCATTGTAAGGATATATTGTTTTCTTCCCACTTAATTTTCAGGTCATCTTTTACAGTTGGTGCTGTTTTGTAAAGGAGTATTTGTCCATGAAGGGAGAAGTTTGTGAACCCTACATCACCCTCTTCTACCTTTTGATGGGCAAAGATGCCGTCTTCAACTCGTAAAGGGGCAGTGAGAGACCCAGATGTTTCTGAACTGTTCTTTAAGGATGATCCAGAAGAATTGTTCGTTGACTTGCATGAAATTGGACATGGAAGTTTTGGAGCTGTTTATTTTGTAAGTGAGAACTCGTTTAAACTATTTATGGAATGTAAGTCATACATTTAAGTACCAAATCTTCCAACAGGTGTTCCTTAATAGAACGGTGATTGTAAACAAGACTGCTGTAACTAATCTCAAAACACTGCAAAATACAGCACCGTAATAGCTTTATTTGCTTTGGTAACTTTGTGATGTTAAGTATTAACTAGCAAGGGTGGCTATAGTGAGAGGGTGCGAGAGTGCAATAATATTGAGAAGGATTCCTGAAACCCAAAAGAGCTTTCCTGGAAAAAAAGGTGAAAAGATCTGTTGGAGTGAATACACAAAATGGATAACAGGAGGAAGATTGTGCTCCAAAGAAAATGAGGCCAGGTCTTGCTAAACCTAGGCCAGAGTTACTATCTTGTTACGCGTCTAACAGCACTGGCCTGGTTCAGATTAAGACTGCTCAAGCAGGGTTTTATTTGTTATCTTTTATGAACATTACAGAACAGTCCCTTTGGCTCACAATGTCTGTGCTGAACATGATACCAGGACCAACTCTTATCTGCCTGCACAGAATCCATTCCCTGCATTTCTATATGCCTGTCCAAAAGTCTCTTAATGCCATGATCCTATCTGTCCCCACCACCCCCAACATCATATTCCAGGCACTTGCTACACTCTATGTCAAACAAAACTAGCCCCGAACATATCTTAATTTTTTGCGCCTCTTGGTTTAAAGTCTGCCACCCTGGTAAAAGGTTCTAACTGTCTGCCTTATTATGCTCAAATGAGTTTGCATACTTTGCATACATCAGTTTGCATACTTCTATCAGGTCTCCCCAAAACCTCTGGCATTCCAGATAAAACAATCCAATTTTGTCCAATCTCACTCTGTAGCTCATGTCCCGTAATCCAGACCTCCTCGGCATCATTTCCAAAGCCTCCACATCCTCTAGTGGGGCGATCAGAACTGCACGCGTCCATGGGGGACTAACAAATGCCTTATAAAAATCCACGTAGAAAACATCCCGTCTACCCTCATCGATTAAAAAACTATCGTTAGTAAGATATTACCTGTCATGCACAAAGCCATGCTGACTGTCCCCAATTCACCCATTCTTTAGAAATGGGAGTAAATTATATCCCAAGGATTCCTCTCCAATAGTTTCCCTACAACTGACATGAGGCTCATTAGTGCATAATTCCCGGGATTCTTTTTCCGTTCTTAAACAAATGACCCCAGTCCTCTTGGACCTCACCTGGTTTTTCAGGCAGTCCCATTGAAAGTGATAGTTGGTTAGTTTTTTATCTTGTTGGATATATATTAGTTAAGTTTATGGTCACGTGTACCGAGGTACAGTAAAATGTTTTTGTCGGGTGCTAACCAGTCAGCAGAAAGACAATACATGTTTACAATCAAGCCATTCACAGCGTACAGATACATGATAAGGGAATAATATTTAGTGCCAGATAAAGCCAGTAAAGTCCAATCATAGCTAGTCCAAGGGTCACCAATGAGGTAGATAGTAATGCAGGACTACTCTCTAGTTGTGGTAGGATGGTTCATTTGCCTGATCACAGCTGGGAATAAAGAGACCCTGAATCTGGAGATGTGCGTTTTCATACTTTTATGCCTTTTGCCCGATGGGAGAGAGGAAAAGAAGGAGTGGCCAGAATGCGTCTCGTCCTTAATTATGCTGCTGGCCTTGCTGAGGCAGTATGAGTTGTAAATGGAGTCAATGGAAGGGAGGTTGGTGTGTGTGATGGTCTGGGCTGTGTTCACAATTCGCTGCAATTTCTTGTGGTCTTGGAGCTGTTCCAATACCTTGCTGTGATGCATCCTGATAAAATGCTTTTTACGGTGCATTTGTAGAAGTTGGTGAGGGTTGTTGGGGACAGTCTGAACTTCCCTTTTAAGGAAGTAGAGCTGTAATTGCTTACTCTTGTTGATAAAGACTTAGTCCATGTGGATACGGAGTGGTTATTATCTGAGGCAATGTAAATAGAACTATACGGTGCAATCATTGTCAAAGTACTTCATGTCACATGCTGTCATCAACCATAACCTTCATTTGAGTCACTATGACCTGCCGATGGGCAGCTAATTCGTGAGTCTGTTACACACGTGTACTCCACCATAACCAGTGTAGTTGATGGCGTGGAATTAATAAACTTAGCTAAAGATTGGCATCTGCGACCTTGCACATATTAGGAAGGCAGCTGAAATGGATCATCCATGTGGCAAATCTGCCGGACACGAGAGATATTTTCTGCTAACCAATAGTTTCACAGTTTGAACTTTACAAGCTGGAAAAATTTAAAGAAATTCTAAAGAACTTTCCAATATCTTTACCATTTCATCATCCCCACCAACAGAAACCATGCTTGCATTTGCATTAGGCTTATGCCATTGTTCATTTATTTATTTGTATGGTTTGGAACTGTGCTACCCTTGTAGATCATTTACCACCATTGGCATGTTGAAATTAATTTGCATGCTAAATTCTACACGTGTCCACTGGGATTCTCTACTGTTATGTTTCTCCTTGGTTCTGTGTTTTTATTCTGAGATTAGATAATGACTACACAAGACCCTCTCCCCTCTTTCCCCCACCCACACTTCATTGCTCAAAGTTCAAAAGATATTAGGATAATCGTTCATAGCCATAAGGCTGGAACTGCCCATGGCTTTTCTTCTTGCTTTTGCTAAGTTAGCTGGCTCCAGTCATTATGAGAAACTTGGAGAGAGAAGTGAAATTAGTAAGTCTGAATGAGTAAATGCCCATAAGAGGTCAGAATTGAACTGCAGAATTGCAACACAGGAGCATTCTTAGCAAAGCAATTCCAGCGACTTGTTGCCAATATTGACCTCCGGCACTGTTTGTATGTAATTTTTATGTTCTATCTGTAACAATGTGGATTTCTCCCAGGAACTCTAGTTTCCTCCCACATCTCAAAGATATTTGGGTTGATGGGTTTATTATCCACTCTATACTGCTGTTTGTCTGCAGGAGAGAGGTTGTGTGTGTGTGTGTGTTTGTGTTTTTAAGAGGATTGTGGGAAGATATCTTTAAATATAGGATTTGTGTAATTGTGTGCTTGAAGGTTGTTGCAGACTTGGGCACAAACCACCCATCTCCTACCAACCACAAGACCAGAATTCACCATTACTCCTCAAATTACTGCTCCATCTATCCAAGATGCAAATTAATCCAGAGAGCCATTTCCTCTTTTCCCAGGATCCCACATAGGCAGAGGGATCTATCCACTCAGAGCATCTGCTGGCTGAAAAGTCTTGCAAGGGCATCAATTGTTTAAAACTTGCTCAAAGCCTTCCTACTGATGAATAAGCAGGGAGACTAAGCTCCAAGCTTCTGGTCAACCACACACTCCACCATGTGCAGCTGCCTAGAAAATGGACAGCTCACTGATGTCCTTTCGATCTTAGCAAGTTGGCCGCAAGTCTGCCCGAAAAAAGGAAGTACCAGCAGTTACATCCATGGCAGCCTGGAAAGTCCAGTCCAAAGTTAATCATGAGTCATTGATTTCTCCTTGCTGATGCGATATCTCTGCTTGATCTCTACATTTGTATTTAATGTGATAAACAATGATAGCCTTTTCTACCCAAACTCCTCAATAGCATTTCCACAATAAAGGCATTCATTTAGTTTAGTTTGGAGATATAGAGTGGAAACGGTCTCTTTAGCCCACCGAGTCCTCACCAATCACGATCACCCGGAAATTAGGTCTATTCTACACACTAGGGACAATTTTCAGAAGCCATTTTACCTACACACCTGCGCGTCTTTGCAATGTGGGAGGAAACTGGAGCATCTGGAGAAAATGCATGCGGCCACAGGGAGAATATACAAACTAAGTACTGAGAGCACTCATAGTCAGGATCGATGTCGAGTTTCTGGCATTGTAGGCATCAATTTTACATTTGGATGATTGTGCCGCCTTTTATCTGGGGCCTTTACCTCCTCTTACATTGGGGGCCTCATTAATGGTTTCTCACGTATGGTTTCCACCTTTTCCAGTTTGCAGGAGCACCATGCAGTCATGTTTGTGCAATTCATTTGAGAATCATTATGCATTTGGGTGACTCTACCTCTTGTCGTTTCCATGATCGCCAATAGCATGTTGCTGTTGAAAACATTATCACTTAGACTGAACTTCAAATAAAGCTTTGAGTAACTACCCACTAACTATTAATTTTTGAAAAGCATTTCTTCCAGTTGAGGGAAATAACAATTTCCCTATGTTCTGAGATACATTGTTATTCTGGTGTAATAATATGGTTTATTTCTACTTGAAACTTAAATACTTGACTTCACTTAGTATTTCATTTTTTATGATATATAATTTATTAGATGTAAATAGAGAACACTGAAAATGCTCAAATCAGGCTGCATTTGTGGACAAAGAAAATAGTTTTTTTTAGTGACATTTCTGAAATATTTACATTGGGATGAGTTTACGTTTTAGATCGTGGACCTATCAATACATTGTTTCTGAATGTAGACTGGAAGAGAAAGTGTTTGACAAATAGTTATGTAATGAAGCATGCAGGTGTAGATTGATTAGTGAACATTTTCAATGTAGAGTTGTTTTATAAACTCTAAAAGATGCGTGGCTCAATTAAAATATTTTGCTCATCTTGTATGGTTTTTGGATTCGGAAGTGTTGGATTTGGGATACAACACTATGTATGTACTCGTGTTATTTTTAAAACATTCTCTTTTTATGTATTTGAACTTCAGGCCAGAAATGCTCGCACATCGGAGGTGGTGGCAGTCAAGAAAATGTCCTATAGTGGTAAACAAATTACAGAGGTAAGGAAATTCTAAGACGGCTCATTTTAAAGCTTTTTGTTTTTTATATATGGCCGACGGATTACCCATGACAATTAATGTTTCTGATATTTTGAGCTTGTCTTAAATGTGCAGCTGATCCACTTTATTGTTTCAATATGACCCGTTTATTTTTTACAGAAATGGCAGGACATAATCAAAGAAGTAAAATTTCTACGTCAGCTCAAACATCCAAACACCATAGAATACAAAGGTTGTTACCTGAAGGAACACACTGCCTGGGTACGTTGCAAACCTATTAAATTTTATATAATAATTTTCTAAGGATTAAATATATTTGAATTGCTATTGAGTTATGGAAGGTAGATATCATATTTTGCTTGGCAATGTACTTTTAGAGTGATATCATAGAGATTGAACACTTTTCTCAGTGGAAATTAGAAATATAAATATGTTGGAGATATAAAGTGGCTCTCTCTATGGCCTCCCTCGTGCTTCCATTGAAGCTTTGCAGGAAATGGAAAGATGCTCATCTTTTAATTGGCACATTAGAGCCTTAAATCCAGCATTAATCTCAGTATTTGCAGAATATAGCATTTGTTTTGCGTTACGCAGCAGTTGCTCATGGGTCTGGTAATTTACAATGAATTTCTTCAGTGAATTTTTTAGCACATACTCCACTGATAAATAATCAAAGAGCGATGCAGAGTGGAAACGGGCCCTTCGGCCTAACTTGCCCACACTGGCCAACATGTCCCAGCTACACTAGTCCCACCTGCCCACGTTTAGTCCAGATCCCTCCAAACCTGTCTATCCAGTGCCAGACGTAACTGTTTCTTAAACGTTGGGATAGTCCCAGTCTCAACAATGTCCTCTGGCAGCGTGTTCCATACGCACATCACCCTTTGTGTGGAAAAAGGTACCCCTCAGATTTGTATTAAATATTTTCCATTTACCTTAAACCTATGTCCTCTGGTCCTCGATGCCCTTACTCTGGGCAAGAGACTCTGTGCATCTACCCGATCTATTCCTCTCATGATTTTATACACCTCTGTAAGATCACCCCTCAACCTCCTGTGCTCCAAGAAAGACTCCCAGCCTACTTAACCTCCCCCAATAGCTCAACACTCTGGTCCCGGCAACATCCTCATAAATCCTCTCTGTAAACGTTCCAGCTTGACAACATCTTTCCTATAACATGATGCCCAGAACTGAACACAATATTATAAATGCGGCATCACCAACGTCTTTTACAACTACAACATGTCCTCCCAACTTCTATACTCAATACTCTGTCTGATGAAGGCCAATGTGCCAAAAGCCTTTTTGACCACGCTATCTACCTGCGACACCACCTTTATCAGGAGCCATGCACCTGCACTCCTAGATCCCTCTACTATACAACACTCCCCAGAACCCTACCATTCACTGTCTAGGTCCTACCGATGTTAGACTTCCCAAAAAGCAACACCTCGCATTTCTCTTATTAAATTCCATCAACTTTTCCTTGGCCCACCTGGCCAATCGATCAAAGATCCTGCTGTAATTTTTCACAACCATCTTCACTATCTGTAAAACCACCCACTTTTGTATTATCAGTAAACTTGGTCACACGACTAAAACTTAAATTGCATCAATGTCCTGTTTGTCAATTAAATCTAGGTCTCGTGGATCTTATTTTTCTAATTTTTTAATCTCCCACTTGATGCTTTTTTCCCCTCTCCATGCCTGTCTACCTGTGCAATGAACCTATCCAAATTTTACATTTCATAATGACAACTCAGTTCCTACCCCATCAAGTATTTTAGTCATTGGTAATTTTCATTTCTGAATTGCACCATCTGCAATCATTTTTTCTGTGAGGATCCCATGTGTTTCTTTTTAAGCACCCATTACTGTGTTCGGGAAACCTCAAAACCTTCTGTATGCAATATTGCTGCATACCTCTAGGAAACATTGGAGCAACTTCTTCACTCAACATTAAGAATGTTGAATCTTCTACTGTGAAAAATAGTCGTTAAATAGCATACCAAAACGAACCGCAAATAACAATGATAAAGGTGTAGCAGTGCATGCTGGTAGGTTGAGATGGAGGTGGTGGTGAAAAAAAAATGTCTGGTATGTTGTTAGGGCTGAGAAACCTGTTTCAGACTGCATTTTTAAATGCAACTTGTAGATTTTTATTTATTATTAATTATAGATTAGTAATTATCTATTTCACTTTAATCCAAATATTAGTTCATGTACTGGATATTTCTTATGGTCAAGTAATCCTTAGCTATGTTTAATTTCAGATGGTTATGGAATACTGCCTTGGATCAACTTCTGATTTATTGGAAGGTAAGTGTCATTAAGTAAGCATTGAAACATTTAATTGTACAAAATCAGGCTTTCGTGTGTAGTTCAAATCAAGTTATTGTCAGATTCACAAGTTCAGTAGGAACAGGTATGATGAAAACCTTGCAGCAGAATCACAGGCACGTCGACTGGCAAACAAAAACATTGTCGGTTAATTTTACATCAAATCACAGAAAATTCTCCAAGACAGTAAAAAGGAAACTGCAAAAAAAGATATTGCTGCAAAACACAACTTTAAAATAAACAAGTCCAAGTTAGTGCTAGATACAAGTAACTGCAGATGCAGTTTTGAAAACATGGCATAAGTATTGGAGTAAATCAGCAGGTCAGGAAGGATCTCTGAAGAATGGATAGGCAATGTTTCAGGCTGGGACCTTTCTTCAGACTGATTGTAGTGGGGGAGTAGGCTGAAAGAGAGGTGGGTGTGGGACAAGGTCTGGCAAGTGATGGGCAGATACAGTTAAGGGGAGGGGTGATTGGCGGATGGTTGGACAAAGGTTAGACGTGAAAAGACCAAAAGTGTGAGATTAGGAGAGGAGTGAAATATGAAGCCAGTGGAAGAAAGATAGGTGGAAGAGGAAAGGGAGAAATGAGGGGACATTCAGATGGGACACAGGTGTGGGGTTACCTAAAATTGGAGAATTCAATATTTATACATTGTAAGCTACCCAAGTGGAATAAGAGGTGCAGTTCCTCCAGTTTCATGTGGGGTCTGACAACGGAGGAGGCCCAGGGCAGATGGCCCAGGGCAGTGAAATAAGGAGTTGCGGAGGAAATGATTTGAATAAAGTGGAAAGATGCGACTGGTGGTGAGATCAGGTGGAAGGTGGCAAAAATGAAAGATAAGGAGCAGGGGAACTCTGCTTGGGGGGAGAAGGAGTGAGAGCAGAACTATGGGACACAGAAGACATACGAGTGAGGGATCTACGACAGCGATGGAGGGGGGGGGATCAAGTTTATTAAAGAAAGAGGACATCTTGGGTGTTGTAGAATGGAGAACCTCCTCTTGGGAACAGATACAGTGGCGACAGAAATTGAGAATAGGGGATGATGTGTTTGCAAGAAGCAGGGTAGGAGGAGGTGTAGTCCAGATATTGTGGGAGTCGGTAGGTTTGTAGTAGATGTCAATCGATTGTCTGTCCTGCGTAATGGTGACAGAGAGGTGTTAGAGATAGTCCAAGTGAATTTGAGGGCACGGTGGAAGTTAATGATGACATTAATGAAAGCAAATTCTGCTTGAAGAAGGCAGCCCCAATGCAGTCATCAATGAATTGGAGAAAGAGTTGGGGGATGGCACCAGTGTATATGTGGAGCAAGGATGTTCGACATAACCAACAAACAGGCAGACATAGCTGGGGCCCATGCAATTACCTAGGGCTACACCTTTACTTTGAAGAAAGTGAGAGGAGTCGAGAGAAGTTGTTGAAGGTGAGGACAAGTACCCTGGGTGGAGTAGAGTATTAGTAGAGGGGAACTAATTAGATCTCTTCAAGGAAGAACCGGAGCTGCCTTGAGACCTTCCTGGCGGGGAATGGAGGTGTAAAAGACTGGACTGAGGTGAAGATGAGGCAATGGAGGCCTAGGAATATAATGATATTAAACTGTGATGTAGGTCAGAAGGGACTTGATGTGGTCTGCAGTGTACCATTGTTAGCATTGGAATAGAATTGTAAAAAAGTAGTTATTTCAGAATGTTGTCCCCTTGTTCAAGAGATCCTGGCATCCTCTCCATTAGCTCCATTTTGAGACACTAATCCTATATAGTGGTTCAATTTCCATGAAATGGAAATCAATCCTATTTTTTGATTTCCATTTGAAGTGTGCTCCATGATAAAAAATCCTTCAAGGATTCATAAATCAGAGGAGCAGTATTAGGCTCATCAAGTCTACTTTGCCATTCAATCAGGGCTGATCTATCTCTCCCTCTCAACCCCGTCCTTCTGCCTTCTCCCCATAATCTTTGACACCTACTAATCAAGAACCCATCAACCTCCTCTTCAAAAATACCCACTGACTTAGCCACCACCGCCATCTGGAGCAATGAGTTCCACAGATTCACCATCCTCTGCTTAATGAAATTCCTCATCATCTCATTTCTAAAGGTACGTCATTTTATGCCCTCTGGTTCTAGACGCTCCCACTAGTAGAAACATTCTCTCCATATCCGCTCTAACCAAACCGTTCATTATTCAGCAAGTTTAAACTCTTTTCATATTCCCACTTTTTTTCTGGGGGTAAATAAATAACCTGGATTTAACATTTAGCCCAACCCATCCATGCTGACAAAGATGCCCCATCTCCAGTAAGCTAGCCCAATTTGCCCCATTGCCCTCTAAACCTTTTCCATCCATGTGCCTGTCCAAATGTCTTTTTAGATGTTTTTATTGCACCTGCCTCAACTATTTCTTCGGGCAGCTCTATGAATATACCTCCCACACTGTGAAAAGCTCCCTTCTCAGGTTTCTATCATCAACCCCCCCCTCACAATTCTACTTCCTTTAACTCATAGTTCTCCTACCTGGGGAAAAGACTTTGTGCATTCACCCTATTTATTCCCCTCATGATTTCATACAATACCATCAGATCACCCCTCAGCCTCCTGCATTCCAAGGAATAAAGTCCTGGCCTCCATTTTAGCTTTAGCCCTTGAGCAGTGGCAACATTTTCATAAATCTCCTCTGCACTCTTTCCAGCTTAATGACTTCTTTCTCACAGCAGGGTGACCACAACTGAACACAACACTCCTCTCTTCAACCCAAATAATTTGGAGGTTTTTTTGTGATGCCTGAACTGTAAACCAGAAAGTTAAAGTTTGCATATTTTATTTAAAGCCAAAGCATGTATAGAAAGCAGAGTTTTGCCTTCTGGTTTCAAGTTCCAAAAATAATTGAGATTACGAGAAATAAGAGACAAAGGTACATTTAAATATTGAAATTTTGATATCACAGTTGTAAATGTAAACTTTTCAGTAGTTGATTGGTACTATTTAAGGCATTGCATAGCAGCTGTTTAAGTACAGTAAACAACTCACTTTCATGGACAAACTTGTTAACAGTAAGTAATTCATCTATTTTACCTTTGTGTTTGAATGCTGCTTCTCTTGAAGTGCCAGTGAAGCTTGTGGATTGGACAGAAATGTCCTGATATTAATGTTTAGCTGGGCATGTGCAAGCAGTTTAATTGTTTGAGTTGCAGGAACCATGCTGTTCTTTCTCTAACAATCACTATTATTGCAACTGCAAAATCTGGGCACTGATTTTATTTTTATGCTGATGGAATGTTTGATAGAACTTTAACAAACTTTTTTTCCCGCAGATGCCAGATGCTCCTATGCCTCTGTTTAAAAGAAATGATTAATTTTGATAGTAAACGGAGGAAGTTGACAGTAGTTCATTGAAAGTCAAGTTAAGAAACAAGGATCATTGAAGGATTAATATCTGTTGAGGACTAGTTATAAGCATAATAGTTAAGGGATAGTTGAAAGCTCTGTTTGATGCCTGTCCTTGGGATATTAAAAAAAAACTTTTTGAAATGCACAGTGATTGAGCAGCAGTGCAGTGACGTGCAAGTGATGCTGCTGTCTCGCAGCTCTGGTGAAACGGGCTCAATCCTGGCCTCTGATACTGTCTGTGGAGTTTTCATGTTCTCACTGCAACTGTATTGTTTCCTATATCCCAAAAATGTGTGGGTTGGACAGCTAACTGGCCAGTGTATATTGTCTGCAGAGTATCGGTCTTTACAGATTCTGGGAGGAATTGATGGGAGTGTAAAATAATCAAATAGTGTAGGGCCAAAGTTCTGTTTCCTTGTTAAATTACTTTACGACTCCACCAGGGAAAAGCGATAACAGTATGTTAAATGACTGCAAACTCAGGTTATGTTCCTGGAAAATTTGATTTAGCTATCCAAACGCATACAGGAGATTGCCATGGTAGAAGGGCAATTATAATTGAATATGTTGCAGCAGGATATATTTGAACTGAATCAGTTGTATGAAACCATATATATATATATATATATATATATATATATATATATTATAGCCTAGTTTTTGAAATCTGGATTATAGAGATCACTATAAATGCTTCATTATTTCAGGTGCTTTAAAATGGACAGGCAATACAACTATTTTGGCTCCAGTTGCCTAACAATTTAGTAAAATCATCTGAAATGGGCAATGGCTTACTTTTGTTTCGATGTAATTTTTACAGTTTACTACCTGTCCTGTCATACTGGAACTTTCAAATGCTACCTTTTTGAACCATTTTGAAAGTGATTGGAAATATATGCTCCATGATGTGTTGCTGAGCCACTATACACCACATTCCTTGGGAGTGCACAATCATTTATTTTAGACACATTTAAATGGATCTTTGACACTAACTTAACTGTTCAATTGTAATTTGGCTAGGATTAATATCACAATAGATATAATCTATACACACATATATATATATATATATATATATATATATATATATATATATATATATATATAGATATAGATATAGATATATATAGATATAGATATATAGATATATATATATATAGATATAGATATCTATATAGATATCTATATAGATATATATATATATATATATATAGATATGTTTAAAATTCGAGCGCAGGTCTGAAATAATTTGGCATAGTTACAGTTTCATTAACTATTTATGCACTGCTTGATCTGGAAGTGTTTGATCTGACAGCCATTGCCTGAAGAATGAAAGTGTCCATTTTTATTGCATTTGCATCACTGAGCTAAAACTTTACCGAAGGAAAAATATAACATAATTAAATTATAGTTGTATTTAGACTGAAAATATCATGCATGCCATGTTTGTATTGTTGCTTTGAAGTAATGCTTTAAGTAAGATTAGAATGGAAGGGATTTTTAAAAAATCAGCTGTGATTTCATTAAGTACGTTATAATGTAACTGCTTTTTGAGTTTTGGGGCTCTTTCTTTACAGAACTTTAATGAGCAACCAGTATAACACAGAAGCCAAAGTGTAAAGAAAGATCTAATATTGAAAGAATTCTCTCTCTTTAGTTCACAAGAAACCACTTCAGGAAGTGGAGATTGCTGCCATTACCCACGGTGCCTTGCAGGGGCTGACCTACCTGCACGCTCATAATCTGATACATAGGTGAGAAAATATGGCTTAAAATGCATTTACATTTTACTTGTCTCTCAAAAAATGATTTTGTCCTCTGAAGTTGAGTTAGTAAATTAACTATCCATGATGTGCGAGCTTGCTTTCTCTGAGGATAGTGGGACTGATGATCAATGATTTAGAAAGGAAATTAGATAAGCACTTGAAGGAAGTAAGACTGCAGGGCTACAGGGAAAGAGTTGGATTATGGGATTAATTGTATCACTGCACAGAGACCAAGCACAGATTCGCTGGAATGAGTGGGCTTTTTTTTATACCTTTGTGTTTGTCACACTGAAATCTCACAGATGAGAAAATGGTTTGATCTGTCCTAAAATCATTTTTAGTACATTACAATCACATTTTTTTTCGATAATCCAACATTTTTGGCACTAGGAAGATATCCTCTATATTATAAATTAACTGTGCACCGGAGCAAACTGTGTAGCCTGCTGGAGGAAAGTAGCAGGGGGAGGGGAGAAATAGGTGGGAGTTCAGATGAGTTGGATGATCAGCCATGATCATATTGAATGGCGGTGCAGGCTCGAAGGGCCGAATGGCCTACTCCTGCACCTATTTTCTATGTTTCTACATCTACAGCTATAGTTCTGTAAGTCGTTGTTCCTGGTACCTTTTGATATTCTTTTCGTTAGAATAATAATGACCGATGTCTTTGGGTACAGACTTTTAAATGACATCCCTTTTTAACTATTTCCCTTCAAGAACCAAAGCATTAGATCTGTGTAATCCTGATCATGAAGACCATTGCAGTTTAGATCAGGCTTGTTTTCTAGTACAATAATATATTTCTTGTGACATGACGTAAAATGCAGAAACGTTCTCCACAACAAAAGCGTTAAAACATTCCTAAAATCCCACTCGGTTTCAAGAATAATTCAAGTTCAGGAAATATTGGGAAACATTTCATGAGCTTGGGGTTTCGGCAAGAGAAAAAGCTTGGCAGTATATTAAATGTCAGTGCAAAAGAGGCTAGAATGAGTTTAAGTTGTAGAACTAAGGGGATTGCAGAAGTAATGTGTGCTGGTTTATAGGGAGATTTGACAGTGTGACTCGGGTCAAAATTCAAATCATGTTTGATGGCAGCAACGTTATAAAACAAAGTGGAAACAAGGAACTGCGGATGCTAGTTAAAGGACAAAATTTTGCTGGGGAGTAACTCAGCAGGTCAGGCAGCGTCTCTGGAGAGCTTGGACAAGTGACATTCCAGTTTGCGACCCTTCCACACACTGATTGTAGGAGGGGAGAAGAATGCCGGGAGAGGAGGCAGAAAAGTGGCAGGTAACAGGCGGACATAGACGAGGACCGTGTTTGACAGACAGGATAAAGACCAGAGGTAGAAGACGAGGTGTGAGACAGGAATGAATAATTGCAAACTGTGAAGCCTGCGGGAGGAAAGTAGCAGGGGGAGGGGAGAAATAGGTGGGAGTTCAGATGAGGCAAAAGGGAGGGGGGGAGAGGGGGGTTGTAGAGGGAGAGAGAGAGGGGTTTGGGGGTGGTGGGGGGGGGGGTGTGGTTAGTCTGAGGTCACCTAAAATTAGAAAATTCAATGTTCATACCATTGGGTTGTAAGCTACCCAAGCGGAATATGAAGTTATGTTCCTCCAGTTTGCGTGTGGCCTTGAATCTGACAATACAGAACCCCAGGACATAAAGGTCAGTATGGAAATGGGAGTTAAAATGGTTAGCAACCGGGAGATCAAGAAGGCGTTGGTAGACCGAGCACAAGTGTCCAGTGAAGCGTTGCTGAGTCTCCACTTGGTCTCCCCGATGTACAGGAGGCCAAATGTTGTTGGTGGAAGTGCACATAAACATCTTTCTCACGTAGAAGGACTGCTGGAGTCCCTGGGTGGAGGAGATGGGGAATAGGGAGGAGGTGTAGGGACAAGTGTTGCATCACCTGCGGTTGTAGGGAAAACTACCTGGGTAGGGAATGGTTTGGGTGGGAAGGGATAAGTGAACCAAGGAGTTCCAGAGGGAGCGGTCTCTGCGGTCGGCAGAAAGGAGAAGATGGGAAGATATCCTATGCGTCTGGTAATGGGGTCATGTTGGAGATGATGGAAATGTTGGAGGATGATGTGTTGGATGCGGAGGCTGGTGGGGTGAAAGGAGAGGACATGGGGAATTTATTCTTCCCTCTGGGGAGAGGGTGAGGGGCCAAGTGCAGAACTATGGGACACACGAGACACCGGTGAGGGATCCATCTATGACAGAAGGGGAGAAGCCACATTTACTTAAGAAAGAGGACATAAAACACGTGGTGATTACATTGGATTGAAGTTGTTGGCCCTATTCTAACTAAATCTTTCTATTCATAAATAGCTAATTAAAAAAAAAATCAATCTCATACAAATTTCTACAAGTTGCCATAATTTTCAAGCTTTTGTAGATCCAGGTAGCATAAACCAAGTGATCAATAGGAAATGGAGCTTGCCAAACTAGTACAGAAATTCAGAGATAAACAATCTTTTGTCTGTTTGAATGCAACAGAATGCCAGAGATAGACACAAAATGCTGGAGCAACTCGGCAGGACAGGCAGCATCTCTGGAGAGAAGGAATGGGTGACGATTCGGGTAGAGACCTTTCTTGAGACCGTTTCTCGACCCAAAACATCACCCATTCCTTCTCTCCAGAGATGCTGCCTGTCCCGCCGAGTTGCTCCAGCATTTTGTGTCTATGTTCAGTTTAAACCAGCATCTGCAGTTACTTTCTGCACAGAATGTCAGAGATATTGTTCAAGTTCATCTGTACCACACAGCATGTAGGAAAGAATAATATGTGTCATACCTACTCAGTGGTGAAAATGTGGGCGAATATTTTACCAGGAATTGACAGTGATGTTTATTCAACACTGCCATTAGATTAAGTTGCACGGAGAGGTGAACACTCCCTCTAGTGGAGGTCACAGCAGGATCTACTTAGTGTCCAATAAAAAGCAGGAAGTGCATTTAAGATCAGTTGTATATGTTGCACTGGTTACATTGACCCACTAGGTGGTGCAAAAGATTTTTTTTGTATTTGGATGCAGGAGCTGTAGTTGAAACATGTTCCTGTTGTCCAAGCTGCCCAATTCCCTATAGTCTTCTAGAAAAGAGATGATTAGAGATGCTCAGAAATTATCTCTTTACAATCCAGGAATAAAGTTTTGACTTATTGCTGTCTGTAGCTCAAATCATGCCTAATGTTAATCATGGGTACACAAAAGGCTGGAGAAACTCAGCGGGTGCAGCAGCATCTAAGGAGCGAAGGAGATAGGCGACGTTTTGGGTCGAGACCCTTCTTCAGACTGGTCAGGGATCAGGGAAACGAGAAATATAGACGGTGATGTGGAGAGATAAAGAACAATGAATGAAAGATATGCAAAAAAGTATCGGATAAAGGGAACAAGCCATTGTATGCTGTTTGTGGTGTGAAAATGAGAAGCTAGTGCGACTAGGGTGGGGGAGGGAGATAGAGAGAGAGGGAATGCCAGGGCCCGAGGGCTGAGGGAGAGGTGGAAAGGGGAGGAGACAGCAAGGGTTAACAGAATTGAGAAAATTCAATGTTCAAGCCCAGAGGATGCAGTCTCTCCCAAGCGGAATATGAGGTGCTGTTCCTCCAACTTGCGGTGTTGCTCACTCTAGCCGTGGAGGAGGCCCAGGACCGAGAGGTAGGATACGGAATGGGAGGGGGAGCTGAAGTGCTGAGCCACCGGGAGGTCGGGTTGGTTTTTGCGGACCGAGCGGAGGTGTTCGGCGAAACGATCGGCAAGCCTCCGCTTGGTCTCACCAATATAGATCATCTGGCATCTGGAGAAGCGGATGCAGTAGATGAGGTTGGAGGAGGTGCAGGTGAACCTCTGTCGCACCTGGAAGGACTGCTTGGGTCCCTGAAAGGAGTGGAGGGGGGAGGTGAAGGGACAAGTGTAGCATTTCTTGCGTTTGCAAGGGAAAGTGCCCGGGGAAGGGGTAGAGCGGGAGGGGAGGGAAGAATTGACAAGGGAGTTGCGGAGGGAGCGGTCTTTGAGGAAGGCCGACGGGGGGAGATGGGAACATGTGGCGAGTGGAGGGGTCACGTTGGAGGTGACGAAACTGGCGGAGGACTATGTGTTGTATTTGCCGGCTGGTGGGGTGAAAGGTGAGGACCAGGGGGACTCTGCCTTTGTTGCGAGTGGGGGAATGGGGAGAGAGGGCAGTGTTGCGGGGTATGGAGGAGACCCTGGTGCGAGCCTCATCTATAGTGGGGGAGGGGAATCCCCGTCCGACAGAGGTTCACCTGCACCTCCTCCAACCTCATCTACTGCATCCGCTGCTCCAGATGCCAGATGATCTATATCGGTGAGACCAAGCGGAGGCTTGGCGATCGTTTTGCCGAACATCTCCGCTCGGTCCGCATTAACCAACCCGACCTCCCGGTGGCTCAGCACTTCAACTCCCCCTCCCATTTCGTATCCGACCTCTCGGTCCTGGGCCTCCTCCACGGCCAGAGTGAGCAACACCGCAAGTTGGAGGAACAGCACCTCATATTCCGCTTGGGGAGTCTGCATCCTCCGGGCTTGAACATTGAATTTTCTCAATTCTGTTAACCCTTGTTGACTCCTCACCGTCCCGCCCTCGGGCCCTGGCATTCCCTCTCTCTCTATGTCTCCCCCACCCTAGTCGCACCAGCTTCTCATTTTCACACCACAAACAGCTTACAATGGCTTGTTTCCTTTATCATCGTTCCCTTTATCATCGATACTTTTTTGCATATCTTTCATTCATTGTTCTTTATCTCTCCACATCACCGTCTATATCTCTCGTTTCCCTGATCCCTGACCAGTCTGAAGAAGAGTCTCGACCTGAAACGTCACCTATCTCCTTCGCTCCTTAGATACTGCTGCACCCGCTGAGTTTCTCCAGCCTTTTGTGTACCCTCGATTCTCCAGCATCTGCAGTTCCTTCTTTAACACTAATGTTAATCATTCTGTGTTAAGGAAGACGTGGTGAAAATATTAACATTTTCACCACCTCTATCTTAACTCAGCTTGACTGCCGAACACTTAACTCTATCTCATTGATATAATTACCATCAACACAAAATTTAGTTGGTAATGGATAGAATTTCTAAACAGGAGGCTGGAACGATATTTTGATAAATATAAACCCACATTTTGCACGTTCAGCTGCTCCCAGAGCTGAGTCTCAATAAGGTCGGAGTGAAACAATTAGCTGAAATGAAAACTTAGCCAGAAAATTAATAACCAATCTTAAAGGATCAAATTAGTTGGTGGTTTTGACATTTTAATCTTTCCTTACAGAGACATAAAAGCGGGGAACATTTTACTCACTGAGCCAGGACAAGTTAAGCTGGCTGATTTTGGATCTGCCTCAATAGTCTCCCCCGCTAATTCCTTTGTTGGGACACCTTACTGGTAAGAAATATGTAATTAAGATTTAAAATAAAAATATTACTGCATCGTTAAGATAAACATCTGCAATGCTTAGGAACTGCCCAGTTATCCTTAAATGTCATTGTGCTGTACATTTCTATCATAATACTAGCAAAACCAAAACTGTCCCTGATCCCTAACCAGTCTGAAGAAGGGTCTCAGCCCGAAACGTTGCCTATCTCCTTCGCTCCATAGATGCTGGTGCACCCGCTGAGTTTCTCCAGCCTTTTGTGTACTGTCGATAAAATTATTGATTTTTTAATTATTTTCACGGATGGCTCTAAACAATGTGTCCATGGAACAAGGGAGTCCCAGGTTCAAACCCTGGTCAGTGTTGCATTAAAAAAAAATCTTGAGCGAAGTGACATTAAGCAATTGAATTGAGTAAACCAATTTACTCTTTAAGTAATTAATTAAGTAATTAAGCTGCTTTAAGTAATTGTTTTTAACAGCGAGGGAAAATACAATTGATCTGATCAATTGAGATGTACATTTCCTTGTGTGTTTTTTCAGCTACAGATTGGCATTTCTGACTGACCTCTTCAATTATGAATGAATATAGCATTTCTTTTAGTCATGATGTTTAATTTTTGTTCACTACACAAATAAACATACTTGAACAATGCAGAAAGGTTTTGAAACAACTAAATGTTAATATTTCACAGGATGGCCCCAGAAGTGATCCTTGCGATGGATGAAGGACAGTATGATGGGAAAGTTGATGTCTGGTCTCTTGGGATTACATGCATTGAACTTGGTTTGTACTTCATTCATATGATTCATTTATATCTCTTGGTGTCTTGGTCATGGCTAACGTGTGCAGCAATTAATAATAGCTAATGTTAATTAAAAAAAAAAAATCTGAGTTTCAATAAATGTTTATTTTTCCTCGGTAATGACAGAGAATTGTTAATTAATTCAACTTGTTAAAACCTTTTAGGTAAACATTTAATAGTAAATAACCTGTCTAACTCTAGATTTTACATTGTAAAGTGCTTTGTTACTCCGATCTATTAAGCAGACTTACCCTCACATTTCTTTCTGCCTGAAATGCATCAAATTATAGGGAGATACAACATGGAAACAGGCCATTCGGCCCAACAACTGTACTGACCATCAGCCACCCATTTTACACTCATTCTAAAGCAATTCCATCTTTTATTCTCCTCAATCCACCCCAGATTTCACCTCTGCCAGAGCTATCCCCGTCCCTTTTTTCCCCTCCTGATTTCTTTTTTTTTAGCTTATTACTTAGTTCACCAAAACTCCTCAAGCTGCCTGTACATATCCCATACCACCCTACTCTCAATCAAAGCTTCAATTTCCCTCATCATCCAGGCTTCCATATGTTTGCCTGCCTTGCCCAAAGTTTTTTTTTGCTGCGAGCTGTAATTTTAAATGAATGATGATCTTTTGTTATATAGGATATATAAACATTCCTGATGAACCTTTTGCATGTATCCTTTGGCTTTGATGTTCTTTCTGTGATGGGTTGCCCAGAAATGTCATAGCGCTCTGATCATTGTTTAGTCAATAATTTTAATAGACCCATTTTATTTCTTCATTCTATTTTCCAAAACACAAAATGTTGTTTCAATTATCATAATATTTCATGCTAATGCTTACACTTTTTAGGAAATGGCCTATTTTGAGCTCTAATATAATCTTTTGTACATGCTTTAGGATTACAATCACTGTTTTTCTCAAATTGCCTTTGCAAATATGGTGGTTAGTTGCCATCCCAAATCATTTCAGCTTGTGTGGTGGGTACAAACAGTGCAATTGTAACACAAGTTCTAGTATTTTGATTACTAATGAGAAGGAATCTTTTTCCAAGTCATTATAACATTTAACTTGTCTTTCCATGCACCTATATTTTGCTTCCTTCCGAAAGATAAAGAACATAGATTTAGAGGGTGCTCTTCAAAAAGCTGTAGCCGCTTGCTGCAGAAGTGCTTTGTTGATCTACCTGAATCTGATATTTTTGGCTACTTATGTCCCAGTCGTTTAGCAGTGGGTTTTATTATATTCACAAAGCATAAAATATCTTGACATAAGCTCATATTTCTAGATTATACTAAATTTCATCAATAATAGAAAATGGTTTTAGTGTACTACCACTATTCAGAAGGAAACCTGCAATGGAAGCCTTGAATCTAAACGTGTTAGATAGTACCTCTGGTTATCCAAGTACTGTTGCTAAATACTATGAGGAGGATGATTGTGAAGTTTAGTTTGTTTTCATTCCTTGATTTGGATTGTGATTGGAGTTGGGGTGACAGTATACAGTGCCGTCCATAATGTTTGGGACAAAGACCCATCATTTATTTATTTGCCTCTGTAATCCACAATTTGAGATTTGCAATGGAAAAAAAAATCACGTGGTTAAAGTGAACATTGTCAGATTTTATTTAAGGTCATTTTTATACATTTTGGTTTCAAAATGTAGAAATGCAGTTTTTAAGCAGGGTTTCGGCCCGAAACGTTGCCTATTTCCTTCGCTCCATAGATGCTGCTGCACCTGCTGAGTTTCTCCAGCACTTTTGTCTAAATATGTAGAAATGCAGTGCAGTTGTTTCAGTAACTAACATCCTAGCATGATGCGCCTTCGTCAGCCGTAGTTCTTAATTTAGAATGGGAATTCTATTGTTTTTGGCTGTTCCTCAAAGCAGGACTGTGAGAGGGGCATCCCCAACAGTCAGCCCAATCTCGCAGCTAGTTCCTCAAAACCTTTATAGACAACCCACTGTGCCTGCCATTTTTTTCCCAGTGTCTGACCTAGGCCTGCATGTATTGTGCAGATCAGTGCAGGGACTCTTGCCAATTCCTAGCCTCTTAAACGTTACTATCCAAAATATGTTTCAATTATGGTGTACCTGATTCAACCATGTTAACCTCCGACTTGGTTTGATAGATACCACAATCTATGCTACTTTTAAGATTTTAAAAAGTACCCACTGCTTAGATTGCCATTTTGCCTTTTCAGTAGCATAATCATTAAATTGCTTATTAAATATACATTGTAGCATTTATAGACAAAAAATAGCAGCAACTGCTTTGAATTGATTCAACCTTATTAACAATTGTGTGTGCTTGATAAACACCACGTGTGTTTACCATAGAATAGATTTTTAGTAGCTTGAACAGGTGATCTTAAATAGGATTACTCTCTATGACGACAGTTCTTATCCATGCGGGTTTATCATTTGCCTTCTGTGGATGTTAAAACAACTTTTTAACATGTGCTCTCAATTTGCCTTTTATGCAGCTGAACGCAAGCCACCTTTGTTCAACATGAATGCGATGAGTGCCTTATATCACATTGCCCAGAATGAATCGCCAATACTTCAGTCAAATGAGTGGTATGTTTGTACTGATTAGACAGCATTATCAAATCATATTTTTATTGTATCATTTATCATTTATTAATATTGCATTTAAGTATCTTCCGGATTGTATAGTCTTTATTGTAGTTAATGCAATATATTTCAATGTACATGAATTAATAAATAAAAAACTCAGTCATTGGTCTTTTTACAAATATTGTTGTAGCCATTGTTATTCTCTTAGTGTATATAAATACAATTTAAATTTAATTTTTGACTCAAATGTGTATATTTCATGATTGTAGGGAAATAATTGTACATTTTCTGTGATTTCAGGACTGATAAAACTATCGAAAATATTTTGTTACAAAGGATTTTTAGTAAGCAGTAGTTCCTTTGAAGGGCAGTATTTGTAGTAAATAGATCTTGAGGTTTCTAATGTTCATTTGTATTTTCTAGGTCTCAATTTTTTAGGAACTTTGTGGATTACTGCTTGCAGAAGATTCCCCAGGATAGACCTACATCTTTGGAGCTTCTGCGGGTAAGAATTCTGTACCATTACTGAATAGTAACTGAATTAATTATGAATATTTATTATCCTATAATTACAGTACATTAATTAAGTTCAGACAACACACAATGCTGTTACTTCATTGCAACAATGCCCTATAATTGTACTGTTATATTTGGAATAATTTACATGATTTGAATGTGTCAGAACACTCTTCTGACTTTTTTTGAATATTGGTTTGTTTGTTTTGGTATTCTTAAAAGATATAAAGTTATTATTTGAGTATTATTTCAGTCTGAAGAAGGGTCTCAACCCGAAACTTCACCCATTCCTTCTCTCCGAGATGCTGCCTACCCCACTGAGTTACTCCAGCATTCTGTGTCTACCTTCAAAATTATTATTTGGTCCACCAAGTTCAAATATGTCTAGGACCTGTAGTATCAACATGTTTAGAGTTGTAGAAAGTTAGCTTGTGATTTTGATATTCAGATTAAAATTCCAAAGCAACGAGAAGCAATTAATTTTTCCTGTAGATACTTTAAAATAGATCATAAATCATAAATGTTACAGCAGCCAGATCTTGCAATACTATTTAATTGGCAGGGTTCCTCGATTGAATGTTTATGGATCAAGATAATATCTTTCTGTAAGCTGCAGTGTCACTCATTTATGTCCTAAAATACTTCTTTGAAATCATGCTTTGCCTTGAGCTGCCTTTATTGTCCACCAATTTATGGTCAATTTCCAAACCAGTAACTTTTCTACATGGAAACTTAATTAGGATTTTGACTTTTTTTGTAAGATGTTAGCAAACATTTCAAATTATTTCTACAAGTCAAATACAGTGCCCTCCATAATGTTTGGGACAAAGACCCATTGTTTATTTATTTGCATCTGTACTCCACAATTTGAGATTTGCAATAGAAAAAATCACATGTGGTTAAAGTGCACATGTTAGATTTAAAGTCCATATTTATACATTTTGGTTTCACCATGTAGAAATTACAGCTGTGTTTATACATAGCCCCCCCCCCCCCCCCCCCCCATTTCAGGGCACCCTAACATCATGTAAATGAAAGTAGTCATGTTTAGTATTCTGTTGCATATCCTTTGCATGCATTAACTGCTTGAAATCTGTGATTCATGAACATCACCAGTTCCTGGGTGTCTTCTTTGGTGATGCTCTGCCAGGCCTGTATTGCAGCCATCTTTAGCTTATGCTTGTTTTGGGGGCTAGTCCCCTTAAATTTTCTCTTCAGCATACAAAAGGCATGCTTAATTGGGTTCAGATCGGATGATTGACTTGGCCACTCAGGAATTGACCATTTTTTAGCTTTGAAAAACTCCTTTGTTGCTTTAGGACATCCGGTGGCACTGTTACTAGCTGCCTCCGCCCACAGTGTGGTTGTCTTTTTTTATTTTATGTTTAGAGTTTTTTTCCAGTATTTTATGTGGGGGGAAGCGGGTAGGGTAAGGGGGGAAACGTCCTTCAGTCGCTTCCTGGCGAGGATGTGACTCACCCCCCCCCCCCCCCCCCGTGGCCTACCAACTAGATTGGCGCGGCCTTTCCTGCCGGGACTGGAGCAGAGCTTCAGCAGCTGCGGCGCTGCACTCGATACATCGCGGAGCGGGCAAGGCGTTACCTGGGATCGCTGCTTGGAGCTCCGGAGCGTTGGGCCGCTGCTCCAGCATCGCGGAGCTGTGGGTGCGGAGCTCCCAACACGGGCGGCGCTGACATTCACATAGCGGAGTCCTGGGACGCTTTGCCAGGGGCCGCCTGCGCGATTTACCGCCCGGCGCGGCCTGTGGACATTGGGTGGAAGGTGGCCGATTCGGAGGTCCAGGCAGCTGAGGGTGTTCTCCCGTTCGACGTCGGGGTTCCATCGTTCCCGGCGAGAGGGCCTGAACATCGGGCCGCCCGTGGCGGCGACTACGGGGTGCTCGGGAGGCCCCGACCATGGGTGAACATTGGGGAACATCAGTGGTGAGGTTGACTGGACTTTGGTTCCTTCCCCCACAGTGGGGAACTTTGGTGACGCTGTGGGGATGTTTGTGTTTTGGACTACTGTGTTCTGTGTTTTTTTGGGGGTTTTTTTGTATGACTGTAAGGGAAAGAGAATTTATTTGTCTCTTAATTGAAGACAATGACAATAAATTAAATCAAATCAAAATTAAATCAAATCAAGCAGTATGTTTGGGATCATTGTCTTGCTGTAGAATGAACTGCTGGCCAATGAGTTTTGAGGCATTTGTTTGAACTTGAGCAGATAGAATGTGTCTATACACTTCAGAATTCATTATGCTACTTCCATCAGCAGTTGTATCATCAATGAAGATAAGTGAGCCAGTACCTGCAGCAGCCATACATGCCCAGGCCATAACATTCCCACCACCGTGTTTCACAGATGAGGTGGTATGCTTTGGGCAGTTCCTTCTCTCCTCCATTCTTTGTGCTTGCCATTTCTCTAATATAAGTTAATCTTCGTCTCATCTATCCTGAAAACCTTTTTCCAGAATTGTGGTTGTTCTCTTAAGTACTTCTTGGCAAACTGCAACCCGGCCACTCTATTTTTGTGGCTAACCAGTGGTTTGCATCTTGCAGTGTAGCCTCTGTATTTCTGTTCATGAAGTTGTTTGCAGGCAGTGGTCATTGACAAATACACACCTGATAGGGGTTTCTGATCTGTCGGACAGGCGTTTGTGTGGTTTACTTTATTATAGAGAGAATTCCTCTGTCATCAGCTGTGAAGGTCTGCCTTGGCCTGCCAGTCCCTTTGAAATTAGCAAGCTCACCAGTGCTCTCTTTCTTCTTAATGATGTTCCGAACAGTTGATATTGATAAGCCTAAGGTTTAGCTGATGTCTCTAACAGTTTTATTCTTGTTTCTCAGTCTCATGACGGCTTATTTGACTTTCATTGGCACAATGTTGGTCCTCATGTTGATAAACAGCAATAAAAGTTTCCAAAGGTGATGGAAAGACTGGAGGAAAGACTAGGTGCTGAGAGCTCTCTTATACCTGCATTAAGGAGGCAATTAAACCTACCTGAGCAATTAAAAACACCTGTGAAGCCATGTGTCCCAAACATTATGGTGCCCTGAAATGGGGGGCCTATGTATAAACACAGCTGTAATTTCTACATGGTGAAACCAAAATGTATAAAATTACCCTTTAATAAAATCTGACAATGTGCACTTTAACCACATGTGATTTTATTTGTAATTACAAATCTCAAATTGTGGAGTACAGAGGCAAATAAATAAATTATGGATCTTTGTCCCAAACATTATGGAGGACACTGTAGATGAAGTGAATAAGAATCAAAGCATTTGGATTTATGGACTCTTGCATCTGTTTCAGTCAAGTGAAAGATGGAATATTAAAACAGATTCCTACATCTGGAGGGGTCAAGTTTGTGTAGAACAAGATTGACTGACCATGCTACACTTTCCAGTGTATGTGCACAATTTTGTTTAATTTGCTGATACTTACCACATTCCTATATTTTGGGCTTTGGAAAGGAACATTGTAGCGTTATTGTTGTCCCTATTTTAAGCATTTTTTTTTTTACTGTTGTCTTAATATAGAGACAAACCTAATGCTACAATGACCCATTTAGAATGGGATTTATTTCTCTCCTCCAACCCCAGTATCTTTGTGGAAGAGCGCTCTCGGTATGTAATGCCCAATAGGTTTGCAGTTACTGACTTTTCTTTCCCCTCGGCACAATTGTGCACATTATGCTTTTCTTTAAATTACTTTAAGGATGCAAGGCCAGCATTTACTTCCCATTCTTAATGGCCTTGACAAAGTGTCGGTGAACTATCTTGAACTGTTGCAATCCCTCTGTTAGGTTGAAGTGCCAGCATTTTGATACAATGATGAAAATATAGGCTTTAAATATAGTATGTTGTGTGAAATGGAGATGGTGTTCCTAAGCACTTGCTGCCCTTGTCCTTGGCTCTTATTCTTCCCAGTAGTGAAGTTGCTATTAGTGTGGTTTAGGCTAGTAACTGAAGTATAGATGGTACAGTGTGCAGCCACAGTGTAATAACAGTGGATAGAATGAATGTTTCTGGTGATTGTTGAGGTGCCAGTTAAATAGACTGCTGCGTTCTGATTGACACAGAGCTTCGGTGTTACTCAAACCTTACACTTCAAGTTAAGTGGAGTGTAGTCCTTCACAATCCTAACTTAGTTTTAGTTTAGTTTAGCGATACAGCATAGAAACAGGCCCTTCGGCCCACTGGGTCAGCACTGATCAGCTATCCCCGCACATTAACACTATCCTCCACCCACTAGGGACAATTTTTACATTTACACAGCCAATTAACCTACAAACCTGTGGAATGTGGGAGGAATCCGAAGATCTCGGAGAAAACCCATGCAGGTCACGGGGAGAACATACAATGTTCGTACAGACGGCACCCGTAATCGGGATCGAAACCAGGTCTCCGGCGCTGCATTGGCTGTAAGCAGCAACTGTACCGCTGCGCCACCGTGACTGCTAGATGGTAGAAAGGTTCTGAAGTGGTAAGAGGCTAGTCACCTGCTGCAGAATACACTGAGTCTAACCTATTCTTTATGTCATAAAGGATAGAAGTAGCATTAGGCCATTCGGCCCATCGTCTACTCCGCCATTCAGTTATCGTATAACCATCATACTTATGACTGGAGATAGACCTAAAACTGTCATCCTGTTGAGTTTCATTGTCTCTGCAACTCATTACCACCCAGCCCACAGCCAACAATGGATCATTGTGGCTCCACATTTCCTTGATCATTGTTACTTTTTTTGCATATCATTCATTAATTTGTTCTATATCTCTCTAAACCACCATTTATATCTATCACTTCCCTTTCTCCTGACTCTCAGTCTGAAGAAGGGTCTCAACCCGAAATGTCACCTATTCCTTTTCTCCAGACATGCTGCCACAGACCCACTGAGTTACTCCAGCTTTGTGTGTCTATCTTCAGTTTAAACCAACATCTGCTGTTTCTTCCTACACATTTGTATGACTGGTCTCCTTTTGACCTTTTTATGATGAAATACTGAACATAGTTAGGCCTAAATTGCTGCTCTGAAGAACTACTGAAGGGATACCCTGAGCTGATAGTCTACAATAGCCATGGACGCCATCCTGGTGGCAAAGTATGACTCCAGTTCTTAGAATCAGTTCCAATCAATCTTAGGGGGTCTTTCATGCGTTTGCAGATTCTAGCCACTCTGCTGCCTTAATGTCATCTTAACTTACCTCTGGGGCGTGGCACTTTGTTCCAGGTTTAGGCCAAAGCTGAGAGCTGAATGGCCCCGAGGAAACAAAGCTTGGCATCGGTGAGCATGTTGCTGATGAGCACCATTTGTAACTCTACTAGAACGGCTTGGACAGAGGTTTAGTATAGTTTCGTTTAGAGAAACAGTGCGGAACCAAGCCCTTCGGCCCACCAAGTCCGTGCTGACCAGCGATCCACGCACATTAACACTATCTTACACACTCTAGGGACAATTTTACACCTGCACCAAGTCAATTAACCTACGAACCTGTACGTTTTTGGAGTGTGAGAGGAAACCGATCTCGGGGGGCGGTGGGGGAGGGGGGGAACCCAAGCAGGTCACGGGGAGAATGTACAAACTCCGTACAGACAGCACCAGTAGTCGGGATCGAACCCGGTCTCTGGCGCGCAAAGTGCGGTAAGGCAGCAACTCTACTGCTGTGTTATCGTGCGGTCCCTTTCTGGAGTGCAAGTCGTCTTTATAAGCAACATATTTTCTGATCCCAACCCATTTACTAAATATAATAGAAACTTAGAAAATAGGTGCAGGAGGAGGCCATTTGGCCCTTCGGGCCAGCACCGCCATACATTGTGATCATGGCTGATCATCCCCATTCAATAACCCATGCCTGCCTTCTCCCCATATTCCTTGATTCCACTAGCCCCTAGAGCTCTATCTAACTCTCTCTTAAATCCATCCAGTGATTTGGCCTCCACTGCCCTCCGTGGCAGGGAATTCCTCAAATTCACAACTCTCTGTGTGAAAAAGTTTTTTCTCACCTCAGTCTGAAATGGCCTCCCCTTTATTCTAAGACTGTGGCCCCTGGTTCTGGACTCGCCCAACATTGGGAACATTTTTCCTGCATCTAGCTTGTCCAGTTCTTTTATAATTGTATATGTTTCTATAAGATACCCCCTCATCCTTCTAAACTCCAGTGAATACAAGCCTAGCCTTTTCAATCTTTGTAAATGAGGGCAAGACCAATGCTGCAGTCTTTTTACTTGTATCAGTCGTGCAAAATAAATTGACTTTCTTGATGGATATCTTGAAGAATGCAAGGTAGCTCATCCATTTGCCAGTTTTGACTGAATATAGTTCCAAATGCATGTTGTTGGACGATTCTTTTCGGTTAATTTTTGTTCACAATTTGCGGCTAGAACTGGCAAGACTGGAAATCTGATTTGTTTTGGGATTGCTTATCTTTTGAATGCTGATTTTTGCTATTTTGAATGTCTTCAGTCAGTTATCAAAGCAGGGTAATTAAAAACTTGTTTTGCCATAAATCATAGATAACAAATTTAATGCCTCATAAGTTATAATTTTGGATCTGTTTTCAATCCTTTTAAACCTTCAGGTTAAATAATTTATTTTTAAAATCCTGCCTGTAGAAAAAAAAATCCCAAAAATCACAATATGATGGTTGTTTGTTAAATTAAAGGGAAGTGACTAAATTATTATAAAATGATTTGTGTTAAATTTGGTAAGTGTTGAACAGCAGAAATTGTAACATTGCACGTATTGTTTCATGGAGAGTTCATGTTTATTGTCCCCCGCATTATTTAATTAAACATTTGGTCCTACCTAACTTGCGAGATGAACTGCAAAACATTGCTATTACAGGGCCCTCCATAATGTTTGGGACAAAGACTCATCATTTATTTATTTGCCTCTGTACTTCACAATTTGAGATTTGTAATAGAAAAAAATCACATGTGGTTAAAGTGCACATAATCAGATTTTATTAAATGGTATTTTTACTCATTTTGGTTTCACCATGTAGAAATTACAGCTGTGTTTATACATAGCCCCCATTTCAGGGCACCATAATGTTGGGACACATGGCTTCATAGGTGTTTGTAATTGCTCAGGTGTGTTTAAATGCCTCCTTCATACAGATGTACAGTGCATTCAGAAAGTATTCAGACCCCTTCACTTTTTCCACATTTTGTTATGTTACAGTCTTATTTTAAAATGGATGAAATTCTTTTTTTTTAATAATCAATCTACACTCAATACCCCAGAATGAAAAAAGCGAAAACAGATGTTTAGACATTTTTGCAAAGTAATTTAAAAGAAATAACTGAAATATCACATTTACGTAAGTATTCAGGCCCTTTGCTATGACACTCAAAATTGAGCTGAGGTTCATCCTGTTTCCATTGTTTATCCTTGATTTCTACAACTGTATTGGACTCCCCCAGTGGTAAATTAAAATGATTGTACAAGATTTGGAATAGCACACACCTGTCCATATAAGGTCCCGCAGTTGACAGTGCATGTCAGAGCAAAAACCAAGCCATGAAGACAAAGGAATTGTCCGTAGACCTCCGAGAAGGTTGTGTCGAGACACAGATCTGGGGAAGGGTATAAAACAATTTCTGCAGCAAAGCAGGTCCTGAAGAGCACAGTAGCCTCTGTCATTCTTAAATGGAAGAACTTTGGAACCACCAGGACTCTTCATAGAGCTGGCCGCCCGGCCAAACTGAGCAATCGGGTGAAGGGCCATGGTCAGGGAGGTGACCAAGAACATGATGGTCACTCTGACAGAGCTCCAGAGTTCCTTTGTGGAGATGGGAGTACCTTCCAGAAGGACAGCTATATCTGCAGCACTCCGTCAATCAAGCCTTTACGGAAGCCACTCCTCAGTAAAAGGCACATGACAGCCCGCTTGACGTTTGCTAAAAGGCACCTAAACGACTCAGACCATGAGAAACAAGATTCTCTGGTCTGATGAACCCAAGATTAAACTCTTTGGCTTGAATGCCAAGCATCACGTCTGGAGGAAACCAGGCACCGCTCATCACTGGCCAATACCATACCTGCAGTGAAGCATGGTGGTGCAGCATTATGCTGTGGGGATGTTTTTCATCAGCAGGAACTGGGAGACTAGTCACAATCGAGGGAAAGATGAACGGAGCAAAGTACAGAGAGATCCTTGATGAAAACCTGCTCCAGATCATTCTGGATCTCAGACTGGGGCGGAAGTTCACCTTCCAACAGGACAATGACACTAAGCACACAGCCAAGATAATGCAGGAGTGACTTTGTGACAAGTCTGTGGCCTTGACTGGCCCAGACAGAGCCCGGACTTGGACCCGATCGAACATTGGTTAAGGAGGGACCTGAAAATAGCTGTGCATCGACGCTCCCCATCCAACCTGACAGAACTTGAGGGGATCTGCAGAGAAGAATGGGAGAAATTACCCAAGTACAGGTGTGCCAAGCTTGTAGCACCATCATACCCAAGAAGACTTGAGGCTGTAATCGCTGCCAAAGGTGCCTCAACAAAGAACTGAGTAAAATGTATGAATACTTGTGTAAATGTGATATTTCAGTTATTTCTTTTTAATTCTTTGCAAAAAATTCTAAACACCTGTTTTCGCTTTTTTATTGGGTATAAAACAACAAAAAAATCAATTTTAGAATAATGCTGTAACAAAATGTGGAAAAAGTGATGGGGTCTGAATACTTTCTGAATGCTCTGTAAGAGAATTTTCAGCACCTGGTCTTCCCTTCAGTCTTTCCATCATCTTTGGAAACATTTATTGCTGTTTATCAACATGAAGTCCAAAGTTGTGCCAATGAAAGTCAAATAAGCCATTATGAGACTGAGAAACAAGAATAAAACTGTTAGAGATCAGCCAAACCTCACGCTTACCAAAATCAACTGTTTGGAACATGATTAAGAAAAAAGAGACCACTGATGAGCTTACTAATTGCAGGGTCTGGCAAGCCAAGGAAAACCTCCACAGCTGATGACAGAAGAAATCTCTCTATAATAAAGAAAACCCCCCAAACACCTGTCAGACAGATCAGAAACACTTGTGTTAAAGAAGGAACTGCAGATGCTGCAAAATCGAGGGTACACAAAATGCTGGAGAAACTCAGTGGGTGCAGCAGCATCTATGGAGCGAAGGAGATCGGCAACGTTTTGGGCCGAAACCCTTTTCAGACCAGAAACACTTTTCAGGTGTGGATTTGCCAATTACCACTGTCGGCAGAAGACTTCATGAACAGAAATAGAGAGGCTACACTGCAAGATGCAAACCACTGGTTAGCCGCAAAATTAGGATGGCCGGTTTACAGTTTGCCAAGAAGTACTTAAAAGAGCAGCCACGGTTCTGGAAAAATGTCTTGTGGACAGATGAGACGAAGATTAACTTGTATCAGAGTGATGACAAGCAAAGTATGGAGGAGAGAAGGAACTGCCCAAGATCCAAAGCGTACCACCTCATCTGTGAAACACGGTGGTGGGGGTGTTATGGCCTGGGCATGTATGGCTGCTGAAGGTACTGGCTCACTTATCTTCATTGATGATACAACTGCTGATGGTAGTAGTATAATTAATTCTGAAGTGCATAGACACATCCTATCTGCTCAAGTTCAAACAAATGCCTAAAAACACATTGGCCGGCGGTTCATTCTACAGCAAAACAATGATCCCAAACATACTGCTAAAGCAACAAAGGAGTTTTTCAAAGCTGAAAAATGGTTAATTCTTGAGTGGCTAAGTCAATCGCCTGATCTGAACCCAATTGAGCATGCCTTTTATATGCTGAAGAAAGAACTGAAGGAGACTAGCCCCCAAAACAAGCATAAGCTAAAGATGGCTGCAATACAGGCCTGGCAGAGCATCACCAGAGAAGACGCCCAGCAACTGGTTTATCCATGAATCACAGACTTCAAGCAGTCATTGCATGCAAAGGATATGCAACAAAATACTAAACATGACTACTTTTATTTACATTACATTGCTGTGTCCCAAACATTATGGTGCCCTGAAATGGGGAGACTATGTATAAACACTGCTGTAATTTCTACATGGTGAAACCAAAATGTATAAAAATATCCTTTATTAAAATCTGACGGTGTACTTTAACCACATGTGATTCTTTTTCTATTACAAAACTCAAATTGTGGAGTACGGAGGCAAATAAATAAATGGTCTTTGTCCCAAACATTATGTAGGGCACTGTATGTTGTGGACAAGGTAGATAAAATTGTGGAAGAGTAATGTTGATGTTATATTCATATATGCAGTAATTTCCCAACATCAGTAACTAAATTCACTTCCAAAAAGGAGAATGGCTTAATTTACAAATTGCCATACTTCTTAAATAATTATGCTATCTTGTGACTCCTATTGATGACCATGTGCTGACCATTTACAGTCATCAGTTGACATTTTTTAACGAGGACTGAGAATGAGCAAGTGACACTCAGTCCCGATGACCCACAGATAGAGTGCTGCTTCACACTGGGCTGGAGAAGTGGTTTTGATGGAATGCCATTTTCACTGGAATGGCAGGTTGAACTGACTCCCGGAACCTGCTGGACAACCCTCCTTACCCAACGGTTAAGGATACTCTCTGCACACTCTCCAACTGTTCTTTGCTACTTGTGCGATTTGTGCCTCTTTCTGCATAGGTTTCTGGTGCAGAGAGAGGAGTCTGTATGTGGGGGAGTGAGAATCGGATGGGCAGTCAAATGACTGGATATGTTGGGGGAAGGTGAGAGGATGGAGGGAGGGTGGTGTGTCACTCAGCAGTGATGGTGTGGATTAAAATAATGTGGAAGCCTAATATTGTGGAATCTGCTACAAATGCATATTTGGCCCAATCAATGGCTTCAATTATGTTTTGTTGTCATAATATATGCAGAATGAATGCTTATGACTTGCCCCAAGCCTTCCGTCAAGTGACTGCCAGCTGCTTAAGAGATCAAGGATATTTATATTTAGATAATGTTCTTTCCATGTGTCAAGCACTTTATTAGGAGAACTTCACGGTGGTCCTAAATTTACTTTGCATTGTTTTGAACTTGTGTCTGATTTTTTAAATCTACTTTGGAATATCATCAGTTCATTCTTTTCACAAGAGAAGCTGGGTTCCTTTGCACCTCTTGAGCAGTGCACATTTGTCTTGGTGACAAGAGGCACAAATGTTGCTGGAATATTTTTCTCTCAAACCACATTAGTAGGTAGTTGGACTTCATGAATATGGAAATAGAACTAACAATGCTGCAAAAACAATTGATTCTTAATGTTGAATATTAAAAGAAGGATAAGTTTCCATTTCCTACATGCTGTCAGATAATCAATTGGCATCTAGCTTTTTGGGTAAGTACAACTTCCATAAGTGAGTGATATTCTGGTAATATTTGTCTATATGATACAATAGAATGGTACTTCTGTAGTATGTGTAGGCTGCCCAATCCTCTTCAGCAATGCATACAAGTAACCTACATAGATTCATAAATATTCTAATAGCTGCCTTATCTTACTGGGTAATTTGCTTCTTACACTGGCTCGAAAGTACATATTTAATGAGAACATCTTGAATTTGACTGCACAGTGCATGAAAAAATGCCTAACAAGAATAAAAATCCTGCTATAAACATGGGAAGTGTGTTTTGTTGTTTATTCACACCAAGATTATGGCTCCAATGTATTTTAGTGTATGAAGCACAGTATCATTATTTATGTATGGGGTGTTTGCTTCCCACAATGATCGTGTTTCTTGAAAATTAAAACATTTCCAATGTTCTCTTGTAGTTGTATTTTTTTATATAATACAGCATGTATTATATAAAAAACATAATTAGATTTTGATTAGATATTTTAGTACTGATAATTTGAAATTTCTGTTTCAGCATGAATTTGTACGCCGAGAGCATCCACAAAGAGTTCTTTGTGACCTTATTGCAAGAACAAAAGATGCAGTTCGAGAGCTGGATAATCTTCAGTATAGAAAAATGAAAAAGATCCTTTTCCAAGAAACTCGTAATGGACCAACAACAGAATCACAAGAAGAAGAGGAGGTAAGATGAATTCCATGCATATCCAAGTCTAAATAAATGTGCAAAGAAGCCACGTGCTTTGGTTTGAAGTCTCTTTTATTTCATCCTGTTCATCTGCCTCCCCTGAAAATGCCGGCATGAAATATAGTTCCTGAGGTGTCAGTGGTCCTTTTGATATAATGACCATGCTACGTCTATAAAAGAAAGCAGGAAGTTACAGCAAGATTTGCAAAGGACTTCCAGGCTGTGGCCTACAGTACCCCATAAGCTCATTTATTTTGCGATCGGATGTATGCTTGGTTACCAATTTTCTTCTTGTTCTACAAACATCTATGGAGAGGTTTCACAAGTCATTTTCGATTCTAACTGGTATGGTGAATCTCCTTTTCACAATGGACGTATATGTTATGACCTCTATGATAGCATTGTATAAGAGTGTCATCATTCACGTTTAAGTACAGAACAGTCAAACTTTGCAGATGTTCTGTGCTGCTGCTCATCTGCAATACTTTAGAAATTGATGCATTTGCCCAGTACGCAAACTGAATGGAAGGTTTGTATATGACCAATAGTGATGCACAATTACCATGTCTGAAGATTTGTCATGGCTTGGTTGTTAATGGACTGCTGTTCTATTAAGCTGTACATGGGGAGAAGGAATATATTTGATTCCACAGTTTTAACTGTGAATATTGGAGTGATTAATTGACGTCTCTCTGGCTAAATGGGAATAATACTTGCATCAAGGTAATTTGTAGAGAAAAGGGGAGAAATGCAAATCTATACTGAACATCCAATTCCCTGTTTGTTCCTGTCATGATAAACAGGTGGGAAATGAAGTGAGTTTGCCAATGTTCCTCCCATTTAATCTGATGGCATAACTTCAGATACACAGCATTGAGTCTTTCAATGACAAATACGTACTATAAAAATATGTGCAAAGCACAGTTTTACAGATTGTCATTAGATCAGTATCCAGAGACCCAGACCATTGACCTGGAACCAGGTTCAAATCTTGCTGCAGCCTTTGGAGAATTTAAATGTAAGTAGTCAAATTTAGGTATAAAAAAGGTAACCAACATCAATGATGTCAACAGCTAAACTTTTGGATTGTTGTTAAACTTCATATAGACCACGTATACCTTTGGGGAAATGGATCTACTGCTATTACACAGTCCGATAGATCAGAAAGTCCTCATACAAACATTGTGGTCAATTATTAGCTCTCTTCTGAAATGGCTTAACCAGTCAGTTTAATGAGCAATTGGGAATGAACAGTAATAAATCCCGACTGCCAGCTATGTCCACATCCCATGAATTAATTTTGATAAACAACAAAGGAAAAAAATTGCTTTAACGTCAGGTAAACTTAAATAATTATCAGTGGATCGTTCGGAATTTTATTAAATAAGTCACTTCTGTGCAAATGCATGAATTTAGACGTACGAAGAAGGTTGTTTAAGGGAACGATGGCTTGCCTTAATACATTAAAAATTAATCATGTACATTTTGCAATCTGTTACTTTTTATGTAGTTGCAGGGTAATTATGCACAAGAATGGCCAGTGGGTCTATCTGAAATCAGAAAAAGCTTGTAAGGCTTTCATCTTACTTTACTTCTCAGCCTTCGGACATATTATTTAAGTGATGTAGACTTCTCACTGCTGTGAAGGTTATTTTAATCTTAATTTTAATTATCAGAGAAGATGATCATGTCAACCCCAAATCTCCCTTGTTGTTGTATTTTAAAACAGAATTGTAAATTTACCTTAACTGTTCTATTAACAATCCTCTCAGCAGAGGTATGAAACCATATTGCACCATGGGTTCATCAGATAGGCTATAGAAATGAGAAGGGAAGAAGCTACAATAACTCTTTTATCAAATATTGGTTTGGTAACGATTGGTACTGACATCCATTTCTGTCCATCACATTTTAGGATGGGTGTGAGGGCCTTTGAGAAGCTGCAGAAGGTTCATGGTGTGTGATTTATTCTCCAGGGAAAGGCTGAAAAGCCAAATTTGTGTACTGAGAAGAGTCCAATAGACTAAATACAATAATAAAGTGCCTAGATATTTTAGACATTCCAGGTTGAGAGAAAGTGTTTCAGTTGACAAAAGCTATTGGAGGGATGCAATATATAGAAAAAGAACAGAAAATTACATGTGAATAACCTTTACACACTGACTGACCATCACCAGGAATGTCTCACAGGATGGTGGACTTAATTTCATTTGCAACTTTCAAAAGATATTGGAAGCAGTGTGCTTTTTGGAATACAAATGCTTTGAAAGGAGCAGGTTCGCATGGAGGTGTAAGTGTCGGGTTGTGTGTGTAGTGAGGGGGGAGGGGAGGTTGGTGCAGGGTATGAATACATACCTGTAGAGAACGGTCATAGACCTAATCATTGAAGTCCTTTGGGCTTGAACATTGAATTGTTTCAATTCTGTTAACCCTTGCTGTCTCCTCCCCTTCCCACCTCTCCCTCAGCCCTCGGGCCCTGGCATTCCCTCTATCTCTATCTCCCTCCCCCACCCTAGTCGCACTAGCTTCTCATTTTCACACCACAAACAGCTTACAATGGCTTGTTCCCTTTATCATCGATACTTTTTTGCATATCTTTCATTCTTTGTTCTTTATCTCTCCACATCACCGTCTATATCTCTCGTTTCCCTGATCCCTGACCAGCCTGAAGAAGGGTCTCGACCCGAAACGTCGCCTATCTCATTTGCTCCTTAGATGCTGCTGCACCCGCTGAGTTTCTCCAGCTTTTTGTGTAACCCCCCTAATCATTGAATAGCTGTCTCCTTTGCCATTACAGTTTTATTATGTTATCAATTGTTTGGATAGTTGGATGTGTGATATTCAGTTCAGAGGTTCAAGATAAAAAAAATAATTCTTCCTTAACATCAATGTTGGTTACCTGAGGGAAGAACATAGAATTAGGACAATAGATAAAAGAAAGAGCAGAGAAAAATATCTCCACACAAGGGCACTTACACTTTTATTTAATGTGTTTGGTTGAATAGTTGATGTGTTTTATACCAAGAGCTGCAAGTAGAATTGGTCTAACTGTATTTTAAGGAAAGTGTTATTGATGCGATGGGCCAAATGGGCACCTTTTTGTACGCTGTTAAGTTTATAATCTATTATTTCATCCTCCAGTGATGGTGCTTAGCTTAAACCAAGGTGCTGGACTTTCTCATCAACCTCCCCACTGATCCTCCACATCTCAACAAAGAACACTTCTAAATTCCACCCAACTAATGTTGCTGACTTTGCAGAATCCTCAATTGCAACCCTCTCTAACTTAGTGTATATTATCATTTCAAATGGCCATTGTTTACATTCCATCTTCCTGCTGCAATTTTAGAGCATCGAGCTCGTTATCTGGTCTAACTAATTAACACCATTAGTATTGCCTTGTAATTATTGTTTTATTTCTGTGAAAAGGAAAGACATAGTTGCTGCATGCAATTTCCAGAGGCATGACTGTACTAATGCATGAAAGCATACACTAACATTGCTTTCCTCTATCTTACAGGACAGTGAGCATGGTGCAGGCCTAGGTAGTAAAGTAGACAGCCTGGGAAGTAATCAGTCCATTCCCAGTATGTCAATCAGCACAGGGAGCCAGAATAGCAGTGTTAACAGTCTGCATGAAGTCTTTGATGATAGCTCTGAGATCGCCATGATGCATGATGGTGATAACACCATGCAATCCAATGTCTCCGTCATCCACAGAAAGGTAGGTAGCATTGTGTTTGAAATATTACCTCGAGATATATGTTATATATAGACTGAATTGCTGTTAATTTCTAGAAGAAGCATTCCTTGTAGATTTTTTTAAAAACTTGATCTGAAATGCAATTATCAGTTTGGAAATAAGACAGTTGTATTTCACTATTTAACTTTTCTCTCACGAGCAATGCATTTTCACAGGTGGGTAGTTTTTACGTTTACCTGAAGTGCTTACCAAAAGTTTGGCAGAAGAGCTAGGTGAACCAGGGCTGGTGAAGAAAATGGAAGAACTCTGAAAGGAGTTTATCCTCGTAATAATGCAAATACACAAAAAATAAGAATTTCTACTCTTTTGGTGGATATAAGTCACAAATAACATTTCACTAAAGAGTTTCAGGTCTTGGCAATCTTTTACACTGGTCAAATCTCCAACTTTGCACATCCTATCGTCTCAGACCCAGCATCAGGCAATATCACTGGGTAAATTAATCACTATCTTGTTTCTGCAAATCTAACCTATTTCCAAGGCTTTAGAGAGGCTCACAAAAATAAGGATGTTTCATTGGGCACAAAATCGTAGCAGGCAGGTCTTAATAGCTTTTATATGTAACAAGGGCCTAACCCACGTCCCCCAATATAACCAGGAAACATTTATATATAAATAAATAAAATACACAAAATGGCAGAGTCACTCAGTGGGTCAGGCAGCATCTCTGCAGAACATGGATCAGGTAACATTTCCAGTTCGGACACTTCTTCAGTAGCTTTCAGTTTCCAGGCCTTTATTCCGTTGTTGCCTCATCTTTACCATGGATGCCCAGTCCCTTTACACCTCCATCCCCCACCAAGAAGATCCCAAGGCCCTCCATAACTGTGATTCAAATATTTCTAAATGCTTATGTCAGTTCATTAAATGACCCTCTTCCCCCCCCCTTAAAAAAAGTTAACAATGCTTAATTTTTGTGACTAGCTCATTTTAGTGGTATTTATTAAGTCAGATGCTTGGATAAAGGCCAGAGCTGTAAAGGCGAAAGATAGTGAGATACGGAGTCAAGAGGCGTGAATTATAAAGCCAGAAAAAACGGGATTTTGGTGAAGGGGAAAGGGAGAAATGTATTCAGATGGGGCGCAGGGAAAAGGGAGGGGGTGTTTGTAGGTTAGTTGCCAGAAATCTGACAATTCAATGTTTATACATTTGGGTTGTAATCTACCCAAGCTGAAGGAGGTGCTGTTCCTCTAATTTGCATGTGGCCTCATTCTGACAAAGGAGGAACCCCTAGACAGAAGGGTTGATGCAAGATTGGGCAGAAGAGTTACAATGGTTAGCACTTAAAGGATGTTGTTTCAAATCAAATTTAATGTTGCATTATTGATTCTGGATGGCATGTATTAAAAAGGACAGAGTTAACCATCAGCTGTCCTTTATTATTTGTTTGTAGTCAATGTGGAGCAGGTAGGCATGTAGACTGTAACCAAAATAACTGGTTTGTCCAGTTATCTTTGAACGTGGGCTTGATCTATAAGGGTACACTGAATGTATTGATTAATCTTCAGTAATGAACAAAATGGTTGGGAGAAAGTATATTTGCACACTAACTAAAGCATCCTTATTGGAAATATTCTACTAGATTTATCAATCGTGTCGGACATTTCATACATATAATATGAAATTCGCATAGCTTCAAAAATGGCACCAACACATTTGATGTTGTTGATCACAGGAAATGCTGATATAAATATAAGACTCCCTGTGGCTTGTGATGTAAAAAACTAAGTGTTCAAATTTGGGATTAGCATGCCCTCATTTAAGGGTGGGGCATAGTAAAGTGAGTTTTTAGAACTTCTGTGGAAAATCAGGAGGGTTAAGATTGGATTAGTTCAGGAAAGTCTCCAAAGTTTGTCACACCTCTGTTTGGAAGCTATTGAGCAAGTGATGGCAAATGTGCATTTTGTTACCATTTCAATGTAATCAAGTCAGTGGATGGATTATTATTTAAGGAAATTATGTTTGTAATGTTTTCAACTTTTTACATTTATCTTGATTCATCTTGGATAATTAGTGATTAAAATGTCCTCCTTCAAGCCGTACATCCACCTGACACTTCCTTGGTGGCAAGAATATGGCGAGGCAGGTTTTGGCACAGATATGTTAAGAACTGAACGCAATAGTGGTTATTTAGCCCCTTTTGCCAACACTGGCACTCATAAGATCATGGCTTATCTTGCTATAGTCGTAGATTTCTAGCTCGATTAGTTTATCCTCGTATACACTCGGAGTACTGAAATGACTTGCTTGCAAGAAGCTTGTAAAGTAAACGGTATGCATGATAGTGATCGATGTAGCGATAAATGAAAAACAGGAAAATGATGCAAAATTGTATTGCAATTGGATGTAGGAGGAAAAAACCCACCGACGTACAGGTCAAAAAAGAGACACTTGACTCACTAAATCCATGCCAACCATCGGATACCCTTTCTCCCCACATTACAATTAAAAACCCTCCTGATTCTATAATTTCAGTAACTGTACATTCGCATCCTTGAGCACTAAAGAAGATGGTTGTGGGCATGGTGGTGTATTGTATATTGAATATTATTTTTCAGAATTGTATAGATTATGGCATAGAGATATTAGAGCTCTACAGTAGGGAAATGGGCCATTTGGCCCAAGATTTCCTTGCCAACCAAGTTGGCATATTTGGTCTTGACCCATTTGGTCTGTAGCCCTCTAACCCCTTTCTATCCATATGTCTGTCCAAATGTCTTTAGAAGTCATAATTGCATCTGTTTCTATAGCTTCTTCTGTCATCTTTTTCCAGATACAGACTTCCCTTAGTTGCCCTGAAATCCTTCTTAATCCTTCTTAAATCTCTCGCCTTATGACCATGCCCTCTAGTTTTAGACTACTCTACTCTGGGAACAAGAAGTTGAGTGTTTACTTTATCCATGTCCCTCAAATTCTTATAGACCTCAATTAGGTTACCTCTCGGCCTCCTACGTTGCAAAGATAAAAAGGCTCGGCCTATTTAACATCTCCCTGTTGTTCAAGACTGCAAGCCCAGGCAACATCCTGATTAATTTCTTCTGCACACTTTCATAGTTAATGACATCCTTCCTGTAGCTGGGCAATAAGAACTGCACACAATACTCCAAATGTGGTCTCATCAATGACTTGTAGAGGTGCCTTATAATGTCCCAACTTGTGTGCTCAATGCTCTTCCCAATGAAGGCATAGGTACCAAATGCTGCCTTCATCACACTGTCCATCTGACTCACCATTTTTAGGGAACCATACACTTGTGTTCTGCAATCTTCAAGGGCCTTATCATTTACTGTGCAAGTCCTGCCCTGGTTTAACATTACCAAAAGGTGACATCTCATACTTGCTAGAGTTACAATCCGTTTGTCATTTCTTGGCCCATCTTCCTAACTGATCTAGACCTTGTTGTAAACTTGGATATTCTTCCTCATTCCCATAATACCATCAGTTTTGTTGCCATCTACAAATTTGCTAACAACGTTAACCACATTGCTATCCAAATCATTGATGTATATAACAAAAGGCAGTGGACTGTGTAGCACCTCACTGATCATAGGATTCCAATCAGAAAAGCAACTTTCCACCAGCATCCGATGATAGACACAAAATGCAGGAGTAACTTAGCGGGACAGGCAGCATCCCTGGAGAGAAGGAATGGGTGACGTTTCGGGTCGAGACCCTTCTTCAGAAGGGTTCCGACAGACCAATTTTTAATCCAATTGGCTAGCTGGCCTTGGATTCCATGCGCTCCAACCTTCCAGACAAGCCTAACATGTGGGACCTTGTCAAAGACGTTATAGTTAAGATAGTCCATATAGATAACCACAAAGCTGGAGTAACACAGCGGGACAGGCAGCATCTCGAGAGAAAGAATGGGTGACGTTTCGGGTCGAGACCCTTCTTCAGACTGAGTCAGAGGAGAGGGAGATACAAAGATAAGGAAGTGTAAGGTGTGAAAATGAGACAAAGGGGATGGAGTTCACTGCCCCACCGATCTTGGTCATCTCTTTATCAGATTTGAGAGACATCTAAGCCTATCCAATGCTGGTAGATCCTGTCCCTAAGTATCCACTGCAACGACTTACCCACCACTGACATCGGGATTGCCAGCCAGCAGTTCCCTGGTTTGTCTTTGTGGCCCTTCTTAAATAATGGTACAATATTAGCCACTCTCCAGTCTTCTGCAACTTCACCTGTGGCTCACAATGGTGCAATTGCAAGGGCCTCTGCAACTTTCTCCTCAGTCGGCCTGAGCAGGCACGGAAATCGCTGTCAAAGCGTGGGGGGGGAGGGGGGGCACAATTTCTTGGCGGCCGTTTGCGCTCAGGCGCGCACACACACACAAACTAGTTGTAGTAGCCTTTGGAAAACCTGCCATTCACAACCCTCCCATTCACCCTCTAACTTGCCTTGACCCGTTAATTGGGATCCTATACCCCTCATTAGTCAAACCATCGTCCACGGTCTGCACAAGGAACACAATATGTCTTTGTGCTTGACACAGCAGAGTCAAAGGGACCGAACATTCCGAGACTCATCGGGAAGATGTGTAAAGTATATTATTGATACAGTGAGAGTTGCCCCGTCGGAATGGCTGACTGCTGCCGAGTAAAGAGATATCACAACAATGTGCAAGTGGACCACGTTGCAGTGACTCGGGACATTTGGGCTGCAGGAGATGGTTGGGGAGGGGTAGGGGGGAACCTCAATGATTTTGAGACATTGTCACCAATTTCGAAGGGTGGGAACTGTGAAAACTTTCATTTCACAAATCACAGATTACCCACATAGATCGATCTCAACGTCGATGAACGTTGAGGAATGAGGATTCGTTTTTGCCCACATCTGAGGGAGGGCCGATCACCACTGTCTCTCCCCCCCCCCCCCCCCCACCGCCCCCCCCCCCCCCCCCCACTGCCTGCTGACTGACGTCTCTCTCGTCCAATCGGCGCCCTCGATCATCAGTCCCACCCCCACTGTCTCGTGGAAAGCGGAGATTTTTAATAGCTTTTGTTTTCACTGAGTTTTAAAATCCAGATTACAAAAAATGGGGGGAATCATCCCCCGCCTATCAAAACGGGGTCGGGGGGGGGGGGGGGAACTCTGACACCTGTACTAATCAAGAAGTAACTCAACGGGACAGGCGGCATCTCTGGAGAGAAGGAATGGGTGATGTTTCGGATCGAGACCCTTCTTCGGACTGAGAGTCAGGGGACAGGGAGGCGCGTCCTTTCCCACCCAAACCACCCCCTCCCCAGATATTTTTCTCTGCAACCACAGGAGATCAACACCTGTCCCTATACCTCTTCCTTTGACTCTGTCCAAGGACCTCGCCAGTCTTTTCAGGTGTGGCAGAGATTTACTTGCATCTCCAACCTCATCTACTAAATCTGCTGTTCCAGGTATGGACTCCTATATATTGGCGAGACCAAGCTCAGGCTCGTCAATCCCTTTTCTGAACACGTCCACTCAGTCCGCCAACGCCTTTCGTTTAGCAACGATCTCCCAGTTGTTAAACACTTTAACTGCCCCCACTCCCCCATTCCCACACTGACCTATCTGTCCTGGGCCGCCTCCATTGTCAGATTGAGGCCCAGTGCAAATTGGAGAAACAGCACCTCGTATTTCGCTTGGGCAGCTTATACCTCAGCGGTATGAATATTGACTTATCTAACTTCAAGTAACCCTTGCTTTCCCTCTCTCTCCATCCCTCCCCCTTCTCAGTTCTCCTGTCAGTCTGACTGTCCCCGATTTGCTTTGTTGTCCTCTTTTCCAAGCTAACAATGGTCTATTTTACATTTTCCTTGAACCTCATCTCTTTTGTTGTGTCATTTTCACAACTTACCCTTATCGGTGTCTCCCTCTTCCCTGACTCAGTCTGAAGAAGGGTCTCGACTCGAAACGTCACCCATTCCTTCTATCCAGAGATGCTCCCTGTCCCGCTGAGTTACTCCAGCATTTTGTGTCTATTTTAAGGGGACCTGTTCTTTCCCTTGCCATCCTTTTAATCTTATTGGAACTGCAAATAGACAGATAGCAAATGTAATGTTATCTTAAAAGAAAGGGATAAAATGGTAAACCACAGATCTGTTGGCCTTATATGAGTGGGAAAATAGTGGGGAAAATCCTAGAGGTTATTTTAAAATATAAAATTACAGAACATTTGGAAAATATTACTGCTATGAGACTAAATCGAAATGAAATTCTGGAAGAACATTTATGTTTAAAATTATTGGATCTTTAAGGGTGGAACTGAGAGAATAATTAAGGGAAAACTTGTGGATGTGGAGTACCTACTGTGCCCTCAATAATATTTGGGACAAAGACCCATCATTTATTTATTTGTAATTTCTACATGGTGAAACCAAAATATGTAAAAATGGCCTTTATTAAGATCTGAGAATGTACACGTTAACCACGTGATTTTTCTTTTCTATTACAAATCTGAAATTGTAGATTACAGTGGCAAATAAGTAAATGATGGGTCTTTGTCCCAAACATTATGAGGACACTGTAGATTGGCAGAAGACCTTTTGATAAAGTCCCACAGAATAATTTGGTTTTAAGATTAAAGCTTTATGTAATGTTCCAGTAAATTTTTGTGTTGAAAATTGGTTGGGGGGCAGAAGACAAAATGAGAACACATACGACTCCTGCATAATGGACAATTGTGCTCCAAGAAAATTATCCCATAACGCCAAGCACGTGTCAAAAAAAGATTTTTTTTTAATTGTGCGTATTTACTTTTTACAGATCAGTAAGCAATTTTTATTCTGTATTTCAAATTTTTGGAATTTTGTGAAGGCAGATTTCCGTAATCGAAACTGATGTAATGGGGGAGATGGATCATCAATATTTATAATGGTGCCTGGCCTCACCTTTTCATCACTGATTAGGATGAGGGCACATAATGCAATACTTTGAGGTTTGACAGCAACATTAAAGTCCGGGATTGTGAATTGTCAGGAGGGTGCAAACAGGTTGATTGAGTTGCAAAACTCTGGCCGAGACAGGAAAACTTGGATAAACTTAGTCGTTAAAACAGAAAGGGGTCATGCTATTTAAACAATACTAAATTGGCAAGTATTGATGCACAAACGGAATTGGGTTACTGACAGCAAACTTGCAGATAGAACAAGCAGTTAAGAAAGCAAATGGTACATTGACCTTGATAGCAAAAAGGATTTTGGCACAGGTCCAAAGATGTCTTCCTACAATTAATCAAGGCCCTGGTGAGAATACTTGTGGAGTAATTTTGGCCTTTAAAAAAAATTTTAAAAAAGACACCGACTTGCCAGAGAATGGCAAGTATTGAAAGTTCGCCAGACTGATTCCTGGGTTACAGGAGTGCCACATGTGGAGACATTGGTTGCCTACAATTGTATTTACTAGAATATAAAAGAATGAGACAGAATTCAAACTATTCTGGATTAAGGATAAGGGGGAAATCTTTTAGGACCGAGATGAGAACAACATTTTTCACACAGAGAGTGGTGAATCTCTGGAATTCTCTGCCACAGAAGGTAGTTGAGGCCACATCATTGGCTATATTTAAGAGGGAGTTAGATGTGGCCCTTGTGGCTAAAGGGATCGGGGGTATGGAGAGAAGGCAGGTACAGGATACTGAGTTGGATGATCAGCCATGACCATATTGAATGGTGGTGCAGGCTTGAAGGGCCGAATGGCCTACTCCTGCACCTATTTTCTATGTTTCTATGACATACCCAGACTCTAAACCATCATGTCCAATGGCTCACGACAGCCAAAGGGAGATGTATAGGTAACATTATTTAAGGGAGGAAATTTCCCCTGGCTCAGGTCTCTGGAACAGCTTTTGCAGGCTCAGGTTAGAGGGCAAGAGATGTTGGATGATAATTTTTCAAATTCGATGAGAAGGAGACAGGGTGATGAACCTATGTAATTCTTTACCGTGGAGGGATTTGGAGGCCACATTATTACATATATATTTAAGAACCTTAATACATTTCTCAATGCTTCAAAAAATATACAAAGAGAGCGGGAATGAGGAATTGAGATAGATTATCAGCCATGATAAGGCCGAGTTGGCTTGAAGGGTCAAATGGCCCGCATCTTGTTCTATTTTTTCATTTATTTTGCTTCCTTTACTCACCCCATATTTCTTGTTTAACATAGTCTGATAACCTAACCTACTCCCTTGTATATACATAGACCAAGCTTCCACAGGCATCTGGGGCAACAGTATTCCAAAGATTTGCCTTATTTTAGGTGAAGAACTTTTATCACTATTGTCCTGAATGGCCAAACCCTTATTTTGATATTCTGACCTCGGTTCAAAAGATCCCAGCCATAGGAATCCCTGCTCTTACGTTATCAAACCCACACAATCATTTTAAATCAAAATAGAGAATACTATTGGTATTCTGCAGGTCAAGTAGAATCGGAAGGGTGATGAAAGGCTTATGTTTTGGTTCAAGGGCTCTTCATCAGAACTAATAAGTGTGAAGACGAGCATGGTGTAATTTGTTAGAGATGGGGATAATAGAGGAAATGTCTAGAATGTCTCTCAGTTGTTAAGGTTTTTTTTAAACTCCATTGGAACAATGTGAAACATGACAAATCAAACAGTAAGATACACCCATATTAGTATTCTTTCACATTACCATAAATCTAGTGTATAACTGAGTGTCACTTTTGCTACTTTCTAAAACCCCAAATTAAATAACATTTTCATTATTGTTTTTATATTGGGTTTGGAAATGTTTACTCTGTAGCAAAAAGAACTGAACTTTTGTTTTTATTTTTATATGTGGGTCCTGTCAATTAAATTAAGTATCAGAAAGATAAATATGTGAACAGATTTGATGAGAATTATTGGATTTCTCATTAGGAATGTATGTTTTTAGAACTTATAAAATAGAAAAAATATTTTTTAAATTATATTAAAAATGCTGCCATTATTATTTAAAATTGCTGAGTGATATGATTCCATATGCAAAACAAAATGTGTTCACAGAACTAATTTATCATGCTCACATTGCTTATTTTTTATGCTGATCTTTAAATGTCAAATTCCTCGTATGTTGCAAAACATACTTGGCTAATAAAGTTGATTATGATTATAAAAATATTTGATGTAATATGGAAAGAAATAAATGCAAAATATTTAGCCTGAATAAGCAGCTTGAATATGATGCAAAAGGTTTTTGCTGCTGAAGGACTGCCAGAGATTCAGGAAGCATCCCACAAATGATCAGCTGACTCCTCTCCTGCAATGTGTTGGTTATTCATCTCACTGCTCAGCTGCAGTGACTGGTATAGCTAACTATGCATTTCGTATGGTGCTCGCAAAAGAAGCAGAGGCACAACAAAGATATCCAGCAGGGAAAACGCACAGTTTGACATCGGATTTGTTTTATCCCATTTCAGCAGGACCATGTATTCATAAGGGATGAAGCAGGCCAGAAAGACTCACGGCCTGATCTGCGGCCTACACCATCTCTCCATAGTCGGGCCTCTCTTCTTAAGAACCGAGAGCATTTTGCTACAATTAGAACAGCATCTCTGGTAAGTAATGTCAAACAAAGGGTTTCTCTGTGTTCCTTTTTTCGCTGCAATGACCTCGCATGCTAGTTAATCACCTTAATCTTTTAAGTCTTAGCATAATTTCTTTCTTCATTCACTAATTGCAAGGAAATGTCCTATATTAACCGTTAAACACAAGGTTTGTGATGGTTTTGTCTTTATTTGAATGTTTTAGAATAGTTAAAATAAATGAAGCAGAGCTTCTGCATTTAAAATATTTTAAAGGATTTATGGTTGCAGAGACATGATCTCCAATGGGTAATCTGTTGAAGCACTGAGATGGCTGACTCTCAATGTGAGTCTGAAAGCAAGTATGCAGCCTTGCATTGAAAATCTCACATTTTGTATATAACTAAATTATCATTCATGTAATGTAAACTTGCATTTTATTTATTTGATAATTTGGAAAACAGGTTGGTTACTATTGTAGTATAAGATTCAATACAATTAAAATATTTTTCACCTTAACTTATTTTTGGAACATTATTAGCTTGTAGAAATCTGTCTAGACAGAAATATTGTCCTTTCAGGCTGAATATATAAGTGAAAACAACCAGGATGATACTTTCTGGCTAGTGTCCGTGTATAAAATAGTAATATTTGATTCATGAAATGATGAAGTTATAATTGTTTATCAAATAGGATGTCAGTTGTATATTTAATTGCACTTTATATGCGTTAATACTGAGGGAGCTATTATGTGTATTGGACTTTTTGAATATATTATTGCATCAAAAAATTGATGTGTGCACAAGTAGTTTCAGTTTTGATAAAGTATTTCCATCAGGCATGTAAAATAATGTGGTCTGATGACATGGCGTCATCTTGGTCCCTCCAATATCAAAAATCATAATGTACACAGCAGATGTTAGCTACAGAAAATGTATTACCTCTTTAAAAATCTTGCTTTCTAATGGTGGATTAGAGGTTCATAGATTTTCTTTACAGTCCAGGATGATAAGTCGAGTGGAGCAGGAACCTTATCGCAAAATTAAATTGCTCATGTTTTCCTCCTGTTAAAATGAACAAAGGAGAGCAGCTTTTTTTTGCAGTGGGGAATTATTTTCTTGTGTCTTGGTGATAAAATGATCTTCCTTGTATTTTTCTCTTTTTGTTCCTGTTTTACTTTTCTGTTATACAAGCAGCTTGGTTTAAAGATAATTTAATTTTTCACAATCCTGTACATATTTCTGCCATTGTTTGCTGTTGGGTTTAAGAAGTTGCTTTACCATTATGCCAGTGAGCACATTTGCATTTTAACTGTTTTGGTTAGCCTGAGTAACAATAAAGGTGCATTTGCAAGTGTTAACATTTTAAAATACAGCATTACAAGCTTTTATATCCAGCTGCCTTAACCATATTGAATAGCAGTGTGCACTAACACAGAAGTGGTCCTGTTACAATATCATTGACCTATTTATTTCTAGTTTTTCTATTTCAAATATAACTATTTTGCAGTATACACTATTTTTCAATATAGCATACAGAATTATCGAGAAAAAGAACATTTTTAGATTTTGCTATTTTATTTGTTTGTTACTTATTTCTTTACTTTTCATATGCAAATGCCACCTTGTATCTTACTTGATCAAATATATTATCAAGTATTATAGAATTACATTTTTGTCCATAATGCTTGGGAACGTTAAACAATGTGCAGCATTTTTGAACGAGCATTTAATTTCTGTAAATTCTGAACAATACCCTCCCCAGGTTTTGAATGCTCTACCAGTGGAGCTCTCTGAATGAGGCTGCTTTTGATTAATCTCCTAGTGATCTTCCTGAAAGGCTGCAAAATGTTCCCAAGACACTTGTTTGATTGGGAGCTTTCAAATATGCCCTTTGAGGGAGATCAGATTTAATTTTGTATATAGACCACAGGTATCCACAGGTATCTCAGATTTGGAGGAGCATTTTCAGATCTGAATACATTGCCCAAGAAAATCATTGCTCATCATCTCTGACTGATCTTCTCGGCGACCCCCTCCCCTAACTTTGATTTCAAATTGTAATACACTTTCCATAAGCCCACTCATCAGACATTCTCTTCCCTAAGTTTTTTCTGCAGTGATCAGTCTTGCTCTCAAACATGGGAGATTGTTGGGCAAATTCCTATTCTACAGTACATAGCATCTTGGGACTCATGATTGGTAGAATACTGGGAATTCCCTTTCAGAGGGCAAGTTAATGTGTACATGACTTTATCATTTCACTGAGTTCGCATTTGCTTTATGTGTTTATAACTGGATTTTTAAAAAAAATCCATCTTCTTAAAATCACTTGGTGCTAGCCTCTCACATTTTTATGACCTCTATTTTGACAAAAGGATGATCCTCAGCTGTGACTGTGAAGAAAAGCACCTTCAAAAACCTTGCCATCTCGGGTGTAGGCTTCCCTTTCCCTGATGAGGGTTTCTGCCAGGCATCAGTGCAAAGCTTCCCAGTGCACAGAAAGCATGATGTCATTGAGCTGGCTGAGCACCCAATCACATTGAGGCATTCTCAGACAGCAGAGCGAGAATGAAAGAGCACATCGTAGTTAACGTTTAGATTATTTTAGAAGCTCTGAGGCTTTCCGGCCCTGGTATAACCCCCCTGGTATTGTGTTTCTTCCCCTGCCCAGCCTTGGGTGAAACTAGTATTTACCCCTCTCCCTTGCTCGGCAATAGCGAACATCATTCCTCTTCCCCCCCCCCCCCCCAACCTCCCTCCATGGTCTGTTATAATAAAGGTTCACTGCACTATCAAAAATCTGTAAATCTGAAACATGTATGATATTGAGCCTGTACACGCAGCCTTTTATAAATATTGAATATTATTCAAACAGCGACAACTGCCTACATTAGATTTTAAGGATCAAAATCTTTGCTAAGCAAGAGGTGAGACCTAGTATGTTATCTTAAAAGCACATTTTTATTTCTTATAGCAAAGAATAAAAACGGAATAATTTCATGGTTGATACGTTTTTATAATTTTGTTTAATTTTGTGATAGAAGGCTGGCAAGTGATGCAACTTACAAATGTGTACCCCGTCACTCTCTCTTCCAGCCTATTATCTACCTTAAGAAAATGTCAAAATCATCACCAAACACATTTTAAGTATTTAATGGCAGGGGAAAAGGGCAAATTGTTAATGGGAAAGAGCATTGAATAAAAATTGAGGGCAGTACTGATCTGTGGTCAAAATGCAATCTCGTGATCCACAGTATTTTGGCTAGAATTGAGAAAATGTCTATAGCTTAGTGTGCTTTTTATTTGTCAAAGGTAATTAGGAACATGATTTCCGTATGACAATGCAAAAAATAGCTTGTAGAATAACATGGTGGCACAGCTGGCAGAGCCGCTGCCTCTCAGCACCAAAGACCCAGGTTCAGTCCTGACCTCGGGCACTGTCTGTGTGGAGTTTGCACATTTCCTCTGTGACCACACTGGCTTCCTCCCAAGTGCTTGGGTTTCCAACGGGTGGACCAATTTCCTCCCACATTCCAAAGATGTGTTAGTTTGTAGGTAAGGGGGAGGTACAGCGAGACCTGGGTGTCCTTGTACACTAGTCACTGAAAGTTGGCGTGCTGGCAGTAAAGAAAGCTAATGGAATGTTGGCTTTCATACAAGTATAGGAATAAAGAGGTTCTTCTGCAGTTGTATAGGGCTCTGGTAAGACCACATGTGGAGTATTGTGTACAGTTTTGGTCTCCTAATTTGAGGAAGGGCATCCTTGTGATTGAGGCAGTACAGCGTAGGTTCACGAGATTGATCCCTGGGATGGCGGGACTGTCATATGAGGAAAGATTGAAAAGACTTGGCTTGTGTTCACTGGAGTTTAGAAGGATGAGGGGGGGATCTTATAGAAACATATAAAATTCTAAAAGTACTGGACAAGCAAGATGCAGGAAAAATGTTCCCACTGTTGGGTGAGTCCAGAACCAGAGGCCACAGTCTTAGAATAAAGGGGAGGCCATTTAAGACTGAGGTGAGAAAAAATGTTTTCACCCAGAGAGTTGTGAATTTGTGGAATTCCCTGCCACAGAGGGCAGTGGAGGCCAAGTCACTGGATGTATTTAAGAGCGAGTTAGATAGAGTTCTAGGGGCTAGTGGAATCAATGGATAAGGGGGAAAGGCAGGCACGGGTTATTGATTGGGGACGATCAGCCATGATCACAATGTTCAGGTGCTGGCTCGATGGGCCAAATGGCCTCCTCCTGCACCTATTTTCTTTCTTTCTATGTAGGTTAATTGGTAAATTGCCCCTAGTGTGCAGGGAGTGGGAAGATTGGATGACACAGAACTAGTGATTAATAGACGGCGTGCATTTGGTGGCCAAACTGCCTATTTCCATGCTGTATCTCTAAACGAAGACTGAAAGTAATTTCGTTTTAGACCAACTGGACCAACTTTAGACCAACTAATTGCTGGAGTAAATTAACGGGTCAGGCAACATCTCTTGAGAAAATGGACAAGTGATGTTTCAGGTCAGAAACCTTCTTCAGACCCAAAACTGTCACTTGTCCATTTTCTCCAGAGATGCTGCCTAACTCGCTGATTTACCCTGGCATGTTGCCTATCTTTGGTGTAAACCTGCATCTGCTATTCCTTTTTATTAGTAATTTGGTTTTGTTCCACTGCGATCATATTTCATTAATTTTGCTTTGTTCTCAATTGTTTTCATTTGTTTTCAAGGGCCATGGATTACTTGTTAATTTTTTAATGCAATTTAGAACTGATGCAATTGTAAAATTAGGGTACTTAAACAGGGAACCATACATTAAAAATGACATTGTATGCCATAGACTAGGAATAAAATTTGTTTCAAATGCACATTTTATATTCCATAGCAAGTCATTTTATTTTTACTTGCAGCTTAATAATATGTACTGGCTAGATCTTTAGGGTTGCAAAATAGCTAAACACTCATGGTTCAATTGATGGTACCAATTGAATCATGGGCACAGAAGGAAACCAGTTGGCCCATCAAGCCTATGTCAGCACTCAGTCGAGTAATCCAATTATTGTCAGTCCCCTGGTATATATATCCTCATAGCCTTATCTGGATATCAAGTTTATATCTCATGTGCCAATCCAATTTTTCTTTGAAATCATTGACCATCTTCACTTCTGTGAATTCCAGGTAATTACTATCTGCTGTATTATATCTAAAAAATCATCATCTTTACATTTCATTTGAATCTTTTATCAAAGGTTTAAATATGTCCTCCTGTATTTGTACCAGCAGCTTGTGGGAGTGGCTTTTTGTTTTGTCCACTTGCCTCAATCCCTGTACATCTCTTCAAATCTCCACTTAATGTCCTTCCCATTAATGACAGCTCCAGCATCTTCGGTCTACCATGTAGCTAAAAGTTCTTGTTCCTGGAACTATTCTGGAAAATCTATCATGTTAGGTATGGTTTCCAGAACAGGCATAATACTCTTAATTATGGGTAACCGGAGCTTTACGAAGTTCAGAATGCCTTCCCTGATTTTTACATTGAATACCTAAATTCATGAAACAATATCCCATATACTGCAAATGACTCAATTTATTCTGCCACCTTCAAAGATCGATGCACGTATATTGTTGGGTTCCTCTGTTCCTGCACATTGGTTAGAACAATGCCTTTAAGTCTGTGTTGTTCCTTCCTAACATTTCCGCCAAATTGTCCTTTGTGGTGTAACTGGTGCAAGTGCCCAATCCCTCCTCTGTGTGCCTCTTGACTCTACGTTTGCTTCTCACTGGCTGGGGATAATCTTTGGATTATTAACCTTTAAAGTTTGAATTTTTAATTTCTGCTCCTGAAAGTATGACCAAAGGTCCTCAGTCCTGTTTTCTGTAAAATATCTATGCTGTGTGCCATTTCATTACCCCTGCAAAATAGTCTACATTTTTTTTAATTAATTCTTCCCGAGCACCTGTGAGGTAACATGCCACATCTAAATTGGAAGACTGCAGGTTCAGTTTCCATTCTCGATATTTTAATTTGTAGGAAAGAACTGCTGGTTTAGGTCGAAGGTAGACACAAAATGCTGTAGTAACTCAGTGGGACAGGCACCATCTCTGGAGAGAAGTGATGTTTCGGGTCGAGACCTTTCTTCAGACTGATGTCAGTGGAGTGAGCGGGACAGAGATAGAATGCAGTTGGAGACAGTAAGACTGGTGGGAGAACTGGGAAAAGGGAGGGGATGTTGAGAGAGAGAGAGAGAGAGTGAAAGCAAGGGCTACTTGAAGTCAATGTTGAAACCGCTGGAGTGTAAGTTGCCCAAGCAAAATATTAGGTGCTGTTTCTCCAATTTGCGCTGGGCCTCACTCTAACAATGGAGGAGTCCCAGGACAGAAAGGTCAGATTGGGAGGGGAAGTTAAAGTGCTGAGCAACTGGGAGATCAGGTAGGTTAAGGCGGACTGAGCGGAGGTGTTCAGCGAAACGATCGCTGAGCCTTCTCTTGGTCTTGCCAATATACAGGAGTTGACACCTGGAACAGCAGATACAGTTGATGAGGTTGGAGGAGGTGCAAGTGAACTTCTGCCTCACCTGAAAAGACTATCGGGGTTCTTGGATGGAGTTGAGGGAGTTGCATCTCCTAACTAATTTGCTGTTCCAGTATAATAATGAAGCAGTGCTGCACTTTCATAGGTGTATTCTCTTGGATGAGAGGCCTCTGCTATTAAATGCATTTGAATGCAAAAAGCCCCATCCCTTTATTTTGAAAACGCAGGAAAATTATCCCTACGTCAACCAACTAATCCCAAAAATTATTAATGAATCATTATCGAAATAATGTTAACAAACTAGATATGTTCCATTTTACTGTCCCTATTTTGTTTAAGTAAGTAGATATCAGTGGTCATTCATGGTTTTATTCTTGCTACTAGGTTACAAGACAGATCCATGAGCATGAACAGGAAAACGAATTACGTGAACAGATGTCGGGCTACAAGCGGATGCGAAGACAGCACCAGAAGCAGTTGATGGCTTTAGAGAATAAGTTGAAGGCTGAGATGGACGAACATCGTCTAAGATTGGAAAAGGAAGTGGAGACCCAATGTAATAATGCATCCATTGAATTGGAGAAATTGGCAAAAAAACAACAGATTTCCATGGAAAAGGAGGTAAGATTAGCATTGTATCAATAACGCAAATGTCTTGTAAGGGAAGGCAGCAAAGCTATAAAAATAAACATTTCTGTAACGGAAGAAGGGCTTCGACCCGAAATGTTGCCTATTTCCTTCGCTCCATAGATGCTGCCTCACCTGCTGAGTTTCTCCAGCATTTTTGTCTACCTTCAATTTTCCAGCATCTGCAGTTCCTTCTTAAACAATTTGCTTCTTAGTCCTTTTGAAGACAAAAATGTGATATTAAGTTTTAATTTGCAAAGAAAGGTGTGTACCTGGGGGGGGGGGGGGGGGGGGGGGGGGGGGGGGGGGGGGGGGGGGGGGAGAGAGAGATGGCTAGAACAAAGAGAATATCCCTTTATCGTGTGAGACCAAATGACTTTAGTATGCCATTAAGTAGAGGATTATGCTGCTTTGTCTGTGCAGTATGTTGCTAATACCAAGGTGACAGAACATGCGTAGGAAGGTAGCTTACATCCCAGCGGTATGAAGATTGACTTCTCTAACTTCAAGTAGCCCTTGCTTTCCCTCTCTCTCCATCCCCACCCCTTTCCCAGTTCTCCTACCAGTCTTACTGTCTCAGACTACATTTTATCTCTGTACCGCCCATTCTCCTGTCATCAGTCTAAAGAAGGGTCTGAACCCGAAACGTCACCCATTCCTTCTCTCCAGAGATGTTGCCTGTCCCGCTGAGTTACTCCAGCATTTTGTGTCTATCTTCGTAACAGAACATGCCCTGCAGGCCATTTCTTGTGATAGGTGCAACTCAGACTACACATGGAAACATAGAAAATAGGTGCAGGAGGAGGCTATTTGGCCCTTCGAGCCAGCACTGTTATTCATTGTGATCATGGCTGATCATCCACAATCAGTAACCCGTGCCTGCCTTCTCCCCATATCCCTTGATTCCACCAGCCCCTCGCACTCTCTCTGAAATTCATCCAATGAATTGGCCTCCACTGCCTTTTGTGGCAGAGAATTCCTCAAATTCACAACTCTCTGGGTGAAAATGTTTTTTTTCTCATCTCAGTTTTAAATGGCCTCCCATTTATTCTTAGACTGTGGCTCCTGGTTCTGGACTCCCCCAACATTGGGAACATTTTACCTGCATCTAGCTTGTCCAGTCCTTTTTTGTAATTTTTTACGTTACTATGATCCCCCTCATCCTTCTAAATTCCAGTGAATACAAGCCGACTCTTTCCAATCTTTCCTCATATGACAGCCCCGCCATCCCGGGGATTAACCTCGTGAACCTACGCTGCACTGCCTCAATAGCAACGATGTCCTTCCTCAAATTAGGAGACCAAAACTGCACACAATACTCCAGATGTGGTCTCACCAGGGCCCTGTACAACTGCAGAAGGACCTCTTTGCTCTTATACTCAAATCCTCTCGTTATGAAGGCCAACATGTCATTAGCTTTCTTCACTGCCTGCTGTACCTGCATGTTTACTTTCAGTGACTGGGGTACAAGGACACCCAGGTCTCGTTGCACTTCCCTTTTTCCTAATCTGACACCATTGAGATAATAATCTGCCTCCTTGTTTTTGCCGCCAAAGTGGATGACCTCACATCTATCTACGTTATGCTGCATCTGCCCACTCACTCAACCTGTCCGAGACACCCTGCAAACTCCTAGCATACTCTTCGCAGTTCACATTGCCACCCAGCTTTGTGTCATCTGCAAATTTGCTAGTGTTAGTTTTAATCCCATCACCAAAATCATTAATATAGTAAACAGTTGTGGCCCCAGCACCGAATCTTCCACATAGAAAAAAGGAGAATCTAACCAAAAATAACGACAGGTGGAAATGGGCAGTTCTGATATAGCCACAAAGAGGGCATTAGCTAAATTTGGAGAATTCAGTATTGAGTTCTGAAGGCTGCAATGTGCCAGACAGGTGATGAAGTGTTTCTCAAAATTGTACGGAACTCATTATTCTTGTTTGCTTAGTTTAGAAGTACAGCATGGAAATGGGCCCTTCACCCCACCTAGTCCACACAATCGATCACCTGCTCTCACAAGTTCTGTGTTGTCCCACTTTCTCATCCACTCCCTACAAACTAGGGGCAACTTACAGAGGCCAATTAACCTACAAACCCGCACATTTCCAGGATGTGGGAGGAAACCTGTGTGATCCAAGGGAGTGTATCCTTGGATTACACTGATTTCTTATGATAGGCCCCACTCAGCAGCATCAGACTGTCAGCATCTGTCTCTGTCTTATTATATCTCATCATTTCTTGGGATGTGTCAACTCTGATTTTTGGATGCTTCCTGTTCAATGTCCAATGTTGGAAGATGCTAACTTTCCATTAACGAAATTCGGTACAACCCTAATTTTAATCACGCTAACACTGGGGGCTTTGTTTTAAGATGTTTTGGCCTTGAGCTCTGAAATTCTACTACTTCTGTAATGCTCAAAACCTGAAGTTTTGAACTTTTCGAAAATTAGTCCTAATTTTTCCGTCTGTGGCAAATTGGTGTAAAACCATACTAATGTTGTGTCTTGGGATATTTTGTTGAATCACTGCATAAATCCATTGTTTTGGAATTGAGTTAGTCCACATCTGAATCATAACCTGGCATTTATTGTCACATTGTTTATATTTCAATTTAATATCAATGTCTTTAATTGGCTAGCGCTCAAGCTTCAGAATATGTCTCACCTGTATCTGACATGTGTTCTCATTTAAAACCTTTCCTTGTTCATGTACTAATTTTTCTACTAATCCACCTGAGCCAGGTCAATCCGTATGTTGCAAAAATAAGTTCTGCATGTGAATGTTTTCACATTGGATATTCCTCGTTCTGCTCTTACAAATGTCTCCTACTTGTAGTCTAGAATCAGTGCTGCTGCCCCTCCCCCCCCCCTCCCAAAATGCTGAAAGCATACTCAGCAAGACACTTCTTTGGAATACTTTCCCCCTCATGACCCTTGCAATCATCTTATTGAAATTGGATTGAATTGGATTTATTGAAAATAACTGTTACTTTAACTTCTGTCTGTTTCCTACCATTTTCTATTAGGTTTGCTCTTCCATTTTCCAATTGTTTTGTTGCCAAAAATATAATCCAGCAATGCAATATCCTCTCTATCTTCTCTATTCTGCCAATGCATTCATAGTGATTTGTCTTTTAATTCTCTGTTGTTCCTTTTCTTTTTTTGTGAAATAGTTGTATAATGTTCCCATTCCTCCTGAGCACTGTATTGTTTTCACTGTACAGTCCATGGGGCTGCATGCAACTAAACTCGCTCGCCTCATTTGTGTACGTGCAAAAATGATCCTTAAATTTGCAAGTTTTACATTCCTCAGCCACTTTATTTCCTAATTTATTTTCCATTGCAATACCAACTTGATCTTCTACCCCCCCCCCCCCCCCCCCCCCCCCCCCCCACCCCCCGGCTAAATTAGCAATTTTTTTTTTAAGCTTTCAAGTTGAATTTTAAAATGGCTCTTATAACAAAAAAATGCTGGTAATAACAAATATTGTTCATGTTTTTGAACATTCCTCAAATTCTGCATTATTATTTGTCAAATTCTGGAGCATTGTGATGAGTCTATATTCTTGATTGATTTTACATGGGCCAAAACTTGTTGTTTCTTTGTTTGGTAGAAAAATTATTTAACCTCCATTTAATGTTGGAGTGGGTAAATAATACTGTTTTTCTTGCTTTCATTGCTGTTATCCTTGCAGCTAAATATTAACTTTGCTTCTTTCAGATGAAGATAGCAGCACAGGATGAAAAGAAAACACAGCAGCACATTGCAGCCCAACAAAAAAAGGAACTGACCATATTCTTAGAAAGTCAGAGGCGCCAGTACAAACTTTGCAAAGAAAAAATTAAAGAAGTAAGCATGTACAGGAGAGTGCGTTTTGGCGTGGAATGGGTGTGTTGAGCCGGGAATATCGCCACTTCAAAACAAAGTTACATGTAGATTATTGTATGGTGATCCCAACTAGATCTGTGAGAATGCTGAACATGAAATGTTGAAGATCAGTCGTCGAATGTTTGACTCAAGAACTGACAGCATTGTCATAATTCAGATTAGTTACTTTTTTGAATGCTGAACTATTTGAGTTAATTCCATTTCCCATCTTTCAGCAATTCCATTGCTCTCTTTTCAAACAGTGGTATCACTGCAGCAACCTTCCTGTCCTATGGAACCATGCATGTAGCCAAAGAGGATTTCTAAATAATAGTGCTGTTTCTTCCCATGCATCTTTTAAGCTTTTATTCAGTGCTTGGGAATTTGCGTTTTTAAAATCACCAGATCGTTTAATATCCTCCCTCTATATTTGTCTCAAATTCCTATTTCTTACACTTTTTTTCCTCTTGAGATCTCTATCATTCATCTTTTCTGTTCTCTTGTTATCCTCTTTCTCCATGTGTTTATAAAATATCTTGGCGTTTTTGATTTTGCCGGCATATTTTCCTGTACTCCACGGTCTCCTTAATTTCATCCGGGCATCATCTTTACTCCAGGAGATGAATGAAGATCACAGTACACCAAAGAAGGAAAAGCAAGAACGATTGTCCAGGCACAAAGAAAACCTTCAACACACACAGGCAGAAGAAGAATCGCAACTTCTTGGCCGCCAACGATTACAGTACGATCGAAACTGCCGGGAGCTTAAGCGTAGGTTGTTGATTATGCGACACAATTTGGAGCAGGAACATCTACGTGAGGTAAGACTCTTTTTAAAGAATAATTAGACCTCTGTGCGTATGTGAATCTTCCCATTTAATGTTTTACTTTAAAATAGTGGCTGCAGAGTTGATCTAAATAACACAATGAGAAACATTCCCTGCTCTCTGTCTCTGCTGTCTTAACACTATTTAAGCTTGGTGCGGGGTGAGGCAGGAGGTAATATGTTCATGAAAGAAAGTCTTTCTTCATTTTCAGTTCTAAGCAGTTTTTATAAATTGTTAAAGAACCGAACAAAGCATGTCCATGCCCACCATTTATCTTTTTTCAGGCAACCCCTAGACTTGTGGAGATATGCCAAGTCTTGAACATGCTGAGTGACAGATCTTCACTCCAATGCATCATTTCGTCCCTCAGAGCCTAATAGCAGAGCACATGATAAAATAGGCTGAAGTCAGTATGGTTTTGGGAAGGGGCATAACAAATCTGTTGGAATTCTTTGAGGAGGTAAATACCCAGACAGACAAAGAATAGTTGGTGGATGTTGTTTACCTGGATTTCCAGAAGGTCTTTGATATGGTACTGCTCGTGAGGTTGCTGAAGAAGATGAGAACCCATGGCATAGAGGGAAAGATACTGGCATGGATAGAAGGTTGGCTGAATGGAAGAAGGCAAAGTGTGGGAATAAATGGTGCCTTTTCTGGTTGGCTGCCAGTGACTAGCAGTGTTGCACAGAGGTCAGTGCTGGGGCCTCTACTCATCACGTTGTATATAAATGATTTGAATGAGAGAATTGGTTTGTGGCCATGTTTGAATGGCTTTGTGGCCATGTTTGCAGATGATACGAAGAAAGGTGGTGGGGCAGATAGTATAGAGAAAGCATGGTCTCTGCAGAAGGACTTGGACAGTTTGGGAGAGTGGGCTAAGAAAGCACAGGTGGAATACGGCACAGCAAAGTGTGGAGTCATGCACGTTGGTGGTAGGAATAAAGCTGTAGACTATTTTGTAAATAGGGAGAGGATTCAGAAATTGGAGGTGCATAGGGACTTGGGAGTGCAGGATTCCCTAAAGGTTAATTAGCAAGTTGAATCTGTAGTAAGGAAGGCAAATGCAATGTTAGCATTTATTTCGAACGGACTAGTGTGTACAAACATGGATGTAATACTGAGGCTTTATAAGGCACTGATCAGAGTGCATTTGGTATATTGAGAGCAGGTTTGGGCCCCATATCCGAGGAAGGATGTGTTAGCGTTGGAGAGGTTCCAGAGGAGGTTTATAAGAATAATCCCCGGGATGATTGGGTTAATATATGATGAGCGTTTGACTGCACTGGGCCTGTACTCGCTGGAGATCAGAGGATGAGGGGCCACCTCATTGAAACTTACTGAATAGTGAAAGGCCTGGATAATGTAGATGCAGAGAGGATGTTTCCACTAGTGGGAGATTCTACGAACAGAGGCCTTTGCCTCTGAATAAAAATATGTACTTTTGTAAAGGATATAAGGTGGAATTTCTTTAGTCAGAGGGTGGTGAATCTGTGGAATTCATTGCAGCAGACAGCTGTGGAAGCCAAGTCATTGGGTATTTTTAAGACCTAGATTGACAGTGAATGCGATTGGGAGGGAAAGATAGATCAGCCATGTTTGAATGGCAGAGTAGACTTGATTGGCCAAATGGCCCAATTCTGGTTCTATGACTTATGAAGCCAACCATGTTCAGCATTACACCGGGGAATCTGCCTCAATGATCCTATTCCAACCACATCTTTTTATTAGGATATATGTATTGCTTATCTGAAAATTCAGAGGCTCAGATAAGCTGTCAAGATGTTCCTGGATCGGACCACAGTGGCCCACGGTTATTGTTATCAGTATCAAGTTCCTCCTGGGCGAAAGCGATTTCAGGGCAGATTTTTGATTCCACATTCAGCAGAGAAGTGTGGGGTCTGACTGGCAGACTGAATGCAGCTTAATTCAACCCAAAGTCTTTTGCACGTAAACAATTTAATGGAAATCTTGTTTTAAATTTGCCTCCTGTTTTATTTAATCAGAGCTAGAATTACTTCAACATTTGTTTGTGTATGAAGGAACTGCAGATGCTGGTTTACACTGAATAAAGACTCAAAATGCTGGAGTAACTCATAGGGCAGGCAGTATCTCTGGAAAGAAGGAATGGGTGACGTTGCGGGTCGAGACCCCTCTTCAGACTGACAGTCAGGGGAGAGGGAGACAGATTAATTTATTTGGAAGGTTTTATACATAGACAGCAAAATGCACATCAGATAGTCCTGTTGAATCCAAACACAAATAAATAATCTGCAAGGAAATTCATTTCCATCAGCTTAAATTACTAAAGGGCAAAATGCTTTTGATTTTATACTTGGCCATTTATATTTGTATATGAGAGAATGGGCAAGAATTGCATTGTAATTTACTGTTAGAACATCTCTTGGGAGCAGATTTGGTGATATGGTTGAGTGCATAATTGAAATTTGGAGCTTGCATTGAAATTTCTAAGACACTCAAGTATTTTGACTTTTTTTTGCTTGAACAGTTTTTATAAAGAGTGAAACAAAAACTAAAAATTCTGGAAATCTCAGCAAGTCGGGCAGCATCTGTGGAGAGAGAAAAAGAGCATAATTTCAGGTTTTTTCAACTTTTTTCATCTAATCTAGGAAACGTTAGAAATCAAACAAAACTGAAGAGTAGAGAGGGGGGAAAGTCGTGTCCAAATTGATCACCTACTGTTAACATGCCTTCACCACCCTCTTTCAGTTGGCACGAACACCATCTGTATTATTTAGTCTCTCTCATTGTCTACCGTATTGCAGACATTTCCATTTTCTCCACCCCCACTCTGCAGTTTGTCTTCTGATTTTTTTTTTACCCCCTCTAGTTCCAATGAAACATTGTCAGCCTGAACTGTGAACTGTGGTTATTTCTCCATGGGTGTTGTCTATTTTCCAGCATTTTTTAAATTTTATTTCTGATTAATAGCATCTGCAGTTTTTGGCTTTTTACTTGTCTGGATTTTACTATTGATGCTGACTGTAATTTGTGTATTTAAATTGTCAGCATAAAGCAGACATGCTAATTGTGTGCTGACAACATATGAAATTGTACCAATTGTTTAAAAACATCCAGTTGCTGAATTTACTGGGTTGTTTTTCAAAGCATGTGCAATGTAAATAATTAATATCACTGCTTACCTTGCAGGAAGTGAATAAGAAGCAGACACAGAAGGAGATGGAACATGCCATGTTAATTCGACATGATGAGTCTACGCAAGAGCTGGAGTTCCGACAATTGAACATGTTGCAGAGATTACGGATTGATCTAATTCGTTTGCAGCATCAGACTGAGCTGGAGAATCAAACAGAGTACAATACACGCCGAGAACGGGAGTTACACCGAAAACATGTCCTGGAACTCCGACAGCAGCCAAAGAGCCTAAAGGTAAGGGTGGAACTTCCTCTGGTATTGGTGTTAGGAAATGGCCAGGAGTCTGCATTTGACCAATGGAATAATTGGTTTTGCATTTTTCCGATACCTCGTGATGATTAGAATATGACCATGCAGCCAACTCAAAATTCTCAAATGAATGCAAATGCGTTTAGCTTACTTTAGTTTAGTTTAGAGATATAATGCCGAAACAAGCCCTTCTGCCCACCGAGTCCTCGCTGACCAGCGATCCCTGCACATTTACACACACACACACACACACACACACACACACACACACACCAATTTACAATTATACCAAAGCCAATTAGGCGACAAACCTGTGGGTCTTGAAGTGTGGGAGGAGACCGGAGAAAACGCGCGTGGTCACGGGGAGAACGTACAGACTCTGTACAGACAAGCATCCTTAGTCAGGATCGAACCCGGGTCTCTGGCGTTCTAAGGCAGCATCTCTACCACTGTCAGCATTTTTTCATGTTGTTGTAAATGCTGTTAAGGCCAATCAAAGAATACCACAAATAATAACTGCCGCCTGTGGCCATTTTTCTTGTGGATTTCATTGAGAGCTAGTGAATTTTACAGATCTAAAATCAAACTCTGCATCATATCTATTTATATACTTTTAAAACTCTGTGTGTGTGTGTGTGTGTGTGTGTGTGTGTGGGCGGTGTGTGGGTGTGTGTGTGTGTGTGTGTGTGTGTGTGTGTGTGGGCGGTGTGTGGGTGTATGTCACATTCCACTTTTATTTCAGATAAGATCTTTGGCCTTTGATTCCATGGTCCGCCAAAACCAGACGCGAAAACGCCGTTATTTTTTCCAGTTCGCTAGCGATTTCGCTTCTACATGCACGGATTTACTCCTCATTACATTTAGACATTTTTATGTACACATTTTTAAATAAAATACTCCCCCTCCCCCCACACTCACTAATTTTAAAATCGAAACAGCACCTCACGAGCTGCTTACGTCACAATCCCACATGCCGACCAATCGCTTCCCTCTCTTCATTTGCAAGCCCAGCTCCCACCCCCCCCCCCCCCCTCCAACCACGCTTGCGCCTCCCGCAGCTGGACTCGCCCGAGCGCTCCCCCCTCCCCCTCCAACTATGCTCGCGCCTCCCGCAGCTGAAATTGCCCGCGCGCGCGCCCGCTCAAAACCCCCCGTTCTCAAAATGCTCTGCCAATCGGGAGAGAGATAAGGCGTCAGTTCCGCGAAGCTGGCGCAGTTCGCGAAGCCCCGCCCGCCTGAGCGCCCCTCCTGTCCCCTGCGCGCTCCAGAGAGTCACAAGCAAAGATTATAGAGAAGCTTGGTCACAAGCAGGATCTTTGGTCAGAAGCCTACAGCTCCACTCTCACGCCGGCATGCTCTGCAGATCGGGAGAAGAGAGATAAGTTGACGGGCGGGCGGGGTAAGGCCTGATCCTGGGGAGGTGAAGAGGGGGATTGAGGGAGAGGAGGGAGTAGCGAGGGAGAGGTGAGGAGGGAGAGTGTGGGAATAGAGGGAGAGGAGTGGGGGTGATAGGGATGTGTAATAGATGGACTGCCCCCACCCCTCTCCCTCCCCACTCTTCCCCCTCTGCCCCTACCCCTCTCACCCTCTCTCCCCCACCCCATCTCCTCCCTCCCCTCCCCTTCCCCCCTCTCAGCCCCCTCTCTCCCTCTCTCTCTCCACTCTCTCTCTCCTCCCATCTCTCTCACCCCTCCCCTACCCTTCCGCCCCCTCAGCCCCCTCTCTCCCTCTCTCTCCACTCTCTCTCTCCTCCCATCTCGCTCACCCCCTCCTCCCCAACCCTCCCTCTCCTCCTCCCCTCCACCCCCTCTCCCCCAGTCTTTGCCCTCCTGTCTCTGCCCCTTTCACTTTGTCTCTCCCCATTCTCTCTGCTCTCACTCTCTACACCCACCTCTCTCCCCAATCTCTCTCTCCCCCCCTCTCCCCCTTCTCCCCCCTTCTCCCCGCCCTCTCCCCCCCTCTCCCCTCTCCCTCTCCCCCCTCCCCCCTCCCCCCTCCCCCTCCCTCCCCCTTTCTCTCTCTCTCTCTCTCCTTCCTCTCCCCTGCCCTCCCCTAAACCCTCTTCCTCTCTACCCCTTCCCTCCAACCCTCCACCACTCCCTTCCCTCCACCCCTCCCCCTCCCTTCCCCCACCTCTCCCCTTCCCTTCTCACCCCATCTCCCCCCTTCCCTTCCCGCTCTCAGCTCCCCTCTCCCCCTCGCTCTCCTCCCATCACTCTCTCCCCTCCTCCGCCACCCCCCCGGCCCCCACCCTCCCTCTCCTCCTCCTCTCCTCCTCCTCTCCTCCACCCCCCTCCCCCTGTCTCTTTCCCTTCTGTCTCTGCCTCTCTCACTGTCTCTCCCCATTCTCTCTCTGCCCTCACTCTCTACCCCCCTCTCCCTCTCTAGACATGCCTGCGAATTGGGGGCTGTGCGTCAGTGGCTACGGTGGTTATGGGGTAAAAGGATCTAATTAATAATAATATAATATCAAGGGGATAGTTAGTGTGGGGGTGGTTAGTGTGTGTGACGCCTCATGTCCCCACCCCCCGAAAACCAGACACAGAAAAGCGGAGATTTTTACAATTTCGGTAGGAATTTACCTTATGAGTTCAGAAATCCACTCCTTGGTCAATTATTTCCCCAGATTTTGAATAAAATTGATGACAAAACTCATTTTTTAAATATAAACGCCGCTCATCAGCTGCTGACGTCACAATGCCCATATGCTCACCAATCCAGGCCCACCTGCCTCCAGCTGTGGGTTTCCAGAGAATCAGAAGCCGGTGCTTCTTTGCTGTGAACGCTCGCTCCTGGGCGAACGCGTCTTGCCGTAGCGATTTTAAAGGGCTGTTGTCAGCTGGCAGTTATCAATGGCTGCGGGTGTCGCAAGGTCAAGTGACGTCCCTCCCCCGCCACACCGACGCGCGTTGGCATTTGGCTCTCTGAATCCTCCCTCCCGCTGTCCATCTGTGTTGCTGTTCTGTGTTCCTCTCTGTGAACGAGCAAGTTCTGCAGATCCGGAGGACATGCGAGATCCTGGGGAGGTGAAGAGGGTGAGTGGGGGGATTGAGGGAGAAAGGGGGGAATGGGGGAGGTGAGGAGGGAGAGTGTAGGAAAAGGGGGAGAGGAGTGGGGGTGATAGGGAGTGGGGAATAGATGGACTGACCCCACCCCTCTCCCTCCCCCTTACCCCTCTCCCCCTCCCTCCCACTTCTCCCTATCTCCCCCTCCCTCCCCACTCTTCCCCCTCTCTCCCCCTACCCCTTTCCCCCTCCCTCCCCATTCCCCCTCTCTCCCCTACCCCATCTCCCCCCTCCCTCCACACTCTTCCCCCTCTCTCCCCTACCCCATCTCTCCCCTGCGCCTCTCTCTCCCCCCGCTCCCCCCCTCTCTCCCCCCCTCTCATCCTCCCTCTCTCCCCCCTCTCTCTCTCTCTCTCTCCCCCCCAACTCACGCTTGTGAGTTGGGAGCTATGCGTCAGTGGATAGGTTATGGGGTAAAAGTAGCAAATTAATAATAATATAATATCAAGGGGGGTAGTTAGCATTTGTGCGGGGGGGTAGTTAGTGTGTGACGCCGCATGTCGCCTCCCCCAGCCCACTCCCCTCTCCCGCAACCACACGTTGGGGGAACAGATCCAATGAGTCTGCACTTTAGATTTCTGGTTTATATTTTAAAATGATGTCAACCTTTACCCAGACATGAATTGTCCCATGACACCAATGTCAAAGCCACTTAAAATGATGGATGCCATGCCAGAAAGAAATCTTGAACCAACAGAAGTTCCAAAGGCCCATGATAAAATATCTCACAATAGTTGATTACAGAAAATTAGATCCTGTGGGATGGAAAGTAATAATATCACAAATGTGTTCTTCCTGAAGTTTCAGGAAGGTTTGCAGAATAATGGGAACTGGGTTAGCCAATGGAAAGATTGATTGGATGAGCTCAGTACTACTTACAATTTTGAAAGAAAAGGTGATCCCAGGGGTTCATCATATTTTACACGAGTTTAACAGTATAATGCTGGATGGGTGCATGTATTTTACACGAGTTTAACAGTATAATGCTGGATGGGTGCATGTATTTTACACGAGTTTAACAGTATAATGCTGGATGGGTGCATTTTCAAGATGGGGTTGCCCAAACCAAAGTTTGAATAATTAGTTGCACTAGTAGGTCTGAGAAAAGGGTTAATATTATTTTTTCACCGGAAAGGATGTAAGACTTTGGACTTCACTCCAGAACTGCATCGTTGAGTATATTTAAGATTGGTACCTTATTTGGATTTGAAGAGTATGGCAGAGAAAGTTCTGAAGACAAAGTGGCAAACTCCTATTTCTTCAAAGATGTTTTATGACAGTTTTTCAGGAAGACAGTGATGATGGTTATACGATTCTGGGACTAGTCATCTATCCATTAGCCTGATTTAATATGAATGGGTTGCTGTTACAATCATTTGGTTACATTTATTTGCAGTTTATTTGGACTCTAAATCTTTGGTATTCTATTGTGGAAGGTATTTACCTAACCACAGCCTTTGTAGATCAATAACCTGGATATCATTTTGCAGGATATAATTTATTGTTTGCCGTTATTACACAACTCGAAAATAGAAAAACTGAAAAATAAGAGTAAGCTTTAAGGGCCTGCCCCACGTATGTGATTTTTTTCAGCGACTGCCGGCACCCATCATAGTCACAGCAGGTCGCTGAAAAATCTCAACGTTGAAAATCCAGAGGCGACCAGAAAAAGGCACAACTCTTTGGGCGACTACTCACGACCGTACAGGATTCACCCACGTGGTGCCTTTTTCTGGTCGCCGCTGGATTTTCAACATGTTGAAAATTTTCAACAACCTGCTGCGACTATGACGGGTGTCGGCAGTCGCCAAAAAAATCGCATAAGTGCGACAGCCCCTTTAGCAGGTTAAAAGTGGGAAATTGGTTAAAATAGAGAAATGCAAAGTAGTCCATTTAAATTCCACAGCAGCCACTTTGGGATGTTGGAAGTGGTTCGAGGGAAGTAATTTAGACAGATACTGTTTAAAGGGCGTTCAATACCTAAGACATCCAGGAGTTGAATGCACATAAATATTTGAATGTGACAAGAATAATTGAGTTCATGCGTAATGTGTTGCAATTACCTTGGGACAATGGTTAAGTTACCAGACCAATAACTCAGAATCTGGCACTAAAACCCAGAGGCCAGAATTCAAATCCCAACATAGCAGCTGTGGAATTGAATCATCTGGTGTATAAAAATAAAAAATAACCTTAGTAATGATGATCACAAAACTAGTGGATTGTAATAAATTGTATCTGATTCCCTAATACCCTAAGCAGAAGAAATCTGCCATCCTTAATAACTATTAATTTGCTTCTGAAGTTACCTCTTATTCCACTTGGTGGTAGTTCAACTACTGTATTAAAACAGTGGAGGATTAAACTCGGACAGCTCGGTATCGACCGTAGCATTGAGACTCAACATTGCCTAGTTGCTTCAGGCACAATCGACCATACAAAGATATCCTGTCAAACATCTGGCTTCTGGAGTCTCCCTTGTCCAACATAGACTTATTTATATAATCAAATTACGGACAATGTGCCAGACTCCTCCATCACCGTCATGTGCCACTGGCAGGCCAAGCCACCAGAGGAGCCGGCACACAGACCTACAAGAGGAAGGTAACCCCGAGAGTCATAAACATTGATTTCCAGACCACATGAAGTCACATGGCATCAGCTGAAACGAGGGCAAGGAAATATGTTTCTGATTGCCACCATCCCCTCTCAGCTGATGTATCAGTGCTCCTCCATATTCAACAATAGTTGAAAAGATGCACTGAAGTCCAGTCACAATACTAACACCTGACTAACATTATGTAAAAATGCACGGGTATGTCCTAATCATCAAATCCAGAGCAATTACCAACCTGAAGAAAGACACAAAAAACTGGAGTAACTCAGCATCTCTGGAGAAAAGGAATAGGTGACGTTTTAATTCAAGACCCTTCTTCAGACGTGTGTCGTTTGTGTCTATCTTCAGTTTAAACCGACATCTGCAGTTCCTTCCTGCACAATTACAAACCTGTCGGTCTACCTTTGGTCATCAGCAGATATGAAGGATGTCATTAACATTGCTGTCATGCGATACATAATAACTTGCTCGCCAATGATAAGTTTGGGTCTTGGATCTGTTGACTCTTGCCCTCATCAGAACCTCAGCCCAAATGTGGACCAGATAAAATAGTGGCTGCAATAGGAGGTCAGGGCCAGTTAACCATCGCCAATTAACTCATTTCCTGAATCTCATAATGGTTTTCGTCCTTTTGTACTGTGATGAAATACTCTGTATTGAAGCATCACTGGTCTAAGAGCACCCACAAGGTTGAACACTAACGATGGTAAACCAAGACACTTAATCAATAACATATCCAGCTCCCTAAATATTCATTTCTCAAAAACTATTTCCCAATAAGGCATTAGGCTCATGGAACACAAGTGGTACACTTCCCTTAAAGTGCACACCATTGTTTCATCAGTGCCATAGACGTTGCTAGGTTTATATTCTGAAACGCTCTATCTGACAGTATTGTGGGAGTACTTTCATGAAAAAGGCTGTAATGTTCACAAAGATGATGACCTGCAGGCTCACCTGAATGAGATTAATCAGATCCCATTGCATCTTGCCATCTCCCTCCATGTTTTCCTGTTTTACCTCCCAAAGTGAATTATTTTGCGTTTTTCCATGGAAATTTGCCATAGACCAGCAGCCTGCCCTTCTCGCAACTTGCTTTTCCGTCACCTTGCACCATGAAAATAGATTGTAGATAGGTAAAGCCCAGTGATGATCCCTGTGGTGCCTTCCTAGCTATAGCTTGGCAAGTTTAAAATAATCCATTTATCCTTTTTTTTGTTAATCAATTGGCTATCCATGTTGATTTAGTGCCTCCAATGCAGCGACCTCTTGCCTTGTGCACTAACCTTTTTTATGCTGCCTTAGCAAACGGTTTTTGGAAACTTGTAGACTATTTCTGATTTCTCTCTATCTACCCATCTTGTCTACTTACTCACGTGTCAAATTTGTCATAAGGCATCCCATTTCTAAAGCCGCGTTGACTGTATAATTGGATTATGATATTCCAGATGGTTTGCTGCAGCCTCCTTAATTATGAATTGCAGCATTTTCCCATTGTTGCGTTAAGCGATTGGTCTACTGCTTTCTACTTTGTCTCCTTCTCCTCCTGCTTCCTTTCTTGAATCAGAACGTTTCATTTATGGGTTTCCAATCTGCAAAGAAGGGAGGACTATAAAAGTTCTCAAAATGAGCCTTGTCTCATTGGAAATGACTAATAATAAGGTTCATTCATATGTAGACACCTAAGTGAGGTGTCATTTAGAATATAGAACATATAGTACAAAAACAGGCCCTTTGGCCCACAATATCACCGGTGAATATGATGTCAAGTTAAACTAATCTCACTTGCCGGCAAGTCCATATCTCTGCTTATCCATGTGGCTTTCCAAAATCCTCTTAAATGCCACAATCGTATCTGCTTCAACCACTGTCCCTGGCAGCATGTTCCAGGCATTCACCACTGTGTTTAAAAAAGAATAGATTGCCTAGCGCATCTGCATTAAACTTTGCCCTGCCCTCCTTAAAGCCATGTTTTGACATTTCCACCCTGGGGTAAAAGTTCTGCCTTGTATGCTTCTATCAGGTCTCCCCTCGGCATTCATTGGAAAACAATCCAAGTTTGTCCAATCTCTCTTCATAGCTAATACCCTCTAGTCCAGGCAGTATTTTGATAAACTACTTCTGCACCCTCTCCAAAATCTCCACAGCATTCCTGTAAAGTTTTATAAAATTGTAACATGACTGCCTGACTCTTATACTCCATACCGATGAAGGCAAGTATACCATATGCCGCCTTTACCACTCCATCCACTTATTTGGCACTTCCAGAGAGCTGTGGACTTGGACCCCATGATCTCTCTGTATATCTTCTGCACCAATGCTGATAAGGATCTTGTCACTAACTATATAGAACACGGAACAATGCAGCACAGGAATGGGCCTTTTGGGCCATATTGTTTGCACCGAACATAATGGCAAGTTAAATAGATTGCATTTGCCTGTACATGATCCGTATCCCTCTATTCCTCACACGCCCATGTGCCTATCTAAGATCCATTAAACACCACTATCATTTATGCCACCACTACCACCTATGGCAATGCCTTCCAGGCCACCACTTTCTGTGTAAAAAAAAATTCCCTGCACATCTCCATGAAGCCTTCCCCCTCTCACCACCACCTCGATCTCAAACTGTCCTAGCATATTTGTATTCTCCATATTTGTATTTTCCACACTGATCTCACTGTCCTCCAAGTCCTCCTCTGAATGCAGATACAATGTACTCCTTTAGCGCCTCACCTACATCCTTTGTCTCCAGGCATAGATCTCCTCTATTATCCTTGAGCGGTCCTACCTTCTCCATGGCCACCTTCGTTTTTAACATATCTTCAGAAAGCCTTAGGATTTTCAAATTAAGGAAAATCCCAAGGCTCGTCAAAGACATTTCATGGCCTTTCCAATTGCCCACTTGAGTTATTTCCTACTCTCCTTATATTCCTCAAGTTTTTACTATGGTTCCCTTACCCTGCCTTCCTTATCTCTCCTCCTTACTGGAACATGCTGATCCTGAACTTTGATCAGCTGGCCTGTAAATGACTCCCATACGTCAGATGTGGATTTACCCAATAACAACTGCTCCCAACCTGCCCTCCCTAGCTCCTGCCTAATGACATTGTAATCTGCTCTACCCCAATTAAGTACCTACCCCCAAAAAACAGCATTTTGTGTCTATCTTCAGTATAAACCAGCATCTTCAGGTCCTTCTTACATATCTTGCCAGTGACTTTGTTAGGTAAAAGCTCTAGGTTTTGGTAATGTACAGAAGTCATCAAATTTGTTCAATATGGTTCCGTAAAATTCCTATGTCATTTTTTTAGTTGCCCTGTCACTCCTAGCGGGATTGTGGTTAACCAAATTGATGCCAATAATAATCTTGATCCCATTATAAAGAAGCTGCTGTCGGCAATTTTTTTGCTTTAGTTTTCATTCACATGCTTATAATCACAGCAAACTTATTACACATGCAATACTCAGTCAGCATGGTTGTGCATTCAGCTTTTCTGGTAATGATTTGGAAAGTTCAACGGAAATCCTGAATAACTAACTATTGCACTGTGTGAAAGAGGAGCATCCAAGATATATTTGTGTAATATGTCCTGTTATACTTTAAGACGGGTATTATCAATATGTCTTAAATTATGTTATACCTCAATCTATTGAATACTTTCTATCTGCATAATGTACTTTTAAAAGTCCTCGCATCTGTATTCGTTAATTAATCTGGATAAATATTCTGCATATTGTACATTTCTTAAGATGTTAATTTAGTGAGTCATTAATATAAACAGCAAAAATTCGATGAATGGAAACAAAATGTTGCGGAATGCTGCAGATGTTTAATAAAAAGATCTGAAGGCAGATACGGCATGAGAGTGTTTGTGGTTGGGCAAACAGAATTAGTGCCTCGCATCAATGAACAGCTGGGATGGAGAGAAGCAAGTGAGTGTCCGCAGAGACCAAGAAAGATTGAATGGCTCAAAAATGATTTTTGCCTTCTGAGATGGGATAAAGGGAACATCTACATGGAGGAGATGAAAATAGAAAATAAATAAGGACAGAGTAAAAATCTGCTGAAACTAGAATATAAACTATTGCATTTGTCAGAAATCTAAATCAATGAAAAACATTGGTAATACACAGTAGGTCAGGCAGCATCAGTGGAGAGAAGAAAAATTGAGTAAACGCTACAAATTATCTTTTGTCAGAACTGGCCGATCTTTCCAGCTCGGTCAGAACTAGACAATACTGATGACAGATCTCCAACCTACCATGTTAATTTAGTTATTCTCTCTCCACAGATGCTGAATGACCTGGGTAATTTTGGCATTTTCTGTTTTTCTATGTGTTTGTCCCATTTGCATTTTCAAGTATTTCTTTATATTTTGCAATACCGATTTTTAAATAGTACAATTTTTAATATACATAGTTTTCTGCCCACGACAAAGCACACTGTTATATGTAATTTAACTAGTTCCTTAAACCGATTTACATGGTCTTGTATAACCTAATGTGACCTTCACTTATGATTCTGCGCAGGCTATGGAGTTACAGATCAAAAAGCAATTCCAAGACACGTGTAAAGTCCAAACAAAGCAGTACAAAGCACTGAGGAACCACCAGCTGGAGGTAACTCCAAAAAGTGACCACAAGATGGTCCTAAAAGCACTTAAAGAGGAACAGACTCGGAAACTGGCTATCCTGGCAGAACAGTATGAACAAAGTATCAATGAGATGATGGCCTCACAGGCGGTATGTGTTTTATTTTCTATGCAGTTTGAATAGTAGTACAGTAAACCTTTGTTTTAACAGACCCCTTTTATAATGGGTTTTGGTTATAGCAGTCGGACCTGCCGACGCCACCCTGGCTCGTGCCGCCTCCCCGGCTACTTACAGCTCCGGTTTGCGACGCTACCCCAGCTCACAGGGTGCACCAGCGAACCCTTCACCCACTGCACACGGCTGCTGTTGCGGTTCACGTTGTAGCCCATGTGGACAGCGCTTTCTTCGGGCCACTGACCAGGCATGCTCGATCACCATGGGGATCCCTCCCCTGTCACCAACTGCCACTTCTTCCTGTCGGCCCATCGCTTTGCTTGCTCCACCTCCACCATCTCCTCCTCCCCTTCCTGTCGCTTTGTCCGCTTGGACCCCCACCCCCCCTCCACTTGAGAGTTTATTTATTGGTGAGTGTTGATGGAAGCTACTTAAAATAGCCAAATCACTTGGCCTAGATGGAATGCATTTAAGGTTGCTGAGGGAAGTGATGGAGGAATTGGTTGGCCTATTGGGCATAATGTTCCAAACATCTAGAGAAACAGTAACATTTATGGACAAGAAAAGTGCAAACGTTACTCACATGTCCATGGAGGTTGCATGTAGAATGCCAGCAAATATTAACCAGTCCGTTTAATATCAATGCAGTTACTTTTAGAAATGGTAATCCGGAAAGGAATTAGCAGTCATTTAAGAAAGTATAGATTGGAAAGTATAGAAATTGTAGTAGGCAAATCCTGTCTGTCAAACTTAAAATACAATTTTCTGATCGGTAAAAGGAACTGGTGAGGAGTATGCTTGAAGTAGCATATGTCAGCTTCTAAAAGGCATTTGATAAGTGCCACATAATGGAGATCAATCAGAATTGAAGCCCGTAGAATGAAGAGAATAGAGCAGCATGGGTAGAAGAATGGTTCTGTCAGGAAATGGTTAGCAAATGCTTGTTTTACATACTGGAGGGCAGTGTGCAATTAGGTATTTTTCTTTACACGCATTAATAATTTGGATGTACAGGATACAATTTACAAATTAGTTCATGACATAAAGCACAGAAATGCAATTGACCATAAGGATTGTGAAAGACTTCAAGGAAATGAAGACAGGCTGGTGGAATGTGTGCTCACAGAGCAGATGAAATGCAAAGTGTTGTTATTTGAGGGAAAGAATGAAAAAGGGTATCATAGACCACGGGGGATAATTCTCAGTTACAGGAAAAGATCTGAGACGATGTATGTATAGGTTGTTGCAGGGCAGGTTGAGAAACTAGTTATAAGCAAATGTGACGCTGGACTTCATAAATAGAGCCACAGAATATCAGTAAGGAAGTCAGCATGAACTAACAAGTCAGTATTGATTTTGACAGATTTCGAATATTTTGTCTTGTTCAAGGTGCCACATTTTAGGAAAGAAGTGAATGCTTTTGAAGGCACGGGGAAAATTTATTGAATGTTTGCACTGATGAAGGGCTTTTGCTACATGAATAAACTATAAAGATGGGAGAGTTGAGACCAGATCTAATAGAAAAATTTAAAATCATGAAATTATACAGTCAGCAGTGAAACATTTTCCTTCGGACGATGGGTTTAGAACTGGAGTGTACAGAATGAAGATCAACGTTTTATTGCGAATGAAACATAAACCAAAGGAATAGTTAGATCCTAAGCCGGTGTTGAGCAGCCAGGTTGTTGTCTCTGCGTCAATGTCTGCCAGGCCCTGAGCTCCATTTGGTGGGTGGTGGAGCGGGCACCCAGAGATGACATGGTTGGCTGTCTGTTGTGAAATGAAGATGATTCAGTGGGGAAAAAAAAGTTTAGGAAAGACTATTTTGTGTCGCAAGGAATTATAATTGAGAATGCACTACCAGGAAAACAGTGGAGGCAGATTCAGGTGAGGCATTCGGAAAGGAATTGTACGAGTTAATGAAAGAAAAAATATTTGGGAATATAGGGAGAAGCAAAAAAATGAGATGGCTCTTGCACCCAAAAAGGACTCTTGCTTCCTGATTTGTAATCATTGTACTGTTCAAAGCATAGTCTGTCCCTATACTGCATTATTATTTTAGTATTCTCAGCAATGATTCCAAATATATTAGTAAACGTTATTTTATTTTACCACTCCTGTCTTGCATTAAGCAACTTCTAGATTAGGCCCCCACTCCTACCCCTAGAGATTTAATGTACAATTTAGTCATATTAGCTTTGATCTCAATTTATGGAGGAGTACGATGGTATTGATTCGTGTTTTTGGTTAAATAGCTGCGACTGGATGAGGCTCAGGAAGCAGAGTGCCAAGCCCTGAAACATCAGCTTCAGCAGGAAATGGAACTACTCAATGCCTACCAGAGCAAAATTAAGATGCAGACTGAAGCACAGCATGAGCGAGAGCTTCAGAAACTGGAGCAACTGGTGTCATTGCGCCGAGCACGTCTTGAACAAAAGGTATGTTCAAAAATAGTGTGTGCTTTACCAACTTTATAGTCGGGTAGAATAATTTATCTTCATAAAATTAAAATTATAAACAAATTCATATTTAGCATTAAGCAAGATCAATTAGATTCTCAGCGGGCAGAAGCTTGCCAAAGATTTCTCCCCTACCCAAGTCGTAGCAGCTTCAAAGACGTCTTGTTGAGTCTCATTGTCTATACCCGTTTTCTTGCAGGCCACAGCTAACAATGACCTGTTTCTTTTATCATTGTTACTTTTTTGAATATCTTTCATTCATATGTTCTATATCTCTCTGCATCACCATCTACAGGGCCCTCCATAATGTTTGGGACAAAGACTCATTTATTTATTTGCCTCTGTACTCCACAATTTGAGATTTGTAATAGAAAAAAAATTACGTGGTTAAAGTGCACATTGTCAGATTTTAATAAAGGCCATTTGTATACATTTTAGTTTCACCATGTAGATGGGGTGGAAAATTGGATAAGTAAGATATTGGATATGATGATGGGGTGGAAAATTGGATAAGTAAGTATGCAGATGATACTAAGATAGGTGGTGTTGTGGATAATGAAGTAGATTTTCAAAGTCTACAGAGAGATTTAGGCCATTTGGAAAAGTGGGCTGAAAGATGGCAGATGGAGTTTAATGCTGTTAAGTGTGAAGTGCTACATCTTGGCAGGACAAATCAAAATAGGAAGTACATGGTAAATGGTAGGGAATTGAGGAATGCTGTGGAACAGAGGGATCTAGGAATAACTGTGCATAGTTCCCTGAAGGTGGAATCGCATGTAGATAGGGTGGTAAAGAAAGCCTTTGGTGTGCTGGCCTTTATAAATCAGAGCATTGAATATAGGAGTAGGGAAGTAATGTTAAAATTGTACAAGGCATTGGTAAGACCAATTCTGGAGTATGGTGTACAATTTTGGTCGCCTAGTTATAGGAAGGATGTCAACAAAATAGAGAGAGTACAGAGGAGATTTACTAGAATGTTGCCAGGGTTCCAGCAACTATGTTACAGAGAAAGGTTGAACAAGTTAGGTCTTTATTCTTTGGAGCGCAGAAGGTTAAGGGGGGACTTGATTGAGGTCTTTAAAATGATGAAAGGGATAGACAGAGTTGACGTGGATACGTTTTTCCCATTGAGGGTAGGGAAGATTCAAACAAGAGGGCATGACATGAGAATTAAAGGACAGAAGTTTTGTGGTAACGTGAGGGGGAACTTCTTTACTCAGAGGGTGGTGGCTGTGTGGAATGAGCTTCCAGCAGAAGTGGTGGAGGCAGGATCGATTTTAACATTTAAGAGTAAAGTGGATAGGTATATGGACGTGAAGGGAATGGAGGGGTATGGTCTGAGTGCAGGTAGATGGGACTAGGGGAAAACAAATGGTCGGCACGGACTGGAAGGGCCGAGAGGGCCTGTTTCCGTGCTGTAATTGTTATATGGTTATATGGTTAAACTGGTGAATAGCAACCGCATGGTTGATGTGTTGGAACCATACAAGCGCAAGCTGGAAAAAAAAAAATGGATTCTGAAATTTAATGCTGTATTTCTCGTGTCAAGAAAAATGTAGAGTATCAGTGTTTATAATAATTATCTGTTGTTTTATTTCAAGATTGAAGAGGAACTTGCTGCACTTCAGAAAGACAGGACCGAGAGAATACGAAATTTATTGGAAAGACGAGAAAGAGAAATTGAAAACTTTGATATGGAAACCCTCAGACTTGGTTTTGGGAATCTGGTTACGCTGGACTATCCGAAGGAAGACTATAGATGAAAAACTATGCCATAATCTCGCCCAGATATCTTAATTGTGGGCTCACTTAGTGAGGGCAGACATCACCTCTGGACTAGTGCCTGTACAGTCCTTAAATTTCCTTATAATCAGGGCCCCATTGTTAATGTTAACAAGAACACTGACCATTTGTTGGTCACCTTTTAAAATGACACAGTATTGATATATGTGCAATCATACTTTTTGTGAAATTGGAAAGCAGGATGTACATTGCTTATCATGCATTACAAATAATTTGTAAATCTGTGCAGAAAGACAAATGTTATTATCTGCAGCCTTATCTTACTCGCTGCTAGCTTTCTTTTGGTATTTATTCATCAGGAAATTTTATTAAGATTGAATAATTTGATACAAAAAATTTGATGTACATGTTGATCATACAAAGTGCTTCTGGGAAATATATAAGAGTTTTAAAACATGCTGGCAAGGATATCCTGACCCAGTGTTATAAATATATATATAAATAAATAAATCATTTTCTGCTGTGGCAGAGGATGTGCATACTGTATGTGAATCCTGGGACCCGAGTAGCACAATAGGGCCAAGGCACTATCACACATATTGTATAGATGGAAATCAAGAGAGCTTTTACTTATTTTCATAAAGTATTTTAATGTTCCTCAAATTAATTTTTTAATATTTTTTTGTTCAAAGTATGGAGGTAAATCTGGTTTTCAGTGGGATCTTCTAATGGAATTTTCCATCTAAATCATAAATACCAAATCATAGATGTTGCTTACTCATACTACAAGCTGTGTATTTTCTTACAAACAAACGAGTAAGATGCTTTACTATTGCATGCCTCCCCAATTTTTTTCAGGTAAAATAGCATGACTGTCAAGGCAAAAAGCTTTTAATCATATTTGTAAATAAAAGTGCTCACCACAATCTCTTGTGTTTTTTTAGCCAGGTGCACTAAAATCTGCCATCATTTTTCTTTTCAGCTTCAATTATTGTGGAAATGTTGAATGGGAATCCTTTGTGGCCTAGTTATGACTATCATCAAAATGTTTGAATTATAATTAAGCGCATCAATGTTGCTAAGATTTGGGATAGTTTTGCAGTGTTGTTTCTTGAAGGTTGTTGGCCCCTTCACATAATTTGGCCCAACCTAGATTAAGGAGACGGAAGCTTCCATTTTTGTATTATTGAAATACCAAGCACCCATGTTGACGTTGCTCTTGTTCTCTGGTGCCAGTGGGGTTAAATGATTGTTGTACGAATATATGGATCCACAACTAGTTAAGACCTTGATACCTATGATTCATTCAGGGTCACCTTTCCTATTTTGTGCATCGTGGCTAAAATTGGAAAACATTTTAATGGCCTTTCCTGAAATAAATGTGTAACTTCTGTGGCTTTAATTGGTCTGACCAGTCTCAATCTAGTTTCTATTGGATGCTGAGAATGTTTCAAAACTTGCAAGTTGAACTTAATTTTGAGTGTACAAAATTAAAATGAAATTTGAAGCCTTTTGGACTGCCTTGAACTTGTGCAATGCCAGGCTTGTTGCTCTTTCATCCTATTGACATAACATTTCATAAACTTGAACACCGTCATACTTTCTAAACCAACTGACATATATTGCTTCTTCCACGAATTACAAATATTACAGTTGTTACAATAAAAACATCAATTTAATCGGTACATACATTTAATCATAAATGAAGTTTAAGTTACCGGCAATTATTAAATTGTAGTATATCATTTAAACGCTATAACCGTCAATCTAATCGGTTCAGTGGACCAGAAATCTATGACTGAAGGACTTCTGACATTAAAAGGCGAATTGAAGAATTTGCCCAGGTTTCAAATGATTATCATTAAACTAATTATTTCTTTCCAAGAAAACAAATGATCAGCATTTACCAATCATGAACAAACTTAAAGTAAATGTTAGTATTAAAGTAAGCCAATCGTGTCAATCACTTGACTGCAGCTTTTATAGGTGATTGGATATTCCTTTTAGTAAACATCTTTATTTCCCTCTCCCTGATTTCACTCCTGCCCACCCCTGAATCCATCAATACTATTGCCCTTCCCATTTAGCCATTCCCAGTGGAAGCAGAAGCAGGTTCCGCATTCGCACCACTCTTTGGGGAAATAAATTCCTTCTGAATTCCCTATTGGAACTCTCATTGATGCCCCTCTCCCCCCCCCCCCATTATGCTTTTCCCCACATTCTCTGTGATCCCTCTATTAAAGTCATTCATCACTTCTATGTCGTCTGAAGAGGCCCAGTTGACAGTATATAGCCTTGCCCTTTTGTTATTGCAGTTGTATAACATTTCTGCTCCCACACTTACCTCTGTTATTTATACGATATGGTGACTAGAACGGTTCCTTAAGAGTGTTTCAACCAAATTTTGATGGAACTTTAATAATATTTCCTGACTTTTCAATTAATTTCCACTTTTAAACCCGTGTTTGGTTTGATTTATTTTTATGGCCTTTGCTAACCTGTGGTGCAACTTTATTTGATTTTTTTTAGCTTCATGGGTAAGATCAGCATTTATTGTTTATCCCTAATTGCCCTCAAAAGATTATGGTGTGTCATCTTCACGAACTGCGACAGTCCTTGCGTTGAAGGTGTTTGCACAATGCTAATGGGTAAGGAGGTAGGATATAGACCCAGTGACAATGAAGAAACTGTTGTTTCAAGGCTGAGCCAGATGTGACGCAGTCATGCAATAAAAAATGTGCCCTTTGGTCCATAGTGCCCTTACCAGCCATGACATATTAATCCAATTTTCCAGCATGCACTGTGCCTCCTATGCCAAGCTATCTAAATACTGCTTATACACAGTGAGTAATTGCCTGCACACACCCCAAATGTAGACCAGATTTTAACAACCTTCTGGGTGGAAAATGTTCACTTCCCCTCTAAATCTCCTATCCCTTAAACTTATGCCTTCTGGTTGCAGATGCCTCTGCTAATGGGAAAAGCTTTTCATACTCTGCCTATCGATGTCCCTCATAATTTTGTAGATTTGGAAAGAAACGTGTCAGCGTTGGTTTTTCCATGCATCATCTGCCATTGTCCTTGGTGGTAATACGTTGCTGGTTTAGTATATGCTTGTGCCACAGTCTAGACAACTGTGGTGCATTTTGTGGATCACGGAGCCACAGTATTTTTAAGTTTTCATCAATGCCAACTCCAGATTGAGGACCAATAGCACTGAATATTCAGGATATTTGATCAGATCGTATTTATTGTTTGACCCTATTTGGTCACGATCGGTACTTGCCACACAGTGGCGTGTACGAGCAGCGCAGCTGGCGGTGTTGCTGCCTCTGCATCAGTGACCCAAGTTCTCATCAGATCTTGACCTCGGGTGCTCTGTGTGGAGTTCTCCTTGTGACTGTTTCTTCTGGGTTCTTTGCTTGCTTTCCACATGCCAAAGACATGTGAGTTTGCAGGTTGGGTAGCTCTGTAAATTCCCCTTAATGTATAGAGAGTGCTTGAGAAAGTGGGATATCAAAGAACTAGTGTGATCGGGTGATCAATGTGGGTTGAAGGGCCTGGTTCCATGTTGCACCTTTAAACTACAAATTAAACATACTAACTAGTTTTTGTGTGTAGGTTAGGTCGTGCTAAACACCTGTGGACTTCAATTGTTGAGGAATTGCTAATGGAATTGAGCTTTGTGTGTCAGTGATCATTTATTTATGATGGAAGGGAAGTCATTGATGAAGCTGTTGAAACTGGTCGTGCCCAGAAGAACTCTTACACCAATGTCCTGGGAATGGCATGATTGATCTCTAATAATCAAAATCAGTAACCTTGATATAAAGGGTGCTCTTTTAGAAAGGTGAGGAGGAGCTTTAGTCAAAGGGTAGTTAATCTGCGGAACTCATTGCCACAGAGGGCTGTGGGGGCCAAGTCAGTGGATATTTTCAACGCAGCGAAAGACAAATTCTTGATTAGAACAGTTGTCAAGGGTTATGGGGAGAAGACAGGAAAATGGGATTAGGAGGCAGAGATCAGCCATGATTGAATGAGGGGTAGACTCGATGGGCCGAATGGCCTAATTCTACACCTATAACTTGTGAATAAAGTGTGATTCCCATCATTGTGTTGGATGACAACTCAGGTTAAACACAGCTAGGTTCTGGTTTTGTATATTCTGGATTAAAGCCAGCACCAATAAATGCCGATTTATTTCAAGGTTTTGATGGTATGTGTTTTTGAAGGCAACTTGCATGAACCTTGTCATCCTTGATGGTAGAATTTTGCAAGAGGCTGTTAGCGTAATGAATGGGTAACTGCATGGCAAATCATGCTTAACTCCACTGTGTTGGTGGCAGAAGGAATTAATGCTTGAGCTGATTGACGGTGTGCCATTGAAGCAGGCTGCTACATCCTGGATAGTTCTGAGCACTTGAGAACTGTCGGAGCTGTATGGATCCAGGCAAGGGGAGAGTATTCCACCACGGGTCCTCCCTTGAAATGTTAGAAAATGAGCCAGTCATTACCATGTCGTATTTATCCAGTTGAATATTTTGGCCATGCTGACTCTCAAAATATTGAATAGGGACTTGACAATAGTCATGTTATTGAACATATAGGGTGTGTGGTTAGACATTCTCTTGTTGGAGGTGCCCCAGGGTACAAAGGCTGAACTTTGGCCGTGAGGAGAGGGACGACGGTTTGCTGGCCAATATGAGGATCCAGACCGAGGCAATGGCTGGAGGCCCTTCAGCAGGCTGGGGCTCGACCGAACGTGGCCTGCATCAGCACAGAGCAGTGGCGGAGGACGCCCACAACTTTGCTTGGCCAAGCCGACCCTCTGATGCGGTCATTATGACCAGCTGCATTTAAAGCAACTTGGACTTTGAAAATGTTGCTAGAACCTGGCGACTCGTGGATATTATCTTGAACTACTATCTACCTCATTGGGGATTCTCAGACTATCTTTAATCAGACTTTACTGGACTTTATCTTGCACTAAACATAATTTCCTTTATCGTGTATCTGTACACTGTGGTCAACTGGATTGTAATTGTGTATAGTCTCTCAGTTGACTGGTTAGCACGCGACAAGCTTTTCACTGTACCTCGGTACGTCACAACAAACTAAACTAAATATTGTCCCGGTCGACTATTTCTATACACTTTGTACTTAATCTAAGATGATGCTTTTGTATAATAATACTTTACTGAACTGTACTGCAAAAAAATAATTACCTTGATACATGTGATAATAAAGAACCATTGGGAGGGTCTTTGCTTGTTGCTTTTATGGTATGAATGTTACTTGCCACTTCTCATGCTGGTCGAGGTGCCTTTGTGTGGCAATACATGAAACCCCAGCATGCACTGACATAGCTTGCATTATTGATGATTCAAGTTGACTTGATTTTTAAGAAAGAACTGCAGATGCTGAAAAAATCAAACACACAAAAAGCTGGAGAAACTCAGTGGGTGAGGCAGCATCGATGGAGTGAAGGAATGGGTGACGTTTCGGGTCGAGACCCTTCTTCAGACTGATGTGGGGTGGGGTAGGGGGCGGGAAGAAGAAAGGAAGAGGCGGAGACAGTATGGTTGTGGGAGAGCTGGGAAGGAGGGAGAAAGCAAGGAGTATCTGAAATTGGAGAATTGAAATTATGTTCATACTGCTGGGGTGTAACCTGCCCAAGCAAAATATGAGGTGCTGCTCCAATTTGCGCTGGCCCTGGAGGAGGCCCAGGACAGAAAGGTCTGATTCGGAATGGGAGGTGGAGTTGAAGTGCTGAGCCACTGGCAGATCAGGTTGGTTATTGCGAACTGAGCAGAGGTGTTGGGCGAGGCGATCGCCAAGCCTGCGCTTGGTCTCACCAATGTAGAGCAGTTAACACCTAGAACACCGGATGCAATAGATGAGGAGGTGCATGTGAAGGCAGAGGTTCAGGGAGAACTAACAGGGAGCTCTGAGACTTCCCTGTGGAACTTAATGCAGGAGCTATGCAAAGTGGTATCCTAATCTGGTTTGGATTCTCCAAAATGAAGGAGATCCCATTGTGCGCACTGAATGCACTCTTGACAGGAAGAAAAAAATGAATCATGACTTCAATGTCGAGGACAGTTGGGTAGCGGCTAGGGTAAAGGGAAGAGGTTGTAGAACAGATGTGGCATCTTCTGCACTTGTGTGGGAAAGTGCCGTAAAAAGCAGGTTAGTTGGTGGAGATGAAAGAATTAAGGCGTGGATTTATGATGGGAATGGCTCCTTTGAAATGCTAAGATGGAAAAAGAAGGAATGTTGAAGCTGGAAGAATTGTGAAGGATGATCCGTTGAAGAGCATGGAAGATGGTAAAGGGCCTGTCCCACTTGCATGCGATTGCGTGCGTTTGGCACGACCAACCAGAAGCGGAGTTCGCGCATGACATAATTCACGTCATGCTTACCAATCAGCTTACCAAGGAGGCGGGCCGACTGAATTTGGGCGTTGCACGCCGTCGGGCGGTGTCGTCACGCAATGCCAAGCCGGGCGGTGATGTCATCACGCAACGCCACGCGCTAGGCGTTTACGCCGTCACGACACTGCGTATGCCGTCAAGACGCTGCTTACGACTTTAAGACGCTGCGTACGACTGCAATGCGCCTGCGTGCCGACAGGCCATTGGCGTGTGAAGATTTCGGCCACTGCGAGAATTTCAGAGCCCCGTGCAATGTCGGGACCAGCCCCACACAACTCCGCGCTTCTAAGTGGGACCAGCCCCGCGCAGCCATACAGTGCCCGTACGCCTCAAGCGACCACGTGGTCGCGTAATTTGTGAGCCAAGGTCGCGTAAGTGGGACAGGCCCTTAAGATCAGTGTGTAGAATACTAATATGCAAAGGCAGTTTAAGATTAAGGACAAGGTGATTTTGGAGCACTTGAAGACCATTAAGGTTGATAAATCTCCGGGACCTCATGAGATCCATGAACAGGTTATTGAGAGAGGAAAGTAAGGAGATTGCGGGAGACTTGACTAAGAACTTTGTGGTTTCTCTGGCTACAAGCGAGGTCCAGGCGGACTGGAACATAGCTAATATTGTTTGTTTATTTAAGAAGGGAAGTGGAGAGAATCCAGAGAATCATGGGCTGGTGACCCTCACTTCAGTGGTGGCAAAGCTATTGGAGAGGATTATTCAAGGTAGAATTTATTTCCATTTGGAAGAACATGGGTTAATTAAGGACAGTGAGCATAGCTTTGTACATGCAGGTCAAGTTTTACTAATTTGATCTAAATTTGTGAGGAGGTGATTGATGAGGGTAGGGTGTTGGATGTTGTCTATATGGATTTTAGTAAGGCATTTGATAATATCTCCCATGGTAGGCTGATCCAGCAGATGTGCTGCATTAACAGTGACTTGGTCATAGAGTCGTCTGCAAACTTAACGACCAACCTGTCTATGTTTACGTCTATGTCATTTTTAAAATATATAAACATAGAGAGTTTGATCAACAAAAATGCTGGAGATACTCAGCGGGTGAGGCAGCATCTATGGAGCGAAGGAATAGGTGACGTTTCGGGTCGAGACCCTTCTTCAAACTGACAGTTTGGTCAGTAGGTTTGCAGAAGTTGCACACTTTGAGGATGTTGTCAAAGTATACAGTGGGATATAGATCAGCTGCAAAAATGGGTGGAGAAATGTCAAATTAATCAGTGAGTGTGATCAAATGGCATTTAATCAAAGTGAGTGTGCCTGTGGGAGGACAAATGTAAGGAGAAAATATATAATTAATGACATGACTCTTAACAGCATTGAAGTACAGAGATATCTTGTGGTCCAAGTCCATAACTCCCTGAAAAGTGGCAACACAAGGAGATGGGCATATAGTAAAGTAAACTCAAATATAAAGTAAAACTAGACTAAGTGGGACCTGTTGGGTCCCATGTTCACACGGGAGGGCTGGTCCCCCAACGCAATATTCCACCTCTCCACCAATTCCAATATTGGTGGCCAGTGGGGGGCTTTCTGGAGCGCTAGTATGGGTGTTGTGGGCCAAAGGGACTGGTTTCTAGAGGGATAGTATGGACATCTGGCAGCACAGGCCTGGTGGGCTGGCAGCTCAGAAACTGCCAGAAATTCTGCCCAAAACAGGTGAGAGTGTGAGAGAGAAGGGGGAGAGGGTGCAGAATCAATTTTAGACATTTTTCATCTTTTTCCGCAGATCACAGCAATGAATGAGTAAAGTCCATCCTGACCTGGATCTCACAGGGAGCCAATGAAGAGAGGGAGGAATGTTTCTATGTCTCGTGCCTTTAGGGTCAAAATGCTCCTCCTGGGCTAATACAGGCATTTTGGGCAAAAGAGACTGGTTCTCGGCTAATAGGGGCCTTGTGGGCCGAGATTAGTGGTTTCAGGCAGGCCAAACAACTCCATTTCATTTCCATTTCCATTTCAAGCACAGGGCAGGCCAAATAGCTCATGGCATTGTCAATTCATTTCCATTTTGCATTGCAGTCTCAAGCACTGGGCAGGCCAAACAACTCGTGGCATTGTCATTTCATTTCCATTTTACATTGCAGTCTCAAGCACAGGGCTGGCCAAACAACTCATTTATTGCAAGTACATTACTGACTCACAGTTCAGTTGATTCACAGCTTAGAATCACAGTTGTTGCCTCTCCCTAACGATCTTCCAGAGTGACTGACTCACGTCCAGGCATCCAGGGTTTTATAGTCCTGCCCTGCCCAGAAGGGGCGTTATCTTCATCATGGTGATTGACAGGCAAGAGAACCAATCAGCTGATCTCAGGATTTTTCAAACACTCATAACTTTTTTATTTTTAATCGATCGGAAAAATCCCCGGGGCTGCCTCAGCGGAGGTGGACTGTGAGTAGGATGGCCAAAAATCATAGCAATATAGTGGAGCATTTTTTCTAACATCAATATACAGCGCAGACAGGAAGTGGTCAAGATGAGACTTTTAGTTATATAGATATTGGCATAAATAAAAAAGGCATATGGTATGTTTGCTTTCATAGGTCAAGGCATTGAGCATAAAAGTGCGCAAATCATGATGCAGCTTTATAGGATTTTAGTGACGTGTCATTTTGGGGTATTGCCTGCAGTTCTGGTCATCCCATTATACCTTGCAGCGCCAGAGACCCTGGTTCAATTCTGACTATGGATGCTGTCTGTATGGAGTTTGTATGTACCCTCTCTGGTTGTCTGGGTTTTCTTTGGGTGTTCCGGATTCCTCCCACTCTCCAGAGATGTGCAGGTTTGTGGGCTAATTGTCTTTGGTAAAATTGTAAAAATTGTCCCCAGTGTGAAGGATGGGTACTAGTGTCCAGGGTGAATGCTGGTCGGCGCTGACGGTGGGTTGAAGGGCATGTTTCTGCACTGTATCTCCCAAGTCTAAAGTCTCAATCACAGATAGGGTGGATGGTCAGAATTTTTTTTTCAGGATGGGAAATATCTAATACTAGAGGGCAAAGTTTAAAGGTTATATACATGATAACATCTTTACACAAATGTAATGAATGCCTGGAATACACTGCCAGGAGTAGTGGTTGAGGCAGATAGTATATTGGCATTTAAGAGACTTTTGGATAGGCATGTGGATACGCAGGGAATAGAGGGAAGTGGATTATGTGCTGGCAGACTAGAATTGGTGGGCATCGTTTGGTACAGATGTTATGGGATGAAGAGCCTGTTCTTCATTAAAGTGTCATACAGCACAGAAACAGGTACTTTAGCCCAGCTTTCCCAAGGCGACCATCTTCACGAGTCCTACCTGCCGATGTTTGGCCCATATCCCTCTCAACATTTCCAATCCATGTCACCGTCCAAATGCCTTTTAAACGTGACTAGACCAGGTGCGGCCCGTTGGGCCCACCACCAAGGCAATATTCCACCACTGACCCATAGCTCCCAACTGCGCAGGCGCAGCTGACGGATTATCTGCCTCAACTACCTCCTCCAGTAGTTCATTCCATATACCCATCACCTGCTGTGTAAAAATGTTCCTCAGATTCCTATTAAATCTTTCCCCTCAAAGCTAATATACCTTTATGAAAAGAGATGAGGAGGAATTTCTTTAGTAAGAAGTTGGTGAATCTGTGGAATTCATTGGCCTAGAAGGCTGTGGATATTTTTAAGGCAGAGATTGATAGATTCTTGATTAGTACGGTGTCAGAGGTTATGGGGAGAAGGGGGTTGAGAGGAATTGAATGACAGAGTAGACTTGATGGGCCAAATAGCCTAATTTATATTTCCTTCATTAGCATGCTCAATTCCTGAAATTCCTCCAGGATACACTTGATCTCGACTGTGCTTCCCATGCCTTCTTCTTATTCTTGACCAGGGCTTCAATTTTGTCTCATTATCCAAGTTTCTTTGCATTTTTATATTTGTTTTGATGAGTCTGGCACAGAGCTGTCCCAATTGAGAGACCAATCTGATGATCCAGATGTGCTTTCGTGTGGGGCAATTTTGCTGAGTCCAAATTTAATGTTTTTCTGCTTATTATACTGGCGCAATAAAACCTTTTGGTTTGCTAGCTGTTTTCAAATGGATCCAGAACCTCTCTCTCAGACTAGAAGATGGCATATGTCTTCCCTTGAAAGCATGAAGAAGATGGGTGATTAATAATTGGCAGTTTTTCTGTCACTAATTTAATTTTAGGTTATTAATCTGAAATCCATTGTAGCAATGGTGGGAATTGAATTGTCATCTCCACCACCAGTAATTTTAAAGCTTGGGGGAATCCATGCTTATCACTTATTTTCCATCCCACTAACTCTGGGTTCTTGCATGGAAGCTTAACCCAACCTCAAGGTACAGAATCCAATGTCACATTGCAGCATTAAGGACTCAACCATTTAAGAGCTTCATTCCCAGAGCTATAGCGGCTCTGAACCGGCCCTGCTGAGTGCCCCCCACCCCCATGGACTGTCTCCCTCGGATGGTCACGTCGCACAGACACATCTGCACTTTAGTCTGTTTTGGTTTTGACTGTTTTACTGTTCTAATGTTCTTTTCACGAACCTTGTTCTCGGGGCATAACCATAACAATTACAGCACGGAAACAGGCCCTTCCAGTCCGTGCCGAACATTTATTTTCTCCTAGTCCCATCTACCTGCACTCAGACCATACCCCTCCATTCCCTTCCCGTCCATATACCTATCCACTTTACTTTTAAATGTTAAAATCGATCCTGCCTCCACCACTTCTGCTGGAAGCTCATTCCACACAGCCACCACTCCCTGAGTAAAGAAGTTCCCCCTCACGTTACCCCTAAACTTCTGTCCCTTAATTCTCATGTCATGCCCTCTTGTTTGAATCTTCCCTACCCTCAATGGGAAAAGCTTATCCACGTCAACTCTGTCTATCCCTTTCATCATTTTAAAGACCTCAATCAAGTCCCCCCTTAACCTTCTGCGCTCCAAAGAATAAAGACCCAACTTGTTCAACCTTTCTCTGTAACTTAGTTGCTGGAACACAGGCATCATTCTAATAAATCTCCTCTGTACTCTCTCTATTTTGTTGACATACTTCCTATAATTAGGCGACCAAAATTGTACACCATACTCCAGAATTGGTCTCACCAATGCCTTGTACAATTTTAACATTACTTCCCTACTCCTATATTCAATGCTCTGATTTATAAAGGCCAGCACACCAAAGGCTTTCTTTACCACCCTATCTACATTTGATTCCACTATGCAGTTAATCCTAGATCCCTCTGTTCCACAGCATTCCTCAATTCCCTACCATTTACCATGTATGTCCTATTTTGACTTGTCCTGCCAAGATGTAGCACCTCACACTTATCAGCATTAAACTCCATCTGCCATCTTTCAGCCCACTCTTCCAAATGGCCCAAATCTCTCTGTAGACTTTGAAAATCTACTTCATTATCCACAACACCACCTATCTTAGTATCATCTGCATACTTACTTATCCAATTTTCCACCCCATCATCCAGATCATTGATGTACATGTCAAACAACAGTGGACCCAACACCGATCCCTGAGGCACCGGCTTCCAACCTGACAAACAGCCATCCACCATTACTCTCTGGCATCTCTCATTCAGCCACTGTTGAATCCATCTTGCTACTCTGCCATTAACACCCAAAGATTGAACCTTCTTAACCAACCTTCCATGGGGAACCTTGTCAAAGGCCTTACTGAAATCCATATAGACAATATCCACTGCTTTACCCTCATCAATTTCCCTAGTAACCTCTTCAAAAAATTCAAGAAGGTTTGTCAAACATGACCTTCCAGGCACAAATCCATGATGACTGTTCCTGATCAGACCCTGTTTATCCAGATGCTTACAGTGGCTTGTAAAAGTTTTCATACCCCTTGAACTTTTCCACATTTTGTCACGTAACAACCACAAACGTAAATGTATTTTATTGGGATTTTATGTGATAGACTAACACAAAGTGGTGCATAATTGTGAAGTGGAAGGAAAATGATACATGGTTTCCAAATTTTATTACAAATAAAAAACTGAAAATTGTTGCATGCAAAAGTATTCAGACCACCTTTCACTGCAATTACAGCTGCACGTCTTTTGGGGTATGTCTCTACCAGCTTTGCACACCTAGAGACTGAAATTTTTGCCCATTCTTCTTTGCAAAATAGCTCAAGCTCAGTCAGATAGGATGGAGAGCGCCTGTGAACAGCAATTTTCAAGTCTTGCCAGAGATTCTCAATTGGATTAAGGTTAGGACTTTGACTGGACCGTTCTAACACATTAATATGATCTAAAATATTCCATTGTAGCTGTTGCTGTATGTTTAGGGTCGTTGTCCTGCTGGAAGGTGAACCTCCGCCCCGGTCTCAAGTCTTTTGCAGACTCTAACAGGTTTTCTTCCTAGATTGCCCTGTATTTGGCTCCATCCATCTTCCCATCAACTCTGACCAGCTTCCCTGTCCCTGCTGAAGAAAAGCATCCCCACAGCATGATGCTGCCACCACCATGTTTCACAGTGGGGATGGTGTGTTCAGGGTGATGTGCAGTGTTAGTTTTCCACCACACATAGCGTTTTGCATTTAGGCCAAAAACTTCAATTTTGGTCTCATCAGACCAGAGCACCTTCCTCCACATGTTTGCTGTGTCCCCCACATGGCTTGTGGCAAACTGCAAACGGGACTTCATATGGCTTTGTTTCAACAATGGCTTTCTTCTTGCCACTCTTCCATAAAGGCCCGATTTGTGGAGTGCACGACTAATAGTTGTCCTGTGGACTGATTCTATCACCTGAGCTGTGGATCTCTGCAGCTCCTCCAGATCTCTTGGCTGCTTCTCTGATCAATGCTCTCCTTGCCCAGCCTGTCAGTTTAGGTGAACGGCAATGTCTTGGTAGGTTTGCAGTTGTGCCATACTCTTTCCATTTTCGGATGATGGATTGAACAGTGCTCTGTGAGATGTTCAAAGCTTGGTTTATTTTTTTATAACCTAACCCTGCTTTAAACTTCTCTACAACTTTATCCCTGACCTGTCTGGTGTGTTCCTTGGGCTTCATGATGCTGTTTGTTCACTAATGTTCTCTAACAAACCTCTGAGGCCTTCACAGAACAGTTGTATTTATACTGCGATTAGATTACACACAAGTGGACTCTATTTACTAATTAGGTGACTTCTGAAGGCAATTGGTTGCACTGGATTTTATTTAGGGTTATCAGAGTAAAGGGGGTTGAATACTTTTGCACGCCACACTTTTCAGTTTTTTTATTTGTAAAAAAATTTGAAAACCATGTATCATTTTCCTTCCATTTCACAATTATGCATCACTTTGTGTTGGTCTATCACATAAAATCCCAATAAAATACATTTACGTTTGTGGTTGTAACATGACAAAATGTGGAAAAGTTCAAGGGGTATGAAAACTTTTGCAAGCCACTGTATATATATTATCTCTAAGTATCCTTTCCATTAATTTGCCCACCACTGACGTCAAACTAACAGGTCTATAATTGCTAGGTTTATTCTTTGAACCCTTTTTAAACAATGGAACAACATGCGCAGTACGCCAATCCTCCGGCACTATTCCTTTTCTAATGACATTTGAAATATTTCTGTCATAGCCCCTATTTCTACACTAACCTCCCTCAATGTCCTAGGGAATATCCCGTCAGGACCTGGAGACTTATCCACTTTTATATTTTTCAAAAGTGTCAGTACTTCCTCCTCTTTGAATCTCATAGTTTCCGTAGCTACTCTACTTTTTTCCCTAACCTCACAGAGTTCAATATCCTTCTCCTTGGTGAATACCGAAGAAAAGAAATTGTTCGATATCTCCCCCATCTCTTTTGGCTCTGCAGATAGCTGTCCATTCTGGCTCTCTAATAGTCCAATTTTATCCCTCGTTATCCTTTTGCTATTAATATTGCTGTAGAAACCCTTTGGATTTACTTTCACCTTCCTTGCCAAAGCAACCTCATATCTTCTTTTAGCTTTTCTAATTTATTTCTTAAGATTCTTTTTACACTCCTTATACTCATCTAACACCTCATTTACTCCATGCCTCCTATAATTATTGTAGATATCTCTCTTTTTTCAAACCAAGTGTCCAATTCCCTTTGAAAACCATGGCTCTTTCCAATTTTTGCTTTTTCCTTTCAACCAAACATAAAGATTCTGTACTCTTACAATTTCCCCTTTAAATGTCCTCCATTTCTCTTCTACATCCTTCCCATAAAACAAAATATCCCAATTCACTCCTTTTAAATCCTTACGCATTCCCTCAAAGTTAGCCTTTCTCCAATCAAAAATCTCAACCCTAGGTCCAGTTGTGACTCTCTCCATAATTATATTGAAACTAATGGTATTGTGATCACTGGTCCCGAAGTGCTCACCAACGCATACCTCCGTCACCTGACCTATATAAACCTAAATTTTATACCTAAAAGGTATATAAACCTAAATTTTATTAGATGTTTAAGTTATGACATTGGATGGAGTTGCAAACCAAATCTTGTTGCACTTATGTGTAATGACAATAAAATTATTATTATTATTATTATTACTATTATTAAGACATTGCAGGTTAAAAAAAAATCAGCCTGTTCTTACAGAATGCTGACTCTCTCCACACCTTTGAACGTAGCAAGAAAAGTTTCCTTTAGAAAATGTACAAAAATTTAAGTGGCACCAAAACAAAAAAGTAAACCTTTCAGGAAATATATTTGCAAAAACCATGGCTAAACAATGAACAATTAAGATGTAATATTGTGAAAGGATGAAAACAAGTATTTTAGCACTTGAAGGGGAGGTTATAAACTTGGGGAAACACTGTACTGCTCGATGTGGAGCTCGACCACATCTTAGTCCTCAATGAGGACTTGTTCATTGTCCAAAATGTGACATACTGAGTCAGTGAGAATAAAATGTGCCCAGTCAGGAGACCAGGTGTTGTGCCGTGAGCTTGCATTGACCTTCATTAATACAACAGCAAGAGGTCAGAGTGGGAGTGGGATAGCATGACAATGGGATGCAACCAAATAAATGCTTTATTGTCACAGTGAAATTCTTTGTTTTGCATACCCAAGGTAATGCAAAGTCACCACCACATAATGCAAAAAGCCCCCCTACCCACGACGGTTCCTCCTTCATTTCACCCCGCTCCTCACGGCGGCCCCCCCACGCCGAGTTCTCCTTCGTTCCCAGTGGCGCGTCCTCCGACTCTCACGTGGCCCATCCTCGACAGCCATCTTCCACACCGACCTCCTCCACACCGCCATCGGGTCCCTTCCTGATGCCTTCATGGCGCCAATCTCTGTCCACCTGATAATATTGGCCAAATAAGTATGCCACAAAATGGAGGATCCCTGTATCTGCAAAGCCTGCTTGTTCTCTTTCTGTGAAAAGCTGCAAAGACACGAGTCTTATGCCTCCAGGGGGTCTGGACCCTGGGAGGAAGTCAAGCACAGGGTGATGTCCAGATGTCCCCTCTATTGTTAATATGTATGAGGGTTTTGCAGAAAGAGCTGAGCTGGGTTGAAAATGCATGATCAGGATTGGTTATAGAGTGGGGTGTTGTAAGGTATTGTTAATTATGTTGCCGAGTATTTGAGCTGTTATCTTGTGATTGGTCAAAGTGGAGCCTTGCTCAAATTGTTTAAGTTACCTAGGGAAATGTTTCTTTACTTTGGTGAACTGTCACTAGAACCTTCTGTGGAAACAATGTAATGGGGTACTTTGTGATTGGGTTAGCGATCTGTTAATAAATTTATTATATTATCGTTATTTGTGATTGGCTTGTAAGAGTTGCCCCCCCCCCCTTGTATTTTCGTGCCATGGGTCCGATACAGTATAAGAGGGGACACCACATGGATCGGAGTCGATCTTCTGGAAGTGCACGGGACTGTGTTGACTGTCTGGAGGTGTCTATTCGCACGAGGCTGAATGGCTTGGACGACTAGAGACAAGGATCGCGGCGTTGGTTAGGTATCATTTAGGAAGTTCGTTTGTGAGTGAGAATAAAGAGTTAGTTGATCCAGTGCTTGACTCAGTCTTTTACTAAACTAGACTAACAGGGTAAGCTTTAGGAGCCTCTGTCCACCAGGGGCCAGCTGCGGGCTCTGTTGACTGAGACTACGTCCCAAGTGCACTTCCAGAAGATCGACTCCACCGACTGTCTAGGCTCCGCCACCGCAACCTCCTGGGAGGCGTCAGGATCCCAGTTGGTAACTGAACAAGGGGGTTCTGTGAACTTATCACTATATTCACAATTATGCAGATGGCCTGGAACACATTCCCCCGTACCACCTTCTGATGTCTGAACTGTCAAATATAAAAGACACAATTCAATTATCATCCACTCATGTTTTATTTTAGTCAAAGGTGGTTGCCATGACAGGAACTGTGAACACACTTTACAAACTGTGAACAGGAAATAGAAACAGTACTATTGACATTAGTCACAAGGATTCGTTAATACTGCAAAACTGTTCAGAAACTTGCAATTTTTTTACTTTCCAGCTAACTGTTCATAAAGTTTTGGCACATAATTATCCCATTCAGCTTGGTAACAGATGCCAGCCACTGGCGAACCCAAATTGTACTTCTTACGGAAAACGGCAGTTTTGAAATTCGCACGCTTATTGCCAGACCGGTTGGTCAATCGTGGTTCATCGCATTGTAAAGATTTAGATTGTTCATAAACCAGCCAGACATAGCGGTGAAGGCCTGAAATAAATATTGACAGTTAATTTAAACAAAAACACCGGCTGGCAACATTTAGCTATCTTCAAGAATCAAAGCAGCACTGGAGACAGCCATTGGCTGACAGTTTAAGCTATCTCTCTTCAGTTGTTTCCTGTTCGTCCTATTATCCTGCAGTTGCTAATTTCTCATTTGTTAACATTCAACCTTCTCCCCCCCAAATCGACAAACTGTATGCTGCAAGGGCCAGGAAGCGAGCGGGTAAGATCATCTCTGACCCCTCTCACCCTGGCCACAAACTCTTTGAAGCATTTCCCTCTGGAAGGAGACTGTCAAGGCTGCCACAGCCTAACATAAAAACAGCTTTTTTTCATGAGCAGCACAGTGCTCCCTCCATAATGTTTGGGACAAAGGCCCAGTATTTATTTACTTGCTTCTGTACTCCACAATTTGAGATTTGTAATAGAAAAAAAAATCACATGTGGTTAAAGTGCATGTGGTCAGATTTCATTAAAGGGTATTTTATATATATTTTGGTTTCACAATTTAGAAATTACAACAGTGTTTTTTCATAGTCTTCCCCCCCCCGATTTCAGGGCACCATAATGTTTGGGATACATGGCTTCACAGGGCTTGTAATTGCTCAGGTGTGTTTAATTGTCTCCTTAATGCAGGTATAAGAGAGCTCTTAGCACCTAGACAAAAATGCTGGAGAAATGTTTAAGAAGGAACTGCAGATTCTCCAGCATTTTTGTCTACCTTCAATTTCTCAGCATCTAGTCTTTCCATCACCTTTGGAAACTTTTATTGCTGTTTATCAACATGAGGACCAAAGTTGTGCCAATGAAAGTCAAATAAGCCATTATGAGACTGAGAAACAAGAATAAAACTGTTAAGAAACATCAGCTAAATCTTAATTGTTCGGAACATCATTAAGAAGAGAGCACTGGTGAGCTTACTAATTTCAAAGGGGCTGGCAGGCCAAGGAAGACCTTCACAGCTGATGACAGGAAAATTCTCTCTATAATAAAGAAAAATCCCCAAACATCTGTCCGACAGATCAAAAGCACTGTGGATTTGTCAATGACCACTGTCGGCAGAAGACTTCATGAACAGAAATGGAGGCTACACTGCAAGATGCAAACCACTGGTTAGCTGTAAAAATAGGATGGCCAGGTTACAGTTTGCCAAGAAGTACTTAAAAGAGCAATCACAGTTCTGGAAAAAAGGTCTTGTGGACAGATGAGACGAAGATTAACATATCAGAGTGATCGCAAGAGCAAAGTATGGAGGAGAGAAGAAACTACCCAAGATGTAAAGCATACCACCTCATCTGTGAAACACGGTGGTGGGGGTGTAATGGCCTGGGAGCGTATGGCTGCTGATGTTAGTGCTCACTTATCTTCATTGATGATGCAACTGCTGATAGTAGTAGCATAATGAATTCTGAAGTTTATAGACACATCCTATCTGCTCAAGTTCAAACAAATGCCTCCAAACTCATTGGCCGGCGGTTCATTCTACAACAAGACAATAATCCCAAACATACTGCTAAAGCAGCAAAGGAGTTTTTCAAAGCTAAAAAATTGTCAATTCCTGAGTGGCCAAGTCAATCACCCGATCTGAACCCAATTGAGCATGCCTTTTATATGCAGAAGACACCTAGCAACTGGTGATGTCCATGAATCGCAGACTTCAAGCAGTCATACATGCAAAGGATATGCATGATTACTTTCAATTACATGACATTGCTGTGTCCCAAACAGTATGGCGCCATGAACTGGGACTATGGATAAGCACTGCTGCAATTTCTACATGGTGAAACCAAAATGTATAAACATGTCCTTTATTTAAATCTGACAATGTGCACTTTAACCAGATATGATTTTTTTTCTATTGCAAATCTCAAATTGTGGAGTACATGAGTCATTGTCCCAAACATTATGGATGGCATTGTAGCTCTAATCAACAGCCAAAAGACTGTAGCCTCCTTTTGCTCTAGTATTTTAGTTCATTCTTCACATGTGTAAATTATAATGTTTTATTTTTAATTGTCTACGATATATCGTGTTGTTACTTGCGAGCAAAGCAACAAGGCAAAATCCTTGTAGGTATACATACTCGGCTAATAACATTTATTCAATTCAATTCAATTCTCCTTTAGAGATTATTAATGGCTGTTTCCACAACCCATACAGGCTCAAATTCTTGGTTAGCTTGTACGGAAATAGACCCTTCAGCCACCAAACCTGCGGTGATCAGTGATCCCCGCACATTAACACTATCCTACACACTAGGGACAGTTTACATTTATACCAGGCCTACAAATCTGCACGTCTTTGGAGTGTGGGAGGAATCCGAAGATCTCGGAGAAAACCCATGCAGGCCACGGGGAGAACATACAAACTCCGTACAGACCAGGCACGTGCCGTGAGTAATTACTCAGGGTAGGCACTGTCGGCTTTAAAAATATATAAATCGCGCATGCGCAGATTGTTCTCTCCGTAAAAATAAAAAATTTAAATTAAAACAGTAACAATTAAATTTGCCCATGGCTACCTAATCTCCTTTATTCTGAATTACTGAATGTGTGGGTGGTGAAGATTGATGGCAGGTGGATAGATGGTGGGAAAAATGGGAGTACAGGGAAAAGTTGAATCAGTTGTCATCTTATTGAAAGACAACACTTGTTCAAGGGACCAATTGGGGGGAGAGCTCCTTTCACAGCATGTGGAGAGTCTGTGCCAGGGTTAAAGTTGCGGGGAGAGCAGGACTGTTGAGAAGGAGGGGTCGGGGATAATGCCAGCAATTCACTCACCGTTACCGCGGCGCTCCGGGCGCGAAGCCACGCACTGTAGCCGGGGATAGAAGCAGCTCGGGGAGCTGCAAGCGGCCGCCGGGACCCGACAGCAGAACTGGTTGCCATTTCTGACGGCCCGCTCACCTCTGGCAGTGCTCTCCGTCTGAACACCTCTCACCTGCCACTCGCTCATGTCAGCCGCTTCCTGCAAATCCTTAAATTCCCACAGCCGAGTAACCTCAATCGCTCTGTCGGAATTTAAGGACATGAGCGAGGCCAGCGAGCGGCAGGAGAGAGGTTTTGCAAGCCTCTGTGCAGAGCGTCGCAAGTGGCATTATCCCGATCCCCTCCCTCACAACATTCGTGCCCTCCCCGCAACTTTACCCCGGGCCAGACTCCCCAAACGCTATGAAAGGAGCTCTCCCGCACACCTACTTACATCATTGGTACACGAGCTCCATTCTCCTCTCCCTGTTTCCAAAGATACACTTAAAATAATGCCAATCCATATTTGAAAACCCCGCCAAGAAACCCGCGCTGCACATGCGCAGTAGGCTGCTGCACATGCGCAGAGCTGCAAAGGCAGAATTTCAGCTGCCTTCAGCCCAGATTGAAATTGACGGCTTGAAGCAGCGTTGACGGCACGCGGACTGCACAGACCTTCAAGGGTTACAAGTGCTGCGGATGAAAGGCACGGGGAATTATGCCTACCTACAAGATCGATCTCTTAGATAGGCATAATTCTCCCATGCCTTTACTATTTATATTTAGTAATTACTATGTTCTAATTTTAGTCAGGGTAGGCAGTGCCTACCTTGCCTACCCTGACGGCAGGTGCCTGGTAGACAAGCATCCGTAGTCAGGATCGAACCCGGCTCTCTGGTGCTGTAAGGCAACAATTCTATCGTCGTGCCACCGTGCCGTAAAGTTCTGCATCACTACTTTCTAGATTGAACTATTGTCCTCTCATCCCCAAACCTTTAGCCCATCATTTGAATTTAATGTTCCCCGTCTTCAAGCAACACATTGCAGGCAAATCTCTGGATTTTTCTTGCAAGAACGACAGATTTTCCAGTATATGATCAGAGCTAAAATTCCTCATCTAGGAATTATTTCCTGCACTTCCTAGAAACCTCATATTCTTAAAGAATTGTGCAAAGAACTGGATCCTATACTACACTCATGGCTGAATCGCTTTTTATACAAGATACCCAACATTCTTCATTGCTTGTGTACTTTTATGACTCTATGAAATCCTAGATTACCAACCACTCATGTTCTGCCACTTGCAATGTACATCAGTCACTCATTCAAGTTGATTAGAGCAGGTTGTTTGCCGGAAAGGAACATCTGGAAAGCGGGATGCATTTAAAAATGTAAATTGGATTGTTGCAATAGCTCTGCAGCAAAACTTCTGATTGCAACATCACTTCTGCCTGAACGGGATGTTCTTTTGAAGTTGTTACATCATTCTCGAGGATTCCAGGGAACTTCTGGCAAGCTCATGGCCAGGGTAGCAAGCATGGTGAGCAGGCATGTGGACCAGGTAAACCATTCTCCTTCCCACACTCTACCAGACCAAATATGTACCATGAGCTAAGATATAATTGCAGACCAAGTAGAGAGACATTTACAATATTGGTAGTTAATATCTGGAAGTTTGGAATTCCATCACAGTGCAGACGTTCCTCATTCCGATAAAAAATGGAAAAACAGGCATGTAGAAGCCATTAATACTTGTCCTATCATGATTACTCAAAATGCCATTATTTCATGATGAGTTATTAGAAAAGTCTGAAGGCAAATGAAACTTTGGACTACTATAACAGATGTAAAACTCTTCCCATGGTATGATTCAAAGTCCTCCCTTGGTATCAGATTCAAATAAATAATGGGTTTATCTTTGCAAAGTGGTGCAGAAAACTATGGTAACCAATTAAAGAAACTTTAAAGAAATTTAAAATCCATAATTTTCAGTTAAATAAAGGCATTATTCATACACAGAATAATAATGCAACTTCACGCGACATTAAAATATAGTATAACTTCCCACCATTGAAAGCATCTACACACATGAAGTCCTATTCCATCCAGTTCAAGACGGCAACAGCCATCATATCATTGAACTGACCTGCACAGCCGTTCCTCAGAAATGGAATGCTATAGATCATCTCCAGTGCTTGTCTCTTTCCTGTTTTTTTTCTCTCATTAATTATGTCCGAGGTTCCCAACTGCTTTAACAGGGCATCAATAATACACAAGAAGAGTAATGCGACACATCTCAATGACTGCTGACCAGTGGAATTAACATCTGTGGTGAAGTGCTGTGACAATTTGGTTTTGGTGCAAGCCAACTCGCACAAAATGTTCTGCCAAATTCACATCTCAATTATTACGTAATTAATCAAATTCCCATTGCCTCATTCATCCCTCATGACAGGTGTAGAGCTGGAGGTAAATTGCCAATTGCAATTTTCAGATTTCAATGTTTGTACTCTCTTGAGACTCCCGGAATTGTTGTTACTGATTTTATGGAACAACAGGTTTTGTCATCATTCCACATAAAAATTCCAGACATAATATTCCCTTCATTCTTAAGTTTTGAAAAAGGTAAAACATAACATTTTCAGGTAAAGCATAGGTGCTTTTGTTTGGCTCTGACAACATTTAAACCACAGTGCACTAATATTAGTGCAAATGCATTATATTTCAGGATTATCTCAGTTGTGCATTGGGTGCATTAACAATGCACAATTGAGAGAATTGAAATTTAAATTTTGCACTAAACCTAAAGGTTAATTGTAACCAAAATTACGTAACATTTTTTATTAATGAATCAATCTGTACAATAAAACTGACTTGCCTGTTCCTTGGGGAGGACCAGAGCCAACATAGTCAGAAAGAATCTCTCCACTTTTAATATCATTTCCTTTCATATTAACTACAATGAAATGATGCCATTCCCTAATAAATTAAAAAAAAAGATTAATTCTTGAGCAATGTATCACATTAGGCAGTTTGGAACGTTAACTAAGAACCAGTTAAAATGGAAAATTCCAAACACGGGTTTGAACAGTATGGTCCAAAAACATGAACAAAGTTTTGTAAGGAAGCATCCAGGTCCTGAATTTGGTGCTTATATTAATAAATCCAACATTTATGATGACAAGATAACCCCATACTTGAAGAGTTAGCTAGTGAAGATTGATTGATGAGAAAAACGTTGCTGGAAAGTGTCCCATTTCAACAGACTTTAGAGCAGCGCGGATTCCAGGAGCATGAACTGCATTTTCTGTACAAAGCTCACTGATACAAACACGGAAGCAAATGTTACTATTCGTGTGCTAGGCATTACTGCAAACAACAAATATTGGAACATTTATGAAAGCACATACTAAGCATGCAGGGTACACAAAAAGCTGGAGAAACTCAGCGGGTGCAGCAGCATCTAAGGAGCGAAGGAGATGGGCGACGTTTCGGGTCGAGACCCTTCTTCAGACTGGTCAGGGATCAGGGAAACGAGAGATATAGACGGTGATGTGGAGAGATAAGGAACAATGAATGAAAGATATGCAAAAAAGTATCGATGATAAAGGGAACAAGCCATTGTAAGCTGTTTGTGGTGTGAAAATGAGAAGCTGGTGCGACTGGGGTGGGGGAGGGGGGGGGGGAGATAGAGATAGAGGGAATGCCAGGGCCCGAGGGCTGAGGGAGAGGTGGGAAGGGGAGGAGACAGCAAGGGTTAACAGAATTGAGAAAATTCAATATTCAAGCCCAAAGGATGCAGACTCCCCAAGCGGAATATGAGGTGCTGTTCCTCCAGCTTGCGGTGTTGCTCACTCTGGCCGTGGAGGAGGCCCAGGACCGAGAGGTCGGATGTGGAATGGGAGGGGGAGTTGAAGTGCTGAGCCACCGGGACAGCTTACAATGGCTTGTTCCCTTTATCATCGATACTTTTTTGCATATCTTTCATTCATTGTTCCTTAGCTCTCCACATCACCGTCTATATCTCTCGTTTCCCTGATCCCTGACCAGTCTGAAGAAGGGTCTCGACCCAAAACGTCGCCTATCTCCTTCGCTCCTTAGATGCTGCTGCACCCGCTGAGTTTCTCCAGCTTTTTGTGTACCCTCGATTCTCCAGCATCTGCAGTTCCTTCTTTAATACTAAGCATACAGTTATCTACACTTTCCCACTATAGTAACCCCATGTGTAGGAGAAAACAAACACACACCCCCTCAAAAAAAAAATCACCGTTACATCCAATCGATAAACGACATCTACAAATATGTAGGGACAGGTTGAGTGAGTGGGCAGATGCATGGTAGATGCAGTATAATATAGATAAATGTGAGGTTATCCACTTTGGCGGCCAAAACAAGGGGGAAGATTATTATCTCAATGGGGTCAGGTTAGGTAAGGGGGAGGTACAGCGAGACCTGGGTGTCCTTGTACACCAGTCACTGAAAGTTGGCATGCAGGTACAGCACGCAGTGAAGAAAGCTAATGGAATGTTGGCCTTCATAACAAGAGGATTTCAGTACAGGAGTAAAGAGGTTCTTCTGCAGTGGTATAGGGCTCTGGTGAGACCACATCTGTAGTATTGTGTACAGTTTTGGTCTCCTAATTTGAGGAAGGACATCCTTGTGATAGAGGCAGTGCAGCGTAGGTTCACGAGATTGATCCCTGGGATGGCGGGACTGTCATATGAGGAAAGATTGAAAAGACTAGGCTTGTATTCACTCGAGTTTAGAAGGATGAGGGGGTATCTTATTGAAACATATAAAATTATAAAAGGACTGGACAAGCTAGATGCAGGAAAAATGTTCCCAATGTTGGGTGAGTCCGGAACCAGGGGCCACAGTATTAGAATAAAGGAGAGGTCATTTAAGACTGAGGTGAGGAAAAACTTTTTTACCCAGAGAGTTGTGAATTTATGGAATTCCCTGCCACAGAGGGCAGTGGAGACCAAATCACTGAATGGATTTAAGAGAGAGTTGGATAGAGCTCTAGGGGCTAGTGGAGTCAAGGGATATTGGGAGAAGGCAGGCACGGGTTATTGATAGGGGACAATCAACCATGATCACAATGAATGGCGGTGCTGGCTCGAAAGGCCGAATGGCCTCCTCCTGCACCTATTTCTATGTTTCTATGCTTCTAATCCAATTCACTTAATTTTAATAACAATTATACAAACAGGAGGGATAATATTCTTCAGGATTCATTTCATAACATCTCATCTCATATTAGTTGGGCCAGAGATGCTAAATAAAGGAGATGCTGTACTTTCAGATTAATGCAGTAGTGCCTTCAAGGAATTTAGAACATCCATGGTGGTTTGTTCACTAAAGAATGTTTAAAACTCATAACCTTGAATGTGTCTAAATTATCTTCCCTTCACATTAAGAAATAGTGAAGACATGACATTTCATGAATTTTGTGAAATACAGTAATACCTTGTTTAGTGTTACCCCACCTGCATAGTGCTGCTTTGCTACTGTGCTCTTTTATTTTGGAACCTTCTTTTTGTTTAAAAGAGTCCGTAGAATGCAATGACATAAATGATTTGCTATTTGACCAATGTGAGAACAATGTGCGGGGGAATATAACACGATAACTCTGCTTGGGGGAGATCAAAGCTCCAGTGGGAGATGGGCAGGGGAGGAAGAATATCGGGTTCAGACGTATCTCATACAAGCACGAAGGCAAAGGAGAGAACAGGGCAAGTCTGAAAAGTGGTACGATGCTAGCGGAACAAGTGCTGGGGTAGGGTCGCGCCAGGACTATTGGTCACTTGGGCTCAATCCACCGCGGGAGAACAGCAAGAGGCCGACAGGGAATGTTGTGTTGTGTTGGGTTGTATTGTCAAGTTGAATGACTCCAAATCTCCTCTGGTGGAATGAGGGTGTTGGGTGATGGGGGATGTGACTGACAACCAGTTTCAGTCGGTGAAGATGTAGGGGAGTTCTGGACATGAAGTGCTAAAGGCTTACCATTGATTGAAGGTTTTGGTTGGATGTCAAGTCAGCTGAAGGAGTGAATCCAGTCGTTTCATGTCTCCTTTACACGTGAGCCGCCAATGTACATTAAATAAATTGCTCAAAACAGGAATGTAAGTAAAATTTGTTGAGTACAGGAAATGGGGAAAGCAAAGATGTAGGTTTAAATTATCAATAGTTAAGATTGATCTTTTGTAGGCAGTGGTGATTTTCTAACCCTGTTATCTTTCTGCCTTTTAAAGTTGCCAAATTGTGCACATTAATTTACCTCTCCATCAGGAAAGATGAACATGAACTGACAATAGCAAGCAAATCCAGGAATTACAGGTTGGACATCAACAACAAAAAGGACCATAATAAATCACTGTAAATGGCAAAAGGCTGTAAACACCAGTTGAAATTATGTTTTACATTATGAAGAATCAAGGAATGCAGGATATTTTTCAAAACATTCCACAAGATGTCAAATTTGCTAAATATTTTTGCTACTACCAATATTTGTCATAGATTGAGAAACGATGAGGAGAAATAAATGTTTGCACACATCAAATGGAAACTGGATTAATTTAACTCCTTAAGCCCGTTTTGCCACAGTGAGACCCCAGCATTTTTACAACCAATCTGCAACTAAAAGATATATGATTTTTTATTAACCTAATTTGCTAGTGACCATTTACAAACCAATAAAAGTAGGTGTTTCTTCCTGAACAACTAGCTCTACATTGACTACCGCTACCCTGTTTCAGCCTCTCCATCTTCAGTAAATGATAAATTTTTAAATTTGTCACATTTCGCCAATTTATTAAAAATTGGTTCTTTTAACCGCAAATTTCACCCTCAGTCTCTTCCTTGAACAAAAAACCAGGAATGATTAATACCAACCTAAATTTTGGTTTCTCCCTACTCGGAGCATCGGGGTCGGTCAGAACTAGAGTGTAGAGCTTGTCTGGACTGCAACCAGGCCAGTTAATGCTGACTGGACATTTCTGCACCTGCAACAGCAAATTAAATGTTTTAACATCAGTTATTAGCATTGCCAAGTTTAAAGACTTGGAAGAGAAAATGGAATGGGTTCAAGATCAAACCAGATGAGGGAGGAGGATCAATCTGAAGAAGGGTCTCAACCCAAAACATCGCCTGCCCGTTCCATCCTCCCAACTGTAGAGACACCAGAAGGTAGAGGTCCAGCAGAAACCTGTGACAAAAGGAGTGATGATAGATGACAAGTATAGGAAGCCTAGGCAGGACTGGCTGGGGTTCCTAGGCTAGGCACCACATTGAAAACCAGAAACAGGCAAACTTATTAGGGACAGAAAGACAGCCAATGTCCACTGAAGGAACACTCCACAGACCTACCCGACCACAACTCCACCATTAGCGTGAGCACAGTTGACTCCATTCTACAACAGCCCACGCAGATCAGCCTTGCCATCATTCCAGGCCTAACAAGTCAAGATGGCCACAACACAACTAACTCCTAAGCAACCAGGTCTGAGGAGCAAACAGTATCCCACTGGTCACTCTTGCGGCTCATTTGTTTCTAACAACCCACAAAACTGATACTTAAGTCAAACCATCCTGGATAATATCCAACTAGTAATTAGGGTTAAAGTAAGAATGGTCATCAGAAGGTCTTTCACACCAGAGAGCGATCAATAATTTACAGAATAAATTCACACCATGAGGAAAGCAATCAATTTAGACATCATGAAATGGGAAGTGTGGGTGGCAAAGACGTTAGGATCCATCTGAATGCCCAAATATCTAGCCCACCTCGCACGGTGATAATATGCAAAGGCGCTAGCCGCATATTCTGACAGCACTGATTTGATGACATTGGTCCTCCCCTCATATTAAAACAGTGAGTTTCATGGCAATTGAGGTACTCCGACCAGGGAAATGCTAAAATAAAATGTTGCAAGAAATAAAGTTAAAAGTTTGAAGTTTGAGACGCTTAGAAGGTCTGGGACAGACACATGCCGTTTCTCTTTGTGCAGGCGCTGCCAGATCTAGAGTGTTTCCAACACCTACATAGTCATAGTGTGGAAGCTCCGCTATAGGATCTTTGGTGGAAACAGGTTCTTCGGCCCAACTCGCCTACACCGGTCAACATCTCCCAGCTACACGAGTCCCATCTGCCTGCATTTGGTCCATATCCCTCCAAACCTGCCTAACTGTTTCTTAAACATTGGGATAGTCCCAGCCTCAACTACCTCCTCTGGCAACTTGTTCCATACCCCCACCACCCTCTGTGTGAAAAAGTCATCCCTCAGGTTCCAATTAAATCTTTTTCCCTTCACCTTGAACCTATGTCCAGTGGTCTTTGATTCCCCCTCCTCTGGGCAAGAGACTGCGTGCATCTACCCGATCTATCCCTCTCATGATCTTATACACCTACGCGTTAATTAAAAAATCAGCATGGAATAAAACGACTTCCAGCATAAATAAAGCCTCATTTGGAAGGGGCGGCATTGATTTTTAACAATGTCCACGGTTTGATTCCCCCGTCCCCCGGCGGCGGCTGGCGGCGGCGGGGATGGCGCTTCAACTGCTGTCCTTCTGGAGAGTTCCTCGGCGCCCGCTCCCCTCCGTCAGGCCTGCAGTAACAGCCCGGCGGCGGGGCGGCGTGATGGGCCCAGCATGAACCCCCCTCACCTTGTCCCCGGCCTCCACCCGCGCTTGGGCCGGATCCCCCCCCCCACCCTGTACCTGGGTCGGGGTGGGCAGGCAGACGCCATGATGGGCCCTGCATGAACCCCCCCCCCCCCCTCGCCCTCCCCTTGTCCCCGGCCCTCGGTACCTGGGTGGGCGTCAGCACTTTGCCCAGCACATCGATGTCCACGCCATCGTATTTGACAGCCAGCGGGTGCTGGGGTTTCTCATCCACTTCGTTCAACGCCAGAGGTCCGCTCCATGCCTGCAGCTCGGCCGCCATACCAGCGCAGCGACTCGGCTCAATCACACACAAGGTAACTCGCTGCTTTAGTATCTTCGATCACACCCACCTACCCGCCCCCTGACAGACTGCGACTACTGCTGCTGCACCCTTCTCCTTCCCCTTCTCCTTGTCCTTCTCCTTCCCCTTCTCCTTGTCCTTCTCCTTCCCCTTCTCCTTGTCCTTCTCCTTCCCCTTCCCCTTCTTCTCCTCGTCCTCCTCAACCCACACAGGCTGCACTCTGGCAGCTATACCAGCCATTCACTCGGAATAAAAAGGCAGTCATTTTAAACCGTCGGTTTTGCAAAGTGCTGCTCAAGTGCAACCTGAAGGAGATACTTGGACTATCTTTCATTGGACTTTAGCGTTAAGTAAGTAGAATAGAATAGTTTCTTTATTGTCATTGTAACATGAACCATGTACAACGAAATTTAAAAAATATCAGCCAGTCAGTGCACCATTCAAACATTTCTAAAAGCTAACGATACATACAAGGTAAAATATTAAAAAAGATAAACAACTAAAATAAATATGAAAATAGCACGCATAAACACCCAACCCTACATCCTTCTGTCGATTTCACAGTGTACCAACCACAGTCCCTTAGTCCATGCATTCCTTGGCGGCTACATTTAGTGCCTTTATAGCAGTGGGGTAAAAACTGTTTTTAAGTCTGTTTGTCCTTGTCCTTGTAGATCTGTACCGTCTGCCTGACGGCAACAGTTCAAACAGGGAGTGTCCGGGGTGGGAAATGTCCTTTATAATATTCTGGGGTTTTTTGATGCAGCGGGAACTGTGTAAGTCTTCCAAGGTAGGGAGAGGACAGCCGACAATCCTCTGGGCGTTGTCAATGGCCCTCTGGAGCGCTTTCCTCTGAGCCGCTGTGCAGCTGGTGTACCACACGCATACACAGTATGTTAGGATGCTCTCAATGGAGCACCGATAAAAGGACAACAGCAGTCTCTGAGTGATGTTATTCTTCCTGAGCACCCACAGGAAGTGCAGTATCAGTTCAGCAGCGCACGTTCATGCTCCACGTCAGGTCCTTCTCAATATGGATTCCTAGGAAGTGGAAATCCGCCACCCTCTCCACACAGTCCCCTCTGATGATCAGTGGTACCATGTCCGTTTTGTTCTTCCTGAAGTCTATTATTATCTCCTTGGTCTTTAAGGTGTTGAGGAGCAGGTTATTTTCTCCACACCACACTGTCAGCTGTAACGCCTCATCCCGATAGACATACTCATCCCCCCCGGAGATGAGTCCCACCACCGTAGTGTCATCCGCAAATTTGACAATGGTGTTGCTGTGGTGGGTGGGGTTGCTGTCATGTGTGTAGATGGTGTAGAGCAGGGGGCTCAGCACGCAGCCCTGTGGAGAGCCGGTACTGATGCTGAGGGCTGTGGATGTTTGATGGCCTACTCTGACTGTCTGGCTGCGACCCGATAGGAAGCTATTTATCCACATGCAGGTGGAGTGTGGAAGTCCCAAGTCCCCCAGTTTGTCCACCAGTTTGTGGGGAAGGATAGTATTAAAAGCAGAGCTGTAGTCCACAAAGAGCATCCGCACGTAGCTCCCCCGCTGCTCCAGGTGGGACAGTGCAGCATGTGGCTACAGCGGCCTCTGTATATCTATTCGCTCTGTACTCAAACTGGTGGGGGTCAAAGCTTCGGGGCAGGAGTGATGTGATATGACCCTGGACCAGTTTTTCAAAACACTTCATCATCACTGGTGTGAGAGCGACTGGCCGGTAATCGTTGAGGCTGGAAATGTGTTTTTTTTTGGGCAAGGGGACTATGGTTGAGGACTTCAGACAGGGTGGAACAGTGGACTGGGCCAGAGACTGGTTAAAAATCCTTGTGAGGACTCCAGCCAGCTGGTCTGCGCAGTCCTTCAGCACGCATCCAGAGACGCCGTCGGGTCAAGTGGCCTTCCTTGGATTGATGGCCCGCAGCGTGCGCCTCACCTCATGCTCCTCTATTTTGAGGGTTAAGCTGCTGTGGACAATATGGTTTGATGTGGCTGTCTCGGGTGGCTCCACTTCAAAGCGAGCAAAGAAGAGGTTCAGCTCCTCTGCCAACGAGGCGTCACCTTCAGCAGCTCCAAGGTTTGTCTTATAGTTGGTGAGATACTGGATCCCCTGCCACACCTGCCTGCTGTTGTTACTGTCCAGGTGGTCCTCTACCTCCCTCCTGTAGTCTGACTTGGCCTCTCTGATGCCTCTCTTCAGGTTAGCTCGGGCCGTGCTGTATAAAGCCCTATCGTCAGACCTAAAAGCGGTGTTCCTCTCTTTTAACAGCCGCTGGACCTCCCAGGTCATCCAGGGCTTCTGGTTGGGGTAGACCCTGATGCGTTTGTCCACTGTGACCGTGTCCATGCAGTTTTTAATGTAACACAGTACACTGTCTGTGAACAACTCCAGGTCCCAGTGTGCAAACACATCCCAGTTGGTCCTGTCGAGGCAGTCCTGCAGCTGCTGAGATGCACCATCAGGCCAGGTTGTGATGGTCTTTGTGATGGGAGGAGCGGTTTTCCTGAGGGGGGCATATGCAGGAATTAAAAGCAGGGACATATGGTCCGACTGGCCCAGGTGAGGTAATGGTCTAGCCCTGTTGCCCATTAAGTAAGTAAGTTTATTGGCCAAGTACTCACATACAAGGAATTTGCCTTGGTGCTCTGCCCACAAGTAACAACATGACATACAGTGACAGCTACGAATGACTCAGAAAACACTAAACAATAATAATAAGACATTAATGACAAAACACCATTTGATCAAGCATGTGAACCACAAAGTACCAGATCAAAGGGAGGCTACAGATTTTTGGCTGTTGAGAAGAGCAACTACTCCTGGATAAAAAATAGTTTTTATGTCTGGCTGTGGCAGCTTTGACAATCTGGAGTCGCCTTCCAGATGGAAGTGATTCAACGAGTTTGTGGCCAGGGTGAGAGGGGTCATTATTCTCTTTATCCTGTACACTTTGGGCAACTCGATTGTAATCATGAAAAGTCTTTCTGTTCACTGGATAGCACGCAACAATAAAGCTTTTCACTGTACCTCAGTACACGTGACAATAAACTCAACTTCAAAAAGCTGGGTCAGGCAGTATCTCTGGAGAGAAGGAGTGGGTGAGATTTCAGGTCGAGACCCTTTTACAGACTGATGTCAGGGGAGGGGGCGGGACAAAGATAGAATGTAGTTGGAGACAGTAAGACTGGGAGAACTGGGAAGGGGAAGGGGATGGAGAGAAAAAGCCAGGGCTATCTGAAGTTAGAGAAGTCAATGTTCATACTCCTGGGGTGTAAACTACCCAAGCGAAATATGCATTGGTGCTACCTCCTGTACCCATACAGAAGACGACTGCATTGGTGCTACCTCCTGCACCCAGGCAGAACTCACTGATTTCATCCATTTCACCACTAACTTCCATCCTGCACTCAAATACACCTGGACCATTTCCAACATTTTCCAACTGTTTCTAGACCTCACTATCTCCATCGCAGGGGATAGACTACTGACCAACATCTACTATAAACCCACTGACTCCCATGGCTATTTGGACTACACTTCTTCCCACCCTGCTTCCTGTTAGGACTCCATCCCCTACTCCCAATTCCTCCGTCTACGCCGCATCCGCACCCAGGATGAGTTGTTCCAAACCAGGGCATCAGAGATGTCCTAATTCTTCGGGGAACAGGGGTTCCCCTCTTCTACTATAGATGAAGCTCTCACCAGGGTCTCTTCTATACCCAGTAACTGCTCTCACTCCCCATCCCCCACTCGTAACAAGGGAAGAGTCCCATTGTCCTCACTTTCCACCATACCAGCCGTCACATACAGCAAATAATCCTCCGACATTTTCGCCACCTCCAACCAGATCCCACCACTGGCCACATCTTCCCATCTCCTCCCTTTTCGGCTTTCCGCAGAGACCGCTCCCTCCGTAACTCCCTGGTCAATTTGTTCCTTCCCACCCAAACCATCCCCTCTCCTGGCACTTTCCCTTGCAACCACTGGAAATGCTACACTTGTCGATTTACCTCCTCCCTTGACTCCATTCAAGGATCAAAGCAGTCTTTCCAGGTGCAGCAGAGGTTCACCTGCACCTCCTCCATTGCATCTGCAATGGTGAGACCAAGCGGAGGCTTGGCGATCGCTTCGTCCAACACCTCTACTCTGTTCGCAATAACTAACTTGATCTCCCGGTGGCTCAGCACTTGAACTCCCTCTCCCATTCTGAATCCGACCTTTCTGCCCTGGGTCTCCACCATAAATTGGAGGAGCAGCACCTCAAATCTTTCTTGGGTAGTTTACACCCCAGTGGTATGAACATGGACTTCTCCAATTTCAGGTAGTCCCTGCTTTCTCCTTTCCCCTCCCCTTCCCAACTCTCCCTCAGCCCACTGTCTCCACCTCTTCCTTTCTTCTGCCCGTCCCCCCCACCTTCACATCAATCTGAACAAGGGTTTTGACCCGAAACGTCGCCCATTTTCTTCGCTCAATAGATGCGGCCTCACCATCTCAGTTTCTCCAGCATTTTTGGCTACAAGCGAAATATGAGGTGCTGTTCCTCTAATTTGCGCTGGACCTCACTCTGACAATGAAGGAGGCCCAGGACAGAAAGATCAGATTGGGAATTGGAGGGGGGAGTTGAAGTTCTGGGAACTGAATATTCAAGGCAATATGTCCTATCGAAAATGAAGAAAGGTGGGCAGAGGGGGTGTGGTAGCTCCTTTGGTGAGGAATGAAATTCAGTCCCTTGTGAGGGATGTCATAGAATCAGGAGGTGTAGAGTCAGTATGGATAGAATTGAGAAATTGTAAAGGTAAAAAGACCCTAATGGAAGTTCCCTACAGACCCCCAGACAGTAGCCTGGATATAGGGTGCAAGTTGAATCAAGAGTTAAAATTGGCACGTCGTAAAGGTAATGTTATGGGAAATTTCAACATGCAGGTAGACTGGGAAAATCAGGTTGGTACTGGACCCCAAGAAAGGGAGTTTGTGGAGTGCCTCCGTGATGGATTCGTAGAGCGGCTTGTACTGGAGCCCACCAGGGAGAAGGCAATTCTGGATTTAGTGTTGTGTAATGAACCGGATTTGATAAGGGAACTCGAGGTAAAGGGCCCATTAGGAGGTAGTAACCATAATATGATTAGTTTTAATCCACAATTTGAGAGGGAGAAGGTAAAATTGGAAAACAGTTGAACAAAGGAGACTATGGAGCCATGAGGGAGGAGCTGCCAAAATTTGGCTGGAAATATACTGCAGCTAATTACAATATACATCAATGATTTAGATGAAGGGATTCAAAGTAACATCAGCAAATTTGCAGATGACATAAAGCTGGGTGGCAACGTGAACTGTGAGGAGGATGCTATGAGGTTGCAGGGTGATTTGGACAGGTAGGGTGAGTGGACGGATGCCTAGCAAATGCAGTTTAATGTGGATAAATGTGAGGTTAAAGAGGTGCTTCTGCAGTTGTACAGGGCCCTAGTGAGACCACACCTGGAGTATTGTGTGCAGTTTTGGTCTTCAAGTTTGAGGAAGGACATTCTTGCTATTGAGGGAGTGCAGCGAGATTAATTCCCGGGATGGCGGGACTGTCATATCAGGGGCCGCAGAGCCCTTTTGAAAGTGGAGGGGGGCTGAGTGATCACTGATCACTGATCACTGATTTTGGAGGGAGTGGAGCGACTGAGTGGGGGGAGGGTGTGGGAGGAGGGTGCCCCCCCCCTGCTGTAGGGACTTTTTGAAATGTGATGTATTAAAATCATGTTTTAGTGCATTGTAGAAGTATGATTTCAATGTTTTTGTCTGAAGTATTTTTAGGATAATGTAGGGTCTACATGAGAGATAGGAGCAGGTGATTATTATTTTTGTTATTGCTCGACCTCCAGAAATTCCGCAGATTCACAACTCTCTGGGTGAAGAAAGTTTGTCCTCATCTCAGTTCTAAATGGCCTACTCCTTTTCCTGCAATTACAGTTAGTTAAAAAGCAGGATGCTTTCTCCAACCACCCCCATTTGAAGGCCTCTATCTTCCTTCGCTTCTACCCAGTGCTTGATACCTACTTCTAGCAGCCACTGGTTGTCCTCCAGGATCCATCGAGCCGCAGCCTGGTCCATGCCGGTCACCAGGGCGAATTTGAGGCAGGAAACATTTTCCTGATGTTGGGGGAGTCCAGAACCAGGGGCCACAGTTTAAGAATAGGGTAGGCCATTTATAACGGACATGAGGAGGATCTTTTTTACCCTGAGAGTTGTGAAACTGTGGAATTTACTGCCTCAGAACGCAGTGGAGGCTGATTCTCGGGATGCTTTCAAGAGAGAGTTAGATAGAGCTCTTAAATATACTGCAGACCTTGGATCCCTAACATAACTTTAGAAACTAAAGAGCTGACACCCTATACAAGTAAAGAAGGTGAATTTCAACTAACTAAGGAGGCACAAGAGGCTTTTGAGAACTTGAAGAAATCGTTGATGCAGGCTCCAGCATTGGGAAGACCACCTTATTAATAGACCCTTCCAACTTTATTGCGCTATTCTCTCTGAATGTTCGATGGCAGTCCTCACTCAAAAATATGGGGATAGGCATAGACCAGTGGCCTAATATTCATTTAAACCCGACCCAGTAGCAAGGGGACACCTATTATGCACCCAAATTCTGACCGCCATTTATAATAGTTTACAGTCTGCTGCAAATTTGACGCTACAGCAGGAGATGGTAGTATATAGTTGTGGCAGCCTTGTTGTGGCAACTCCAAACTCAATACCTAACAATGGCTCATCAGAACAAATATGAAATTTACTTAATAAATTACCTGAAGCTTCAGTTTAGGCATTGTACAACAATTAATCCGGCATCTTTTCTTGTTTCATCGCCAGAGGAGCAGTCAGAGGCGGGACATGACTGTTTGTAATCGAGGAGGAGACATCTGTGAGTGAGGAGTTGAGAGACGCACCTATAGATGACCCTGACATGACATTGTATGTAGATGGGCCGTGGGGTGAGAAATTGTCTGGGTATGCAATTATTAATCAAGATGGGGAAAACATAGAAGCAGCTGCCTTTGAGTCACCTTATTCAGCACAACTTGCTGAATTATTTGCTTTAATTAGGGCTTGCATTAAGGTGAAAAATTTAATGGTAAACATATATACAGATTCTAGATATGCATTTGTAGTGCATGATTTCGGACAATTATGGAGAAATAGAGGATTTCTTACCTCAGTGGGGACTCGAATATCAAACAAACAATTGGTGACAGATTTATTAAAGGCCCTGATGCTACCCAGACAAATCTCAGTCATGAAATTTAGAGCACACACAAGAGGACAGACCCCAGCAGACATTGGTAATCGTAGTGCCGATCACACAGCAAAAGAAGAGAATGTAAGATGGTGGTACCAAAGATGATGAGGCAGACTAAATGTTTAAGTAACAGGTCCCCCTCGGAGAAGCCAATGCCAACCATCCAGGAGATTATTCAGTTGCAGGAGGGAGCTACTGAATGGAATAAGGAACGATGGAAGCAACCTGGGTGCACACTAAATTGTATGACAGGATTATGGACCACTCCGGCAGGGCAAACTTGCATGACAGATCCCCTTGCAGTGTGGGTTGCAGAATGCATGTACAATGCAACTCATTGCAGTGCAAGAGCAGTAGGAGACACTCTATTTGCTACTTGGTGGCATCCAAGGATACAAACATTAGCTCAAAAGGTAAATAGTAGTTGCCTGATTTTCCAGAAATACAATCCTGGAAAAGCAGGAGGTTGTGGAGATGGAAAGACACCTTTGCCCATGGGTCCTTTTGAGACATTGGAAATGGATTACATCGAGTTAGAAAGGTGACAGGATACAGATATGTACTTGTCATAGTCAATGTATTCAACAGGTGGATCGAAGCTTATCCAACCCTTCATAACAAAGTGGCTATTGTTGTCAAGGTGTTAATGAAATAAATTGTCCCTAGATTTGGCATCCCTATTCGACTTAGTTCAGACAATGGTCCACATTTTATTGGACAAGTTAATAAAAAGTTTTGTAAACAATTTGGCATCCAGCAGCAATTACACTGTGCTTATCAACCACTGGCTGCTGGACTTGTAGAAAGGGGAAATCAGACCCTGAAAACGAAATGAGCTAAATTGAAGGCGGAGCCCGGAATTGTTTGGATTAAATTACTCCCCATAGCTTTATTTCAAATGCGAGTCACGCCTGCAGGAAAATCTAGACTGAGCCCAGCTGCAATTGTTATGGTAGACCCCTAAGAACACATTGGAACCAGAATGCGATAAAAGTTATAAAAGTTATAAATTTCCATCATATGACTGCAGAGGTGACTGACTACATTCTGGCTTTGACAAAAAACTCTTAGAGAATCACATTGTAAGGTGCGAGCAGCGTATGGTGAGTTGCCTTTGTTGACTGCTTCTACTAAGATGGAGCCTGGAGACTATGTCCTTATAAAGAATTGGGCAAGGAAAGAGTTGGAGGTTCACTGGGAAGGACCTTAGCAGGTTCTCCTAACGATGCCAACAGCAGTGAAGGTAGAAGGTAGAAATGCATGGGTGCAACTCCACCACTGCAAGAGTGTAAGTGGGAGATTTGGCTGCTTACTTATTTTGTTTAAGATTCTCTTAGAAAACATCATATTCATCGAAGAGTAAAAAACAAATGCACTTGATAGGATGGATGGAGGAGAGTCACGCCCATGAAAACTCGGGAGGTGGAGACTCATCAGACAGGAATCATGAAGCTACACCCATGAAAACTCGGGAAGCTTTTTGAAATTCTGAGAAATTACTTCAGCATCTTCATGTTAGGATATCTGATTAGAATGGGGTTATTTTTGTGTTTTCATTATCATAGTATGATAAAAAAGAGAATGAAATGAAAATGCAATGAGCTGTTTGGCCTGCCCTGTGCTTGAAACGGCAATGGCAATGGAAATTAAATGAAAATGCAATCAGTTGTTCGGCCTACTCTGTGCTTGAAACTGCAATGGCAATGGAAGTGAAATGAAAATGCAATTAGCTGTTCGGCCTGCCATGTGCTTGAAATTGCAATGGCAATGGAAGTGAAATGAAAATGCAATGAGCTGTTCGGCCTGCCCTGTGCTTGAAACTGCAATGGCAATGGAAATGAAATGAAAATGCAATGAGCTGGTTGGCCTGCCCTGTGCTTGAAACTGCAATGGCAATAGAAATGAAAAAAAAATGCAATGAGGTGTTTGGCCTGCCCTGTGCTTGAAACGGCAATGGAAATGGAAATTAAATGAAAATGCAATGAGCTGTTTGGCCTGTCCTGTGCTTAAAATTGAAATGGAAATGAAATGAAATGAGTTATTTGGCCGCCCTGAAGCCACTAATTTCGGCCCACAAGGTCCCTATTTGCCAGTCCCTTTTGCCCCAAATGCCCGTATTAGCCCAGGAGGAGCATTTTGGTCCAAAAGGCCCGTGCCAGGCCTGGAAAAGTTCAGAAAAAGTGCCTTTCAGTTTTAGTCCCATGTATTGTGCAAAAAAATTAAACATTTGATTATATTGAGTGGATGTTTCTAGATTAATTTATGGGAATTAAACATCAAATTCCTTCCAACTGGCATATGAATCCATGACAGTGAGATTTAAAAATCATGTTATATTGTGAATTCTTGTGTGAATGGGATTAGTTTGTTATTTAGATACTTAGGCTATTAAAAAAATATATCCTTTTCTTAAGAAATGGAATCTACAGGACATTCTTAATGTAATTGGCAGAAAGGCATGTCATGCGTGGTTTGAAGAGCAAAAACATATAGTTTACAATGCCAAAATTGAAAAGTTGAGGAAAATCAAGGTGTACAGAGTTGCTGGGTACACAAAAGGCTGGAGAAACTCAGCGGATGCAGCAGCATCTAAGGAGCGAAGGAGATAGGCGACGTTTCGGGTCAAGACCCTTCTTCAGACTGGTCAGGGATCGAGGAGATAGTAGACGGTGATTTGGAGATACATCAGAGTTGCTTATTCGTTACAATCTGAGGAGTATGGATTATTATGCCAATGTTAGCAACTGATCTTCATAAAGACTTGGTCTATTGCTAGAAATTGTAATTTATTACCCATACGAGCATATACTACAATAATATTAAAGTTCTGATCTTGACAATATCACATTTTTTGAATTTTCAAGGCAGTCTGGGTGTTTTACTATTTCCGTCACAAACGGTCAATTTTGTAATTGACTACAATTGCTGCATCCGCTGCTTCAGATGCCAGGCTTGGCGATCGTTTACCTCCGCTCGTCCGCAAAAACCAACCCGGGTCGCTCAGCACTTCAACTCCCCCTCCCATTCCGTATCCGACCTCTCGGTCCTGGGCCTCCTCCATTCAAGTTGGAGGAACAGCACCTCATATTCTTTGGGGAGTTTGCATCCTTTGGGCCTTGAACATTGAATTTTCTCAATTCTGTTAAGCCCTCACGGGCCCTGGTCAGAGCATTGAATATTAGGGAAGTAATGTTAAAATTGTACAAGCATTGGTGAGTATGGTGTACAATTTTGGTCGCCTAGTTATAGGAAGGATGTCAACAAAATAGTACAGAGGAGATTTACTAGAATGTTGCCAAGCTACTATGTTGTTGAACAATAGGTCTTTATTCTTTGGAGCGCAGAAGGTTACTAGACTTAGTTGACACGTTTTTCCCTAGGAAGATTTGACATGAGAATTAAGGACAGGGTTTCGGAGTAACGTGAGGGGGTTACTCAGATGTGTGGAATCAGCTTCCAGCTGGTGGAGGCAGGATCGATTTTAACATTTAAGAGTTGGATAGGTAATTTTGCAGGTAGATGGGACTAGGGGAAAACAAATGGTCGGCACGGACTGGAAGGGCCAAGAGGGCCTGTTTCCGTGCTGTAATTGTTATATGGTTATATGGTTATTCCCTCTATTAGTCGCACTAGCTTCTCATTTTCACACCACAAACAGCTTACAATGGCTTGTTCCCTTTATCATCGATACTTTTTTTACATATCTTTCATTCAATCTCTCACATCACCGTCTATATCTCTCGTTTCCATGATCCCTGACCAGTCAAGGGTTCGACCCGAAACTATCTCCTTCGCTCCTGATGCTGAATGCTTTTTGTGTAACCCCCAATGAACTAATTATATGCTTTAATTTCAGGTCATCCAAGTAAGATGTTTTATATTATACCTATCTATAATAACTGAAAATTTCATTCAGTTCTTAAGTTTTAAGAAAGTTATGGGCTTTTGACTGTCCTTGATCACAGCTTTTGAGTTAATTCAATGCAAAAACAATAGGGAACAAGATGCTAATTTCCGAGTATGAAAATGGCCATAACTGAAATACTGAAAATATGAAAGTGAATTAGATGTCAAATTAAACTTCTTTTTATGCTTTATCTGATGGGATAAATTGCAGGCTTGATTTTTTAAATCTCAAACTTTTGTAACATTGCTATGTTAAGGGTTTGTGGTCAGAGTGAGCCATGAACGGCCTGCCCTCCAGAAAATATCGAAAATAATGGATAGCTAGGTACAGGGCGAGGAGCTCCCGGTCAAACACGCTGTAGTTGAGCTCAGGGGACCGCAGATGACGGCTGAAAAAGGCCAGCGGCTGCCAGCGGCCATCAATGAGCTTCTCCAGCACTCCTCCCACGGCCGTATTGGAGGCGTCCACCGTGACGGCAGTCGAGGCAGCGGCCCGCGGTTGTAGCAGCATGGTGGCTTTGGCCAGCGCCTCTTTCGCGCTGTCAAACGCGGCCTCAGCCTTGGCAGACCGCACGAGGTCCAGTGGCTTACCGGCGAGGTATTGGAACAGAGGGAGCATGATCCTGGCAGCGGCCGGCATGAAGCGTTGATAAAAGTTGACCATGCCAACAAACTCCTGCAGCCCTTTGACGGTGAACGGCCGGGGAAACTGCCGGATCGCCTCCACCTTGGTGGGTAACGGGGTTGCACCCTGCGAGGTGACATGATGCCCCAGGAATGAAATTGTGCGGGGACCGAACTGGCATTTGGGGGGATTGACTACCAGTCCGTGGTCTTGGAGCCGCTGGAACAGCGCCCGCAGGTGCGTGTATTGTTCTTGTTGGGAGCGGCTTGCAACCAGGATGTCATCTAAGTGGATGAATATAAAGTCCAATCCCCGACCAGCATGTCCATGAGCCGCTGGAATGCCTGTGTGGTGTTTTTCACCCCGAATGGCATACGCAGCCACTCGAAAAGCCCAAACGGGGTGATGGTGGCAATCTTAGGCACATCGTCTGGTTGAGCGGGGATCTGGTGGCAGCCGCGGACCAGGTCTACCTTAAAAAAAAATGTGGCGCCTTCCAGATGAGCCGTCTTGGATGTGTGGGACCGGGTAGCGGTCCGCGGTCATAATGGCGTTCAGTCGCCGATAATCCCCACCCCCCCAGATGCTTTAGGGACCATGTGTAAAGGGGATGCCCACAGGCTATCCGAGCGCCGTACAATCCCCATGTCCTCCATTAATTTACATTCCTCTTTGGCGATGCGCAGCTTGTCGGGCAGGAGCCTGCACGCCCGTGCATGTAATGGCGGTCCAGCAGTGGGAATATGGTGCACCACCCTGTGCTTCAGGGCAGTCGCACGAAAACGGGGGGTGAGGAGCTCTGGGAATTCCGCGAGCAGGGAGGCATACGAGCCCTCGACCTTGGCCACCGCGTTCGGCTGCGGACCGGGGGATTCCGGGGGTCGCAAAATTGCGGGGCTGGGAACCGCCGGTGGAACAAAGCGCCTGCCTTGCACGTCCACCAGGAGCGAAAAGGCCCGAAGGAAGTTGGCGCAGAGCAGCGGCTGGGCCACGTCCAAAACTGTAAAAGGCCAGGCATATGGGCGGGAGTCAAAGTTGAGGGACAGTTGAATCCACGTACCATATGTGCGGATTATGCTACGGTTGACGGCAGTCAGGACGGGGCCTCGCTTACCTGCACAGGTGTCCAGCCCAGTCAGGGTGAGGATGCTGACGATGGCCCCGGAGTGCACCAGGAAGCGAAGAATGGTGGTCTTGAACGTAGCGGTGATTCTGTCTGATAGCCCCTACTGGCGATCGACCGAGGCGTTTCCCGCAAACGAGCAGGGGGAACGGCATCAGCACCTCAGCATTGGTGGTAGTAACGCTACCCGGACGTGGCGCCGACAGACAAGAAGCTGAAGCAAAGAAGTCGATGCCAAAGAACGGAATGGAAACGAGGGCGATAAACCGAAAGAGTCCAAAGAAGAAACGCCTACTAACCGTAAGGATGGGACGCCTAAATGCAAACTAACCGAATGGGCGGGACACCTAAATCCCAAGGAACCAAAAAGCTGCATCGCCTATAAGCAAACTAACCAAATGGCAGTTCTGTCGAAACTCCACCTACCCGAAAGGTGGCATCGCCTACAGGCCAAAGGACCAACTGCTGCTCAACAGAAAAGTCCAATAACGGACTTGACGAAGCCGGGGGGCGGGACTTATCAGCGATTGGTCCAGACCCCTGCGTCCATCACATCACTGTGAAGGCATGAACATTGTCCCAAACCTCCGCTCCTGCGGAGGGTGGCCGTGGGAGAGTGCGGGCTGTCCCGAGCTATGCACACCTTCGGCCGCTTTCAACTTGGTGCTTGGGTTCAGATTGCCCAGTTGCCTATGGCTTATGTGGGAAAATGAACCCTGCGCTCCTGTCTCCCCGTTCTCTCTCCCCTCTTCTCTCGCTCCCCCTCTCTCTCTCTCTCTCTCTCTCTCTCTCTCTCTCTCTCTCTCTCTCTCTCTCTCTCCCCCTCTCTCTCTCCCTCTCTCTCTCCCTTCTCTCTCTCCCCTCTCTCTCCCCTCTTCTCTCTCTACTCCTCTCTCTCTCCACTCTTCTCTATCTCCTCCTCGCTCTTCCCCTCCTCGCCCCCCCCCTCTCTCTCCTCTCCCTCCATTCTCTCTCTCCCCCTTCTCTCCCCACCCCACACCCCCTCTCTCTCCCTTCTCTCTCTCCACCGTCTTCGTCTTCGGACTCTTTTGGTTTATTGTCGTTTCGGCCTCGTTTCCATTCCGTTCTTTGGCTTCGACTTCTTTGCTTCAGCCTCTTGTCCGTCGGCGCCACGTCCACACACGGGTATGTAACACCACTGGCGCTTGCCCCGGTCTCCGGCGGACTCCGGCGGCGATGGTAGCAGAGGGTTGGGCATCTCTGTGGGGCTGCTGGTGCACGGGGCAGACACCTGGTTGATGGACCCGCCGTCCTGCAGCTTCACGAGCCACAATTCGTCCGCCCGCTCGGCGAACCACAGGCGTTCTGCGAAGTTCGACCCGGTGAGGAGCAGACGGATGTCGTCGGGCATTTTCTCTAGAAACGCCTGCTCGAAAAGCAGGCAGGTCGATGGCCGTCCATCAACGCGAGCATCTCGCACGTTACTGCGGACGGCGTCCGATCGCCGAGGCCGTCCATGTGGAGCATGCGAGCGGCGCGATCTTGGCGGCTGAGCCCAAAAGTACGGAGCAGTAGTGCCTTGAGGCCCTCGTACTTGCTGATTGCTGGAGGATCCATTCAGGTAGGGCAGCAACCGTGTGGCCGTCTCTTGGCTAAGCGCCCCGACCACGTAGAAATATCGGGTGGCATCGGCGAACTAGGAGGCGAGTTGTGGCCCGAAGGAGGGGTCGGAGCATTGAAGGAAGTGAAGTATATCGAAAAGATTATTTGGCAATGTAGTAATAGTGACGCAGCAAAGGAGTTGATTGGATTATGGAGAAAATACTATGAAGATCAGAAAGCGAGTAGAGAGGCTGTGAGAATGGTGAATTGGCAGGAAGCAGCTTCAAAGCTTGGAATAGAACTAAGAGATGATAAAGTAAACTGACCTCCAGATACCTTGAGAAAGGGGTGTGGATGTATTAGAGAGCATCAGGAACGGGAGAGAAATAAATCTCCTGAAGGAAAACTGGCACCAGTAGATCTAGAGTTCAAGGACCCGGTGGTTGGCTTTGATGGTGGGGAAGACAATTATTTGGAAGATTGGGAAAGTGTTAGAATTTGGAGAGGTTTTCAGCCTCCTCCTTATTCCTCTTACGTTCCCCGTGCTCCGTCTACACATTGTATAGCTTGCGCACACAACAGACACTCAGAGCCTACAGCACCTTTAACACCACCTGCAGATTCCACAATAAAGCCTGCTTTACAAACAGCAACAACACTAGTACAGGATTCCGAGATTCCAACCGCTCCACTTTTGGCAGGTAGTCCAGTAGCACATGGTACCAGGCGTAAAATGAAGAAGATAGTTCCCCTATTTAAGGAGAGAGAGGGTATTAGGGACATAGTACAACCCGCAGAATATTTTTGTGAACCCAAGCCTAGACGGATTAGACGAGTAGTGAGAGATCAGAGGGGTTCCTTTAAGAAATACCGTAATCCCCCTAATAAAGAGGAAGACATATCGGAGGGTGAGACAATCACAGGGGGGACTGAGGGAGATCCCGATATGGCCAATATCATGAGAGCGGAACAAGTATCCCGTAGGTAGTTCCCAGTCAGGGAAATGCGTAATCCAGCCTTTGATGCGGCTAGTGCAGTGGGGGCAAATAATCCCTGAACTATTGATGTATACACCCCATGGAAACCTAATGAGATGATGGCAGTACTGAGTAAAATACCTGACAGAAAGAAATCACCTGCTTCCTTTGTGGATTATCTTAGTACCACAATGCATGTGTATCACACAAACTCCCGAGATTTATGGGCTGTGATACAGCAGATAATAACTCCGACAGAGCATACCAGATTCTTAGCAACCTTAGGACACCCAACTCACGAAGCACTGGCCAATGTGATCGCTGATAATAGTGCAAGAGAAGATGCAGTTTTAACTTCCCTTGCAAATACTCTTCAGAAGCTAGATATCGCTAGGATTCTGGATGTGAGACCAAAGAAAGAAGAAGGAGCAGATGAGTTTTTAGAAAGATTCTCGGAGTTATACATGGATCAGTCAGGAGATCTGAATTTTCGGAATGGGGCAAAGTCTCCTCAGTATTGCGCAATATTACTGAACTGCCTTCCAACTAATGTGGCTGAAGCAATTAAAACAAACAACATGGACTGGTCGGAAATAAGTTCCAGTCAGATGACTCGGGCAGTGGGGTATCACTGGAAGGATATCAAAAAGCAGGAAAGTCAGCCAAAACCAAAACAGAATATGTAATCAAGAAGGAGGCACCAAAAATCTGACTTAGGACCATGAAGTCCTCCAGGGGCTTTATTCTCCGTGGTTGCTGGAAAGGGGCATTACCTTCTTGGTGATGACAGGTGAGAAGATCAATCTGCTGATCTCACGATTTTTTAAAACATCATAACTTTTCTAATATTGCACCGATTGGAACAAAACTTGGTGTGCTTGGAGCAGAGGTGCACGGTGAGTAAGGTGGTGATAAGCCACCTTAAAATATCCTAGAAATACAGGGTACCGTTTTTGCGCAAATTTAAAAAGAAACGCAAACCGGAAGTGGACAAGATGAGGATTTTTAGAATAGTATAGATAGGTAGAAGATAGATGTATGAGGGTTTTGTAGAAAGAGCTGAGCTGGGTTGCAAATGCACGATCAGGATTGGTTATAGAATGGGGTGTTGTAAAGTATTGCTAATTATGTTGCAGAGTATTTGTGCTGTTATCTTGTGATTGGTCAAAGTATGGAACCTTCTTCAAATTGTTACCTGGCGAAATGTTTCTTACTTTGGTGAACTGTCTTCCAACTAGAACTTCTGTGGGGTACTTTGTGATTGGGTTAGGGAACTGTCAATAAATGTATTATATTATCTTTATTTGTGAATAAAATAATTTCAGTAGGGGTTGCTCCTCCCCCCCCCATGTATTTTCACGCCACGGGTCCGATACAATATAAAAGAGGGGACACCACATGGATCGGAGTCAATCTTCTGGAAGTGCACTTGGGACTGTGTTGACTGTCTGGAAGTGTCTATTCGCACGAGGCTGAAGGGCTTGGATGAGTAGAGACGAGGATCGGACCTACGGCGTTGGTTAGGTATCGTATAGGAAGTTCATTTGTGAGTGAGAATAAAAAGTTGATCCTGTGCTTGACTCAATCTTTTACTGAACTAGACTAACGAGGTAAGCTTTAGGAGCCTCTGACAACTCAGGGGCCAGCCGCGAGGTGTTGACGCAGGCTGGTGAAGTGACTTTGGACTTGAAATTGATAAAATAATGGGAGTGTAGACTGCATTGATTAATGTGTGCATGCCAGTATGTTGCACTATTAGTTTGCCTCACCAAGGTCAATGTTGTCCTGTTGCTTTGAGGATAAGTGACTTTCCTTAGGGTAGCTATCAGCAGAATCATGACAAAGTCATAGAACCATACAGCATAGAAACAGACCCTTCGGCTCAACTTGTCCAACACAAGGCTCCGCGGTGTTTAAAGCTCAGTGCTGCCCGCCCGCGGCTGGAAGCTCCACAGACCGCAGACTGCAGCTCCGCGATGTTGCAGTCGCCGGTCCCAGCCCTCCGGAGCCCACCGCACGGCGATGGAGCTTGAGCTCCAGGCTGTTGCGATGGCACCAGGATGCTAGCTGTGTCACTTCCTGTCTGTAGGCAGATTCCTCCCCATCCTGGATCAGTCCAATCAGGGTTGCGCCATCCGCAAACTTGAGAAGCTTGACAGAGGAGTCAAAGGAGGTGCAGTCATTGGTGTATAGAGACTAGAGGAGAGGGGAGAGGAGCCTTGCAGTGCACCTATGCTGAGGATTTGCGAGTCCGAGATGTGCTTTCTCACCTTCACATGCTGCTTCCTGTCTGGAAGCTGGTGATCCACCAACAGAGGGGTTCAGGCACAGTCAACTCGGAAAGTTTGGAGTGTAGTAGCTCTGGCACAATGGTGTTGAATGCAGAGCTTAAATCAACAAACAAAATCCACGCGTAGGCCCTCTGGTGGTCTAGGTGCTGGAGGATGAAGTGCAGGCCCATCTACGTTAGGGGCGCCGTCGAGTATGGCTGCCCTGCCAGCAGCTGTTAGTCTTTTCACTCTTTTTTATTTTTAGTTAGCTAAAACTGTTTGTATTTAAGGTCTTTTAGTCTTTATATGTGGGGGTGGTGGTGGTGGGGGGGGGGGGGGGGGGTGTAGGGGGAAACAATTTCCATTGCACCTCCATTGACTCCTCTGTCAAGCTTCTCAAGTTTGCAGACGACACAACCCTGATTGGACTGATCCAGGATGGGGAGGGATCTGCCTACAGACACAGAGGTGCCAAGTGTCCCGGCATTCGCCGTATTTTGTCCCGGCGAAATAACCATATTACGGTGTTCCGGCAGCCAAACATGTTGTTACGGAACACCGCCGCGCCGGTGTTCCTCCCGTGGTGAACGCCGGCGCCATGTGCCCCCGGTTTGCCAGCCCGGCAGCTCGCAGCCACGCCCGGCCCAGAGCCCGGGCGGCGCCGGCCCGCGCGATCAGCGACACGGCGACGTTTCTTGCCACCAGCCGGCCGCTCGCGGCAGCCCCATCACCGGGCCTCCCCCCCACCCCCACCCCCACCCAGTGCGCAGGCGCAGACCCGCCGGCAACCTTGCCAAGTGCGCATGTGCCGCACCCGCCCGCCGGCAGCCCGCTGATCTGCACCAGTGCGCAGGCGCATAGCCGCCGGCAACAACCCCAAGTGAGTAGTATGTTACTGAGAGAAATGCATTTACCCCCATTTGTTACGGACAAATGGGTTGAATGTTACTGTGAACTAAATTTAGGGTTGGCATCTCTGCAGACAGGAAGTGACACAGATGGCGTCCTGGTGCCATCGCAACAGCCTGGAGCTCAATGCTCTTAAGACAGTAGAATTGATAGTAGACTTTAGGAGAGCTTCCCCTCCCTTCACCACCAACAACACCATAGTCACATTTGTGGAGTCTTTTAAGTTCCTGGGAACCATCATCTCCAAGTACCTTAAATGGGGGGCTACCGTCGACTCCACAGTCAAAAACAACTTCCTGCAGCAGCTGAGGAAGCACAATCTGCCACAGGCAATGATGGTCCAATTCTATACGGCCATCGTAAAGTCTGTCCTCACCTTCTCCATCATGGTCTGGTTTGGCTCAGCCACCAAGCACGACACCGGAGGCTGTGGCGAATACTTTTATAATGTAATAATCTCACAGTTGGAGGTATCTAAACAAGTCTTGGTTCCGAAGTGCAAAGCTATCCTTCAAATCTCGAAAACCTCTTAGGTCTCCATTTTCAATAACAGTACAAAATGCAGTCATTCCTTTTTTCATCCACTCTTTAAATGTTGAGTCAAATGTTAAATTCACTATCCAAAGCTATCCATCTTAATACTTTTTGTCCTTTTCAGTTTAAGTTGTCTGATAAGAGTGAACCAGGTTTCTAAAGTAAATATCGTTATTGGGTCGATTATACTCCTGATATATCCACGAAGTGCTTTTCTCCCAAGAGTGTTTGGATGTGGAAATCAGGGATATGTGTCTCAATCTCTTTCCACCTAGCTATATAGCTGTCCACACACCAATTAATTAGTGGTCGAAGTTGTGCTGCATAGAAATCTATATTACTAAAAGTCTGATCTTGACCACTTCCTGTTGTTCTGTATATTGATTTTAGAAAAAACGCTAGCACTTACGGCTGTGATTTTTGGCCATCTTACTCAGGGTCCCCCTCCGCTGCACAGGACAAAAGGATTTTTCCCATCAATGAAAAATAAAAGAGTTATTAGTGTTTAGAAAATGTTGAGATTCTCTCTCCTGAAGGCAACGCCCCTTCCGGAGGGACTATAAAACCCGGAAGTGTTGAGTGCCACAGTCAGTCTCTGCAAGATGGGGGAGTGAGAGGGTCACGTCTCTCAGTCTGAGCTGTTAATAACACTGAACACATGTCTACTAAACTGTGAGTGGTTTGAAAATGTAGTTTGGAAATGCTAAAGCTGTGTTGCCTTTGGTTTGGAAATGCTAAAGCTGTGTTGCCTTTGGTTTGGAAATGCTAGAGCAGTGTTGCCTTTGGTTTGGAAATGCTAAAGCTGTGTTGCCTTTGGTTTGGAAATGCTAAAGCTGTGTTGCCTTTGGTTTGGAAATGCTGAAGCTGTGTTGGCTTTGGGTTGGAAATGCGAAAGCTATGTTGCCTAATTAAAGTTGCCTTGCTTAATTAAAGTCGCCTTTCCCTAATTAAAGTCGCCTTTCCCTAATTAAAGTCGCATTGCCTAATTAAAGTCGCCTTGCCTAATTAAAGTAACCTTTCCCTAATTAAAGTCGCCTTTCCCTAATTAAAGTTGCCTTGCCTTCTATATAATTAAAAGTCTAATCTTGACCCTGTTTGTGCTTTATATTGATTTTAGAAAGAATGCTACCACGTACGGCTGTGATTGTTGGCCATCTTACTCAGAGACCCCCTCCGCTCACCAGGTGCCTAGGATTTTTCTGATCGATGAAAAATAAAAGAGTTATTAGTGTTTAAAAAATGTTGAGATTCTCTCTCCTGTCAATCACGCTATAAAGGCGACGCCCCTTCTGGTGGGGGGAGGGACTATAATACCCAGAAGTGTGGGCGTGGCTCAGTGTCTGCAAGATGGAGGAGGGAGAGGTCATGACTCGCTGTCTTTAGTGGCCTTGCACCCTGCTTGAAATGGAATGAAACTGCACTTGAATTTGGTGGCCTTGCACCCTACTGGAAGTGGTAAGAAACTGCACTTGAATTTGGTGGCCTTGCAACTTGCTTGAAATGGAATTTCAAGGATTACCCATGAATCAACTGCCAGCCCACCAGCCGTGAGTGAGCTGCCAGCACAAAAGGCTTGAGTGACTGAGCCGCCAGCCCAAGAATCCATTCGGCCCACAATGTCCACACTAGCCCTCTGGAAACCAGTCCCTTCAGCCCACAACACCCATACTAGTGCTCTAGAAAGCCCCCCACTGGCCACTAATATTGGAATTGGAGAGGTGGAATATTGCGTTGGGGGACCAGCCCTCCCGTATGATGCTGGGACCACTTACAGCTGTGAATTTTGGCCATCTTACTCAGAGTCCCCCTCCGCTCATCAAGGCCAGAGGATATTTCACATTGACGAAAAATAAAAGGCTTATTAATCTTTTAAAACTGTTGCGATTCTCTCTCCTGTCAATCACGCCATCAGTCTGAGCTGTGAATCAACTGAACACTCTGAAAATCTACTGAACTGTGAGTGTGGTTTTTAATGTGGTTTTTATGGTGATTTTACCCTGCTTCAAATGGTATAAAACTGCATTGGAATTTGGTGGCCTTGCACCCTGCTTGAGGAGATATGAAACTGCATTTGAATTTGGTGGCCTTGCACACTGCTTATAATGGTATGAAACTGCATTTGAATTTGGTGGCCTTGCACCCTGCTTGAAATGTTATGAAACTGCATTTGAATTTGGTGGCCTTGCACCCTGCTTGAGATGGTATGAAACTGCATTTGAATTTAGTGGCCTTACAACCTGAAGCCTCCCCCCCCCCCCCCCCCCCCCCCACTGGCCACCAATATTGGAATGGTGGAGAGGTGGAATATTGCATTGTGGGACTAGCCCTCCCGTGTGAACTTAGTCTAGTATATTCTAAAATTTGGAAGTGCCATTCTACCTTTCTCCTTTGGTAACTGGAGTGTAGTGTCTCGAACCCTTGCCTTCTTTCCTCCCCAAATACATCTAGATATTAATTTACCCCATTCCATGAGTTGTTTTAATGGTACCTTTTTTGGCAGAGATTGAACCAAATACAATAGCCTTGGCAAAATATTCATTTTCACCATATTTATCTTACTACTAAAATCCATTGGATAGGTGGACCATCTTTCTGTATCCTTTCTTATGTTTTGGTTGATGTGATTATAATTGGCCCCATACAACATGATACATTTTTTGTTATATATACCCATAGGTATTTGATTGATTTTGAATCCCATTTAATATTATACTTTTGCTTGATTAAATAGGAGAGTTTGAGTTTTTGAAATATTCACTTTATATCCTGCATAAAAATTAAATTTCTCTAAGATCCCCATCATCCTTGGAAAGGATGTATTTATTTCCGTGAGATACATCATTACGTCATCTGCAAAAAGGCCAATTTTATGTTCACTGTCTTATAGTTAGTTCCCTATCTTGACGAATTGCTTGAGTCAATGGTTCAACATATACAGCAAACAGGGTAGGGCTAAGACAACATCCCTGTCTCGTTCCTCTTCCTAACACAAATCTCTCAGTTAAGGACCCACCACCTTTACTCTTGCAGTAGGTTGTTGGTAAATTGCTTTAATAACTTGAATTGAATCTTCGGTAAAGCCAAATCGGACTCGCCATCGTGGAGCTGGCTGACTTCGGAGAGGGGAGAGCTGTGGTGGTGCGTGGCTGCAACCCGACTCCGGTGCTTCGGAGGCTCCGGCCGCAGGCACGGTGGACAGGAACATTGGGAGCTCGCAGGTTCCTGGTGGGAGACCGCTTTTCGGAGCTCCTGCAATGGCAACTTCTCCCGCCGGAATCGTGGGGTTTAATTGACTCGGAGCGGGGCCTAACATCGCCCCGCGTAGCTTAAACTGCTGCGGGACTTACGATCGCCTGCCAGGGGCATTAACATCGTGAGCCCCAGTCGCCTCGACGCTGCAGTTGAACTGCTGGACCACGGGAGAAGAACAAAGGGAAGAGATAAGACTTTTGCCTTCCATCACAGTGAGGAGGTGTTGGAGATTCATTGTGATGGATGTTTGTGTAAATTGTGTTAAGTGTGTGTCTGGGTTTTTTTTTGTAATGTCATGACTGTAGGAATGAAATTTTGTTCAAACCTAGTCTGTTTGAATTACAATAAAAGGCATTCTATTCTATCTTTCTAGTGTTTGATATAAGAATTCCCAATTAATCCAATAGAAAGTCTTTTCCGCATCTAGGCTTATCAGGACAGCGCGCGTATTTTCCTTTTGAATCTTGTGTATTATATGTAGGGTTCTTCTAATACTGTCCCGTGTTTGTCTGCCTGTTATAAAACCAGTCTGGTCTTCATCAATTAAATCTGGTATGAACTTTTCAAATCGTTTCGAGATAATTGAAGAATATAATTTATAGTCCACATTTAGAATTGATATCGGTCTGTAGTTGGTACAATTTTCCTGTCTTTGTTCTGTTTAGGAATTCATATTATAATTGCCTCTTTCCATGACGGGGGTGTCTTGCCGTCTTTGATAATCCGGTTAAAGGTTCTCAGAAGAAGTGGTTCAGCTCATTCCAAAATATGTTATACCATTTTATAGGGAAACCGTCGCTGCCCGGGGCCTTGTTTGTTTTCATCCTACCAATTAGCTTCTCTGCGATATTTCTCCTGTGATTATTTTATTTAGTGTCTCTCCAATACTGGGCAGATCTGTTGTAATTTAAGAAAGTCCTCATCGATTCGCCATCTACTGTAGAAGTTTGTGTATATAATTCTTTATAATATTCCTGGAAGATATGTTCTATTTCTTTTGGATCACTCTTCAATTTCTGTGTACAGGGGTCCTTAATTTTGTGTACAAATCTTGCTTTTTTCTCCATCTCTTGACCCAATATTTCATCCATTTGTCCCTTCAAATCTTCTATTTGTTTATAAGTTCTCTGGTCCTTATTATTTTTGTACTTCTGTTCTAAATCCCTCAAGTCTAATATCAACATTATATGTTTTCATTCTGGCCTATTCTCCCTAGCTATTAACCTAACTCGTATCACAGCCTTCAATGAGTCCCATAATATGGATGGGTCCACCTCCCCATTGCCATTCTCCGCTAGATAACTTTTGATTTCCAATTTAATGTCATTAACAGTTGTTCTATCATTCAGTATTCCAACATTTAATCACTGTGTTTTTGTTTCAACTGTCCTTTTGAATTGTTAAGTATATGGCATTATGGTCTGATACATCTGCCACACCAATTCTGCAATCTGTTACCCCATAACAGTCTTCTTTCTGCATTAAGAAATAGTCTATTCTGGAGTAAACATTGTGCGGTATTGAATAATGTGTATAGTGTTGCGGCACCATACGTGGTGAATAAAGGTGAGACGTCAGGCCGGTTCAAATGTTTATTCAATGGTGACACGTTAAGTTGGTGCGCTAACCATATTACAGCTGTAGCTGAGCGAGGTTGTACTCTCGGGCTCAGCTACCTGTTGACTCCTCCTAAGGTCTCGAGGTGAGAGACCTTAAGCACCAGGACACCCTCACTAGACCATGAGGGTCACGTGCCCGCCCTCGTATCTCCTGACGAGGGTTCGAGCATAAGTGGCCCGTGTTTAGGCTGACGCCACAATAGTCTCTTTCTAGAGGGTGAAAATTTCTCCAGACATCAAGAAAACCAAATTCTTCACAGTTAGTGTTTAGTAGTTTTGTTAACTGGTTCTTATTTTTCTTTTTACTTGTCGTATCAAGCCTATGATTCAGAAGTTTTAATCTATCTTTTAACAGTGCTTAATGAGATTGTACCTGCAGTGTTGCATACAGTTTAGAACTGTTCACAGACCCTTCAAAGTTCAGGGTCTGCTTCTGATTCCCTGTGATATCTGGTGCTCAAGACCATAAGCTATCACAGGGATCTATCAGGCCTGTTCCATACACTGAGGTGGTTTCCTCTGGGAAACCCATCCAGCATTATTCTACTTCCCATCTTCTATAATCCACCCTTTCATTGAACATAGAACATTACAGCACAGGAACTGGCCCTTCAGCCCACAATGTCTGTCTCGATCACAATGCCAGTCTAAACCAGCCCCTCCATATATATATTTTTATAAATTACTAGACCAAGTGCAGACCCATTGGGCCCCCCCAACGCACCAGTTCCCTACCCGTAGCCCCCACGAAAGGCATGGTCCTCCAACTCAAGCCGTTCCAGAACACAAGTAAAGCTGATCACTGCTAGCCGAGCCATTGTGACATCATCAGTTGAAGCTGGTCATTTTAAATTTAAAGTATTTTGATTTTTTTTTAAATTTAATCAGTAATAAGTCAAGAAATAAAGCATAAAATGTTCAGTGAAGGTGCTCTCTGTCTAGAGGGGGAAAAATGTGAATCTTGTGAAAATTGGCATTTTTAAAGCTTTAATTACGAATAAGGTGAAATATAGGATGAAATCTTCTGTGAAGCTGTTCACTGCTAGCCGAGCCATTGTGACGTCATCAGTGAAAGCTGGTCATTTTAAATTCAGTCTTTTGATGTTTTTAAACTTCATACTTTTAAACAGTAATAAGTCAAGAAATAAAGCACAAAATGTTCAATGAAGGTGATCTCAGCGTCGAGGGGAAAAATGTCAATCAGAATATGTAAAAATGTAATTGTTACCGCATAGTGTTTTTGCAAAGATGTAAAGACAACCACATTTACACACACATATAAGCACGTAAAAGATCAGAGACCAATGCATGAGACCATATGATGATATATTTATAGATTCTGTCAGCCATTAACCTTTCAGGGATCATTGAAGTGATGGACTGCACAATGTCACAGCCGATAGTGCTGCTGCCTCACAGCGCCGGACACCCGGGTTCGATCCTGACCTCAGGTGCTGTCTGTGTGGAGATTGCGTGTTCTCCCTGTGACTGCATAGGTAGCCTCCGGGTGTTCTTATGTTCTCCCACATCCCAAAGACATGCAGACTTGCAAATATTCATAATGTTTCTGTATTGGTTTTGGTCGCAGAGCCCAAATGATGTAAAAATACTTTCATTAATATGCTAATTAAAGGAACAGTCAAACATCAGTTGGGTATAATTAAGTTTTGCATGATTACTGTTTATTGATTATATAAATCTTAGAATGTGTTTGTGAAATTAATCCCAACAATTTCTGCCTTAGCAATTTTTTGAGCAAACAAAAACCTCAATTTGTTAATGTCATGATGTCAATAAAACTTTGCAAATAGTCTAGAAACCAGTATTTATTACTTATCGGGCTGTGATTAACTGTATGTAAATTTACCATATATAAAATGCAAAACTGGTTGTGTAGATAAAAACCAAGTGCAGCATTTTTGATCAGAAATTGCAAAAGATCCAGAACCATTTAAAAATATTGTAAATTACAGTGGAATGAACAACTTGGTCACACTGTCAGGACACGAACATTTACAGCGGAAGCCCCCCCCCCCCCCCCCGAAATACTGAAGCAATAATGCCATGAAGCCCATAACAGCAGTAGATTATACAACTCTATTAAATGTCATTCATTTATTATAGCTCAGACCAATAAGGTGTACTGTCTAACACGTTAGTCAAAATTCACTGGGGCTTGGAATCTGCTTATATCTAGGTATATAATTTGGTATGACTATGCAGTTATTTCATTCACGTAGATGGTACCCTTTAACAGTACTCATTGTGGACACTTACTTTGTAAACAGGCAACAAAAACATGGTGGAGAAGTTTAAGGTTTACAGTTTAAAAGGTTACAGGAGGATGTCAGAGCATTTTACATTGAACAGGACAGAATATGCAAGACCTGATTGAATTGTGAAAGCTGCATTTAAAGTGAACATCGGAGAAACCTACTTATTTAGATAAGCAAACTTACAATATTCTGCTAAGGACATGAGAGCCAAAAGTAATGAAATGCAGATGAGAGGATTAGTAGGGTATTGAAAATGGACTGATTCACCTTCTTCATCCTAATCTTTCTTAAGTCTGAAAAATATGACTTGCCTTAATCACAAAGCTTCATTGGAAAATCCTTACAATGTATATACTGTCCTAATTACATAGTAAAGGAATATACATTCTGGCCTACGGACAGCTCGTACGTCTGGCCTATGGACAGCCCATACATCCTATAGAGTTTTAGGGTGGGATGGATTTGCCAGCTGCTACAGGGCTGAAGGCATCTTCTGCCGTGTGGGAACTTAGTTTGTAGCTGCATTTCTGACTTGCGAACAGTTTGGGTTACGAAACGTTCACAGGAGTGGAGCCGTTTTATAACCTGGGAACTACCTGTATCTGGAATAAATTGTAATTGTATTCAATTTATTAGCCAAGTATGTAAACATACAAGGAATTTGATTTGCCAACAGTCATACAAAAAAGCAACAAGTTACATAACCATATAAAAATTAAACATAGACTTAAACAGCCACCACAGCGGCGTGTGAGAATCCCCAGGGCACACATCATAAGAGGAGACCCACAGCCATCAGTTCAATGTCCAGGCCACACACACACACACACACACACTCCTTCACCGTGATGTGACCAGAGTTGTACCGACCGCTGTCACTCTTTCTGAATTCCCTGTCCGCCCGAACAGTCATAAAGTCGTCCACACTCACACTAGACTCCAGGATGTCCTCGCGGAGCCATGTCCCCGCAAAACACCAAGATCACCGCACTCACGGCACTCCCTCCGAGTCCTCACCAGCGCAGGCAGCACGTCCATCTTGCTTTTTTGGCAACCTCACATTCCCCACTGTGATGGAAGGCAAAACTTCCTCCTTTTCTCCCGCGGTCGGGGCAATCGAAGCTACCGCAGTCGGTGATCGAAGCTTCCATGTTCAGGACGATTGAAGCTCCTGCCGTTGGAGCTCCCGCAGTCGATCAAAGGGACCGCCAGCTCCACGATGTTAAAGCCACAATGCAGACGGAGATACGATGAAAATGTTGCATCTCCATCGAGGAAAGAGATAAAAAAAGGTTTTCCCAAATCCCCATCCCCGCATAATACAAAAACTAAAAGTCAATGTCCTTAACTATTATATCACGTGGTAAATTAATGTCTCACATGAAACGTCGACCAATTATCCACTGTCAGGCTTCAGCCACAACGTCAAGGCTGTCCAATACACCTTTGGCTGCTACATGCAAACAAACATTCATATATTTGGCCCCTACATACAAATGCAAGTTTTGGGTGATTTTCATTAACTATGTCGTGATTTACTTCATCATCTGTTTACTCCATTCACTTTTTTCTGTATGTATCTACAATAGGTCCGTGTTGCACTATACTCGTGGAACATGCATTTCCCTAGAGTTTGGTAACATCAAGATTCTGGAAAGTATGGACCACTTCCCATATCACGGGAGTTACCTCTTGGGGAAGGCAGACATTAAAGATGAAATTCACCATCATCTTTGGCCTATTGAGTAAATGGTTAATGGTAAATAAAATCCTCAGAGTGAACTCATAACTCATGGTCTACTGGGCAGCATGTTCTAGATCTTAGATCAGAAGAAGCTATTCCAGGCATCTCAAGACACTGGAAATTCTTTCAAAATCATTGGAAGAATATAGCAAACCAATGTCAGTCCTCTCCCAAGACAATATCCCCTGAATTAAAGTCCTCGTATGCTCAGCTGAATTTGGCCGGCCATTGCATTCGCCACGCATCAGCAAACTCCTGAAATATACACGCTATTCGCGATACTGCCTCCTTTGCATTGGTGAAGCCATATGTGGACTAGATGACTGTTTTACAGAGCATCTGCACTCTGTCCAAAATTGCTATCTCAAACTTCCAGTTACAAGTCATTTCAACTTCCCATCCCATTCGCATGCCAACCAGTCTCTCCTCAGCCTTTTCCACGGCCAAGGTGAGGCCTAATGCAAACTAGACCAGAACATCGTATGGGTAGCCCATAATCCAATGGTATGAAAACATTGAATTTTCCAGCTTCAGATAACCCACATTCCTGTGATCCTTTTCCACTTCCTCCAGTCGATCCAGGCTTTCTCTCACCCTCTCTTCATCTTTACCATCCTTCTCCATTTCATCAATGTCACTCATTACCCTCCACCACTGGTTCCACTTGCCCATCACCCACATACCTAACTACCTTGGGTTCATTTCTCTTGATTATCTTATGGTTCATCTAATGCCTTCTGGTTCCATCTGGTCATTGTCCCCTCCTTTATCTAGTTCTGACTATCATCTACCTAATCTGTGTCTCAGCATAACCCCCCCCCCCCCTCAATCTGGGTCCATCTGCTTATCATCCCCCCCCCAGCCCCCCCCCCCCCCCCCCCCCCCCCATCATCTGTTTCCACCTATCACCTACCAACCTCTGTTTCACCCACAGCTCTCACTTCTGTCTACTGCTAACATTCCTCTATATTCTCAGTCCTGGTGCAAAACCTCAAGTCATAGAAAACCGGAGGGAGACAAATGTTGTGTCTCTATTCAAGAAGGGCTGCAGGGAAAAGGCTTGGAACCTAACATCCAATGAGCCTAACATCTGTGGTCGGAAAGTTACTAGAGAGTATTCTGAGGGATAGGATATACATCCATTTAGATGGACAAGGGTTGATTAGAGATAGTCAACATAGATTTGTACATGGGAGGTCGTGTCTCACAAATCTGATTGAGTTTTCTGAGGATGTGACTGGAAAGGACGATGAAGGCAGAGATGTTGACATTGTATACATGGATTTAAGTAAGGCGTTCAACAAGGTTCCGCATGGTAGGCTGCTCTGGAAGGTTAGATCCCATGGGATTTCAAGGAGAGGTGGCTGAATGGATAGAAGATTGGCTTCATAGAAGGAAACAGAGGGTGATAGTGGAAGGTTGCTTTTTGGACTGGAAGCCTGTGACTAGTGGTGTGCCTCAGGGTTTGGTGCTTGGGCCCATTGCCGTTTGTCATCTATACCAATGATTTGGATGAGAACTTACATGCCATCAGGGGCAGAAATCGATATCAAAACATGGGCACACACACACTCAGGCGAGGCTTCAGCCGTGGGCCCTCTGGACGGTAACATCGGGAGCTAAACCGGTTCGTGACCGAATCCGAACTCCAGCAACAGCAGCTCCGTCCGCCCCGAATCGTGGGGCTTCAATCGGCCCATTTGCAGGGCCTTTCATTGCCCGCGTGGCTTAAAACCGGCCACAGAATCTTCCAACGCCCGGCGGGGGCTTCAAAATCAGGAGCCTTGATCGCCTCGACGCAGCAATTTGACCGCAGGGCAGCGGAAGATTCCACAGCTAATTTTAAGCTGTGCCGGGCGATGAAAGGCCCCGTGAATGCGCCGATTCAAGCTCCACTATATGATTTTTCCTCCACCAGGACGTCTCCCTCCTCCAATCACTGTGCTCATTCTTCAGTCCCATCCCTCTACTTCCGCCTCTGAGCGACAACTCCCTCCTCCAATCATCACGCTGAATCAGCATGTTCCCCCCCCCCCCACTGCCTGCTGACCAAAATCTCTCTTGTCCAATCGTCGCCCTCGAGCATCAGTCCCACCCCCACTGTCTCGCTGAAAGCGGAGATTTTTCTTTTTTTTCAAAGCCCGGATTACAAAACATGGGGGGGGGGGGGGGGGATTGTCCCCCATCTCTTAAAACATGAGGGGGGGCGTGTCCCCTTCCCCCCCTCCGCCCCCGGGATTTCCTCCCATGCATGCCATACGTAGCAAGTTTGCAGATGACACAAAAGTGGTTGGTATTGCAGATAGTGAAGATGGTTGTCAAAAATTGTAGCAGGATCTTGATTAGTTGGGCAAATGGGCCAAGTGATAGATCATGGAATTTAATACAGAGAAATGTAAGGTGTTGCATTTTTGGAGTACTAACATGAGCAAGACCTTCACTGGGAATGGTAGAGCTCTGGGGAGCGGGCACCATGTTATAGGACAGATGTTGTCAAGCTGCAAAGGGTTCAGAGAACATTTACGAGGATGTTGCCAGGACTTTAGTGCCTGAGCTAGTGGGAGAAGTTGAGCAGGCTAGGATCCTATTCCTTAGTGCGCAGGAGGATGAGCAGTGATCTTACAGAGGTGTACAAAATCACAGAGTCTCTTGTCCAGAGTCGGGGAATCGAGAACCAGAGAATATAGGTTTAAGGTGAATTAAAATTGTTACAATAAGGATGTGCTGTTCTACAACAGCCACTGCTTGAGGAGATTAATTCAAGGAAAGGCTAAATAAAAGATGAAAGAAGGGGCCAAAAGAGGTTTATGCAGATAGAAATAGGTGAGGCAAAATGGGAGGATGTCAAGAGTGAACTATTGATAATGCCATGTAGAAAAACACCATTATGTTGCACCAGCAACCTTCCAGACCACGGATTTCCATATTGCCGCATGTTAGGGAATTTGACACAACCATTTCATTCTTGTAACATAATCAGAGAATAATAACATTTGATATCTTCAAAGTATGCAAACACCAGGACGGCACTATCACAAACAGAAAATTAGTATTTTTGTTTTCTGTTAAATCTCTTGCCACCTATCAGGAAAAAAAATAAAGCCGTTATTGTACTGTATATGTTACTTGTTTTTTTTAAGAAAAACTGAAACTAACCCCTGCAGACTTTTAAAATATACGTTTACTGCAAAAAGGTCCTGGTGTTTTACAATGAACCCCGTTTATGCTGAATGCCATTTTATAAAATGATTATTGTTTTTACGTCATGCAACAACTTTCTTGTCATAGCACAGATTGTTTGCTTGCTGCAGACACTGCAATTAATCTAAAAGCACCACATAGCAAAAAATTGACCCAACAGAAATAACCCCAGGTAGCAAATTACAGAGCGATCCCCTTTGTGTAAAAATATTGCAAGCTATGTTTCATAAAAGAAAATAATTAAGCTCTGTTGTAATCACTCTGTTGGCATCTTTGTGTGGATTTTGATGCGTAATTAAGTTTTCAGAATTGAGTAAAACATCTTTCTAAGGCCTTGGCATGTGTCATTGTCGTGAGAATCTTCCCATCAAGCACAGAACACGCTGCAGAAGACAAGAAGAAAAAGGAGAATTAGTCAGACCTATACAGGGGAATCTATACAGATTAAAGTAGACTGAATCGTACTGGCTGTGGTCAATAAATCTATTGGTAAAACCTGACGTTCGGGCTATTTGTTCATAAGTTCATGTGATAGTGATAGCAGAATTAGGCCATTCGGCCTATCAAGTCACTCTGCCATTCGATCGTGGCTGATCTATCTTTCCCTCTCAACCCCATTCCTCTGCCGTCTCCCCATAACCCCTGACATTTGAAGTAAGTTCCAGATATGTTGAGAGTCAAGTGGTAGATGGCATGAGCAAAGATATCTCACACAGCTTCCCGATTGGATTTTCTATCTTGTCTTCCCATCCTATGGTTTTGATTGAATAGATTGAAAGCATAGAAACACCCCCTATGGCCCAGCGAGTTCACGCCAATCATTCATCATCGTTCACAGTAGTTCCACGCAGGTTCACTGACATCCTACTTTTGCATCCAATCCCTGAAGACTAGGGTCAATTTTACAGAAGCCAATTCACCTACAAACCTGCACGTCTTTGAGTTGTGGGAGGGACCCGAGCACTTGTAGGAAACCCCCGCGGACACAGGGAGAAGGTGCAAACTCAAAAACTGACAGCATCTGAGATCAAGATCAAACCCGGGACTCTGGCACAGAGGCAGCAGCTCGACCAGCTAACTCATATGAGTCAGGGACCCCATTAATTTCAATGAGGATTTCTAGACCTGTTGATTTGGAGGCAAAAGGGAAATTACTTTAAAAAATGCTTTAGTTTAATGTGTTGAATAACGTTTTGAATATTTATGTTGTTAATTAATCTTGCTTTTTTATGTTTGAACTATTTTTTTGTTTAATTATTTACAATTAAAAAAAACATAATTTTTAAATATTTCTGAATTACAATTTTCCAGGTGTTTTGCACATGTGAGGCCATTAAACTGATGAAGGTGAATTGGCCATTAAACTGATAATTTCATGAAGTCCAACAATTTGGGATAAATTTTCATTTGGATAATAAAGCACAAAATTTCTGTTCTGCATTGGCTAGCACCATGAACAATGGAGAACTTAGAGTCACATTACACCATACACATGATTAAGCAATAATTTCATGGTTGTATAACATGCCGCCACATAACAGGAATAAACCCACAAAGAACTATTCTGGCATTACATCTTGGTTTAATGACGACTTGTACTTGTAGCATCCATGCATCTAATGATTGACTTTAGACTCACTATCTTCCCAAATTCAACTGTCAGGTTTCAGCATGTCGCTGTTTGTCATAAGTTCCAGGATTGAGATGAGAAGGAATTTCTTCAACCAGAGGGTGGTAAATCTTTGCAATTCTTTACCTATAACAGTTGTGGATGCAATATTGCTGAGTATATTCAGAGCATAAATCAGTAGATTTTTGTAAGTGAATCGAAGGATATGGGATTAGAATAAGATTGTTCACTAATCCCGCCTGCCCACATTTGCCCCATTTTCCTCTGAAACTCACCTGTCCATGTATCTGTCCAAATGTTTTTACATGCTGTAGTAGTACCTGTCTCATCTACCTCCTCTGGCAGCGTGTTACATATATCACCACCCTCTTTGTGAATAGGTTTGCCCTTAGGTTCCCATTTAATTTTTTCCCTCCCAACTTAAACCTATATCCTTTGGTTCTTGATTCCCCAACTCTGGGAAAAAAGACTTTGTACATCTACCCAATCTATTTCCCTCATGAACATACGCCTCTATAACATCACCCCTCAGCCTCCTATGCTTCAAAAAATAAAGTCCTAACCTGCGCAACTTCTCATAGCTCAGGCCCTCAAGTCCTGGCAACATCCTTGTAAGTCTTCTCTGCACTCTTTCCCACTTAACAACATCTTTCCCACAGCAGGATGACTAAAAACTGAACACAATACTCCAATTGTGGTCTCACCAATGTGTTGTACAACTTAACATAACATCCCAACTTCTATACTCAATACCCTCACAGATGAAAGCCAATGCGCCGAAAGTCTTCTTCATCACCTTATCTATCTGTGATGCCACTTTCAAGGATCTATTTATCTGCATTCCTCTGTTCTACCGTGCTCTCCAGAGCCCTCCGTTCATTGTGAAGATCTTGCTGTGGTTCGATTTCCCAAAATTAAACACTTCACACCTCTCTGCATTAAACGCCATTAACCATTCCTCAGCTCACTTGCCCAACTGATTAAAATTCTGCTGTTATTTTCAATAACCATCTTTGCTATCTATGATACTACTCCTTTTAGTGTCATCTGCAAACTACTTCAAATAGTTGAAATAAGCCTCTTATAGCAATGGGCCCAGCACTGAGGCACACCAATAGTCACAGGCCTCCAGTCCATAAAGGGCTTGTCCCACTTGCGCGTCCTTGGCTCACAAATTACGTGACCTCGTGGTCGCTTGAGGCATATGGGCACCGTACGGTCCCACTTAGAAGCGTGGAGGGGTATGGAGTTGTGCAGGGCCGGTCCCGACATCGCGCGGGGCTCCGAACTTCTTGCAGTGAACGAAATCTTCACGCGCCAACGGCCTGTCCTGGAACTGACGGCCAATGATTGTATAATCCAGTGGGACAGGCCCACGACCCTGGCGCGACGCAACGTCTCACCTTCAACAGCAGCAGAAGCAGACAAACGATCACCGAGCTTGGCCCGGGGCTCACGGCCGTTGCGGTCCGGATCCGCCCCCACTTCTACTCCCAGAGCGGGGCTAAGAAAATTGAAGATAGACACAAAATGCAGGAGTAACTCAGCGGGACCGGCAGCATCTCTGGAGAGAAGAATGGGTGATGTGTCGGGTCAAGACCCTTCTTTTCAGACAGAAGAAGAGTCGACATGAAACGTCACCCATTCCTTTTCTCCAGAGATGCTGCCGGTCCCGCTGAGTGTCCAGCTTTGTGTCCATATTCAAATTACGTCACATGCTCCAGACGGCTGTGCGTACGCATTTAATCACGCCCGATCTTCGCTCGACCGTCTCGGCTCAACGTGAGCACGAGGTTGCGTAATTTGCATGCCAAGGACACGTAAGCGGGACAGGTCCTTAAAACACCCATCACTTTAATTCTCCTTCCCATTCCTACACAGATCTTTCTGTCCTAGGTCTCCTCCATTGTCAGAGTGAGGCTAAACACAAATTGGAGGAACAGCATCTCATATTTCGCTTTGGCAACTTACAGCCGAGTGGTATCATTATTGATTTCTCTCACTTCAGGTAACCCCGGCATTTCCTCTCTCTCTATCCCTCCCCCACCCAAGTCTCACTAGCTTCTCATTTTCACCCTATAAACAAATGGCCTGTTTCCTTTATCATTGTAACTTTTTTGCATATCTTTCATTCATTGTTCTTCATCTCTCCACATCACCATCTATATCTCTTGTTTCCCTTATCGCTAACCAGTCTGAAGAAGGGTCTTGACCCGAAACGTCACACATTCCTTCTCTCCAGAGATGCTGCCTGTCCTGCTCAGTTACTGCAGCTTTTTGTGACTATCTTCTATTATCACCCTCTGCTTCCTTACATGGAGCCAATTTTTCATCCATTCGGCCACCTCTCCCCAAACCCGTATGATCAAACTTTTCAGAGTTGCCCACCATTTGGAACCTTATTAAATGCTTTGCTGTAGTCCATATAGAAAGGTCAATGGTTTTGTCCTCATCAATCTTTTTGGTTACTTCTTCAAAAAACTCAATCCAATTCGTGAGACACAATCTTCCACATACAAAACCATGCTGACTATCCCTAATCAGCTCCAGTCTATCCAAAGGCAGATACATCTTATCCCTCAGAATGATCATCAGCCATGATCTTATTGAAAAGCAGTGCAAGCCAGAAGACTGACTCCTACCACATATTTTAAATGTTTTATTCTGCCTTGGGAACAAGCCCTTAGTTATATTTTCACTAGTTTTATTTATTGATTTAATTAAAAAAGCGTTGCGTTTCTCCATTGCATAATGCCCATTTCGGTATTTAAAAAATATGAACAAAATGAATCTTTGCTTCGATTTGAATCGAGGGCTGGAATGTTTCAATAAATTCATTGCAGATGTTATAAACAATTCTTTGAACAATCAACTTACCAACACTGTAATTTCAGTATAGTTACATTCTTATCTGTTAACTTACTCGTCTGAGTCTTTCTTGCTCTCTTCAATAAAAGCAATCGACTCTGATCGAAGACGGTTAGTAACTTCATGCGTACGAAGAGTGACACCAAATATGTCCTCGTGATAACGGTTTTCACCCTGTGGTATTAAACAAAGCACAGGTAAACCATATTGCCAGCCAAGAATGCTGTCCTGTTTCAGGTGAAAGAAAATCATGTACGGTTCGTGGTTCCTTTTGTGATTTTAATAAAGGTTGTCTTAAGGGCCTGTCCCACTTTCACAACCTAATTCGCGATCTCTGCTGAGTTTGCTCTTGACTCATACTCGCAGCATGGTCATCAAGAGGCCATAGGTAGGTCGTAGGTAGGTCATGATGCTAGTCGTAGGTACTCGTGCCATCAAGTAGGTCAGGCCGTTTTTCTAGCCTGATGAACAATGTCCATGAATAAATAAGGTTGTGAATTAGGCCATGAAAGTGGGACAGGCCCTTTAGTGACTCTGAAATCTGTAAACAGAAACAACATTTAAATAGATATGATAAATAACCAATTTGCAAAAAATCAAACCACTTTTCCTACTAAACACTCAATTACCAATCTTTTGGGAAGGTTCCATGCAATTGTTGTGGTCAGCTATCTTTAAGAGTCATGTTAATCAATGTAGGTCATCCCCAGTGTTACGTAAAGGTTCTGCTATTCATAGTTTGAACAGTTCACACATTGCAAATGTGGCTGTGAATCGAGTTCCCCCCTGGTAGACAATCTCTGCAATCCCAGAGCCGCCAGTAAATCTATCCCTCAATCTCCCCAACTCTCGTTCAAATTAACCCGCTGTACATAATTCAGGTGTTCATCAGCTGGGGAAGATCTGCACTCAGTTTGGATCAAAAATAGCAGAGCAGGCTAGATTGAAAGATATTCAAATTAGTTGAGAGATACTGCGCAGAAACTAGCCATTCAGCCCACCGAGTCTGCACCGAACAGCGATCCACGCACACTAATTCTATCCTACACACACTAGGGACAATTTACAATAATACCAAGCTAATTTTTCCACACACCTGCAAGTCTTTGGAGTGTGGGAGGACACCAGAGATCTTGGAGAAAGCCCACATAAGTCTCGGGGAGAATGTGCAATCTCTGTACAGACATGCACCCGTGGTCAGGATTCAACCTGGGTTTCTGGCGCAGTATGGCAGCATCTCTACCGCTGTGCCACTATGTCGCCCAAATTTATAATGGTGCAGATTGTTGAAGCAGAGAATCTTACAGCTAGGAACATTAATGGAATTTTTAACTCGCTCTTCAAGTGGTGTTGTTTTAGTGACCCAATACCTAGAAATGTGAATTGATGAAACCAACACAATAGAATGGTTTATCTCCATAACCAATGATGCTTAAGGATAGAGAAAGAAATGTGATTAACTACAGGTAATGTATGCATTTTGTTCAAATTAGAATTCTGTTGCATAAAGAGAATATAAATAGAGCAAAAGAAATAATTTAGAGACAACCAATTCATTCACAGGGAGTATGCGTAAACTTCACACAGACAGCACCAGGATTGAATCCAAGTTTTTGGTGCGATGCCACTGTGCTACACAAGTAAGGTCTGCATTTTGTGGTCTAAATTCCATTGGTTTCAATGATATTAATTGAAGAGACAGGTGTTCTTTTGTTGCTGAAGTATCCTTTATTTAGGACTGCAGTTATACAGGGTGCCATGTTCATTAGTAATCATGCAATGCTGCATGGTGTTTCATTTGCCTGTTGTATTTGCATCTTGTCAACAAAGCATCAGTTATTATTTTCTAACTGTTCTACAAAGTGATGAGCTTGAGGCTTTTAACACAGGGTCCAGCTCCTCGCGATACATTGGCATGCATCCTAAACTGTGGCCTTTGTGATATTCCTAGACAATTTTGGCAATGCAGAATGAAGGCATTAAAATCAAGTGGGAATGGAGGTTTCCCTTGATATTAATGAGAGAAAAGCTAGGTGAATTTCTGATTTTACTTCGGAGTCATGTGAGTGACTACGTGGAGAAGTCCCGCCTGGCGCATGATCGGCATTACGTTGACGCTGTCGGTAGGCAAAGAGCTGCAGAGCGCAGCTCCACCAGCGGTAAGGAACAAGCCCGCAGGTAAGTAGATTGAATTATTTTACAGGGCGTGTTCAAATTCCGTGGTGCTGGCGTGCAGAGCCAGCAGGAGTTGAAAAATACTCCGGAGGTAGTCCCGGGTAGAATCAGCGATCGGGACGGCAGATTACTGCGGAGCCGGTTCTGATACCGGTGGCCGTTAAAAATTAACCGTAGGGAGCATTTAGTCGCTCCACAAACAAAAGCCATGGGAAGAATCTCCAGTGGGAAGGAAAATAAAGAAGTCTGAGAGGCCGTGGTTTTAAATGGTTTAAATGATTTTAATAAGGAGGCCTCCAGACAAGAAAGCCTTATGGCTCAGAGTAAATTAAATGGAGAAATACTCCAAATTATTTCAACCACGGGTCTAAAAAAACCAGAATATTCCCAGGCAGGCCCTGAGGGGTTTCCACATACAAGTATATGGTGCTTTTACCACTGTGGGAATATGAACCTCAGATTGGGCTGGAGGTAGTCTCCTTGAGCAAGTCTCAGGAGTACCAGGGCAGTAAAGAAACTGACCCTGAAAGTGGTGTTTTTGGTCATAAGTACCCACCACAGCACAAGTATAAATCCAGGTATACATAATGGGTACAAAGTACGATACCTGAAGGAAGCGGTGAGGCCATGGAAGGTAACCATGGTGGCCAACATCAATTGGTTTCTCACCAGCTTCAGGAGGCTGTTATGGTTGAAACAGCAGATTATATGGAAACACTTGTGCTTTACTAGGATGCCAACGGTGAATCCGATTAAGGCACCCAGGTCTTCAATAGTGTGGAGGCACAGGGAATACGATTCCAAAGAATTTCAAGTTTGCAGGTGGCATCACTGCTTATGGGAAGCAAGTGAAAGATTGTGCAATGGAAAAAAAATAAAAAGGACAAGTGGCATTGTTTTATAGCTCATATGTTGAGCTCAATGGTATGAGAGGAAAATTGCCATTTGGACCATTTTGCACTTTAGATTTGCAGGTCAATACAGATCAAGCTATGTTCAAACTCCTGGTTATTACGGAGTAAACCTGCCTAAAAACAAATCAAAGACATTGCTAAAAAGGCAAAGATATCAGCCTCATTAAACTTTTGCAAAATTGGCTGGTCCAATGTGAAGGGGATTTGATATATGGATCAAACAGAGGCAGGAGTATGGTGAGTAAGTATTTTATCCAGCACAGCCTTATGTTAACCCATATTTGTTGGGGAAGAAGGCCATCACGTGCATTTGGAGAGGTACAAAAACCTTATTCTATCACAGAGGAAGCTTTTGTTGAACCTCCGATTGGTGGTAGATTACAGGTGTGTTATGATAAATTATATTGCATAACAGCTGAATGGTTTATATTAGATACTGTGTAAGGATCTACAATAAAATTTGTAGGAGGAGTTGATCCACCTATACAGAATTAATCTAATCCTAGTTTATGTTTCTGCACCTGAAAAATCTCAAATAAAGAAAAGGTAAGAAATTATTTAAGGAAAGTAAAACAGAGTAAGCATCCACAACAAATTGTATCAAATAATTTCCCCAGGCAGAAGAAGATGGTGGTTGAAGAGTCATTCTAGACATCACACACTTTAATAGTAAGATTAAACGGGAACTTACCAGTTTGAAGTTTGATCTTTATTTTATGAGGAGTCGAGTTGAGGGACTACGTGAATAGAAGCCCGTACAGCCGTTGGTGCGTCAATCTTCAAAGCAGCGGAATGAATTCACAGCTAACAATGACCAAAGTATAACGGTAAGATGATAAAACTAGAACTACCAGAAGAGATTAATGAGGGTGGGAGCGGAGGGCACGTAGTCCTCAACTCGACTCCTCATAAAATAAAGATCAAACTTCAAACTGGTAAGTTCTCGATTAATCTTACTATTTTACTTCGGAGTCACGTGAGTGACTACGTGAAGACTTCAAAGCACTGTGAATTCACGCCGCCGCAGACTCAAATCCGACGTTCACACTGCCTGGATTGACTCAAAAGTCAGTTAACAATCAATCATGCATCAATAATACATTTGTTAAATGAAATAACAGTTTATTTACAAACAAATCATAACAAACCCCTCTAACTCAGGGGAAAAGTGTAACAGTACTGACACCAGAATCAGCAAACACACCCGAGCCTTGAAATTGGCTTGTGACAAAACTTCTGAAAAAGTTAGCTCACTGGACCATCCTGCGGGCCGCGAGGACCTTGAAATCGTTTGCACCGACACCTTACTGTGTGGTTTTTTGTGACTAATAAACAAAGCCAACTCTGTTCCTCTCAGAGGTTTAGTAATCTCAATGTAAAGAGATAAATGTGAGACTATACAGAAGCGATCATCTGCGGGGTATGCTGAAAACACCATCTTACATCCTGTCATGCCTCTTTTATTATGTTTAAGCAAATCATAGACATAAATATAATGGCATCAGCCGACACATGCATTCTATCTAGCCGTAGCTTTTGCAATGTTTGTACACGTTGGGCTGAAATCAACACCAGAAGCATGACCACCTTCATAGTTAATTTGGCTATAGATAGGCTTGTAACCGGAGCCCACTGGCGAAGAAGCATAAAAACCTCACACACATTGCAAATACCGGCATACCTGAGTTTTAGGAGGATTAGAATTGAAAACTCCCTTCATGAATCGTGAACTAACGGATGTGTCCCTACTGTATGCAATTCTGCATTCATAGGTAAATAAGAAGACAGAGCACTTCTGGCTGAATTAATTGCACTGTAACTTAATTTTTGGTCAAAATAAAGAGTTGACAAACTCCAATACATCCGTGATCCCTGCCGTGTGATATACAATATCTTGCTGTAGCCAGAATTGCTCCCACTTCCTTATATAGGTGATATATTGCTGCTGTGTACTATCCCTGCAGGCCGACGTGAGAACATCCACCGTCCGCTTGAGACAGTCCTCTCCCCAGGTATGGCCTCCTTAAAATCTGCAAATTAACAGATCAATACGATCCTATAAAGGATGTTGATCCCCAGTGACTGATTACCAGTAGATTTTTATTCTTGGGCATAAGCATGTAAGGCTCCCTAGCCTTTTGTAATACAACGGGAAACCATGCTCGTGTAGGCCAATCTGGCACTACCAATACCCCTGAAGCGGAGTCCTCCTTGATCTTTTGCAAACATCTGCTGATGAGACAGAATGAAGGAAATACATACACAAACATTCCTCCCCCAATGCAGCGAAAATGCATCCACTGCTACTGCCCCAGTATCTGGTTACCATGAAACATATCTAGGTAACAGATGATTTAATCGAGATGCAAACAAGTCAATATCTGGCAATGCATACTGATCAATCATTTGGTTAAACACATCCTGATTTAACATCCATTCAATGTTGTCATTAACTGACGTGACCTCTTCCTGGCAAATAAAGTGCTGAAAGCCAGATATTTTGGTCAATACACCAACTCCAAATCTGGTTAGCCAGTTTATCACAAGACTGTGACTTAACTCCACCCATGTGGTTTACATATGCCACTGCTGTGGTGTTGTGAATCTGAGCTGCACATGCAGATCCCTCCTTGTAGAACAATAAGCTTTGAGCCCATACCAGGTGCCCAACAACTCTAAATAATCAATCCCTCTTAATTGAGGAAGCGATGTCTCATCCACATTCCATCTGCCTCCACAACTAGAAGACATATCTGTTGCACCCCAACCCAGTGCACTCACATCATTCTGTAATATCAGTGACGGTGATTCCACGAAACCTTCCTTAAATTTTTTGAAACATGTACTATCCACCATTGTATGTCAGCAATCGCCCCAGCTGACAACTGCATAGGCCTATCAAAAATAGCCCCTTTGTATTCTCAGTGCCTGTTCCTTTGATGGTTGTAATTGTTGATAATGCAGAGGACAATACTGCACAGCTGGAAAGGCTGCAACAACTTCCCAATAAAACTGGCTACTTGTCTAATCAAAGGCCGTTGTTCTCCAACGAGATTAACACAGTCCTCAATTAACTGATTCAATTTATCCCTGGGCAAAGTTACCAACATGTGATTGGAATTAATGGTAAATCCCAGATAATCAATAATTTGGACTGGTGATAATTTAGATTTACCTGGGTGAATAACAAATCCCATTTGTTCAAAAGTGATTTTAACAACTGAAAACTGATGATTGAGTTTCAGCATGAGTCTTTCCAACAATCAGAAATCATCTAAATAGGCCATTACCACATGCCCCTGAGCTCTGAGTAATGCTAACACAGGTTTTACCAATTTAGTAAATAATCTAGGAGCTGAAGTTAATCCATTCGGCAATGTCCTGAATTGCCACAGCTCAGTCATCCAAATAAATTTCAAATATCTTCTATCATCACCATGAATAGACACTGCGTAATACGCATTCTTTAAATCAATGGTTGCCATATAATACCCTTTGGACACTAGATGTTTGCCCGTGGTAAAGTTCTCCATTTTGAAATGCCTATAACAAACAAATTTGTTTCAAATTCGATAAATCCAGAATAATTCTACATCCCCCAGTCTTTTTAGATCTGGGAAATATACTTGACAGAAAATTGTTGACTTTGATAGACAGAAGGCTCAATTACCCCTTCTTATGTAACGACTGAATCTCTGCTTGAATAAGCACATTTTTCCTCATCTGAAAAATAAGTTTACGACTAGGAAAATGTTGATTAGGTAGACTGTCATAGTAAAATCCAATTTTTCACCCCTTCAATACACTAAGTATGAACAAATCTGATGTCAACTGCTGCCATTGTTTGAGAACATTTTAACCTTCCCCAATTTGAACAGGAACATCAGTTAATTCATCATCTGTCAAATGTTATATTCCTTACCAGCATCTTTCCTTGCGGCCTTGTTGTCCTCGACTTCTTGTAGAGAACCTTTTTTGCCTTGCTTCCAGCTGGCTTAATGAGGCCATGGTTATAACAACCTCATAACAGTCTTTGACCCTTTTTGCAAGGTTACCACCAAACAACAGATTTCGTGGTGGTACACTGGTCGGTTTGCACAACTCGCCAAATTCGGGTTAGCACTGGCCTAATAGCGGCCCTCCCGACATTATTAATTTCAAAATGCATTACAAAGGAGTCCCAGTTCATCCTGGTGTGCTTCAACCATATCATTTGTATCAATAACTTTCACCACAGCTGTAATACCTGCTTACAACAGTTTAAGCACTTTTTTTAAAACTTCATCTCCTGGGCCCTAGCAGGCAAACCCATCTGTGCAAATTTGGTGATTAACCACCGTACCTTCAGGAGATCACAATTAACAGGAGCTTTATAGTTTTTTTGCTACTTCATCCATAGCTAGCTCCTGTAACTGTGGAGAGAGCATATACTGAATGGCTTCGGCCAATTCTACATCAATCGCCTTTCCTGCCTCTCTACACTCAGCAAACTTCCCAGCAATGTTCGGAATTACCTCCAACGGAACACCTTGCTCTCCCCCAGCATAGAATCAGTGTCAGCAAACGGCCCTGATAGAACATCCTCCTCACAGGCAGGATAGTTCTGCAGCCCTGAAACAGGTGCTGCTAGCACAAGCTCTCCATCAGCCTGGCTTGGGCACCACTCCTCCTCACGGAGCTGGTACATCCTCCTCACAGGCAGGATAGTTCTGCAGCCCTGAAACAGGTGCTGCTAGCACAAGCTCTCCATCAGCCTGGCTTGGGCACCACTCCTCCTCACGGAGCTGGTCCCTGTCGAGCATTCTTTTGTAATAGAATCTCGACGTGGGAGAGCCGTGAGCAAACGGACTCTCCTATGGAGGGTATAACCTCCAGGCCCGACTCATCTAACGGGCCACAGAGACTTGCCAGTGGCCTTCTCCCTACTGTGCAAGCCTCCACTGACCCCGGCAGTGGGTCCGCAACCACTGGCTGTGTAGCCAGCACCGGACCAGGTGTACCAGACGGGCCTCCATCCTCAACACTCTCCTGGTCACTCTTCTTTCTACCCCCGGAGCGCCTCGCCGACACCTTCTTCACTTTTCTGCAACATATCTACTCCCAACCGTCGCAGAAAATGACCTGTGGTAAAGTATTTCAACAAACCTTACCTCCGTTTAAACCTGTTAACGAAAACTGCAGATGCTGGAGAATGGAGGGTGAAGTCTGAAGAAGGGTCTCGACCCGAAACGTCGCCCATCTCCTTCGCTCCTTAGATGCTGCTGCACCCGCTGAATTCTCCAGCTTTTCGTGTAACCTGTTTAAACTTACCGCTCGGAGGAGCGCTGCTGCTCCAACCGTTCCCGACTGCACCAGCGTCTGACGTCATGACGCACCAACGGCTGTACGGGCTTCTATTCACGTAGTCACTCACGTGACTCCGAAGTAAAATACATTTGTCCAGTATAAAACATTTCAAAATGGACACCTTCAACACTGCAAGGCAGTTGTTATCAACAAGTTGTAATTGGTTACTATAGACTTGAAGGATGATTTAGTACCAAATTATCATCATGTTCACAGGTACTTGAAAATTAATTAAATGGGTCAGCTTGGGTCAGCTATGGCAATTTAAGGCATTATCTAATGAAATGTTTAAAAGATGTATTATTTACTCACTACTGTGTTTATAGAGCCAGAATGTCGTATGGAATGAATCTACGACATGAAAAACACAGAGCTACAAAATCTTCACGTAGTCACTCACGTGACTCCGAAATAAAATAGTAAGATTAAACGAGAACTTACCAAGTTTGAAGTTTGATCGTTATTTTATGAGGAGTTACGATGAGGGATTACGTGCCCTCCACTCCCAACCCTCATAAAATAAATGATCATCTGGTAGTTCTAATCTATATTGAGCCTTACTATCTTTCTCCGGCTATTAGTGCTGTGTTTTTCATGCCGCTGCTTTGAAGTGCCGATCATGCGCCAGGCAGGACTTCTTCACGTAATCCCTCATCGTAACTCCTCATAAAATAACGATCAAACTTCAAACTTGGTAAGTTCTCGTTTAATCTTACTATTTTTGCCCAAAATGTATCCTACATTCAGCAAAATAAAAAAAAGCTCACTCTAAATTTGAATTTATGTCAATTATCGTGTAAACTAACTTGATAAAAATGGATTCCAAAAGTGTGCATTGGAAGCTACATGTTTTGAGGTTAATTGCGACATATAATCCTTACTCGTAGTTTGCTGATAAAAATCCCAGCATCTTCAAGTGACATCTTCCCATGCTGTGCGAGGATGTGCTGAATGGTCTTCAAAACATCTCCTGCCATTGTAACATCTCCACAAACATATATGTGCCCACCTTGGTCTTGTAATAGTTCGACTATTTGGTCAGAATAATGTTCACGTAAAACATCTTGCACATATTTCTGAAATCAGAAAGTAAATTCAATGTTACTGCAATTAGAGGCTTAGAAGGCTGAGGATGTTCGGAACGTCCCCAACAGCTCTCACCAACTACGACAGATGCGCCATAGAAACCATTTTATCACAGCATTTTATCAGGATGCCTCACAGTGTGGTTTGGGAACAGCTCCATCCAAGACCGCAAGAAATTGCAGCGAATTGTGGACACAGCCCAGACCATCACAAACCAACCTCCCTTCCTTCCACTGACTCCATTTATACCTGAAGCTAACTTGGCAAGGCCAGCAGCATTATGAAGGACGAGTCACACCCTGGCCACTCCCTTTTTTTCCCCTCTCCCATCAGGCAAAACGGATTGAAGTGTGAAAATGCACATCTCCGGATTCAGGGTCAGCTTCTTCACAGCTGTGATCAGGTGACTGAATCATCCTACCACAACCAGAGAGCAATCCTCAACTACTGTCTACCTCATTGGTGATCCTCGGACTATCTTTGATTGGACTTCACTGGCTTTACCTTGCGCTAAATGTTATTCCCTTATCATGTATCTGAACACTGTGAATGGCTCGATTGTGATCATGTACTGTCTTTCTGCTGACTGGTTAGCACGCAACAAAAGCTTTTCACTGTACCTCAGACCACATGGCGATCATCTAAACTGACCTGAACTGAACTGAAATAAACACTTGTTTAAAAATTCAAATATGCAACAGAATTAAAGTGTTTGGTAAACCTTGCAAATGCTTGCATACACACTATGCCATTTTTTCATTTGTTTAACTGGGTTTACCTCAATGAAAAAATCTATTTAACATTATATTTTAAAAGCCAAAAGATAAGCCACAATTTCCAAATTTGCATTGCAATAAATATTATGTTTGCAGAACTCTGCATTTTCTCAATGTAACTATTGCTCCATCATAAAATGTCTGGCTGCTTTACAGATGTAGCCAGTGTGCCATGCTGGATCTAATCATTCAATAAAATGTATACTGTATTTTGCAAGACAACACTAAAGAAATCCCAATTAGTGCAGAGGCCTATTTAGACCCTTTCAATAGTTGATGGACATCCTTTCTTTGAGAGTCATAGAATCACAAGGCATGGAAAAGGGTCCTTCCACACAATATCTCCGTGCCGATCAAGGTGCCCCTTCTAAGCTTGTCCCATTTGCCTGCATTTAGCCCCTATTCCTCCGAACCTTCTCTCATATCGCCCCTCCAAGCATACACAGAAGGGAGAGGATGTTGATAGATTGGCGCACCATCGAAGCCAACCCGGAACTTCCCATCCACGCTGACTTGGACAATCTGCCCAACATGCAACAAGTCCCGCAAACCCTTCTGGTCTTCTGTTAAATCCCTGGAAGACTTTGACTCCATGACTGAGTGGCGCAGAGCCTGGAAGGATGCCAACACCAACAACGGAGAGGTCATCACAGACCCCACAGTGAAACCACCAGGTTTTGAACTCCATACCAAGCGATGGCTAACCCTGAACAGAATCCGCACCCATCACCTGCATAAGCGGGGGATGACAGACAGCCCTGCTTGCGACTGCGGGCGTCCAGACCAGACCATCCCACACATCCTGAATGACTGCTCACTGAGGCTTTTCCCTGGGGGCATCAAAGCCATCCACCCAGTAACTGATGCTGTCCTGCCCTGGATATCTACCCTTGATCTACAACTTTAGTCTGTGCACGCAAGAAGAAGACCTGTCCAAGTGTCTTTTAAATGTTGTTATGGTACCTGCCTCAACTATCTCCTCTGGCAGCTTGATCCATATACCCACCACTTTATGACTGAAAAAGTTGCTCCTCAGATTCCTATTAAATCTTGCCCCCTCATCTTAAACCTAATACTTCTGGTTCTTGATTTCCCTACCCTGGATAAAAGTCTCTTTGCATTCATCCTATCTATTCCATGATTTTATACACCTCTGTAAGGTCACCCCTCAGCCTCCTGAGCACAAGGACTGTAGTTCTAGCCTGCCCAACCTTTCCCTACAGCTCAACCCCTCGAGTCTTGGCAACAGGATTTTATAAATTAAAGGCTAAAATTTCTTGTCATTAAATGTGAGCATCTTCACATCAACAAATAATATTGGAGCCTTAGACAGACATGGGTCATCTCCATACCTTAGGTTTTCCTGGTTCACGGGAGTAAGCTGTGAGAAGTTCCTTAAATACACCTTTATTTTTTACATGGATGGTCTCTTCTCGATAGATGTGGTCAATATGTGATTGTCGGCAGCCAAACACAAGTATCATGGGAGCTGTTTTCACACCTAAAATTACATAAATAAGATTATAAACTTTCTTGAAGAAATGTAGCTAAAATAATTCTGACACTAGGAGGAGGTAGATATCTTTCAGCTCTTGATTTCTTTGTAGAACAATTGAAAGAGGATGTAACGTGACCTAACAATTTGCTCCTTCTCGTTTTATGCAGGGCTAGTTGTACCTCTGGCCAATTGAAAGAGAGAGTGTTACACAAAAAGCTGGAGAAACTCAGCGGTGCAGCAGCATCTAAGGAGCGAAGGAGATAGGCGACGTTTCGGGTCGAGACCCTTCCTCAGACTGGTCAGGGATCAGGGAAACAAGAGATATAGACGGTGATGTGAGAGATAAAGAACAATGAATGAAAGATATGCAAAAAAGTATCGATGATAAAGGGAACAAGCCATTGTAAGCTGTTTGTGGTGTGAAAATGAGAAGCTAGTGCGACTAGGGTGGGGGAGGGAGATAGAGATAGAGGGAATGCCAGGGCCCGAGGGCTGAGGGAGAGGTGGGAGGGGGAGGAGACAGCAGGGGTTAACAGAATTGAGAAAATTCAATGTTCAAGCCCAAAGGATGCAAACTCCCCAAGCGGAATATGAGGGTGCTGTTCCTCCAACTTGCGGTGTTGCTCACTCTGGCCATGGAGGAGGCCCAGGATCGAGAGGTCGGATACGGAATGGGAGGGGGAGTTGAAGTGCTGAGCGACCGGAGGTCGGGTTGGTTTTTGCGGACCGAGCGGAGGTGTTCGGCGAAACGATCGCCAAGCCTCCGCTTGGTCTCACCGATATAGATCATCTGGCATCTGGAGCAGCGGATGCAGTAGATGAGGTTGGAGGAGGTGCAGGTGAACCTCTGTCGGACCTGGAAGGACTGCTTGGGTCCCCTGAAAGGAGTGGAGGGGGAGGTGAAGGGACAAGTGTTGCATTTCTTGCGGTTGCAAGGGAAAGTGCCCGGGGAAAGGAGTAGAGCGGGAGGGGAGGGAAGAATTGACAAGGGAGTAGTCGCGGAGGGAGCGGTTCTTTGCGGAAGGCAGACAGGGGGGGAGATGGGAAGATGTGGCGGGTGGAGGGGTCACGTTGGAGGTGGCGAAACTGGCGGAGGACTATCTGTTGTATTTGCCGGCTGGTGGGGTGAAAGGTGAGGACCAGGGGGACTCTGCCCTGTTTGCGAGTGGGGGAATGGGGAGAGAGGGCAGTGTTGCGGGGTATGGAGGAGACCCTGGTGCGATCCTCATCAATAGTGGGGGAGGGGAATCCCCGTTCTCTGAAGAATGAGGCCATTTGTGATGACCTGGTGTGAAACGCCTCATCCTGGGAGCAGATGCGGCGTAGACGAAGGAATTGGGAATAGGGGATGGAGTCCTTACAGGAAGCAGGGTGGGAGGAAGAGTAGTCCAGGTAGCTGTGGGAGTCAGTGGGTTTGTAGTGGATGTCGGTCAGGAGTGTATCACCTGCAATAGAGATTGTGAGGTCAAGGAATGGTAGGGAAATGTCGGAAATGGTCCAAGTGTTTTTGAGTGCCGGATGGAAGTTGGTGGTGAAATGAATGAAGTCAGTCAGTTGTGTGTGGGTGCAGGAGGTGACACCAAAGCAGTCATCGATGTAACGGAGGTAGAGGTCGGGGATGGGGCCCCTGGTACGCCGAGAACAAGGATTGTTCGACGTACCCAACAAAGAGGCAAGCGTAGCTGGGGCCCATGCGTGTGCCCATAGCTACGCCTTGTGTTTGGAGGAAATGGGAGGAATCGAAAGAGAAGTTATTGAGGGTAAGGACCAACTCCGCTAGGCGGAGGAGGGTGTCAGTGGACGGGTATGGGTTGCTCCTCTGGTCGAGGAAGAACCGGAGGGCTTTGAGACCGTCCTGGTGGGGGATGGAGGTGTAGAGTGACTGGACGTCCATGGTAAAGATGAGAGGATGGGGGCCTGGAGAATGGAATGCACGGAGCCGACGGAGAGTGTCTGAGATGTCTTGAACATAGGTGGGGAGGGATTTAACAAAGGGGGATAGGATGGCGTCAAGATATGTGGAAATGTGTTCGGTGGGGCACGAACAGGCAGAGACAATGGGTCTGCCAGGGCAGTCGGGTTTGTGGATTTTGGGGAGAAGGTAAAATCGGGCCGTGCGGGGCTGGGAAACGATGAGGTCGAGGCTCGGGGGGGTAAGGAGCTGGAGCTGATGAAGTCGGTTATGGTGCTCGAGATGGTGGCCTGGTGTTCGTCAGTGGGGTCATGGTCCAGGGGTAAGTAGGAGGAGGTGTCCGAGAGTTGGCGCATGGCCTCCGCTTTGTAGAGATCGATGCGCCAGACTACCACGGCACCTCCCTTGTCGGCGGGTTTGATAACCCAGTCTGGGTTGTTACGGAGTGAGTCGATGGCAGTATGTTCGGGGCTGGAGAGATTGGATTGAGACAGGGGAGTGGAGAAGTCGAGGCGGTTGATGTCCCGACGGCAGTTCTGGATAAATAGTTCTAGAGCCGGAAGGCTACGAGGGGGGGTCCAGGTGGAGGGGGTACGTGGGAGACAGGAAAAGGGATCAGAAATTGAAAGAGAGAGTTTGTTTGTCACTGAAGTTCATGGTAACGACATTTAGAATGAAGAAAGATTGTACATATAAGGAAAGACTGAGAGATATGGTTGAATGTGGTCAGATTAGCATCAAAGACTGGTCAGAGTGGATGATGAGAGGAGATCTCTGGCATAAAGAAGAATAAAACGCTCCAATATCCCATCCCTTCTCCCATTCCTTTCCTTATTCATATCAATGACCACATCCAGTTTAGCCATTCACTTTCTGTGAAATGTAGACCCTCAGTGGGAGCCGTTTAACAAAGTTGGATGTCTTTCCAGTTCCTCCCTTTACAGCCACAAACAACTGTAGATACTGTAATCCTGAGCAAAAAGCAGCTGGAGTAACTCCTCAGGCCTGGCAGCATCTGTGAAGGAAATGGGCCGATGGGAAATGGGTTATATTTGAGTCTGAAGATGGGTTACCACCCAAAATGGTGCCTGTCCATTTCCCACCACAGATGCTGCCCGACCTGCTGAAGTTCCCCAGCAGTTTGTTTTTTCCCTCTCTTGATGGTGCTATGTTGGTGACCTACCGTTGTGTTCGACATAATGCATGCGCTGCTGCCAGAAGCTTCTGAATGGTGCAATTCCTGTTCCTGGGCCAATTAAGATGCAAGGAACCAACGGATCTTCTGGTAACCTGAAAAATGGTGCGCTGCATCGAAAGACACACACTGAGTTAATGCAGGTCTTTGTTATTGGGTACAAATATTGCTCAGTTTTAATTACTGAATGATCGCACATGACAATAAAGAAACCATTGACTATTGATATTTATAGTAGTGTATTTCCATGTTTTTTGGTTATTCAGATTGTTTCATTGTAAAGTTAGTAGTCCGTTTAGTAAATATACTATGTTGGAGCCAGGTGGCGCAGCTGGTGGAGCTGCTGCCTCATAGTATCAGAGATCTGGGTTCAATCCAGACCTCTGCTGCTGTCTGTGTGGTGATTGCATGTTCCCCCTGTGACCACGTGGGTTTTCTCCAGTTTCCTCCAACATCTCAGCAGATGTTTCCTCCAACATCTCAGCAACCGTCGGCAGATAAATTGGCCTCTGTAAATTGCTCCTGGTGTGGAGATAAAGGGAAGAATCTGGAGGCAGTTGATGGGAATATGGAAGGAATAAAAAATGTGATGGTTGATGGTTGGTGTGGCCTCTGTGGGATGAAGTCCCTGTTTGGTACTGTTTCTTCCAACTAGTCTGAAAGCTTTTCTTAGGTACAGTAAATGTTCTATTCTCTCAGGAACTATGAAGGAGTCAGTGGCTTCTTATCGGATTTGATTCAAGTAAAATTAGAGAAAATCAGATGAATACTGCAACCCATATAGCTAAGGTCCAGCAAGAAAGAATGCAGGTACATGAAGGCCCACTGACACTATGATGATAGATATTAAAGTGGAGGGGAGGCAACCAAGGTAGTCATGAATGATCTAAAGTGCAATCATCAATAATCTCCTTCAACAATGAATGCAGGTAAAATAATTCTTAGACAATGAACGATGTAATCTTCTTCCATATTAAAATGATTAAAATCAGAGATCCTGGTCATGTTGACAAGATCTCTTTTCGCTGCTAACATGGGGGAAAAATGTACAGGAGCATGATAATAGGGTTGCCAACTTTCTCACTCCCAAATAAAGGACAAAAGGCAGGGCCGGACACGGCGCTCTGACCAGACAGTCCCCTCAACCCGAGTAGTAGCAATCAAATATAGGACAAGGGCGGTCTCGTATGGGAAAAACTAATTTAGCCCAAGATATCCCGGCTAATACAGGACAGTTGGCAACCCCACCTGATAACCTGATGGCTGCAGCAAGTAAGAGTATTTTGTTCTGTTTCATGTCCAGTAAACGCTCTTGAAATTCCTGAAGCTTTCTTGAAACTCTTGAACTGCATCAGTGTGCAACCTTTGGGCTTGATAAAAGCTTGTCTTATACTTTCATCCAGAGTGCTATTATTTTTGTGTTTATTTTTTCCCTCACTCAATATAACATTTAGGGGTCCAATGCAAAGTTGCGATTGTGAGTGGTCTAATGGACATAAATAATTCACGTAGGGTTCAATTTAACTGTGTGCTTGGACGGCCACGATCTTTCCATGATCTGTCCATGAGAGCTTAAGGTTCCATGGGACATCGCATCCACACTTTTCTGCTGTTTACGCGTGGAGTCTGGAGAAAGATAATCAACAATTCTTCTCCCGTTAACCAGGAATGCACGGAATGGTCTTGACTGCCTGACTGCCAACTGTGTAGAGGTATAAACCTCCTCAAGAACCATGGTTCCTTGCACTTATACCTCACTTCAAACTTCTAATGGAGCACGCTCATCTTCTGTACCTCTGAACTGGCATGACATTGACCTCAGATGTGCAGAGGACCATGTGAAAGGTCTTCGCACTAGCTGATGATGTGCTCGCTACTGATTACAGGAGGCATTTGAGCTAAGTGTTTTAAAAAATAAATATAATAATAAAATAAACATAATAACAACAGAGCGCTAATTTGAGTTGATGAATTTTTAAACTTAAAATCTCAAGCAAATTTAACAAATTTAACACATGCCAATTACAGATATGGGTCTATCTGGTCAATTAACCAATTTCTATATTAGTGGGTATCAAAGTGGTATCATATTGTAGCAAAGTTTAGTGATGGTTGATGTGGAATAAATTTAAATAAAATGCATATTAATTTCTTGATTATAACCTGTAGAAATATTAGTGAACTAGTAGAGTATTAGTAAGAGTAAAGAACTAGTCCTTTTCATCAGCTTGTAACCATATCCCTTCAAGTCCTTCACCGACCAAGGAGTTCATGTTAGAGAGGATGGAGGATGAAAGATTTAATCTAAAAATGTGAAAACTATTTGTCTAGGCCTTTTTAAAGTATATTTATTATCTTCTTTTTATGTGATTAAAAGGGACAAACAGTGAGATCTTGAATCACCTGATCATAAAACTGCATGTCACCCTTTATGGTTTAATGGATTTGTTAACAAAGGCTCATCCAGTCACTTTCACTTATATCCCATTAAAGCTTTTTTTTAAAACTTCATTACTGTGCAAAAAAGAAAAAAAAAAAAACACTTTCAAGTGCAATTATTAATGCCCCGAATACCTGCACCAGGAGCGTTTTCATAAATCACCCAGTGAATAAGTATTCACACAAGGTCGGAAGGCCATCACTGATATCAGCAATGCCAATGTTGTGTCCTTTAATCATGGGAAAGGTTCAGTTACTTACTCTAACATGTAAGAGGCACATCACTGCATCTTATCAGTCCATTAAAGATTCACAGAGGGAGCTCACTGAAGCCTGCCAATCCACCCATTCCTCCTCACCCCCATCGCCCTTCCCCCTCCCCTAATCCCTCATTCCCCCCCTCCCCCCTCCCCCCATCCCCCACGCCCCCCCATCCCCATGCCCCCCCCCATCCCCATGCACACTGTGATGGGGCCTCTCACCACTCTATGGCTCTGAGTGTATTGGCTGCTTGCCAATAGTGGAGGCATTCTGTTAATGCAAAGGCTGCATGAGTCCACTTAGACACTGTGGAAGGCTCAGGTTGCAATAAGACTGCTGGATCAACGGGAGGCCAGATGGAAGACTGGCAAATGGTCAGTTTCCCACTCCCCAAAAAGTAAAGCCTACACCAACCCACAGTTACTGCTCTGAACACTCACTGTGCTTGGACACTCTGACACCCTATCTGGAGCCAGTAACCAAGGAAAAGGGATGTTTAAGAAGGAACTGCGGATGCTGGAAAAATCAAAGGTAGATAACAATGCTGGAGAAACTCTGCGGGTGAGGCAGCATCTATGGAGCAAAGGAATAGGTGAGGTTTCGGGTCGAGACCCTTGTGCTTACACACACACACCACACATGCACACACAGACAAAGAAAAGTCTGACCCATCTTTGCCAACATTTCTTTCCAAATTCATGTAAGAATGTGCTGAACTTCAGAGAACTGTTAAATTTCATCCCTTTTCGAAATCTAATTACCCTCTGACAAAGCACGGCACCATTTCGTCCCTGTCTATCCTGTTCAGCCACGAAGAGCAGACTCCATGATGTAACGATCCTTCACCATCTGTAAACAAAGATAACAGCTCATTGTCAGGGTCTAGTTGTAAAGAGAAGATAGACACAAAAAGCTTGAGTAACTCAGCAGATCAGGCAACATCTCTGGATAAAAGGAATAGGTGACGATTTGGGCTGAGATCCTTCTTCAGACCGAAGAAGGGTCTCGACGTGTAACGTCGCCTATTTCTTATCTCCATAGATGTTGTCTGACTCCCTGAGTGACTCCAGCTTTTTGTGTCTATCTTTGGTTTAAACCAACATTTGCAGTTCCTTCCGACACATTTCTACTTTTAAAGATATTGGAGCATGTATCAGCCGTTTCCTTTGTGTAAATGGGGTTTTATGTCTATTTTGTGTGTTTTGAAATACCACAGGATGGGAGTAGCAATCTAGCATTGAGACAGAGCATGTATCCAGCACGGACAAGAGGAACTCAAGAGTTAAGAGTCAAAGAGTCAAAAGAGTTTTATTGTCATGTGTCCCTGATAGGACAGTGAAATTCTTGCTTGCTGCAGCACAACAGAATATGTAAACATAATACATTACAGGAGATAAAAGTTCAGTGTGTATTTATGACCTACTCCTGCCCCCTGATTGTGTGCTTGTATCTAAATGAGCAAAACAATGGTGCAAACCAATCTAATTACTTTAAAAAACATCATTCACCAATTTATTATGTTTTTATGAGCTCGGGTGTTGAGGCTGAAGGTGGCAGCCATTGAGCAGACCAAAAATGAGTCAATCTACCACTGTGCAACCAGGGGAGGCCCGGTGGCGCAGTGGTAGAGTGGCCACATGATTGCAGGTGGTTGCCGGGGAGTCACCTTCATGGTTGTGAGGAGTTCCCGCATTCTTGGAACTAGTCGCCGCTTCATTTTAGTGACCAGAATGAAGTTGCCATAGAGAGTAGCGAGAATTCTCGTGCTAACCAATGAATTTCATTGTCTCATTGGGGGGAAAAAAACCGTGAACAGTAGTTTTCAGAACCAAGGATAACCGACCGATAACGTTAATGTCCGCCGAGCTTCACAGCCGTATATCTCTGGCCTTAAAAGTTGTCTCCACTCCTTTTTCCTACCCCGTCTCCCCCTTCTCCCCCCTCTCCCCCCCTCCCTCCCTCTTTTAAATGACTGAAGTGATCCTTCCCGCATACTGTGCTTTCACCGTCTTAATTACTTCCTGTTCATCGTGGTGTGTGTCTGTATCACATTGGCTTTGCACTGTGTGAATTTCACTCAGACAGCGCTCTCCCCGCCTGCCCTGTCCCCCGCCAGCATAACTGGCTGGTGAAGGAAGCGATGTGTGTATGTGTGTGTATGTTCCACTCTGGCAGTCGCCGTTCCAGTCGCTGTTCCAGTCGCCGGTTTTTCAGCGACCAGCTACGACTTGACAGTCGCCGGCAGTTGCCTGAAAAATCATCTAAGTGGGACAGGCCCATTACAGCGATTGCAACGCCAGAGACCAGGGTTCGATCCTGACTTTGGGTGCTGTCTGTAAGGAGTTTGAACCTTCTCCCCGTGACCACGGGGGTTTTCTCTGAGATCTTTGGTTTTCTCCCACACACCACAGACCATATTCTTTCATTACAATCACTCTTCCCAGTGAAATTCTATCACAAAAACAACCACAGTCCCTCAGGGCAGGGAGCGCTAACATCAAGTCGAACAGTGAAGGAACATGATTGACCACAGCTAAACGACAATACAACTTGGCAAGAGACCAACATTGCATTTTGAGGATTGTCACTTCACTCTGTAACATAACGTCAACATCTCATTGTATTAGTGCCTTCATTGGGCGGTGACTTTCAACACATGAACATTTACTTTGTTCATTCTTTGAGCAGTGGATTAAAATTCAACAGCTTTAATGTTTCCTATTGTTTATGTTCATAAGTGATAGGAGCAGAATTAGGCCATTTGGCCCATAAATACTCCACGGTTCAATCATGGCTGATCTAACTCTCCCCTTCAACCACGTTTTCCTGCCCTTTCCCCATAACCCCTGACACCTAAACTAATCAAGAATCTATCTATATGTGCGTTCAAAATATGCTTTGACTTGGCCTCCACAGCGTTCTGTGGCAATGAACTCCAGAGATTAACTACCCTCTGACGAAAGAAATTCCTTCTCATATCCTTCAGGAACATCCTTTTTATTCAGAGGCCGTGACCTCTGGTCCTCGACTCTCCCACTAGTGAAAACATCCTCTCCACATGTTTGGTAAGTTTCAATGAGATGCCCCCTCATCCTTTAACCTGGATGGTGTTACATTGTCCTTCATGCTTGACTATAATTCATTTAGGATTGGTTCCCTTCCCCAAAGCTGCCATAATGTAACCTCGCATCCAGTTGTCAACATTTTTCTTATTCGTATCTTTGGCCATAATATTCATATTTCCAGGCCTCTTAAAATTACACTATTACGAAACACAGCTGTCTGGCAATGATGAATCCATCTCTCCTACTTTTGATGCATGTACCTCTTGTACGATACGAAACCACAGCCACTGTGAGGTGAATCTCATCGGGGTACATGTCAGAGGATGAGCTGATTGAGTAATATCGAGGCTGCAGCAGAGGAAGCTGTGTAAGCAACAGTGTTGCTGGAACTTGCACAGAGGGAAATTCTTCCAGCACTTCCACGATTGTTGGGTTATTGTACCACTTCCATTCCTCGTACTCCTGCAAGCCCTGTCAACGGAAGGCATAACTCTTATCCAGCGTATTATCATTAAGATAATTGATTATTGAAAGGTGAGATTCATCATAGAGTAAATGATCTCATTACGACACAAAACATGCTCATAAATCAAAAGTTGCTACAACTCTGAGCCCTGTTGCTGGATCAGATTAAAAAAAACTAGTACAAGACAATTTGTAAAAGCAAGCACAAGCAGACAATGAGAAATTAAAGCTTTGGAGTGTTTGTTAGATTGTTAGTCATGGTCATGTCAATGTAAGACCCCTCCAAAACGAAGTCTAATTTTATTAGCCGCTCTTTGAACTATTGCTGTCTTGTGTGGAGCTTGGGTAAGTACTGACAAGATGAATGAATGAAAGAATAGGTTTATCGGCCAATAATTCACATACAAGGAATTTGACTTGGTGCTCCGCTCGCAAGTGACAATATGACATACAGTGACAGTTAGAAATGACACATAAAACATTACACATTAACAATAAAACATTATTGATTAAACATGTGAATTAAATAAAATACCAGAGCAAAAGAAGGCTACAGATTTTTGGTTATTGAGTAGAGCTACTACTCGTGGAAAAAAGCTGTTTTTATGTCTGGCTGTGGCAGCTTTGACAGTCCGGAGTCACCTTCCAGAGGGAAGCGATTCAAAAAGTTTGTGGGCAGGATGAGTGGGGTCAGAGATGATGTTGCCCACTCGCTTCCTGGCCCTTGCAGTGCACAGTTCGTCAATGGAGGGAAGGTCGCAGCCAATAACCTTCTCAGCTGATCGGACGATTCGCTGCAGCCCCCAGATGTCGTGTTTGGTGGCTGAGCCAAACCAGACCATTATGGAGAAGGTGAGGACAGACTGTACGATGGCCGTATAGAATTGGACATTCATTGCCTGTGGCAGATTGTGCTTCCTCAGCTGCCGCAGGAAGTACATCCTCTGTTGTGCCTTTTTGACTGAAGTCGAAGGTGGCCCCCCATTTAAGGTCCTTGGGGATGATGGTTCCCAGAAACTTAAAAGACTCCACTGATGTGACTGTGGTGTTGTTGATGGTGAGTGGGGTGAGGGGAGGGGGAGCTCTCCTAAAGTCTACAATCAATTCCACTGACTTAAGAGCATCGAGCTCCAGGTTGTTGCGATGGCACCAGGATGCCAGCTGTATCACTTCCTGTCTGTAGGCAGATTCCTCCCCGTCCTGAATCAGTCCAATCAGAGTTTTGTCGTCCACAAACTTGAGAAGCTTGACAGAGGTGTCTGTGGAGATGCAGTCATTGGTGTAGAGAGTGTAAAGGAGAGGGGAGAGTACACAGCCTTGCGGTGCTCCTATGCTGAGGGTCTGCGGGTTCGAGATGTGTGAGGAAATATCAAAGTCGTCAAAGAAATGAGAATGTAGCCAGATCCTGCAACTCCAGCATTCTCATCAGTACCTTTGGAGTTAATCCCCTCAGTCTATATTTCAACAGGTAAATATCTTTAACTTGGTAAAGGGTGCGGTTGACACAATATACACAGGTTGTTTTGCCAAAGGGAGTTTCTTGCCACAGGTTATCTTGCCTATGAGAGTTTCATAGTACAGTGATGTTTCACAACATGTTTTTTACTGGGGGTACACAAAAAGCTGGAGAAACTCAGCGGGTGCAGCAGCATCTAAGGAGCGAAGGAGATAGGCGACGTTTCGGGTCGAGACCCTTCTTCAGACTGGTCAGGGATCAGGGAAACGAGAGATATAGACGGTGATGTGGAGAGATAAGGAACAAGAGAGATGATATGTTACATGATATGTTTTTTACTGGGCTATTGATTAGGATTAACAATACCTGTCAAGAGTATTTTGATATTTCTTCACACCTTGTCAGTCCTTACCCAAGCTGCACACAAGACAGTAATAGTTCAAATAACAGCTAATAAAATTAGACTTTGTTTTGGACGCTGGAATATTTTATGTGAAGGAGCACATATAGCATCTAACAAACGGCCCACCCTTTCGTTTTTCAAAACCGAGTTTAACTTCCAAGTTGCAAAGATTTACCTTACTGAGAACTTCAAGTCTTTTCTTCTGCTGGTCATCTTTTGCCAGGAGAGCAAACTGCTGCAGGAGCAGTGGAATGGGAGGAGTAGTGATATCCAGATAGTACTTAAAGACTTGAGAGATGGTGGAAGGTGGAATGCGGGTCTCATCACACCAGTTGCTAATGACACCTGTGTGAACGAAAGAGTTTGTTCCTTCTGTTTCACAAGCTGCAAACATTAATTTGCCATTCTTACTCTAACTACCAGACACTTAAGGGATGATTTACTTTTCTGGACGTTTCACTTACAGGGAATTTGTTCAGTACTCCTGGAAGGGCCGAGCCCATGGATTGATGTAAAGCTGGGGGAGAGGAGAAGGCACACAGATGCACAACAAGGGGATTGTGCACCTACTTGCAAACCCAATGCCTTCCAGCTACTGCTGCAAAACAACTTCACAAAGACTTCATGGAGTGGTGGCTGAGGGAGTGAGCATGCAGCAAAATTCTGGAGTCATTTCTAGATCTTCGGGGTAAGTTAAGACCCTAATCAATGAAATGTTGACTCTCTCTGGCATGTACAGGGTGCTACTCAGGTCTTGGAATAACCTGAGAGCTAAGATGAGTAAGGGTAGCATAGTGGTGTAAAGGGCAGCGCAGTGGTGCAGCAGGTAGAGCTTCTGCCTCACAACGCTGGAGACACAGGTTCAATCCAGACCTCGAGTACTGTCTGTTTGGAGTTTGCACATCCTCTCTCTGTCCATGGGGTTTCCTTAGGGTGCTTGGTTTCTTTCTCACATTCCAAACCCGGCGGGTTTGCAGGATAATTGGCTTCTGTAAATTGCCTCTAGTGCATAGGGAGTGGATGTGAATGTGAGATAACACAAAACTACTGTCACCAGGGGTTGCAATAGACTTGGTGAGCTAGAGGGCCTGTTTCCATTAGCTTAGCTAAACCTATGTGTTGGAATGAAAGAGCAGGACTTCTGTTGGTCCAGTGCTCACCTTGACAAATCATGTGTGATCATATAGTTTCACCCAGTGTTGCTGACTGATGCAGAGCTGCTCGTGCTTGCAACGACTAGTGGATTTGTCACACTCTTCAAACTGAACCATTGATGGATCTGGTGTGTCTCTCCTCCTCTCCCTCTGACCACAGGGCCTCTCCAATGCTAGTAAAGTGTAATCTAGTTGGCAGAAGTTGCTAAAATTATTGTACTGGCATATTAGTGCAGCCAATTAAGCTGTGCCTTGAAGCTATTATGACAAGGCTCAACCCTGATCTCCCGTGCTTTCTACGTGGAGTTTGCACATTCTTCCTGTGACCTTGTGGGATTCCCTTCGATGGTCTGGTTTCCTCCCATATCCCAACTCATGTAAGTGTGCTAGGTTCATTTATCACTGTAAATTGTCCCTAGTGTGTAGGTGAGTGATGGAATTTGAGGGGGTTTGCTGGGAATATGGAGAGACTAACATGGGATTAACACAGGATTATTGCAAATGAGTAGATGATAGTTGAAACATTCTCTGGGTCGAAGGATTTGTATGACTCAAGTACTCTATCAGATATGATAGGCATATGCACCTCTCATGTTCCCCAAAATAACTCTCAAACAGCCCAATTGTCTATACGAGATTATATCATCTCGCCTGAAATCATCATAGTTTATGTCCAGGCCATCGGATATTTTTCTATGAAATCTCAGATGTGTGTGAATTACCTAAAGCTGTGGTTTTCTCTTCCAGAAACTCAACCTTTATGACCTTATTTGCCGGAGGTGCATCTTCTAATCGGTTGATCAAGGCATTGACCAAATTCTCGTGGTTGCCAGGAAAGACACAAAGGTGGTCACCAGGCTGGTAGCTCAATTCTTCCAGATTGTCTGTGTGTATCCGCAGGAGTATTGTGGACCGGCTACATGGAAAGACAGAACAATTCTTCAAACATCTGGATTAAACACAACACTCAACCTACATTTCTGTTCGCTCGTTTCACCCTGTGTTAAAATCATTTTCCTGAGAATTTTGCACGTTGTGATAAGATTCTGCCCGTGTATCCAAGTGAAGCAGCTTCATGTCTCAACATCAAATGATAATAATAATTCAGCTAATTGACCACAGAGGCAGCCTAATCCTGTCCCCATTTACATCAAAGGGCGGCACGGTAGTTACAGCCGCACAACGCCAGAGACCCGGGTTCGATCCTGACTACGGGTGCTGTCTGTACGGAGTTTGTCCGTTCTCCCCGTGACCTGCGTGGGTTTTCTCCGAGATCTTCGGTTTCCTCCCACACTCCAAAGACGTACAGGTTTGACTATTAATTGGTATGGTGTAAATGTAAACATTGTCCCTAGTGTGTGTAGGATAGTGTTGATGTGCGGGGATCGCTGGTCGGTCCGGACTCGGTGGGCGAAGGGCCTGTTTCCGCGCTGTATCTCTGGACTAAAATTAATCCACTATACAAATTTCCAACAAATCTCATCTTTCATTGATCAGGAGATAACATCCCAATAGATCCCTCTGAAGTTTTCTTATTCTATGGGCTACAAAGACCAGCAGCAAGATGAGTGAATTCAGCACAGTGTTAGGATCAAACCAGGGACCTCCCTGTCCTTTTGATTCCATTCGACAGCAAGCAATGTATTTGTAGATTGAGGCAAGGAAACTGCTGGAAGAGTCATCCAAGACTAGGGGTGTCATGATGAGCAGTAACAAGGCATAGCACCCCAATGAAACAACACAAAGTGCTAGCTCACACAATAATTTAAAGTTACATTCCTCCTCTTGATCAACTTGATCAGAAGCAGTCTGCACAGCTGTGGCTAAATCATATGCTATGCATATTGTTCAACAATTTTATGCACACTTTTCAATGGACTTAAAATCCAACATCCTATGAATACATTCCACCTTTTCACCTTTTGACAGATGGCTCCCTTGTCTCCCCTCTCCCATCAGGCAAAAGGTATCGAAGTGTGAAAACACACACACACCACTAGATTCAGGGACAGTTTCTTCCCAGCTGTTATCAGGCAACTGAATCACCCTACCACAAGCAGAGAGCAGTGCTGAACTACTTAATGTACACGTGACAATAAACTAAACTGAGATTTTCTCACGGATGAGAGCTAATTAGAGATGTCTGTAAGTCTGAGGGACAGGCAGCATCTCTGAAGAAAAGGAATAGGTGACATTTCGGGTCGAGACCCTTCTTCAGACATCTCGATCTGAAATGTCACCCATCCCTTCTCTCCAGAGATGCTGCCTGTCCCACTGAATTTCTCCAGCATTCTGTGTCTACCTTCGATTTAACCCAGCACCTGCAGTTTTTTTCCAACATAAAATATTATGAAGCAGGTTGCAGCTTGCTCTACGCTTTACGCTGGATAAATGTTGTTCCACTGACATGTTAAAGCTTGCCCGCGCTCTGGAATAATAAACGTCAGACACTGATGCTCATAGTAAAGACACAACTTTATTACGCCAGCGGGAGTGGGAGAGTCACTGTAGTGATGGAAATGGGGTTTAGGAACTAGGGGTACTCTAAGGTCCGTGAGGCTGAGGTTGGAAACGAAGGGGGGGGGGGGGATTGTTTTATGTGCAGTCATACCGATGTGAGAGTATAGGAATGCATAACTTGGTTATTGTGTATTTATAATATAGTTTATTGTGTATTATATGTCATAGCTGCTTTCTTGCATCTCTCTCTTGCATGTGTTGGCTGCAGCCATCATCTGCTTCGGTGAGGGAAGCAGGTCGATGTTTGATCAAAAGGCCCCTAGGAGACTGTATCTGATTGGCTGCCGAGTGACCAGCGCATTATGTGATTGGACACAATGCCCTTGGAGATGGCGGCTGATTGGACGGGAGGAGACCTATTTGTTGATTGGATGGGGATTTTATGGGAATCTGGTCGGTGATTGGACTCAACCCCCTTAGAGACAGCGGTTGATTGGCCGCCAAATAATCGGGCACAAAAAATTGAAAATAGGAAAACAATAAAATCGGAATTACAATTTAAATCGGAAGAATATCATGCCTGATCTGCAGCAAAGATACTGGTATCTGCTCTAGTAATTTTTGATCCGCAGTTCCTTCCTATTGAAGAAGAACCTTGGCCCGAAACAACTCCTAATCCATTCCCTCCACAGATGCCGCCTAGCCCGCTGAGTTCCTCCAGCACTCTGTTTTTTATTTAACTCTTGAAAATGAAGTTAAACATAAAGCTGGAGTAACTCAGTGGGTACACAAAATGCTGGAGAAACTCAGCGGGTGCAGCAGCATCTATGGAGCGAAGGAGATAGGCAGCGTTTCGGGCTGAAACCCTTCTTTAGACTGGTTTAACTCAGTGGGACAGGCAGCGACTCTGGAGAGAAGACCCTTCTTCAGACTGAACTGAACACTCGTCGGTGAGAGTACTTGTGATTGGCTGCAGAAGGGTCTCAACCCGAAATTCCACCCACTCCCCAGAGCCGCCGCCCGTCCCGCTGAGCCACCCCAGCCCCCCCCGTGTCCACCTTCAACTCCAGAGCCAAACAACAAACACAGAGTGCTGGAGGAACTCAGCGGGCCAGGCGGCACCTGCAGGGGGAACTGACCAGGAGCTGCCATGGGCCAGGGTTCCCCCAATTCCCCCCCCCCCCCCCCCCCAACAGGAAGGAACCGCAGATGCAGCCATCCCCGTAAAACGGTAAATGATTCCGGGAACACCGAGGCGAGAGGGTGAGAGAGAGGGAGTGAGAGAGCGAGAGAGATACAAAGGACAGATTTGGATCCCAACTACGCCTCGCTGAGACATCGGCAGAAGTTTCAAACCTACGGCCCCCTCCAGTTTGAGCCACGTGGACCAAGATACCACGTTGTAAACAACCACGTTCGCTACTTTGACTGGGAGTTTGCGTTCCGCCACAGTCCCGCCAGCGGTTTACAGCTGTTTGATATCCGCTTCAGGAAGGAGCGGGTGGTCTACGAGTTGAGTGTCCAGGAGGTGAACTCCGTTTACAGCGGAGAGACGCCGGGTCTGATGAGGGCCAAGTTCTTAGACAGCCATTATAGAATTGGGAAAAGTTCCAGTGAGCTGGTGAAAGACGTGGACTGCCCTTACAGCGCCACTTTCCTCCACACTCTCCATCTCACGGAGACTCGAAATCAAAGATCCTATAGCGGAGCTGGATAGTCCACTCGACGAAAAAGTCGTAGCTGGGTCATGGGTAATCTTCAGCACCATTTCCGTAACCGGCTTCCGTCTCCACTCTAGTATCTTTGCTTTGCTCATGGCTTCTTCATGCACAAATCATCTTTTTTTTTCTCAGCTGCAGGTGATCATTTTGATATTCCTGCCTAGTCCGCCTTTTTAACTTTGATCATACAACATATTGTCATTTGGAAGGAGCTCCAGAAAATCCTGTACCCACTCAAGCCATAGTTACAATACCACTTGTTTTAGTGACTGTGAAATGAAAAAAATAATTAACTAGATACTGGAAAACCAATAATTATTGGCGAAAAACCAGTCCAGGCATTAAATTTTGGGCTTCAGCCCCATCCTACCCTAGGAGAGAAGGGAGGGAGAGAGACAAGGAATGAAGGAGAGAAGGGAGTGAGGGAAGAAGGGAAGGGAGGGATAGAAGGGGAGGAGGGAAGGGAGAGAGAGGACCGGCGGCAGGAGCGGGGTCCGGGCGGACGGGTGTGAGCTGAGGGCGAGGTTTGTAAATGTTGCTCCAACCCCCAGCCCGGCCTGTATTGTTCACCGCGTCTCCCCGGGGAGAGAGAGGGGTGGAGCCGGGGTTGTGTGCGTGAAGCACGGCGACTGGAGGGGCGAGAGCGCTGCCCCGGGACTGTGAGGGAACGACCCACCTCCCGCTTCTCCATTCCCCCTCACACCCCTTCCCCGTCTATCCCTTTCCTCCCCCTCCACCCCTCTACTCTCTCTCTACCCCTCTCCCCCCCCCCCCCCTCCACCCGGGGTAGATCTAACTGAGCCAAGATCTACCTGAGCCAGGTTACTCTGGCGCGGGGCCCCCTTAGGCTTAATGTCAGCCTTGCCCCCCCCCCCCCCCATTTCGGGCGGAGGCCCTTCTTCGGTCTGACAGGGAAAGGGAAACGGGAGGTATAGGCATATCTTCCATTCATTTGTCCTTAGTACCGTCTATATCTCTTGTTCCTCTTTCCCCAGGCTCAGTCTGAAGAAGGGTCTCGGTCTCGACCCGAAATGTCATATATTTTGTTCTGTGATCGTTGCTTTCGTTCGTCTGTCCGCTCGTTCGCTCGCCCTTGGATTAAGTAGCGCAGGATAAAGCTGCGAATTCACGCACAGGATGGAAACTGGAAACTAAGGGAACGCTGTCCCCTTGCGTGTCCCCTCCCCCATTTCCATCACTGGTCACATGCTTGTCAGCTCCTCGCCATCCCACTCAATTTTGTGCATTGGCAGTATATTTATACATGAGTAGTCATGGGTCCAGCTAATCACACAATCAGCACATGTCTGCACCGGTTCTTATTGTCTAAAACAGACTTGTTCTACTTGGTATCGAGCCTCTTCCCTTTTTAATCACAACACCCTTTGCTATTTTGCAAAACCACCTGTTATGCATTAGCTTGCAATTCTCCCCATCACGTACACATTAACACTTAAACCCCCCCTCCTGCTCTACAGACTTACAAGATAAACCTTGGTTAGGTTCTCAAAGACTCCCCACTAGCTTTCTTATCCTACAGTCCCCACCGACAATCTTCCCCAACAAAATCTTCCTTCTTTGTTTCCCCTTCATTCATCAGGCTTTTAGTTTAGTTTGGTTTAATTGAAAGATACAGCGCGGAAAAGGCCCTTCGGCCCACCGAGTCCACACCACCCAGCGATCCCCGCGCATTAACATTATCCTACACACACTAGGGACAATTTACATTTATGCTAAGCTAATTAACCTATAAACCTGTATTCTTTGGAGTGTGGGAGGAAACTAAAGATCTCGGAGAAAACCCACATGGTCACAGGGAGAACATACTGAGTCCGTACAGACAGCACCCGTAGTTGGGCAACTCTATCATATTTGTGAGAACCTCTCTCAGGCGCTGTACAATTTTGGTCGCCTGTTAAGGCATGTCAACAACTCTACTGCCAAGGGTTGCGCACCGATGACACCTGGCATATTAAGTGAGGGGGAACTTCTTTACTCAGAGGGTGGTGGCTGTGATGGAATGATATCCATGGGCTGGACGGGGTATGGTCGGTGCAGGTAGAGTAGGGGAAACAAATGGTCGGCCACTGCTGTAAATTGTTATATGGTTATATGGTTAAGTGTTCATTCTCTGGAAAAGTAGTAGCTGTGAACAAATATGGAGAATCATAGAGCCAGCCCTGACCTCTCGTATTAGTCATTCAGCGGTGGAGTTGTAGAGGTCAGAAACGGCTCCTTCGCCCCATCGCGTCAATGCTGACCATTTTGCCTATCTACGCCAATCTAATCTGCCCTAATTAGGACTGTGGCCTTCTAAGATTTGTCTATTTAACTGTTGGTCTAAATGAGCAGTGGAACTCTACACTACATTTTTTGCATTAACCAACAAACCCAGTCAGCTTTGGAGGGAATGGATCATGACTTTATCTTGGATGTCTTGGTGCCTCTGTGTTAGTCCTGGATCACTCCAAGCAATCTCATCTCTTGGAGATATGGCTTCATGTTCCACTCCTCAATATCAAACACGTGATCTACAGTGGCATTGCAAGGCAATATTGAGGAAGTTGTGCAATTGCAGGGGTATATATAACATGGTGTGGAGAAGTCCAGACTTCTCTTTCAGTTGACTGCGAATTATGCCATGTCAATATTCTGATAGTAAGGAAAGTTCTCAGCAGTACGCTCGCTATGTATCAACCAACATCACTGCATCACACTATACACTAATTAACTGTTAAAACATATGAAAATAAGCGAAAACATGCTGAAGAAGGGTCTCGACATGAAACGTCACCCATTCCTTCTCTCCAGTGATGCTGCCTGTCCCGTTGAGTTACTCCAGCATTTTGTGTCTATCTCTGACAACTTTTGAAAAGTAGTTCCCTGTCTGCAAATTTATTAAACAAATTCTCAAGGTCTTAAAAGATTTGCATATATACAACCTTGTTTTTCAGTTTTTAAATATGATATAATAACTCACTCTCAGTGGGAGTAGCAAGGCAACAAACACTCAATATTTTAACATGAAGGACATAATTAAAATAAAAAGGTTTATTCCAAAGAAGTAAAAATGTAGTACCTGGATTTTGGATTTTGTAAGTTGTGTCGTGATAATAATCTTGCAGCAGAAATTTTCTTTTTATGAATGCTATTGAGAGCTTTGCCAGAAGAAAACATTCAAAGGGTTATTTATAACAATCAAAAGTTAATAATTAGAAGTGTGCAAGTTATTTTTCAGTAACACATACCTTGTGTGAGGTCGGGTGCTGTGGCTTGATAGGACAGGCGGAATTTTGCCCTCTTCCAGCTGCGATCATTACTTATTAAGGATTTGTTGGCATTTTCAATATTTACGTCATCCCCCACGCAGAATACATCACAGGCAGCCTAAAAGCAGTATAGAGTCACAGAGTCACAGAGTCACAGAGCTGTACAGCATGGAAACAGACCCATCAGCCACCTTGAACATGCGGAACACGTTGGCGTATTGGACTAGTCTCATTTCGGTCTATTTGTCCCATTCCCTTGCAAACCTCTCCTATCTAAATATACATCTGTCCAAATGTCATTTAACATTATAATTTATTCTGCTTCTATAGCTTCCTCTGGCGGCTCATTTCAGATACAAACTGCCCTCTGAATGAAAAGTTTCCCTATGCCCTCTAATTCTGGAATTGGGAAAACCCTGGGAAATAGACTATGAGCGCACACTTTATCCATGCTCCTTGTGATCTTGTACAGATTAATAAGGTCACTGCTCAGCCTCCCATGCTCAAAGCAAAAGAGGTTGCAGCCTATCCAACCTCTCCTTACTCTTTCCCTATACCTCCAAACCACAAGTTCAGGTGACAACCTGGTGAATCACTGCTGCACGCTTCCTAACTTTATGACATCTTTATACTTTTGTTATATTGGCGTATATACATTTACATGGCAATTACTTGGTCCACAGTAACTCAAGGCACTGGTGTTTGAGGGAGGACTTGTTGCATTTTGCTGTCTAACCCTCTTCACCTTCTTCCTTTAAGATCTCATCAAACCTATAATGTAGCCCTTGGTCTAAACTTCTGTTTTGCCACCATACCTCAAATTTCTGATTGGCATTTTTCTTCTGAATCAGTCCGAGGCACTTTACAGAATTAACGACTGTATAAATTGTTTTTTCATCAGTGAAGCAACATCCCACACTGTGGCCTGGTCTCCGCATTTGATTTCAAACTTACATTCTGCATTTCTTTTCATGCATGGTGCCTGACTCGATCAGTGTCCCGCTGTTTAGTTTTCAACAGCACTTAAAGTAAACACCACTTTCCATTATTCTTATTACATTTATATGCTCTGCCACTAATTTGCTACCTTCTATTAACACTCTGCTGTTACTTTCTAATGTACTTCTAATCCTTTTGCATATGCCAGTGATCTGTTGACTGAAACATTAAAATTCTTCATACGTAAACATAAAAAAGACGATTTTGGTGTAAAAAAGATTATTGCTGATTTTGGATAACTGACATGAAAACAGAAATGGTGGAAAAACAGTTATAAATCCAGGAGCATTTGTGAAGCAAAATTATTGCCTTTGGTCAATAACCTTTAATTAACATAGACCATAAAATAACGCAGCACAGGAATAGACCCTTCAGCCCACACAGTCCTGCCCAACATGACGCCAAGTTAAATTTACCTCACACATTTCCTTTAATCTTTGCCCCTCTAATGCTATGGCCTCTAGACTGGCATTTTCACCCTTTGAAAAAAATGTCTGACTGTCTACCCTATCTATGTTTCTCATAAGTTTATATACCTCTGTCAGGACTCCCCACAGCCTCCGACATTCTAGAGAAAACAATCCAGGTTTGTCCAACCTCCTTACAGCTAATACCTTCTAATACCTTCTCTGCACAGATAATACACTCTCTGGTTTCTTCTCACACTCCAAAGATGTACAGGTTTGTAGTTTAATTGACTTTGGTCAAAAATTATCCCATGTGTGGGATAGTGTCAGTGTACGGGGTGAACGCTGGTTGGCGGGCAGAAGGGCCTGTATCCATGTTGTATCTCTAAAGTCTAAATGTTTCAATTTAGCGTGTCAGGCATTATCTCTGGAGAACATGAATGGGTGACGTTTCGGGTGAGGACCCGTCATCAGACCTTCCACTGTCAATTTAGCTTGATCAATCTTCCATGTACATTTTGTACATTTTCATTTACATTGAAATTTGATATTGTGCAATTTACGCTATTTGTTTAATTCAAAATTAAGTTTACTGAGTGTGATGAGACAGATTTAGTTTTTAAATGTTAATATTTATGTAGGAAAATATAATAACCTTAAAAACTCTCTTAGCCCATGTTTGAAATGATTCCTCCTGTCCACAGAGTTCATCCCCCTCACCCATCCTCATAATTCGTTCTCCACCAAACTCTCCCAGTAGGGTGTCAACAGCGCGAGCAAAAGCACAGAAATGTGGATAAACTCGAGAACCAAGGCCAAAGACAGAAAATCTGCAAAACAAAACATCACACTGAGCATTTAATATAGGCACGTCATTATTTGTGTTCTTTGGCATATTTTAATTACAAAAGGCAGCAAACAAGAACCTGTGTAAGCAGTTTGTCAACTTTCATTGGGGCAGTTAGATTGACATGTTACAAAAACACTGTGGGTTTGCTTTCCAATGCTCCTTTTCTATTGCACAGATTGAAGTGTGTTCCAGTCAATTTTTGAGCATTTTATTTTAATATAGTTTAGTTTAGTTTAGAGATACAGCACGGAAACAGGCCCTTCGGCCCACCGAGTCCGCACTGACCAGCGATCCCCACACATTAACACTATCCTACACATACTCGGGACAATTTTACATTTATACCAAGTCAATTAACCTACAAACCTGTACGTCTTTGGAGTGTCGCGGGAAACTGAAGATCTTGGAGAAAACCCACGCGGTCACGGGGAGAACGTACAAACTCCGTACAGACTGCACCCGTAATCAGGATGAAACCCGGGTCTCCGGCGCTGTAAGCGTTGTAATGCCCATTTCGACCATTAGGGAGACCGACAAAAACTTCCGGGAACAGCACGGAAACCTTGGGTGGGGCACAAAGTATCCAGAGGTTTCCGTTCAGGTTTCCTAAGTGGGACAGGGGCATAAGGCAGCAACTCCAACTTGTTTACACCCATTGGTATACTTTTCAGGTAGATCATCTCTCTCCTGAAGTTCAACCAGCTCAACCTCTCCACATGTCAACCACTTCACCCTAGGTAACAACCTGAAGTATTTTAAAATGTTGTTTCAGAAATATTGGTTTAGAAGTAATTACCTCACATTGGCTAAGGGACCAAAGTTGTCTCTATGTTCTGGTTCATCACTGGAAGATTTCCGGGCGTTTGAGTCTGAGGATACACTGTTGAAGCGAACTTTATAACCCCTGAAGAGAGAATAGATACATTTATTTTAGTTAAGTTTAGAGATACAGCGTGGAAACATGCCCATCAGCCCACGGAGGCTGCACCGCCAGCAGTCCCCGCATAGTAACACCACCCTACACACATTAAGGACAATTTACAATTTATACCAAGCCCATTAACCTACAAACCTGTACGTCTTTAGAGTGTGGGAGGAAACCGAAGATCTCGGAGAAAACCCACAAGGTTCATAGGGAGACAGCACCTGTAGTCGGGATCGAACCCGGGTCTCTGGCGCTGTATGCGCTGCACGGCAGCTACTGTACCGCTGCGCCACCGTGCCACCCTGTCATAAAAACTGATTCACTAATATCATAGCGATTATATCTTCAGTTCACAGATAATCATTTGCCTTGGGTCTGACGATTTTAAAAGAGAATTAGCGATAATAATGTTTCAATCTCACTCACTGTCCTTTTGCTGATTTAGAATTCGGGTGCTTTATTTCCATCAGGGCAGAAGCAAATTTCTAGAAGAATGAGATGGAAAAGTTATGTTAATATCATGAATATCATATTTGCTAATATCATATTCAGCAAACTTCAGATTTTGAAAACACGATAAAAATCTTTTCATGAGGCCAAAACTGGTTTAATTACTTGAGGGGAATAGATACAGTGAGTGCACAGAGAGGTGCTGGATTTAATACAAAGCTGAGGGACAACCTGTTCACTGAGAGGGTGGTGGGTATATAGAGCGAGCTGCCAGAGGAATAATTGAGGAAGGTACTACAGCAGCCTTTTAAAGACACTTGGGCTGGTACATTGATAGGAAATGTTTTGAGGGACATGGGCCAATTGAAGGTAAATGGGACTAGCTCAGATGGGGCATCTTCGTCGGCATGGAAGAAGTGGGCCAAAGGGCCTTTTTCAGTGCTGTACGACTATAACTTTCTTTGTAGCTTCTTCACTGAGTTAAGCAAAGTCATTGTGTTACAGATTTTAAACCTTCCTATAGCAACATTCCATTAGGGTGAAGAGAGACACAAAAAGCTGGAGTATCTCAGCAGGACAGGCAGCATCTCTGGAGAGAAGGAATGGGTAACGTTTCATGTTGAGACCCTTCTTCAGACTCCGTTAGGGCGAGTCAGTATAAGCATAACACTGGGATACTGGCAGGGCACTAGCATGACTCTTATATGGCTTAATTGAATAGTTATTTCTATATAGGACTAGACTAAGTGGGACCCGTTGGGTCCCATGTTCACACGGGAGGGCTGGTCCCCCAACGCAATATTCCACCTCTCCACCAATTCCAATATTGGTGGCCAGTGGAGGTGGGGGGGCTTTCTGGAGCACTGGTATGGGTTCAAGTGCAGTTTCTTACCACTTCATGCAGGATCCAAGTCCACCTAACTCAAGTGCAGTTTCATACCACTTCAAGCAGGGTGCAAGGCCACCAAATTCAAGTACAGTTTCATACCACTTCAAGCAGGGTGCAAGGCCACCAAATTCAAATGCAGTTTCATACCATTTCAAGCAGGGTGCAAGGCCACCAAATTCAAATGCAGCTTCATACCATTTCATGCAGGGTGCAAGGCCACCACATTCAAATGCAGTTTCATACCATTTCAAGCAGGGTGAAACCACCATAAAACCGCCATAATACCACACAAAACACCACACTCACAGTTCAGTAGACATTCAGTGTGTTCAGTTGATTCACAGCTCAGACAGAGTCATGACCTCTCCCCCATCATGCAGAGACTGAGCCACACCCACACTTCTGTGTTTTCTAATCCCTCCCCCCTCTCACCAGAAAAGGTGTGGCCTTCATGGCGTGATTGAAAGGAGAGAGATTCTCTACATTTTTTAAACATTAATAACACTTTTATTTTTCATTGAATGGAAGAATCCTCTGCACCTCATAACGGAGGGGGACTGAGTAAGATGGACAAAAATCAGAGCCATAAGTGGTTGCATTTTATCTAAAATCACTATACAGTACAAACAGGATGTTGTCAAGTTTAGATAACCAACCATTTGCAGTGCTTTTACTTCAACACAAACCCCACCAGCCATCTGCAGTGCTTTTACTGCGCCCTGTGGACTATCTCCGGATGCCTACGAGCCACCCCAGTAAACCAACTGCCTGTCCTCGCTTGCATTGCCCCAGCCAACATCAGACGAGAAGCAGCCACGCTAGCCCTCTCTCGAAAGGCGCAGACCAATGAATCCTACCTCCTCCATCAGATTGTCACAGAGACACCACGACGAGTGCGTCTCAAGTCACGGCACCCCTTTGCCACACAAGCCCAAGAGCTGCTCTGCACAACACCGGCTGACGCTTCTAAGGCTGCCTGGGTCAAGACGGGATGGAGAGACCAGTGGAAGTCAGCGGAACCATCTAGGCTACACTGTTACATCGATGACCCCATGGACGTCCTTGGCCAGGACCGGCCCCGAAAGCAGTGGACAACCCTCAACTGCTTGAGGACAGGCATCGGACGCTATGGAGTAGAGATGAAGAGGTGGGGCCTCGTGGACAGCGCCTCCTGCGAGTGTTTGGACCTAACACAGACAGTAGAGCACATCGTCACCAGTTGCCCCAAACACCGGCCACCGAATGGTGAACGAGGTCTGATTGACCTGGATGATGACATGTTGGCCTGGCTCGCCTCAATGGAGCTGCAGGTCTAAAAGACATACAACAGAAGAACCCAACCCCCCACCAGCCATCTGCAGTGCTTCCACTTCAACCCAAACCCCCCACCAGCCATTTGCAGTGCTTCCACTTCAACCCAAACTCCCCACCAGCTAGTTGCAGTGCTTTGTCCTTCAACCCAAACCCCCACCAGCCATTTGCAGTGCTTTTTTCTTCAACCCAAATCCCCACCAGCAATTTTCGGTGCTTTTACTTCAACCCAAACCCCCACCAGCCATTTGCAGTGCTTTTACTTCATTCCAAACCCCCACCAACCATTTGCAGTGGCTTTACTTCAACCCAAACCCCCACCAACAATTTGCAGGGCTTTTACTTCAAACCAAACACATTTGCAAACCACATTGATAACACTCAAGGTCAGTAAAACCACACTCACAGTTTAGTAGACATGTGTTCGGTGTTATTCACAGCTCAGACTGAGAGATGTGACCCTCTCACTTCCCCCATCTTGCAGAGACTGACTGAGGCACAACATTTCAGAGTTTTATAGTCCCTCCCCCTCACACCAGCAGGGGCAGCAGAGAGAATCTTAACATTTTAAAAACATTAATAACTCCTTTATTTAACATTTTAAAAACATTAATAACTCCTTTATTTTTCATCGATGGGAAAAACCCTCTTGTCCTGTGCAGCGGAGGGGGACTCTGAATAAGATGGCCAAAAATCACAGCCGTAAGTGGCAGCATTTTTTCTAAAATCATGAAACAGAAAAATAGGAAAGTGAGCAAGATCAGACTTTTAGTAATATAGATTAATGGGTAATGTATCATCCGGCATAAGCCACTGTTGGCAATATTTGTGCAGTAGCTTTCAGTAGATGTGGCAACATTCAGGAAAGTGTAATGGGGAACTACATGTACATTATGATCTTTTTCAATTTTACTTTTCACTTGGAAATGAATGCCAGAGTTTCATTCAATAAGTTTCATACTTCTCCATTCTCAGGCGGATCCCCATTGCCAAAAGTGCTTGTAATCACCAGCACCAAAGCTTCATGTTCTAGATGCACAATATCATACTCATCCATGGATATCACCTGCAAAATAAACACATTTAGGCACTCACAAAGCTTCAGCTCCATACTTTTTGTTATTGATCCTGTTTAATGCAATTGTAGAAATATAAAACTGTACATTATTTATAAAAAGCAACATCTGTTAACCATCAGTAAATTAGTTTAATTAGTAGTAACTAAAGAGGCCAAGGTTTCAAGGTCAGTTTATTGTCACGTGTACCAACTAAGGTACAGTGAAATCCGAATTACTATACAGCCATACCAAAAAAAAGCAACAAGACACACAACTACGTAAAAATTAAAATAAACATCCACCGCAGCAGATTTCCCACGTTCATCACTGTGATGGAAGGCAATAAAGTCTAAACTTCTTCCGCTTTTAGTAATACAGGAAATAGGTGATTTCATAGAACATAGAAAAGTACAAACACAAAATGTTGGAGTAACTCAGCAGGTCAGGCAGCATCTCTGGAGAAAAAGAATAGGTGACGTTTCGGGTTGAGAACCTTTTTCACACTGAAGAAGGGTCTTGACTTGAAACGTCATTTACTCCTTTTCTTCAGAGTAGCTGCCTGACCCGCTGAGTTACTCCAGTATTTAGTGTCAATCTTTGGTGTAAACCAGCATCTGTAGCTTCTTCCTACACATAGAATAGTACAGCACAAGAACAGGCTCTTTGTCACACAATGTCTGTGCCTACATATAATCCATATCCCTCCATTCCCTACATATCCATGTGTCTATCCAAAAGTCTCTAAAATGCCACTATCATATCTGCCTCCATCACCACTCACAGCAGGGTGTTCTAAGCATCCACCACTCTCTGTGTCAAAAACATACCCAAACCATTTAGTTTAAACTTTGTTCCTCTGACCTTAATTGTAGGTCCTCTAATATTTAATATTTTCATCCTGGGGAAAAGTTCTGACTGTCTACCCTATCTATGCCTCTCATGATTTTAGATACTTCTATCAGGTTTTCCTCAACCTCTGACATTCCAGGGAAAAAAACAATCCAAATCTGTCCAACCTCTCTTTGTAGATAATACCCTCTAATCCTGGCATCAATCTGATAAACCTCCTCTGCACTTGTTCCAAAGCCTCCACATCCTTCCTGTAATGGGGCGACTAGAACTGTAAGCAATACTCCAAATATTGCCGAACCAAAGTCATATGTCACGGCATTGTGATTTTCTGACTCTTATACTCAATGCCTTGACCAATGAAGGCAAACATACTATATGCCTTCTTGACCACTATCTACAGGGTGATGCCACTTTCAGACAGATATGCACTTGAACCCAAGATTCCTCTGTACATCAATGGTGTTAAGGGTCGTGACATTAATTGTATATTTCCCCCTTGCATTTGACATCCCAAAGTGTCACACTTCATACTTGCTTAGCTTCAAGGGGCTGTCCCACTGCGGCGACCTAATCCGCGAGTTCAGAAGAGTTTGCCCTCGACTCATACTCGCATCATGGTCTACATGAGGTCCTAGGAGGTCTTTGTAACTATCCTTCATGCCCGAGAGTAGTCCCCCCATACTCGAGGCCTCAGCTAGGTCGTGGCGTATTTTTCAACATGCTGAAAAATGCCCGTGAATAAAAAAAGGACGCCATGGAACAAATTGATATTTTTTTTACTCGTAGATTTTGTCGAAGTAGTTCGTAGTAGGTCGGCATGTTATTCGTAGGTAATCGAGGGTAGTCGAAGGTAGTCGTAGATAGACTTCAACATAGTCAAAGTGAGGTCGAAGGGGATCGAATGAGGTCGTCCTCACTCTCCACTATTCGGTGTCCAATTTTCCCGAAGCTAGTCGAAGCTAATCTTCTACATAGTCGAAGAAGATCTTCAACATGTCTTTTTTTCAAACTCTCCTAAACTCACCAATTAGGTTGCCACAGTGCGACAGCCCCTTTAGCCCCATCTGCCATTTGTGCAGTTGGTCTATGTCCTGCTGTATACTTTGTCAATCTTCCTCACTGTCAACCACCTCAGCAATCTTCGTATCATCTGCAAATTGACTTACCAACCCGGTCTACATTTATGACCAACTCATTTATATACATCACAAATAACAGAGGTCCCTGTACAGATTCCACTGGTCTCAGAACTTTGGTCTGGATAACATCCTTCCACCACAACCCTATGTCTTCTATTAGTAAGACAGTTGTGTATCTACAATATATGACCAACTCACTGTTAATCCCATGCATCTTAATCTTCTGGATTAGCCTACCATGGCAGACTTATCAAATACCTTATTAAAATCCATGTAGACCATATCCACTGTCCTATCCTCAGCAACCACTTGCAGTACCTCCTCAAAAAACAAGATCAAGTTAGTAAGACATGACCTGTCATGTGCAAAGCCATGCTGACTGTCCATAATTAAACCATTCTTTTCTAAAAGGGAGTAAATCCCATCGCAAAAAATCTTCTCCAAGAGCTATCCTACCACTGACATGAAGCTCGCCAGCCTACAATTCCCTGGATTATCTCTGCTTCCATTCATAACATTAGCTACCCTCCAGTTCACCTTGACCTCACTTGTGGCTAGAGAAGATATGAAGACTGAAAACAACTCAAATTGCTGGAGTAACTCAGCGGGTCGGGCAGCATGTCTGGAGTACATGGGTAGGTGACGCTTCGGGTCGGGACACTTCTTCAGTCTGAAGATTTAGTATCTTCCTGCAAGGTCAGACTTATCCTTATTCAAAACAATCTTAAAACTTATGGAGTTGTTATCCCTAAAATGCTCTTCCACTGAAACACCAGTCATCTGGCCAGGTTCATTTCCCAACACAAGGTCCAGTATGTTCCCTTCTCGAGTTGGACTATCCACATTGTGTCTCAAGAAACACTCTTGCATACACCTAACAAATTCTGCCCTATCCATGCATTTGGCACTGAGCAAGTCCCAGTCAATATCGAGGAAGTTAGTGTCACCCACTAAAACAACAACGCTTTGGCATGTTCCGATAATCTGTCTATATATCTGTTCCTCTCTCTCCCTGTTGGCCATAGGCAAGCCTAGAGTACAATCCCATTAGAGTGCTTGTACCTTTCTTATTATTGAGGTCTATCCATATCGCTTTAGTGGTCAAACCCTCCAGTGTGTCCTTGCTGAGTGCCATCGTGATATTCTTCCTGATTAGTAGCGGAACACCTCCACCTCACCTCCCACCCTCTCACTCACATATGAAACCCTGGAACGTTGAGTTATCAGCCACGTTCCTCTTGCAACCACGTTTCCGCAATGGCCACAATATCATTGTTCCGAGCACTGATCCAGGTTCTAAGTTTATCTACTTTCCCCACGATACTCCTTGCATTGAAACAAACACACTTCAGACCATGAGCATCACCATATTTAATGATCGGTGTGCTTATTCTCCGAGGTTCCTTCGTTCACATTTTTTCTTCCCTCCAAACGTACTCCTGGGTGAGAAATGATCTGATTTATGAAACTCCAACTATACTCAAAATCTCCCCATAAATCAGCCAATATTTGGAAGTGAATGATTTATGGTATTTGGTTTAAGAATGAACTGAAAGTTAGCAGCTGCAACCTGTTCCTTCTCAAATGGATAATTTGTTTTGATTTCAAAGCATGAATGAATTGTGACCTTTGTAAAAGGAAAACCCCTCCATTTGATACATTTTAAAGCTCCTCTCTGTAGTGATGTTCATTCAAGGGAAGGGGGTTCTGAGACTGACATTTGATGTTTAATGATGATAAATCAGGAAGGGGAGGCACAATTATTGAAGGCAAAGGGATTTTGTCTTGGTTTTGGGGGATATTCGTCACATTTGCCTCGTGGAAAAATCAGTTTACAGAGAGATCCAGGGACTGCCTGTACCTCGTAGTTACCTCTGTTGAATTGAATTTTACTTCGGAGTCATGTGAGGGATTCCGTGAAGAACCCCGCCAGTCCGCCGTCTGCTAGATGACGAGGCAAAAACCCATCAAGGCGCCAGTAATCAGCAGAACCCTTCGGAGGCAGTACCCCTACAAGCGGTTTGCTGAAACCGGGTCCGGGCAAGGACCAATCCGGCCATTCAATGTGCGCAGCTGGCGCACTCCAGCAGGAGTAAGGACAAACATGCCTTTTTCTTCCAGAACCAGGGGACAAGGAACTCCACCGGTAGTTCTCATTGAGTGAGAATTACCTACCAGTTGGGGGGAGGTTACACAGGTTTCTGAAAGAATGGTATAAAATAACATCAAATGTGTTTATACTGCAGAGTATACAAGGGTTTCAAATTGAATTTATTCCTAACTTGTGTCCATCCACCCAGCACAATCCGGAGCGTGCACTCATTTTCTCACAAAAAGAGATTCAAGCTGAAATTGCAAAATTATATTTTAAAGGTGTAATTGAGAAGACAGTTTATCAAACTCATCACTTGGTATCTAATATTTTTCCTAGACCAAAGAAAGATGGTGGGTGTCGGATTATTTTGGACCTGACAGGACTTAATCCGTTTGTGCTGTATAATCATTTAAAAATGGAAACATTTGCTACTGCCAAGCAATTGGTTTCCAGAGGGTGTTATATGGCATGTATAGACCTTCAGGATGCATATTACTCAGTGCCTGTTCATAAAGAGTATCGGATATATTTGAAATTTAGCTGGATGGGACAATTATGGCGATTTAGAGCACTGCCTAATGGGTTAACCTCAGCCCCTAGATTATTTACAAAGCTGCTAAAACCAGTACTGGGATTACTCCGGGCATAGGGCCATATTGTAATGGCCTATTTGGATGACATCTTACTAATTGGAAAAACCCTTGTGGCAGCCGAGTTATCAGTTTCAGCTGTTAAACTCATGGTTGAGAGGTTGGGGTTCATTATCCACCCAGCTAAATCTAAATTGGTGCCGGTTAACAAAATTGACTATTTGGGATCCACAGTTAATTCAACTCACATGTCTGTGATTCTGCCCAAGGGCAAGAGATTAGATTTAATTGAAGGCAGTATCAAGCTCTTGGGGGAGCGATCACCTTCAATTAAACAGGTGGCCAGTTTAATTGGAAAATGGTAGCTGCCTTCCAGCTATGCAATATGGACCTTTGCATTACCAACTTTTACAGAGAGCAAAGGTACAGGCACTCAGAATACATGCTGGTCATTTGAACTGGCCCAAGCAAATACCATCTGAAGCCATTGCGGAAGTACAGTGGTGGATTAGAACATTTCAAATTGTTCTAGCGAAATTCTGATGGAAACACCTTTAGTTGTTTTGCAGACTGATGTTAGTGCCCTAGGTTGGGGTGCTACTCATACCAGGTCTAGCTGTCGAGGCAGATGGAATATGCATGAGGCATTTATTCTCCAATCACATGGAATTAATTATTTAGAGCTTTTAGGAGCATTTTATGGGCTCAAGGCTTATTGTATCACCAGGCATCACTTATATGTTCAGCTTCAGATTGACAACACCACGGCAGTGGCGTATGTTAATCACATGGGTGGAATCAAGTCGAAATCTTGTGACGGATTGGCTAACCTTATTTGGCACAGGTGCATTAAAAAGAACATTTGGATTTCAGCTGTCTACTTGCCAGACAGATTCAATATGGTGGCAGACACCAGGTCACGCAAATTCAACGACAACACAGAGTGGATGTTGAATCAGGATGTATTTAATGAAATTGTTCTTCGGTATGGGATGCCAGATATCGATTTGTTTGCATCCAGACTCAATCACCAGGTACCGAAGTATGTTTCATGGGAACCAGATCCAGGGGCAGTAGCGGTAGATGCGTTCTCACTACACTGGGGTGGAATGTTTTTATATGCATTTCTCCCCTTCTGCCTCATCAGTCGGTGCTTGACCAAGATCAAGCAGGACTCCGCTTCAGGAGTTTTGGTGATACCCGACTGGCCTACACAGCCATGGTTCCCTCTCATTTCGGATATTATTACACAGCCTATTATGGTGGTCCCAAAACGTCATGATCTATTGGTGCACCCTGTGACTGGAGATCAACACCCGTTGTATGATCGTGTTAATTTATTAATTTGCAGATTTTAAGAAGGCCATACCTGGGTCTGGGACTATCCAATCGGACCGTGGATGTCATCACATCGTCCTGGAGGGATAGTACGAAAAAGCAGTGCATCTCTCATGTCAGGAAATGGGAGGAATTTTGTTTACATGGGAACATTACATACCACACAGCCTTCATCCCAGATTTGCTCGAATTTCTGTCCATGTTACATTTCGATGAAGGGTTGAGCTATAGTGCCATCAACAGTGCCAGGAGTGCCCTGTCATCGTACCTATGCCGGGGGTCGGAACTTCAGCCTGTAGGATCTCATCCGTTAATATCCAGATTTATGAAGGGTGTTTTTAATTCTAATCCCCCCAGACCTAGGTACTCTGAAATCTGGGATGTTAGCATGGTACTGACGCTGCTTCGTCAGTGGGGTACAGACACATCCTTGTCCTTGCCAAAGATTACCCTAAAGTTGGGTATGCTCATGGCGCTGGTATCAGCACAAAGGGTTCAGACTTTGCACAAACTGCATCTGGACAGGATGGTGTCATCAGGGAATGACGTTAATTTTTACATATATGACCTAATTAAACAAAGCAGACCAGGGGTGTCAGGATTCAAGCTTGTACTGTCAGCATATCCCACGGATTTATGGCTGTGTGTAGTGGCGCACTTGCGGTGTTATATCGAGGTCACCAAGAGCCTCAGAGGCTCCGAGGTAGCATTGTTTATTAGCCACATATTTAAAAGCCACATATGAAAGTGTCCGTTCAGACCATTTCACGATGGCTGAAACAAGTGCTGGGTTGTGCAGGAGTTAATACTGACAATTTTAAATCTCACTCCACCAGGGCGGCATCAATGTCAGCAGCAAGGGCAATGGGTGTCCCTCTAGACCATAGCCTCGCGGCCGCTGGATGGTCAAATGAGTTGACTTTTCAGAGGTTTTATAATAAACCACTTATTGAACCCGGGGTGTTCGCCCATTCCGTTTTAAGTTCTGTTTCAAAGCTTCTCCCTGGGAGAGAGGAGTCGCTATTGTGTTCTTTTGTTTATTTGTGAATTAAAGCATCAACATGTTAATTAGTACCATGTTTCAATGTAATGCTCATTATGCACTCCTCCTGAGTCAACTGATGCAGTGTGAGATGCCTGGATTTGGATCGGTGTTAAATCACAGACCTTTGAAATCTTCACGGAATCACTCACGTGACTCCGAAGTAAAATAGTAAGATTAAACGAGAACTTACCAGTTTGAAGTTTGATCTTTATTTTATGAGGAGTTACGATGAGCGATTACGTGCCCACCGCTACCGGCCCTCAAAATGTTAAAGGTTAACTGGAAGGTCTAGTTTATAATCTTACTATGTTACTTCAGTTACTGTTATTCTGTGACTTCACACCGCTGCTTTGAAGATTGACGTGCATGTGGACTGGCGGGGTTCTTCACGTAATCGCTCATCAAAACTCCTCATAAAATAAAGATCAAACTTCAAACTGGTAAGTTCTCGTTTAATCTTACTATTATTTGCCCATTCTGCATCTATGAATGCCCTCCAGTACATCGTCAAATCTTCTCAGTACTATCTTTCCTCCACTCCAGCCCACCACCCATTTAGTATCACGTCAAATTCAGAAATATTGAATAGCTATGATCCCAAGGCTGAAGCTTGTGAAACACCTTCTGCCGCTCATCCAGTGTAACTTTACACTCTCATTTTCCTGCCCTAAAGCCAATTAGCAGTTCACTCTGCTCTTGTCCCCTGACCCTTCATTCTCTGACCTTATTCAGGAGTCTATTCTTGTGCTCCTTTTTGACGATGTGTTGAAAATCTTGATAAATTACATTTATTGAATAACCATTATCTACACTCTGTGCTATTGCTTAAAAACTTAGTGAGGATACTAAAACAAGATTTTCCCTTTGAAATCCATGATGACTGTTCATCGGCGTGGCACAGTGGTGCAGCAAGTACAGCTGTTGCCACACAGCACCAGAGAACCAGGTTCGATCCCGACCTCGGGTGCTGTCTGTGTGGAGTTTGTGTGTTCTCCCAAAACAGTGGGGGTTTCCTCCAGGTGCGCTAGTTTCCTCCCAAATACCTGTATTTTGTAGGTTAATTGGCTTCAGTTAATTGCCTCTGGTATGTAGGGAGTAAATGAGAAAGTGGGATAACAGAATTAGACTGAAGGGTTGATCGGTGGTCGGTGTGGACTGAAAGGCATGTTTCTAAGCTGTATCTTTCAAACAAATCAATGAAAACTATACTTGTCGTATATAGATATTCTAATCTCTCCATTGATGTTAAGATGATTGGACCAAGTTCCTGGATATGGTATGTCTTCTACTTCTGAAGAAGGGTCTTGACCCAAAACATCACCCATTCCTTTTCTCCAGAGATGCTGTCTGGCTCACTGAGTTACTCCAGCTTTTTGTGTTTATTGTCCAGTCAAACTATGACCACATCTGGGGCTCCTCGGAAGTAAGTGCAGGAATACATTGTGCTAGCCTTTAACTTGTAATTTGAGGCAATAGGCAGCTGTACTGGAGTCTCTTTTAAACATTACTAATGCCACCAGAGGAAACATTGGTACACAGAATTCTGAGCATATACCTGTATTTATATGGCCATCTGTTTTCCCTGGCTATGTAGAGCTGATATAATTTTGTATTGTCTATTCACATTGAGAGAAGGAGATATGTTATAGAGTTATAGAGTCAGAATTGTACAGCATTGGAACAGGCCCTTTGGCCCACCATTGTACTTAACTGGACTGGTCACACTTTCCTTGTTTTGCTCACATTTCCATCTACTCTCTGTGTATAATAATTCCACTATTCTCCCTTTTCTGGATCCGCAGCAAGGTTCACTGCAATGGGTTGTGAGAATAGCAGACACCAGATTGGGTCAAAGCACAGACTAGCAAAGCAGCGCTCTTAATTTTCTTTTGAATTATTTAGATGAAGGACAATCAGAATTCAATGTTGCCTGGACTTGATGAACCTGAACACTCTTCCGGGAAAATCTCACCCATTGTGCAAATCAATCATTATAACATTCCTTTGTGAAATAACTTAAAGGAGTGCAATGAAACTAAATATCTTTCTCACCTTTGCATCAAAAGCATGCTTAAAGATTTCACACAGCGTTTTTGCATAAGACTGCGACTTCCCAGTTTCCGTAGCGTACAAGATGTTGGCTTTTACTCGTTTAGCCATTGCTTGTCCCATCAACTTGGTTGAGAACTTCACAGCCCTTTTCAAATGAAAACAACAGAGAATTAGAACAAGTAGACTTCACAGATCAGGTAATGATGGGTCTTTTGAAGGAATGTCCCCACAAGTTGGTACCTGGCCATGGATCCTGCCTCTTACCCAGTTTGTGAGTTAAGTTTATTTTCATTTATTTATTCTTGGGATCTAAGCATAGTGAGTCACACCAACATTTATCTCCCAACATTATTTTCCCATGAATGGTTTCCTCACCATTTCAGAGTTTAGTTAAGAGATAACAACATTGGTAGGTAATGACTCACATAAAGACCAGACTGAATAAGGATAGTGAGGCTTCCTTCTTTGAAGGACATGCACGGATCAGATGGGCTTTTTTTGACAGTCTGGTAGTTTCATAACCATCATTATTAATGCTACATTGTATTCTAGATTAATTATCTGATTTGAAATTAAATTCTCCTGAGGTGCGATCGCATGCCGTTAGATTTTTTTCTGACATTTTTATTATGGGTGTCATCTAGTAGTAGTAGAACCACATTGCAACCATTCCACAATCTGTTTCCAGCAATTGTTCAATGTCAGTATGATTTTTAAAAGGACATACTTAAAGTCATACTTTAGGATCTGGGTGTCACTGGCATTTATTATCTATCGATCATTTCCCTTGAAAATATGTTCGTGAGCCAACTTCCTAAACTGCTGCAGGACTTCTCGTGAAGACACTCCCACAGTGGCTCCTGGACAAGGATAATCTAACACCCACACTCTATGGGCGAGCAATGCCAAGTCCAAACATTTAATCTCTCCAAACTTGCAGAGCTACTAGTGTTGCGAACCATGTTTAATGGAGAACAATGAAGGCATAGTCAGAATGTTTGACTCAAAAGAACGGTTACATCAAATAAAAAGTATAACTTTCTCATACCCCAAGTAAAGTATACTACATATACTATCAGAATTATTTAATATTGATGCTGTGATTGCATTTCTTTATACTATTTTGGCTTTTATAACATAGATCCCACTCATGCATGTGTTGTGTTCTCCCCATACTGTGATTGAGCGTATCCCAGCCTTAGGATCGATGTAAGATTTCTAATGGTTCAGGAGAAATGATACCGCTAATTTAATAGTTAATTTAAACTATTGGATACTCCTCACATTAAACAAATTTAAATGTTAAATCTAATTGAAATATTAAAATCTACATAGCTTCTTAGAGTGTTTTGCTTTTTATAAACAATAGGGTGATGGTTGCAAAAATATACTTACTTTGCTAGTTTTTTAAATCCAATAGTTCTCTTCTTGGTAGGAGTTCCATTAGGTCCTTTCCACACATGAGTCAACCATGCATCTACCTGCATGAGTAAAATCAGAGAACACAGTTAACTTCCAGACATGCAATGTTATAGGGAGATCATGGGAAGAAATGGGAGCTGATGGAGGACACTTGGCTACTTGTGCCGGATCCACCGCTGAACGTGTCTGATAGTCCACCTCAGCTTTACTTTCCTGCTTCATAACAATACCCCTCAATTCCTTTGATAAATGTATTAAACTATGTTTCAAATGCTATCAATGACAGTACCTCCAAGCTGTGCATGAAGAAGGTTCTCCACAGTTAGGTCCTAAATAAGGTACCCTCTAGGGATAACTGTGATCCTTCATTAGGGAAAACATCATCCCTGAAGTCCTCTACATATTTTATATGTCTCAATAAAGTGTCTCCATTCTTCTAAACGCATGACAATAGAGGCCTTTCATACTTTGAAATATATCTCCTCATATGAGATTGGCCTGTCATACAAGCAACCAATCTGGTGAATTTTTGCCACACCCTCTCCATTGCAAGCCTTTGTTTTTTTGGATAGGGAGGCTGAAACTGTACAGTGTGCTCCATTGTTGGACTAAGACAAGACATAGGAGCAGTATTAGGCCATTCAGCTCATCAAGTCTACTGCACGAGTTTTAGACTCTTTACTAGGGGAAACGTTGTCCCTGAAGCACTCTGCATATTTTATATGTCATTGGCACTCTGGATGATCCTGGGGTTCGGGAGAGTGTAAAACTGCATAATGACATTTAAAAATGAAATCTAGGAAAAACAAGTGTCAAAAGAAAAATCACTCTACTCTGAGTGTAACGTTTAATTTCTGCAAGCATCTTTGCCTCCATCATCTGTTTGGTGTGTTCCTAAGAAGATAAGAAACAGAAGCAGCAGTACCACGTTATAGATAGCACAGTTGACAAAGTGGAAGAGAGGGGTAAATAACGACCAAGCAGAGGAATGAGCATGGACAAATAGTGCAAGTTCCCTGCGGCCATGGCCCACTCAAACAGATATATCATCTCCAACACTGTTGACATGGTTAAAGGGGAGGCACTTCTAAGCAGTCCATTTCAATTGTTTAGAAGTGGAGAAAAAAGATTGATGGAGCTAGAGCTTTCGCAATAGGGGATTAATTTCTAATGGGAGTACATTTCTGTGGCCATAAACAATTTTCACGGTGGTATTGATAATATTGGCCAAATAAGTATGTCACAAAATGGAGGATCTCTGCATTTGCAAAGCCTGCTTGTTCTCTTTCTGTGAAAAGCTGCAAAGCCATGGCTCCAAGGTGTCTGGACCCTGGGAGGAAGTTAAGTACAAGGTGATGTCCAGATGTCCCCTCTTTGTTAATATGTATGAGGGTTTTGCAGAAAGAGCTGAGCTGGGTTGCCAATGCATGATCCGGATTGGTTATAGATTGGGGTGTTGTAACGTATTGTTAATTATGTTGCAGAGTCTTTGTGCTGCATCTTGTGATTGGTCAAAGTGGAGCCTTGCTCAAATTGTTTATATTACTTGGGGAAATGTTTCTTTACTTTGGTGAACTGTCTTCCAACTAGAAGCTTCTATGGAAACAATGTAATGGGGTATTTTGTGATTAGGTTAGGGATCTGTCAATAAATGTATTATATGATTTTTATTTGTGAATGGCTTGTAGGGGTTGCCCCTCCCCCCATGTATTTTCACACCACGGGTCCGATACAGTATAAAAGAGGGGACACCACATGGATCGGAGTCGATCTTCTGGAAGTGCACTTGGGACTGTGTTGACTGTCTGGAGGTATCTATTCGTACGAGGCTGAAGGGCTTGGACGAGTAGAGACGAGGATCGGACCCGCGGTGTTGGTTAGGTATCACACATAGGAAGTTTGTTTGTGAGTGAGAATAAAAAGGTAGTTGATCAGGTGCTTGTCTCAGTGTTTTACTGAACCAGACTAAAGGGGTAAGCTTCAGGAGCATAATTACAGTACATTGCTTGCTTGGTGCTGGGTTCAAGAATGTCTCAGGGTGGCCTTATGATATTATGAAGGATGAGGGTGAATGGTGGATGGCTGTGGTACATGTTGGCATTGACGACATAAGTTGAGAAAGGAATGACATTATACAATATGAATGTGGGTGGATCAGAAAGCTATGGCCAGGCCTTCTACAAACACCATTCCCATTTCCCTTTGCATTCTGTGCTAACCTCATCCAGACATGAAAACTGATCCACTTTAATGAAACTAACTTTCTGTATGTCAATTCTAACTCCATCAATTATCCTTATTATTTCCCCTCCTATATAAACTTCTGCAATGTCCTTGGTAAGGATATCTAATGTAAACCTTGTGTTATTCAACTATTCCTTTAATATCCATACATAGATCACCTTTCTCTAATATGCCCCACCCCTCCTCCTACCCACTTACCAGTTACAGTATATGGCTGAAAACAAACTACTGTGTTATGTTTTCTCTTACATTAAGTGCTATAATCTATGTTCAAAGTCTCTTTGTGTTCTTCCTATTTCATTTTGAACCAGGTTCCAATTTGCTTATCAACCTGACATGTGTCACATGTCCCCTTTTCCTCCCACACTTTACTCATTATCTCTTTCATTTGGTGCTCTCAAATCCACACTTCTCTGTCATCAGATTTACACAGTTCTTATCCTCTAAATAACTTAATGTCGAGGGACTCTGCAATAAATTTACAGCACTTCCTTGGATAAGTATGGTTGTAGGCAGTTGCATTTAATATGACAATGTTGTTCTTCAACATTAAGAGCATTAAGAGATGGAAATATAACACCCCTTCAGGCTCCACGTGGGCATCTGTGTTAAATAGGTTGATCTTAAATGAATCGGAGTGATAAAATGTTAAGAATTCTTGAAAAGGAACCAACAGGACAATGAGAAACTAAAACTAAAAATAGTATCATTTAAACAGCTTACCTGATATTCAAATGATGGGCTCAGGTGATAGTTTAGCATCTCTTGATGGAAGACAGGTGTAATGCTTCCTGACATTGGGGGAACAATCCACACCCAATCTGCGGGACAACCTCCTCGGCATCTATATTCATTGTCCATGTGTTTCATGAAGGACTCCGCAGCAGAATGATGGTCCATAATTGTCACTTTATTAGACTAAATAAGCAGAACTTTCAATGAGCCCATACATTCTTTACTTATTGATTTGGAATTTTTTTTTTCAGTGAAACATCTATGTACCTGAAAACTGTGTAGGACAGCAATATTTATTTCTACTAATGCTAGGTCTTTCCAAAGAGAAGATATATTTCCAGTGTTGAGTCCTATTCGCTTTGCCACATCCTGTAGGAAGATTACATAGAAATATTTTAGCACTTACAATTTCTGCAAAATAGCTCTTTTCATTTGTGTAATTTACTGACAAAGCTTACTAACCAAACTTGAGGGCCTGAAGAATAAGGAGAGGTTTGCTAGGTTATTATTAATGAGTGGAATAGCACAGAGTGCAAACTTACTAACCAAACCCCATCTACACATACGTCCAAGTCATTTATATGTATCACAAAACAACAAAGGTCCCAGCACAGATCCCTGCAGAACTCCACTGATCACAGACCTCTAACTTCCCTGACATCCTTATGTCTTATATCAGCAAGAAAGTTATGACACCGTATGATCCAGTCACTGTTAATCTCATGCATCTTATTCTTCTGGATCAGCGTACCATAGGGGACTTTATCAAATGCCATGAAAATTAATGCAGAATTTATATAAAATCTACTGGCTTACCCTCATTGATCACCTTTGTTGCCCCCTCAAAAAATGCAATTAAATTAGTAAGACATGACCTGTCATGTACAAAGCCATGCTGACTGTCCCTAATTAACCCATTCTCATCCAAATGGAAGTAAATTCTATCCTGAAGAATTCCCTCCCATAGTTTCCCTATTACTGACACAAGGCTCACTATAGTTCCCTGAATTATCTCTACTTACAGTAAATAAAGGAACAACGTTAGTTATTCTCCAGTTCTCTGGGACCTTGTCTGTAGCTAGATAAGATACAAAGATCTTCATCAAAGCTCCCACAATCTCCACCCTTGCCTTTCCTCAATAATTTGGGATGGACTCCATCGCCATGGGGGATTATCCGAATTAATGCTCTTCAAGAGCCCCAGCACCTCCTCCTTCTTGATCTCAAACTGCCCTGTCCATACAGTGGGAAGTATTCTTCACACTGATCTCATTGTCCCCTATGTTCTTCTCCTTGATGAACATAGATGGACTTAATAGTACCTTGCCCTACATCTCATGATTTTGCTGGATTCCAAACAAAAATTCCTTCATTTATCCTTGAACAAACTTAACTTCTCCATAGTTATCATCTTGTTTTTAATGGAGGTATAAACAACCTGCAATTTTCTTTAACCAGACTTGTCAAATCCATTTCTATTAATCTGTTTGAGATCTTTCCTCCTTGCTTTTTATCCCCCAAAGGCCCTACGTGAATTAATAAAAGTCAAATAGTCATAGAGTGATACAGTGTGGAAACAGGCCCTTCGGCCCAACTTGCCCACACCGGCCAACAATCTCCCAGCTACACTAGTCCCACTTGCCTGCACTTGGTCCATATCCCTCCAAACCTGTCCTATCTATGTACCTCCCTAACTGTCTCTTAAACTATGGGATAGTCCCAGCCTCAACTACCTCCTCTGGCAGCTTGTTCCATACACCCACCAACCTTTGTGTGAAAACGTTACCCCTCAGATTCCTATTAAATCTTTTCCCCAACCTTCCCCATCTTCTTCAACATTGTATACACGACCTTTTTCTTTCTGACCAATTTTACATGCTCATTAGTCATCCAAGGTTCCCTTACTTAACCATCTTAAACCCTCCTTACTGGAACATGCCAGTCCTGAATTTAGTAGCATTATTAGTGCTGTTTCTGATGCAGATGAAATAACTTTGTGAAAGAAACACTGTATATCATCCCCTTTGACTAGTTGGGTGAACTAAACTGTTTGTACTAAAGAACTTAGTTCATTTCTGAAAGCTGAATGCATTTCTCAGGAACATCAGACATTTTCAATAGCATTGAGTCATAGAGTCAAACAGCGTGGAAAAAGACCCTTGCCCAAACTGACCAAGATGGTCCTCTACACTAGTCTCGCCTGGCCACATTTGGCCCATGTCGCTCTAAACCTTTTGTATCCATGTACCTGCCCAAATATCTTTTAAATGTTGTTGTGGTACCGCCCTCAACTACCCCTGCTAGCAGCTTGTTCCATATACCTACCACCCTCGGGGAGGCAAAGGATGCCCCTTAGGTTCCTGTTAAATAATTCCCCTCTCACCATAATCCTATATTCTCGGGTTTTTGTTTCCCTCAACTCTGGGTAAGAGACTGTGCAATTACCTCATCCAATCCACTCATGAATAATAGCCTGTCCAACCTCTCCCTATATCTCAGGCTCACAAGTCCTGGCAACATCCTTGTCAATCTTCTCTGCACACTTTCCAGCTTAACATCATCTTTCCTACAGAAGGGTGACCTAAACTGAAACTCCAAATGTGGCCTCATTAAAGTCTTGTACAACTGCAACATAACATCCCAACCTCTATACTCAATATCTTGACTGATGAAACTCAATGCGCCAAAAGCCTTCTTGACCGCCCAATCTATCTGTGATGCCACTTTCAACAAACTATGTACCTGCACTCCTAGATCCCTCTGCTCTACAACACTCCCCTGACCCCTGCCATTCAGTGTGAAGTTCCTGCCCTGGATTGACTTACAAAAATGCAACACCTTACACTTCTGCATCAAATGCCAGCATGAATCTTCAAAAGTAATCTTAAAGCCAAATGCACCAAATAGAGAAAAATTACAGGTTGATGTATCTTATCTGTGTGTAATTGTTATATGTCCCAGATAGAACAGTGAAATTTTTACTTGCAGCAGCACCACAGAATATGTAAACATAGTACTCTGTAAACAATATAATAAACAAGAAAAAAAGTTCATATATATATATATATATATATATATATATATATATATATATATATACACATATACGTACATACACACACAAACACTTGTGATCTCGACCTGAAATGTCATCCATTCCTTCTCTCCAGGGATGCTGCCTGTCCCGCTGAGTTACTCCAGCATTTTGTATTTTGTGTCTTATAAGATATATAACCAAATAATAAATGTAGGTGTGATCTTACAAGTAGAAGCACTTAGTGTTATTCCAGAATGATGCAAGTTAACTCAATCCTTTGCGGTTATTCCAAATTTTGCAAAATTTCAAAAAGACAATCAATTGTTTTAACGGCTTCATAGATTTTTAAATGATGCTTTGGTTGTAAAAGGCATAAATGGACACACGTGCTTAGCAGGAAAGTCAGACGTGAATGCCAGAGCATAAAACATCGGTTGGCAGACATATCCCACTGTCACTTGTTCAGGATGCGATTCCTGTCAGTTCTGCTCAGTTTTCGCCACGGAACAATCAGCTTTTTTTCAGCAGGATGGAATGTCATCTGTGTTCAGCTATTATATCAGTTGAAAGCTGGAACTGGGGGCTGTCAGATGCCATCAGTTTGGTCAACGAGGGAATCAGAGCTGTCTAAATCAATTAGACGGTGGCTTATCCCAATGTTAGTTCTCCTCAAATATAAAGAAGGGGTATTTTAAGATGAGCTGACTTTTTAAAAGAAGACAATTTTAGCCTCAGGGCCCTCGTGCATTGTTTAATCAAAGATTTTACAAGTATTTCTGCCTAAGAACACAAGGTATTTGGTGTTAAAATGGAACTGTGTGCCGCGCAGAGTGACCTAATGTGTGGGGAGAAAGATACTGATTTGGCTAAAGAATCTAACAGATCTTCGCCAACATGTTCTCTCACTAAGAAAATGAGTAGGAAGGAACTGCAGGTGCTGGTTTAAACCGAAGAAGAAAGAAGGGTCTAAAGAAGAGTCTCTACCTGATACGTCACCTATTCCTTTTCTCCACAGATGCTGCCTGACCCGCTGAGTTACTCCAGCTTTTTGTGTCTATCTTAGGAAAGAAAATGAGTTGGGTTCTGCGGTACATGCCGAAAGTTCCAATATTTTCCTGCGCAATTGCTTACTGGTTCAAAATTTCCACACATGCATTTGGGGATGCAGACCTGATAGCAGCATCTCTCCAACTCATGTTTGCCATTACATGTATGCCAGGCTACAGCAATGCCCTGGCATACACAGTGGGGATCTGCTTGAAGAACTTGCCCCACATTAATAACAACCCTGTGATTGTCCTCGATGAAGGGACAAGTTAGTGAGAAAGTATTAGCATCTTCATTTTTGGAGGTTTGTTTGAAATGGTTTTCTGTGTTTTAATTATTGAAATTGTTTGGTTCCAAAGATTAACTACTATCTACCCTGAATGTTGAAGTTCAAAGGACTGGACAAGCTAGATGCCGGAAAAATGTTCCCAAAGTTGGGCGAGTCCAGAACCAGGGGCCACAGTCTTAGAATAAAGGGGAGGCCATTTAGACTGAGGTGAGAAAAAACTTTTTCACCCAGAGAGTTGTGAATTTGTGGAATTCCCTGCCACAGAGGGCAGTGGAGGACAAATTACTGGATGGATGTAAGAGAGAGTTAGAAAGAGCTTTAGGGTCTAGTGGAATCAGGGGGTATGGGGAGAAGGCAGGCACGAGTTATTGATTGGGGACGATCAGCCATGATCACAATGAATGGCGGTGCTGGCTCGAAGGGCCGAATGGCCTCCTCCTGCACCCATTTTCTATGTTTCTATGTTTCTATGATGGTGGCAAAGTCCAAAGCTCTTTCATGATTTCTATGGACTGGCTGGTTCTCCCATCACCCCTATGTATCCCTGCCCCTCCCACCCCCTCAACCCCACTCCCCTCACCTTGCATCCACTACATCCCATCCATTGCCTGTCACTGGACTTATGGGGATCTACTGCAGGGCAACTGGTTGGGTTTGAGATATCAACAGCAAGCAACCAGCTCGACTGCAGATTCTGTGCCTGTGTTTAAATTATATGAGAAAACTCTTGCCTCACCAATGACTAAGTGGTTGTTAATCCACCTTCAGATGTTTGGAAATAATATACACATACAAGAAAACAAGTACCTGTCCAAAACAATGTTCCTGCATTCTGCAGCAGTAAAATTATCATAGCAGTGTGAGGCCGTTCACAGAAATGTGATCAGTTCATGAGACTGGTTGACACACTGAGGTCCGACACAAAATTCCCAACAGTATGACATGCATGGCTTTACTCAGGGATGTTTCCGACCTATCCCAATTTTTGGAATTGTAGTGAGAAATTTGTTTTTGATTGTTTGCTAGATAGTATAAATTAATTTGAAAATATATTAGGTGGTCACTTTTGAAATCATTTGCAACCCCTTTGTATTTCAATTTTGTGCAATTGTTACATCATCGAACAGTATCCCAGTGAGAAGATGTACAAGAAGTCATCCACCCAACATCTGGAAAGCATATTGGCTGAAGTCACTGTCAGGATCATGACATTATACGAAAAATGGGTATTATGCTTCAATTAAAAAACAAATAACATGGAACTGTATTACATTTATTCATTGACTGAATAGTGAAAGGCATGATAGAGTGGATGTGGAGAGGATAATGGAAGAGTCTAGGACCAGAGGTCAAAGCCTCAGAATAAAAGGACGTTCCTTTAGGAAGAAGATGAGGAGGAATTTATTTCGTTGGAGCAGAGTTTCTCAACCGGGCTTCCCCGGAACGCTAGGCTTCCGCGAGAAATAGTGATAAATAGGCTAATCATATGTAAATGCATTTTTGAGTCATTTTTGTGTTTAATTTCATATTCATAATTTTATTATACACGTATCGGCATATGTAACAACGTCTATTTAGCATATTTAGCGACATCTATACGGCGCCAGTGTGAGACGGCCTTCAGTGGTCAGTGGACAGGAGCTGTACGTGATGGATTTGTGTATCATCAAGTGATTCACTCAAGTACAGACGCATGCAGGTCTCCATCAGTCCCGTCTGTCTGTGCTTCCTGGCGTGCAGGTACAATCCCTCACCCACCCACGTTATTTAATAATTTGTATCCATCTTTTATGGATGTGATATGAATTTTTAAAAATCATATGTTTATGTTTATTTTTGTTAGTTTATCAAAAGTTTATTTATGTATGTTTTTGTTAGTTTATTAAAAGTTTATGTGTGTTGTTTTCTCTCTCGCTTTTTCTCTCTCTCTCTCTTTCCTTCAAGGTTTGTTCTTCTGTTTGCCTTTATTTCAGATTTAAACAAGCAGTTTGATTTCAGTTTTTTTTTTGCATTCTCAATAAACTTGAGAAAAATGTGTTATTTTTTGCTTAAACTAGTTATCAGAAAAATATATTATGTTTGCCTTATGAAGTTTATGAAAGAGAGAGAAAGAGATTAATAAAGATATATAATAATTTTTATGTAGGGGTTCCCTGAGATTAAAATTATTTCAAGGGTTTCGCAAGGGTAAAAAGGTTGAGAAATGCTGAGTTAGAGGGTGGTGAATCTGTAGAATTCATTGCCACGGAAGGTTGTGGAGGCCAAGTCAATGGATATTTTTAAGGCAGAGATAGATTCATGATTAGTACGGATGTCAGTAGTTAAGGGGAGAAGGCAGGAGAATGGGGTGGGGGGGAGATAGATCAGCCATGATTGAATGGCGAAGTAGACTTGATGTGCGAATGGCCTAACTCTGCTCCTATCACTGATACCTTATGAACATTCACAACCAAAGCAAAGCAAACACTGTTAAAGTTGCTTTAAAAATGCAAGTCCCTTCTTTCGCTTGTTCTGTTCTTTTGCAGACTTAATTAAAAAATAATTTATTTTGTTCTGTGATTTAACACAAGATTTTCAGAAATATTCGGAGTTCTGAGCAGGAATTAAAAGTTACCTCTAGCACAGAGTAGCGAGATGTATCACAGAAATTTCGGACTCCAATTTCTGTGCCCATGTACCACCCATTGAAAGGACAAGCCGGAAACTCAAGACCTCCAATATCCAGAAGCATGTTAGAAACAGCTGGCAGGCAATACCACTTCAACTTCAGATCTTCAAACCATTCAAACCTAAAAGGTGTGGCAAAGGATACAAATTGCAAACAACCGCATAAATTAAAACTAGTTTTAATTTTCATTCTAGATATTTGTTGGGTTCCAAAAATTAATTATATCCAAGTTGGGCGTAATTATTGGGCGTTACAGTGGTGTAATGGTAGAGTTGCTGCCTTGCAACGCCAGAGACCCGGGTTCGATCCTAACTACGGGTGCTGTCCGTACGGTGTTTGTCCGTTCTCCCCGTGAATTACGTTGGTTTTCTCTGAGCTCTTCAGTTTCCTCCCACGCTCCAAAGACAGGTTTGTAGGTTAATTGGCTTGATGTAAATGTAAAATAAATTGTCCCTAGTGTGTGTAGGGTAGTGTTAATGTGTGGGGATCGCTGGTTGGTGCGGACTCAGTGGGCTGAAGGGCCAGTTTCCATGCTGTATCTCTAAAGTAAACCAAATATATCAATGTCTGATGAAGTTCAGAGATGATGTCAACGTTCAAAGCTCTTTCATCATTTCTACGGACAGGGCTGGTTCTCCCATCACCATCACCCCTATGCATCCCTGCCCTTCCCTCGCCCTGGGTCCTCTCCATAGCCTGTCACAGGATTTAGCACAGGGGGATCTACTGCAGGGCAATGCCTCAATGCTGAGTTTGAAGTTGACACAGATCAGCAATTTGGACTCAAAGATGACTGTAAGCACTAGCTCCTGACTGCAGGTTCTGTGTCTAGTTTAACATTTTTACTTGCGTAAATATCCTTCCATTTTGTATTTTTAATTCCTCTCTTCTTGCATCATCGTGATGCTTGGGTGAAAGTGGCCCTCAAACAACTGCTAATCTCCCAGTAGCTTGCTGCTGTGAGTTACCAGAGATTGCTGGCTCTCCGCACACATTAGGCTGGGAGGCACAATGACCGGAAACCCATTTAAAACCTGTTCCAGATAGCAACTGTACCTTAAAGGGGAAATCTGTCTATTCATAACAGTTTAAATAATGGAAATGTGGAGCATGAAAATCCAACTAAATCCTCATAAATATATTTGAATTAAATTCAGGGTAAACAAACTGTCATGAACAGGAATTAATTAATTAATTAATTAGTTCAGTCAATTAATTAATTAATTCATTCATTTATTCATTCATTCAGTAATATTCATTAAAAAGTTCAATTTGAGAGTTTAGCAAAACTTTTAAACTCAATAAATTATGATTCAAAGCTAGGTGGTGGTTCAAGACAGTGAAGGGGGAGGTAATGAGGCTTCAAATGCAGGTTCAGTGCGTGAGGATTTGGCAGATGCAATGTAATGCGGAAAACGGTGACTTCATCCAATTTAATGGAAACAAAAACTGGAGCATTTAATGAGATTTTAAAAAGTTTTTAGTGTAAGTGCTCTGATGCACCTGGCTGAGTTTATACAAGTATAGTTCAAAGTTAATGTGCAGATACAGCTGGCAATTAAGGAAGCAAATGGTACATTGATCTTAATAGCACGAGGAGTTGAATACTTTTGGAAATAATATACGCATTGATTTGAAGAAAAGCCTTGCCCTAATTAGAAGGGACCAGGTTACACGTGGAATATTGTGTCTGGGCCTGATTCTCCTCACATTGCAAGGACACACTTGCAATTGAAGGGATGAAGCGAAAGCTCATCAAATTGATCCCTGGAAAGGTATGTTTGTCATATGAGAAGAGATTAAGCAGGCTTCTCAACTCAAAACTTTTGAGTTTAGAAGAATGAAAGGTGATCTCTGATATGTAGTAACATTTTCCAGAGTTTAGCAGAATAGATGTGGAAATGATGTTTAGAATCAAAGTAAGGCGTCAGCCATTTAGATTTCTTGACCCAAAACGTCACCCATTCCTTCTCTGCAGAGATGCTGCCTGTCCCGCTGAGTTACTCCAGCTTTTTGAGTCTTTCTTTGGTTTAAACCAGCATATGCAGTTCCTTCTTACACATTTAGATTTGAAGGATGGCTAATTTTTGGAGCTCACTACCAAAGAGCGTTGGAAAGTGTCAGGTACTGAATATATTCAAGGCAGAGATAGATCAATCATTACATTTCGGAAAATCAAGGGACATGTGGTTAGAGCAGGAACATGTCACTGAGTTAAAAGATCAGCCAGGACCTTATTTAATGCAGAGCAAGGCTACTCCTGTGTCTGTTTCTAAGGTTCTTATAATTTCATATCCATTATGGAACCCACTACAACATGTGAATTGCAAATGACAATAAAATATATATTTTTTAATTGCTATCCTCAGCTGAATTCAGCGCAGTACATACCTGGGATGTGTGATAGGAACTTCCAAGATTAGTTCAGGAGCAATCTCAAATTGTTCAGGGTCATTTCCATTGGCCTGCAGCAGAAGAGGGAGGACATCAAAGCGACCGTTTGGCCCTTTCCAGCCTTGCTGCATACAGACCTGCATTAAAAATAGTCAACAACAGCATTATAACATTTGGATATTCAATAATCATAAATAGGAATGGACGTTGTAAGGTGAAACCAACTGTTATACTAGACCTCGGTTAAATCCACTGAAGCAGGGTCTCCCACGATGGAGCCATCAGGTTGCCTGTAACCAGCATATCTTATAAATTGGTTGTTCCAAATTCTGAAATCATGCTTCTCATCTGTTCTTTGTGGGAATATTGTGATTGCTGACCTGCAAAATCATCGGTTTTATAAGTAACTAGACCAAGTGCAGACCCGTTGAATCTGTTCCCCCAATGGGTGGTTGCGGGGGAGGGGGTGCTGGAGGGGGGGGCGGTATGCGGCGTCACACACACTAACTACCCCCCCCCAAACACACGCTAACAACCCCCCTTGATAATTTGCTCCTTTTACCCCATAACCGCCCTATCCACTGAGGCATAGCCCCCAACTCACAGGCGCATCTGGGGGGGGGGGGTAGAAAGTGAGAGCAGAGAGAGAATGGGGAGAGACAAAGATAAAGGGGCAGAGACAGAAGGGCACGAGACAGAGGGAGAAGGGGTGGAGGAAAGGGTGGGGAGAGTGAGAGGGGTGGGGGGGGGGGAGTGGTGAGAGAGATGGGAGGAGAGAGAATGCGGAGGAGAGAGAGGGGACTGAAAGGGGGGGAAGGGAAGGGGGAAGGAGGGGAGAGGGATGGGGTAGGGGAGAGAGGGGTAGGGGAGAGGCGGAAGAGTGGGGAGGGAGGGGGAGAGGGTGGGGGCAGTCCATCTATTCTCCACTCACTTGCACCCCCACTACCTCTATTCCCACACCCTCCCTCCTCACCTCCCCCATTCCCCCCTCTCCCTCCCTACTCCCTCCTCTCCCTCAATCCCCCCCCACCCCCCTCTTCACCTCCCCAGGATCGGGCATTTACCCCGCCTGCCCGTCACCTTATCTCTACTCCAGATCTGCAGAGCATTTTGATAAGGGGGGCGGGCGGGCCGGCATGAGAGTGGAGCTGTGGGCTTTTGACCAAAGATCCTGCTTGTGACTCTCTGGAGCGCGCAGGGGACAGGAGGGGCACGCAGGCGGGCGGGGCTTCGCGAGCTGCGCCAGCTGTGGGTTCAGCGAAACGTACGCCTTATCTCTTCTCCCGATCGGCAGAGCATTTACCCCGCCCGCCCGTTGCCTTACCTCTACTCTCGATCGGCAGAGCAGATTGAAAACGGGCAATTCTAGCCGCGGGAGGTGCGGCGCGAGCGTAGTTGGAGGGGGGGAGCGGGCGGGCGAGTCCAGCTGCGGGAGGCGCGGCGCGAGCGTAGTTGGAGGGGGGGAGCGGGCGGGCGAGTCCAGCTGCGGGAGGCGCGGCGCGAGCGTAGTTGGTGGGGGGGGTGGGTTTGGTGTGGCGGGCGAGTCCAGCTGCGGGAGGCGCGGCGCGAGCGTAGTGGTGGGGGGGGGTTTGGTGTGGCGGGCGAGTCTAGCTGCGGGAGGCACGGCGCGAGCATAGCTGGAGGAGGGGGGGGGGGGGTGGGAGCTGGGCTGCCAAATGAAGAGAGAGAAGCGGCTTGGGATTGGTCGGCATGTGGGATTGTGACATCAGCAGCTCGTGAGGTCCCGTTTAGATTTTAAAATGAGTGAGTGTGGGAGGGGAGGGGAGGATTTTATTAAAAAATGTGTACATAAAAATGTCTAAATGTAATGAGGAGTGCTTTAGTGAATGTAAAAGCGAAATCGCTAGCGAAATGGAAAAAATCGCGGCTTGATTGCATCTGGTTTTGGCGGACCATGGAATCAAAGGCCAAAAATCTTATCTGAAAAGAAATGGAATGTGACATGCACACACACACACACACACACACACACACACACACACACACACACACACACACACACACACACACACACACACACACACACACACACACACACACACACACACAGTCTTATCTGAATAAAAATGGAATGTGACATACACCCACACACACACACAGCTGACAAACACACACACACACAGAGTTTTAAAAGTATATAGATATAGATAGATATGACATGATGTTACAGCAAGCTTCTTCTGCACCCTGTCCAAAGCCTACACAGCATTCCTGTAAGAGAGCAACCACATTAAACTTGTGCTGTAAGACAGCAACTCTACCGCTGCACCACTGTGCCATCCTTTTACAAAGACAGACAGATTAATAGGTCACCAACCTGAGATTTCCCTTGTTGGTTGCGTACTTGATGTGATTGCAAATATAGTTGAACATGCCGTGAGCAGTGGAACAATCACGGGCATCAAAAACCTGCAAATATCACAACAATTAATAACCTTAAAAAAATGTGTACCAATAAGATATTGTTGTCGTTTTTTATTTAAATTTGACACTGTATTTTTTTGATAACTTATCTATTTTATTCCGTAACTTCATTGCTGTTACATCATGTTACCAGATATATAGCAAACAGCATTACAAGCAATTTATAGGATGTTTCCTAATGCTGGAGAAATTTTCAGTTTTTGCAGCAATTCCAGTCCAATTCTGCAGAGCACACGGGGTAAAGATTGTAGGTTCAGTTCCCAACTCTGTTGAATAGATCTCCGAAATATTATCTGTAGAATTTTCAGTATTTAAGAAAGTAAGCTTTCATCCTAGGGGATCATCATCAAAAAAATCAACGAAATTCCTGCAAGAATGTCTGTCTTTCAGATAAAGGCCATTTTCAGGAATGGATAATTGATTCTTAGCTGCCATTTTTATATGTAACCATCATAAGATGTATCAATACAAGTAAGTCAGGTTGCGGTTAATTAGAAAATTAGAATTGGAGTTAGCTGAATAGATAATTGCAAAATAGTTATGAGTATCTTCATTGCATCCTAGGTGTTTGAATTAGTTTAGAGAATTTCAGCCTCTGTGTTCTGGTATTTATATCTAGCACTGAGCACAACTTTATAACTTGCAATTTTAGCAACTGGAAACTTTGATTGTCCATTCATATTCAGAACTGTTTCACATATGATCATTGCTCTTAGTACGTGTTCTATCTGTTGTAAATTACGCTTAAGGAATAATAACATTGAGACTAGTGAGAAAACGGGAATTACAGACCAGTTAGTCTAACATCGGTAGTGGGTAAAATGCTAGTCAGTTATTAAAGATGGGATAGCAGCACATTTGGAAAGTGGTGAAATCATTGGACAAAGTCAGCATGGATTTATGAAAGGTAAATCATGTCTGACGAATCTTATAGAATTTTTCGAGGATGTAACTAGTAGAGTGGATAAGGGAGAACCAGAGGATGTGTTACATCTGGACTTTCAGAAGGCTTTCGACAAGGTCCCACATAAGAGATTAGTATACAAACTTAAAGCACACGGTATTGGGGGTTCAGTATCGATGTGGATAGAGAACTGGCTGGCAGACAGGAAGCAAAGAGTAGGAGTAAACGGGTCCTTTTCAGAATGGCAGGCAGGGGCTAGTGGGGTACCGCAAGGCTCAGTGCTGGGACCACAGCTATTTACAATATATATTAATGATCTAGATGAGGGAATTGAATGCAACATCTCCAAGTTTGCGGATGACACGAAGCTGGAGGGCAGTATTAGCTGTGAGAAGGATGCTAGGAGGCTGAAAGGTGACTTGGATAGGTTGGGTGAGTGGGCAAATGCATGGCAGATGCAGTATAATGTGGATAAATGTGAGGGTATCCACTTTGGTGGCAAAAACAGGAAAGTAGGCTATTATCTGAATGGTGGCCGATTAGGAAAAGGGGAGATGCAACGAGACCTGGGTGTCATGGTACACCAGTCATTGAAAGTAGGCATGCAGGTGCAGCAGGCAGTGAAGATAGCGAATGGTATGTTAGTATTCATAGCAAAAGGATTTGAGTATAAGAGCAGGGAGGTTCTACTGTAGTTGTACGGGGTCTTGGTGAGGCCACACCTGGAGTATTGTGTAAAGTTTTGGTCTCCTAATCTGAGGAAAGACATTCTTGCCATAGAGTGAGTACAGAGAAGGTTCACCTGGGATGGCAGGACTTTCATATGAAGATTGGATAGACTCGGCTTGTACACGCTTGAATTTAGAAGATTGTGGGGGGATCTTATAGAAACTTACAAAATTCTTAAGGGGTTGGACAGGCTCGATGCAGGAAGATTGTTCCTGATGTTGGGGAAGTCCAGAACAAGGGGTCACAGTTTAAGGATAAGTGGGAAGTCTTTTAGGACCGAGATGAGAAAATCATTTTTCACACAGAGAGTGGTGAATCTGTGGAATTCTCTGCCACAGAAGGTAGTTGAAGCCAGTTCATTGGCTATATTTAAGAGGGAGTTAGATGTGGCCCTTGTGGCTAAAGGGGTCAGGGGTATGGAGAGAAGGCAGGTACAGGATACTGAGTTGGATGATCAGCCATGATCATATTGAATGGCGGTGCAGGCTCGAAGGGCCAAATGGCCTACTCCTGCACCTATTTTCTATGGTTCTATGTTTCTACTATCTCAGTGAGCATGTCCTTTTGCGGGCTTGGAACGTGTTAGTTCCATACTTTGTAAAGTTTGACAAAGTGTTTTTGAAATTGCATGTTTCTGTTCCTTCAGTCTGACACTCCCCACAATGCTTGCCATGTAATAGCATAGTTTTAAGAACATTTCCGTTGCTTCATGAGCAGATCTCAACCTGTAACTTGGACCACTGGATCCTCCCGATACATCGGGCAGCATTCCTCCAGGCATGTTTGGCTCCATAGATTAGCTCGGTATCTTTCAGTTGGTATGTTCCCGTTGTTTCAATCTCCTTTGTCACATTCTCCATCCTTTGAATGTGAGCCTTAGATCCATATCTGTTCAAAAACAAAGAGCTTTGTGCTTGTTATAAATAAATGTATAAAGGGTATACACGTTCGCAAAACTAAAAGTTCAATTTTCCAAAATACAGATAACACTCAAAGACACAAATTGATTCCTGATACTGAACTCACACCCATTGTGGTTTCAGAAATGCACGAGGTGTCCAAATCGTACTCATCATGGTATCATAACTTTGGCATTTTGGCATCATTGTGGCCCAGTTGCGAGATTCTGGGACTGGAGAATGGAAGGTTTCTCAGAATCAGTTAATTGAGTCAGTTGTGTTGACCTACTGAACTGCAATCTGAACATTTAAAAAGTCCACCACTCCTACCCTTAACACATATTGTACATCTACGTGCCATTTCCATTTCCTACTCAATGTAATTCATAGACTTTCACAAGAAAAACATTAAAAATCCTTAGTTTTGTCCAATGTATCTGAAGGAAATGAATTATTAAATTATAATTTAATATCACAAAGGTTATTTCAGTCATCAGGAAGTGAAGGGATTTTCATCAAATCTGAATGTTTGGATGTTGAGAACCTGGACACAATATGATCATATTTAACGCACCAATCTACCTACTAAAAAATCTTCCATTGCTTTCCAACCCAATGTAGTTGATTGTTCATTCAATCCTCCAAATCTCCCTGGAAGGTGCGCATTATATAATTTCACAATGGATCACAGTAACACTGTGATCCACTGCATGAGGAAATGGAGTGGACATAACTTGATTGGAGCGTTGCTATAGATTAGAGAGGGTGGAATTGCTTCCTTTGGAGAGGAGAAAGATGAGGGGAAATTTGATAGATGTAAAATCATAGTGACAAAATCCTAGACAAAGTGAACAGTGGGAGAACAGCCCTATTGGTGGAGGGGTCAAGGACCAAAGGTCACAGATATAAAATAAAAGGGAAGATAATTAACAATAACACGAGGAAAAGGTTTCCCACACAGTGTGTTATTGGAATTTGGAAGGAACTGCCTGCAAATGTAGAGAAGGCAGCTTTGATTACGACATAAACGAGGAAACTGGGTAAACATATGGTGACAAAAAGATTGCTAAGTTATGAGGTCAGGGATTGGAACTGGTGAGTTGCTGATAGAGGTAGAAAGATGGCACAGTCATGATGGGCTGAATGGCCTCCTTTAATGTTGTTATCATTCGATGATTTTATGATTAACCACAATCACTGAAATTTAATTCAGGCAGATTTAGAAGCTTCCAGGTGAAGTAGGAATATATTGAATAATTGCCTTTTGATGGATGTATAATATTGGTCTAAAAAGTCCGCTGCCAGTGGGAGGAGGTTCTCTTTCGTGCGAGCTTTACTTGGTTTCTTTACATGTTGGCTTGGCATCATAATTGATCCTAAGCACAATTGCTCTCTGCAGCCGGTTGCCTGTAAGCACAGAACAAGTTGAAATACAGAACTGCGGCATATGCACCAAAACACTCAAACAGTGCCTGTGAAGGCCACAATTTCAGACTCCAAGAAGTTAACCTTACCACTCCAGAGTTCAAATGCAATGTATCATTTAAAACAGTGCCTGTTTCCCAGTTCTTTATCTTAACAAACCGGGGAGATTTGGATGGGCTGTCATTTGGCGATTTCTTTGTAGGTGATACTTGCACCGGAGAAACTACCTGAAATAAATAAAACCAATGATTTATTTGAAATCAGCACATATACAAAATAATATTTATCCCTGAAGAGTCAGTGCAAATAAATGGATCAACATTTTAACATTTGCAGCTCTGATTTAAAGCTAAAGTAGTCAATATTTCCCAACCACAGGAACAAACTTCAAATCTCGATTAGGTTGGAGGGATAAAAGTTTTAGTTCTGATGCTCTTCAAATAGTTTGTATCCAGACAACCTAGACTGAGGAGTTAATCTATTGGAATATAATTGTGTAGCAAATTAGAAAAAAACTATCCGAGATTGAATATGAATCTTTGGGGTGGTTCCGTAATGGTAGAGTTCTTTCTAAAGTTAGCATTCCTCAACCACCACTGTGGAAAGCACTTGGAGACAAAGGCAAATGTAGGATGAAAGATAGAATGTTTAAGAAAGAACTGCAGATGCTGGTAAAATCGAAGGTAGACACAAAATGCTGGACTAACTCAGTGGGTGAGGCAGCATCTATGGAGAGAAGGAATTGGCCATGAAAGATAGAATCGATGATAACACAGGCTTTATTATATCTTTATATCTATATATTATTAAAAGTCTGATCTTGACCGCTTTTGCCTCGCTGTGCTGTGATTTCCGAGAGAACGCCACCACCTACGGCCGTCATTTTTGGCCACCTCGCTCAGAGCCCCCCTCCGCCTTCGTGGACTGGAGGATTTTTCCCATCGATCTAAAATCAGAGAGATATTAATGTTTTAAAATGTTTTACCATTCTCTCTGCTGCCCCTGCTGGTGGGAGGCAGGAGGGGCTATAACATCCAGAAGTGGTGTGCCTCAGTCTCTGCAAGATGGAGGAAGCAAGAGGGTCACGTCTCTCTGAATAACACTAAACACATGTATACTCAACTGTGAGTGCCCTTAATGTGGTTTGAAATTGAAAATATGGTTGGTTTCAAGTAAAAATGCACTGCAAATGGCTATTTGGGGGGGTTTGGGTTGAACTAGAAATGCACTGCAAATGGCTGTTTGGGGGGTTTAGGTTGTAGAAATGCACTACAAATGGCTGTTTGGGAGGTTTTGGGTTGAAGTAGAAATGCACGGCAAATGGCTGTTTGGGGGGGTTTGGGTTGAAGTGGAAATGCACTGCAAATGGCTGTTTGGGGGGGTTTGGGTTGAACTGGAAATGCACTGCAAATGGCTGTTTGGCTAAACTTGACAACTTCCTGTTTGCACTATATTGATTTTAGATAAAATGCTGCCACTTACGGCTGTGACTTTTGGCCATCTTACTCAGTCCCCCTCCGCTCATCAGGTGCAGAGAATTCTACCCATCAATTAATAATAAGTGTTATTAGTGTTTAAAAGATGTTGAGTATCTCTCTCCTGTGAATCACGCCATGAAGGCCACACCTTTTCCGGTGGGAGGGGGAGGGATTATAAAACCCATGGTGTGGGTGTGGCTCCGTCTCTGCATGATGGGGAGGGAGAGGTCACAACTCTGTTTGAGCTGTAAATCAACTGAACACACTGAATGTCTACTGAACTGTGAGTGTGGTGTTTTGTGTGGTTTTATGGTGGTTTTACCCTGCTTGAAATTATATGAAACTGCATTTGAATGTGGTGGCCTTGCACCCTGCATGAAATGGTATGAAGCTGCATTTGAATGTGGTGTCGTTGCACCCTGCATGAAATGGTATGAAACTGCATTTGAATTTGGTGGCCTTGCACCCTGCTTGAAGTAGTTGGAAACTGCACTTGAATTCGGTGGCCTTGCACCCTGCTTGAAGTGGTATGAAACCGCACTTGAATTTTGTGGCCTTGCACCCTGCTTGAAGAGGTACTTGAATCCACCTCTCCACCAATTCCAATATTGGTGGCCAGTGGAGGGGGAGGGGGGCTTTCTGGAGCACTGGTATGGGTGTTGTTGGCTCTGGAGACCAGTAGTCCCTGCATCCAACAACACCCATACCAGCGCTACAGAAAGCACAACCCCCCCCCCCCCCCCCCCCCCCCCCACTGGCCACCAATATTGGAATTGGTGGAGAGGTGGAATATTGTGTCGGGGGACCAGCCCTCCCGTGTGAACATGGGACCCAACGGGTCCCACGTAGTCTAGTTTTATTATATAAAGTAATTCATTTTTAGACTTCATGCAAGATTTTTTCCTGAGGGCATTTAAATTCACAAATAATGTAAATGTCAATCACAGAGGTGGAACACCAAAAAGAGTTGTAATATCCTTGTTAGTGCTTTGATAAAATCTGCAAATCCAGTATTTCCTGCCATGTCATCCTAAATGTCAACTGAATGATCTATTATGTCTTGAACCTGAGATTCAAGGGCATCACAGAGATCAGTTTTTTATCAATTCACTCCACTTGAGATTATAAAATGTTTGGGGAGCAGGCAATATCCCAGCTATGGTACTGAAGATATCTGCACCACAACTAGCTTCATCCCCAGCCAAGCTGTTCCAGAACAGATACAACACTGGCATTTCTCTGACATTATGGAAAATTGCTGAGGTTAGTTCTGTCCAAAGTTTAAACTGGTTAATTGGTCTACAAAATCGTCACAGTGGAAGGTGTCATCAACGCTGCTATCAAACTGACTATCCAATAACCTGCATAATTAGTTTTTCACCACTCCAGGCTTCACAGCCCTGATTCAAAAATGGGCCACTGCATTACATCTCAAAGGTTAGCTGCCGTCAATATTAACGTACCTTTTGACAAGAGCCTGCTATTGAGCAGCACTGGTAAAATTAAAGTCAGTGGACATTAAAAGATCAACCAGTTGTTGCAGTCATATCTCCCACAAAAGTAGATGCTTGTTGATGTTGGAAGTCGATCATTCTAGCCCTAGGACATTGCTCAGCCCAAGCAACTTTAACTGTTTTTAGGTCATTCGACCCATCAAGTCTACCCCGCCATTCAATCATGGCTGATCTATCTCTCCCTCAAACCCCATTCTCCTGCCTTCTCCCCCTAACCTCGGACACCTGCACTAATCAAGAATCTATCTATCTCTGCCTTCAAAATATCCATGGACTTTGCTCCACTGCCTTCTTTGGCAAAGAATTCCAGAGAGTGGAAGCTGATAAGAAGGGAAGGTGAAATCTGGAACCAGAGAGAGGGTTGGCAGGTGGATGGCCACAGGGAGGGGAAGTAATCGTGAGCCTGGACAGTTGGTATGAAAATGGGAAGGGGAATTGAGGTGGCTTGCAATTGGTCATCGAGTCAATGCTTGATCTAAGCAGTGTCGTGTAGTGCAAGCCACATTGAGATAACTGAATGCATTGGGCAAGGCTAGAGGAGAGGCATATACACCTCCTTTAAACATGGAAGGTCCTTGAATGGAGGTGAGGGAGGTGTAATAGGTATAGGAAAGAGTGGTCTCTGCAGAGCGAATAAAGGGGTGGAGAGGTAAAGATATCACTAGTGGTGGGATCACATTGCAGCTGGTGGATATGTCAGGGAATGATTTGCTGGATGCGAAAGCTGGTGGGGTGAAAGGTAAGGACAAGGAGAACTCTTCCTTTTTCTGATGGAGAGGAGGCAAGAGCAGAACTGTGGTGAAAGGAAAAGACAGGAGTGAGGGATCGATCCACAATTTGGGGGGGGAAATCATGCTTTCTGCAGAAAGAGGACACCAATGTCCACAAGTGGAAAGCCTCATCTTGAGAGCGGATGTGACAGACAGTGAAACTATGAGAAAGGGATGACATCCTTGCAAGAGACAGAGTGAGAGTAGGTGTAGTCTAGGTAGCTATGGGATTCAATGAGTTTTGGTTGATATCTGTGGGAAGTCTGCCTCCTGAGATGGAGAAAGATAGGGGAGAGAGATGTCAGAGATTGTCCAAGGGAATATGAGGGCAATGTGAAGGTTGGATGGCAGAGGTGATGAAATTGACAAGTTCTGCAAGGGTGCAGGAGGCCACCCCTATGCAGTTACTGCTGTGGTGGAGATGGGCGGTGGTGCTCAGGTATATCTGGAACAAAGTGTGTTCCACATAGCCAATGCAAAGCCAAACGTAGCTGGGACCTGTAGGAGTGACCCTGTTACACCTTTGATTTGAAGAAAGTGAGAGGATTCAGAAGAAATGCAGTTGAGGATGAGCACGTTCTGCCCGGCAGAGCAACCTGAAGAAGGGTCCCGACCCGAAATGTCACCTATCCATGTTCTCCAGAGATGCTGCCTGACCCGCTGAATTACTCCAGCACTTTGCCTCTTTGGAGGAGCGTATTCATTGAAAGGAACGGGTTGGCACTCTGTTCTATCAGGCCTGCCTGATAAAAAATGAAAGCACCCGGGGGCTGGACATGCTTGGTGAAATCAAGAGCAGTGGTGAACGGGCTAATAGTCAAATCTAAAATGGAGTCGTTCTTCTACAAAAGCATGGACTAGTAGAACAAACGAATGGCTCGGTGCCAAGTCTGAATGACTTTGTAAATTATATGGAACACAATATGGAGGACAGGTTGTCTTTTCAATAAAGACATTAAGATGGCAGCCTGCATAATAAGATGTGCTTCGTCAAGGCCATAAAGAAGCCAAGATTGAAAAAATAGCTGACGTCCAGAGATAAGAAATAGCATGTTATTGGATGAGCTTGATTTGGACCCAGCTTTCCTATATTGTGAAAGGCTACACAATCTTTCAGTCATGCCATATTCAGACTTGGTAGGAGTGTTTTACTGATAAGAAAAATGTATAATTGTGCTAACTCTCCTTTGTTCTGTGAGTGGGAGCCCGAGAAGCACTGAGCAATGTTTCTGCTCATTGTAATCTCGCCACTTTCGTGTGACGAATCGATTAGAGATTGCTATGGTTTACCTTCAATGGTTGATGCTATCTGCTTTTTAAGAAACAAACTTTGACAGTGGGAGCCAAGTAATTGGGAGTTATTAAACTGGTGGAGAGCATGGGAGGTGGCTCAGATGTAGAGGGGAAGGGGCTGAGCAAAATAGTGTTGAGATATGAAGAGATGATTTCAATGGCACTAAAGCAGGCAGAAGCAAAGGTCCGACCATTACAGTCCTGCTTGTGAATCTCTGTGATCTTTTGTGTTCAGGAATCCAGCATCTGAAGTTCTTTGCGCAATAGAGTGATGTGATTGAACCTGTATTTTGTAAATTATTTCCATGGATTCTTGGAACGCAAGTGCAACATGCTTAGATTATGGGCCTGTCCCACTTAGGCAACTCTTTAGGGACTGCCAGGGACTAGTTTTAATGGAATTCACCTACGACACGTACGTCAACCTACGACAATCTACAACAGCAAAAATTGTCGCCACTGTCCCCCAAAATTTTTCAACGTTGAAAATTTCGCGGCAGTCACCTGTAGTCACCCAAGAAATCACCTAAGTGGGACAGGCCCACTCTCTTAGCCATTTAGTACAAAGTCTGGAAAAGGATTTCAATCCTTGCATTTCTTACCATTGAGTAATAAAACATTAATTGATTATCAATCATGCATAACCTGTACAATAACTGGATTCCATTTATATTATGAGAATTTACAGATTACATTTAATATATCAGAGGCATCAGTTAGTGCTAGATTGAATTATTTTACCTGTTCCGAGTGAGGATTAGGAAGAACTGCTGGCAGATCATTAGGGGGTTTGTCATTCTCACTTTGTAGATCCAGGCACTGTTGGTTTAAGTCCGCCATACCCCTGTATGTGAACATTGTATTTATTAGTTGAGTGATTAAAAATAAGTCTTACACCACATTTCTGATTCATCATTGCTTAATGAGAGAAACAAATAGGAAGAGAACTTTGGAAATGAAGTGAAACACAAAGCCTTTGTCAAACTGTTTATTACCTGCTGCAGATCAAGTATAATTCTTGAGGTAATTCTTTCCATTCATATGATGTAGGTAGTGGTTCAAACTGGAATAATTTTTAAGATTCACAAACACCACCCAGTGTTGTCAAATTAATCACAAGTGTTGGAGTAATGTAATAAAATGGAACTGAAGATGCTGGTTTATACCAAAGGTAAACACAAAATGCTGGAGTAACTCAACAGGTGAGGCAGCATCCATGGAGAAACTGGATAGGTGACATATCGGGTTGGGATCCTTCTTCAGTGATTGTAGGGGGAGGGGATGGGGAAACTGGAAACAAGAAAAAACTAGGATAAATCGGGGCCACCCACAGATGATCTCAGGCAGGGAGGTTTCCTGATGGGATGATTTCCTGGAGTATTGTGTTAAGTCTTGGTCCAATGTGTTCAGTTTTGATCACTTAGTTATTTGAAAGATGCCATTAAACTGGAAAGATGCAAAAAAGGTTTACAAGGATTTTGCCAGAGCCCGAGGCACTAACTAATAGGGAGAGGTTGACAGGCTGGGAAATTTTCCTTGGAGAGTAAAAATCTGAGAGGTGACCTCAAAGAGGTGTATAAAATCATGAGGCATAATTAATATGAATGCGCATAGTATTTTATACCAGAATTGGGGAATCAAGAACTAGTGAGCATTGGATTACTGTGAAAAGGGAAGGATTTAATAGGAACCTTAGGGGCAATTTTTCATACAGAGGAATGTATGTACATAGAATGAGCTGTCAGATGAAATGTTTGTACAGATATAATAAGAATATATTTAAAATAAATTTTGCCAGATACATAAATAGGAAAGTTTAGAGTGATTTTGGTCAAATACAGACTATTGCGATTAGCTTAGATGGGCATTTTAGTTGCCATGGACAAGTTGGACTGAAGATGTGGTATGATTCTCTGATTGTAAGATTCTAAATCATTTCATAGCTGTGCCACTCAACCTATTTGAAGGAAAACACTTTACATAATTCTAAATTATTTTACTATCATGTTGATTAGAACGGGTATGAAACATTATGGGGAGAAGGCAGGAAAATGGGATTAGGAGGCAGAGATCAGTCATGATTGAAGGGTGGAGTGGACTCGATGGGCCGAATGACCAAATTCTACTATAACTTTTGAACTTGTGAACTTGTGATGGAAGAGAAGTGTTGACACCAACTACACAACAAGAAGATGAGGAAAGAAACCAGTTTAGACGTCTTATTTCTGCCCTGAATGTCTATGAAGTACTCACCGTGTGATACCACAAACCACAAAGTAATATTAAATTCACATTCCCATAGTTCCCCTTCCTTCTGTCACTGCCCATCAAAATCTGTTCAAACACAAACTAAAATCCAATCTAAAATGTGTGACATTACACCACAGTGCAAATGCCATTGCCTATTTAGCTGATGGAATAGCAAGGATAGGAGAATGGGGCTTATCGTTTTCAGAGGAACAATGTAAGACAACATGGCAATCAGTTGTCAAGGAAACATTAAAAAAGCAGCGGAAAAAGCATTTGAGGACAGCTAAGTTCTAGTGTTTTGGAGTAAAGGGTAGGATGTAAGACTAAAATAGACAAGTCTTTAAAATATTCAGAACAGGGACAATAAGCTGAATGACGTTCTGTGCTGTAAGATTCCATAAATTATTTCAGGTTGATGGTATAGAGAGCAACAAGATAAAACTTAGGAAGATTAAAGGTTTCAAAAGCAACTTCAGGCAAAGTATCATTAACTAATGGAATTTTGCGCTGTTGGACGAAGGCAACAAAAATATCAGATAAATTAAGCAGAATGGGAACTGTAATTGTGGATGGGACTTGAAGATGGAGGACGATGAGGGATTGGGGATGGTTCTGGATGCTGTGACAAAAATCGAAATCTATCTTACAAAATGTCTGAATATTTTTCCTGTCTGTTTTCTTGACAGAGGCAAGTGTCTTCATGGACGGGTGTTTGGTATAACTGGACCAACCGATTTTCTGGAGTGATGGATGTTACTCCTATAAATACCCCAACATGGATTCATTGGAATTTTTACATGTTATTTCGAGATATAATCCATGTTGCAGTGAAGCTGGGTGGGTTTAAAGGGAGTTTAATGGCTCACATTCTAAAGCAATTGATTGAATCAGATGCTGAACCATCCATGTTTATGGTGGCATGGTGGCACAGCGTGACATTCCAGGATCCATCGCCCTACAATGATGGACATCAATGATTATATCACCACTGTCTTCTATATATCAGCATAGACTATGGTCAACTGTGGAAAAGAGTATTTGAAGATTATATTCTCAGAGCCGGCATTAAGGAATCATGTTTGGCTACTCAGCAATAATCCCTGCCTTTCCTAAATGGATCTGAGATGTTGACTGCCTATGACAGGTATCTCAAGGTACTGTAAAAATACCACCAATGTTGCCTCCACAAAATCCTCTAAATTCAGTGGATGAACATTTATTTGCAGCCACCATCTCCAGCTTTGGCAGCCTAGTTACACTCTGTTGGCTACAGTGGGCTGAGTTTGCATGTCCAACATCACACTTCTGAAAGTGACACAATATTCTGAGCTCTAGCCTGAGTGGAGATTGCCAGTCGACAGAGGAAGAGATTTAAGATTGTCCTTGAAAATTTGTAATATTCCTACTGACTCCTCAAAGTGAAGGAGAAACATTTAGGATGGCACTTGTGGTGCCATGTGGTGGAACGTTCACAACCTCCCCTACTACCTAATAACCCATCCCCTTAGCCATAATATGACCCATCTATCATGAGACTGCTGTTCCCACATTGACCTCAATAGCCACCCTAAAACCAACAAGACCATTGTGGAAGTCATTCTGAAGCCTGAAGAGAAAAAAATCAACTATACTCAGTAATAGCAGTGTGCGAAATAAAATCAAAAGTTTAAGGCGTTTCAGACTGCATTGAACTTAAAAACAGAAAATCATGGAAATACTCAAACACAGGTTTGTGGGCTGAGAAACAGTTATCAAATCTTCTGTCCCTCTCTCTACAGATGCTGCTTGACTTGCTGAGTGTTGCTGGTTGGTTGGGGGCGCAGCGAGTCGGCTGCCCTGCCAGCAGCGTGTCTGTTATTTACCCTTTTTTTGTTTTGTTTAGTAGTCCAAATGTTTGTTTTAGTGTTTCTCGGTATGTCTTGTGTGGGGGGAAAAGGGAGAAACCGTTTTACAGTCGCTTCCTCGACAGAGAGGCGACTTTTTCCATGTCGCTTGGATTGGAGCGGCCTTTCCCGGAGTTGGGCCCAGAGCTTCAGCAGCGGGCGTAGATTGGACTTTTCTATCGTGGAGCGGGGGCGAACCATTGCCGGGAGTTGACAGAAAGGAGTGCTCCGATCGCTGGCCTGGTGACTTTGGCATCGTGGGGCTGTGGTCTGCAAAGCTTCTAGCCGCGGGCGGGGCATGGACTTACCATCCGGAGTCTAGGATCCCTTGCCGGGGATCGCCGGAGAAGAGCTCCGACTGCCGGCCTGTGGCCTATAACATCCTGAAGCCACGGTCTCCAGTAAGAAAGTGGCCAATTCGAGCACTCCAAGCTGGTCCAAGTTTGTTCAACCGGCCCAATGTCGGAGTTTCGCTCATCCCAACATGAGGGCCTGTACATCCGGCCGTCCGTAGCGGCGACTACGGAGGGTTCATGGCCCCGACCACGGATGAACAAAAGGAGGAGGACTGACTGAACTTTGTTGCCTTCCACCACAGTGAAGAATGCTATGGTGGATGTTTATGTTAAATTCTATTGTGTATTCTATGTTCTTTTTTCCAACTGTATCGCTACTAGCAAATTAATTTCACTGTACCTTAGTTGGTGCATGTGACGAATACATTGACTTTTACATCTCCAGTTTACATTCTAGAGATCCAACATTGCTACATTTTATTTTTAAATGTTACAGTGAAAGCTACATTGCTGCTCAAGTCCTGGTATTTTAGGCCATTGACATGCTGAAGTAATGCAAGGACTGCAAGAACTCGTTTAGTGTAGTGTTGTATACTCGAAGCAATAGTATCAATATCTGTGCTGCTCTCTAGGTTGCGTCAAAGGTTTTCCCAAATTATTTGCCGTGTGACAGCACTGGGCCACTACTCGTTTAGAAGGTTGAGGGGGGGACCTCATTGAAACTTACAGAAAATAATGAAAGGCATAGATAGAGAGGATGTGGGAAAGGATGTTTTCACTGATGGGAGAGTCTAGGACCAGAGGCCATAGCCTCAGAATTAAAGGGCGTGCTTTTAGAAAGGAGGTGAGAGGGACTTCTTTAGTCAGAGGGTAGGTAATCTGCGGAACTCATTGCCACCGAGGACTGTGGAGGCCAAGTCAGTGAATATTTTAAGGCAGAGATAGACAAATTGTTGATTAGAACGGGTGTGAAGGGTTATGGGGAGAAGGCGGGAAAATTAGATTAGGAGGCAGAGATCAGCCATGATTGAACGGCGGAGTAGACTTGATGGGCCAAATGAACTAATTCTACTCATAAACTGTGAACTTGTGAACCTGTGATGTAAGAGAAGCTTTGGCACAAACTACACAGCAAGAAGATGAGGAAAGGAAACAATTTAGACATCTTCTTTCTGCCCTGAATGTCTATGAAGCACTCACTGTGTGATACCACAAGCCACAAATGCTAAACTCATATGGAAACTCCTTGTCTTGTAAGCCAGGTTATCAATGATAGGACTGTGATAATTAAAACTGGGAGGGGAAATATGACAATAAGTAGGTCTATTTTCATAGACACCTTTAGACCAGTTTATGAATCCATTACAAAACCCTTACATCCATATGGGACATGGTTAGGGTGCACGAAGAAAATGAAGTATATATGCTTAAATCAAAAAATAAACATTAAAATTCCCGTACACTCAAGAATGATCTAGATAACTTGCCTAGGAATGATACACCTAAAAAAGGTTGTTTTAGGAATTAAAAAGGTCCACTAAAATAAAGTGTTGCACTTGCTGCACCTTTCCTTTGATCTTTATGCTTATTATGATCACATTCAGAGCAGGTTTGCTCATCATACATTTATTAGCAGATGAAGCAGTATTTACCACCAAACTTGCAGCATCTGGAACAGATGCCCTCCAACTTAACATCTCAGAAAATACTAGATCCAGGAGATCTGCATTGATAAATTAAATTATTGAATGGACTGAACCTGTGATGTAATTGAGAATGGTTGAAGCAGATACATATGTGGCATTTTATTCCGGTTTTAGTGCAGGTAGGTATGTCCTGGTCTTGGCATCATGTTCAGCACAGCCATTGTGAGCCAAGGGACCTGTCCTATGTTGTACTGTTCTATGTTCCCGATGTTCGGGGAGTCCAGAACCAGGGGCCACAGTTTAAGAATAAGGGATAAGCCATTTAGAACGGTGATGAGGAAACACTTCTTTACACAGAGAGTTGTGAGTCTTTGGAAGTCTCTGCCTCAGAGGGCATTGGAGGCCGCTTCTCTGGATACTTTCAAGAGAGTGCTAGATAGGACTCTCTTAAAGATAGCGGAGTCAGGGGATATGGGGAGAAGGCAGGAACAGGGTACTGATTGTGGATGATCAACCATGAACACATAGAATGCTGGTGCTGACTCGAGGGGCTGAATGGCCTACTCCTGCACCTAATGTCGATTGTCTATTGTGTATTGTCTATTGACATTGACCGATAGATTTGAGCATTGCAAGAAACCATTTTTTAACAGAAATTCCTCCTCTTTTAATGAGTACCTTATCTAAACTTTCCCTTTATGGTGAACAAATGCTACACATAATTATCCAAATTTTCCGCCACCTCCAACGGGATCCCACCACTAGCCACATTTTCCCATCTCCATCCCTTTCCGCCTTCCCCAGAGACCGTTCCCACCGCTTTTCCCTTCTGCAATTACAGAAGATGCAACACCTGTTATACCTGCTATACCTCCTCCCTCGACTCTGACCAGGGACCGCGACAGTCTTTCAGGTTAGGCAGAGGTTCACTTGCACCTCCACCAACCTCATCAACTGTATCCGTTGTTCTAGATGTGGACTCTTATGCATCGGCGAGACCAAACGCAGACTGGGCGATCGTTTCGCAGAACACCTTCGCTCAGCCCGCGAGAACCAACCTGATCTCTCGGTTGCTGGACACTTTAATTCTCCTTCCCATTCCTACACAGACCTTGCTGTCCTCAGTCGCCTCCATTGTCAGAGTGAGGCTAAACGCAAATTGGAGGAACAGCTTGGGCAGCTGACAGACCAGTGGTATGAATATTGATTTCTCTCACTTCAGGTAGCCCCGGCATTCCCTCTCACTCCATCCCTCCCCCACCCAAGTCGCACTAGCTTTTCATTTTCACCCTGCAAACAGCTTACAATGACCTACTTCCTTTATCAACATTACTTTTTTGCATATCTTTCATTCATTGTTCGTTATCTCTGCACATCACCGTTTATATCTCTAGTTTCTCTTATCTCTAACCTGTCTGAAGATGGGTCTCGACCCGAAACGTCACCCATTCCTTCTCTCCAGAGATGTTGCCTGTCCTGCAGAGTTACTCCAGATTTTTGTGTCTATTTTTGGTTTAATCCAGCATCTGCAGTGCCTTCTTACACAAATACATGTCCATACTTTCCACAAAGATTTCAAAAAATTTAACTATGGCCACTAAATTCAACAAATTCAACGGCATTCTGGTCGCCACTAATTTTTCAACAAAATCTTAAATACACTCCCTCTCTCCCCTCTCCCCTCTCCCCTCTCCCCTCTCCCCTCTCCCATCAGGCAAAAGGTATAGAAGTATGAAAACTCACATCTCCAGATTTAGGGACAGTTCCTTCCCAGATTTATCAGGCAACTACCATAACTAGAGAGCACATCCTACCACAACTAGAGAGCGGTCCGGAACTACTATCTATCTCATTGGTGACCCTCAGACTATCCTTGATCGGATTTTACTGGCTTTACCTTGCACTAAACGTTATTCCCTTATCACGTATCTGTACATTGTGAATGGCTCGATTGTAATCATGTATTGTCTTTCTGCTGACTGATTAGCGTGCAACAAAAACTTTTCACTGTACCTCAGTACACCTGACAATAAACTAAACTAAACTAAACTAACTGACCTGGAATTAAAGGGCCTGTCCTACCAGCATGCGACTGCATGCGGGAGCGCGACTAAATGTGGTGGCTTGAGCCGTACGGCCTCGCGGGGCCGGTCCCAATTCGAACCGCGGAGGCGTCTGGAGTTGTGCGGGGGCTGGTCCCGACATCATACTCACCAATCAGCTGGGAAAGGAGGCGGGCCGAGTGAATTTGGACGTCGCACGGCGTCTGGCGGTGACGCCATCACGCAACAGCACGCCGGGTGGTGATGTCATTGCACAACACCACGCGCTGCGTATGGCGTCATGACGCTGCATACGACGTCGAGACATTGCATACGGCCTCGATGCGGCTGCGGGCCTGTCGGCCATTGCCGTGCGGGATTTTGAACACTGTCAGTTTTTCGGAGCCCCACGTGATGTCAGGACCAGCTCCACACAACTCCATACGACTCCGGTGATCGAAGTGGGACCGGCCACGCGAGGCCGTATGGCTCAAGCGACCACGGTAGGTCGCGCTCACCGCATGCAGTTGCAAGCTGGTGGGACAGGCCCTTAAGAACCCAAATGGGGCATGTGAAGGCAAGGTGATGTGTTCATAGGGAACTAGGTTGGAACAAGAGCATGGTGATCCCGGGATATGTGCTGCCTTAACCAATTGAAAACATGGGAATAGGAGCAAGTAAAATACCACAGAAATGCTCTACAGACTGCTTTATGTTTCAAAATTACAATGTCATCATCAGTGATTTGAAAAAGTGGGTAAAATGGATCAAAAACAGAAATATACTGTTTCCACCTGATGATAACATTTAACCTTGACATAATAACGTGCCTTGAGGAATGTCTTGAAAAGGGCCCAGGGGGGAGTGGTAAAAATAAAGCAAACTGGTCAGCTTTCTGAGATTGGAAATTGGAAGATAAAAAAGGTGGGAACAAGGGTAGAGACCAGTAATGAAGGAGGAAAAGGGAAATTAAAGTGACAGCAAGTCACAAAGGGAAAGGAGGATCTCAAAGGCCATTACAGATGGTAGTTAGACACAAAATGCTGGAGTCACCCACGGGTGAGGCAGCATCACTGGAGAGAAGGAATGGGCGACAGTTTGGGTCTCGACACAGTGTCAATGGACACAGGAAGAACGAGGAAGAATTACAAGAAGATTTAGATAACTCAGATGCACCACCACCACCCACCAGCCAGCACAAAACCTGGCGCAAAACCCCAAATGCAATTGACCTCCAAGAGAATGGTCAGTCCCCGCCCACGCAGGATCCCGTAGGTGACCAGTATATAGTCCAACCCCTGATCTGGGCTGGCAACGGAATGCTGGTGTGGGTCCAGCAACCAGACCCAGGACGAACTTTTGGAATGAATCCTGGCAGTCTTCCCTAAAAATACAAATTGGGCAAAAATTACAAAAAAGTAAGATGTGGATGTAAAGGATTATGTTGAAAGGATGGGAGATATTATGAACCAATGCTCAGAATGACTAAGGAACATTATTAAGCACCTATGGTTAATGCGATAATGACCATCCTCAGGCCAGAACTCAGGGATGTCTTGGGTGCCACCCTAAAGGATTTACAAGATAGAAATAGGGAAAGCAAAGGCAAAGCATGTGGAACATCCCACGGAGTTTGTGATAGCTTTCCAACAACCAGCATAATTCCAATAACCCCGGATCCCACAATATCGTTCACATTTCCAGTAAAATAAAGGAATCTCTAATAGAGAAAGTGAGCGTGGAAACAGGAAAGGATTCAAAGGTAGAAACAGCGGTAAAATTAGCCAAGGAGGACTGAGTAACAGTGGACGAGGTTGTTATAATTGTGGTCAGATGGGACACAGGGTTAAATATTGTCCATTGCGGCAACAATTCCAACAAACATTGCAGCCACAACATAGTGAAAGCTGCTGCTCAGACAATTCACACACCCTCGTTCACACAAGCAAATTTCACCATGGGATCCAGGTGAAGGACGCGCCCCTTAGAAAAGGGGAAGAAAGCGGAAGAAAGTTGTGTACAATGAATGCTATCATCATTTGCTCCGTAAAAGGGGTTGAAGTTCAAGTACCAGCAGATGGCTGCAGCATATACATATTACAACTTAAACCAGCCGCAGTCCTGTATGCATGGCAGAATTATGAATGTAGTCTTAGTAAATCTAAGGGACACTACAGGATCTCTAACTTTTTCTAAGAGCAGTTTCAGAATATCACCAGAATTTACATTTGAAGGACTGGTGACGGGATCTAGGTAGTAGGCAGGGCTGAAGATGTCCTGGTTGGGTTGCTCCTAGGCCTGGCCAAGCTGGCTATCCTTGAGTCATGGCGCCAAGCGGAAGAGGGCTTTGCCTGAACCAGATGCTTGTCCTTTTACCGGGGTTGTATAGTAGTTATTAGAATATTTGTGACACAGTTGTTTGATGATTTTGTAACATGGTGGTGGGTATATCGCCACGGTTTTGCTTTTTTTTGGTTTTTGTATCGTGTTGAAACTAAATAATTTTTTTGATACAATAAAAAGAATTTACATTTGAGTCACTGGCACGTGAAACCTCATTGTACAGATTTTTATGTTAGGACAGGAAAAGATTGGGAAAAGCGAACATATTATAAGCCATGTTTGCAAAACAAATACTTGTTGGAGATTAGGAAATTCTCATTAGCCCAGAAAGTATAGCAACTGTTGTCTTTTTACCCAAACAGGCACAAGGGCTGAACCAAGAGGGACCAATGTAACTCCAATGAGTATTTTTGTAACTTTGTTGGCACAAGATAGATATGTGGCGACACAAGAGAGAGTTAGATTTAGCACTTGGGGCTAACGGAATCAAGGGATAGGGGGAGAAAGCAGGAATGGGGTACTGATTCTGGATGACCAGTCATGATCATATTGAATGGCCTACTCCTGCACCTATCTTCTATGTTTCTATGACCATGTGCATTTTTTGTATTGCATGCAAAAACAAAGAGTTTTACTGGTACCTAGGTACATGTGACAATAAAGTATAATTGAATCATTAATTTATTAACGACCAATGTAATAAAACTCCCACTGAGTTCACCATGACGGCAGCATGGTGGTACCTAGATCTTTGCTCCCAGGAATTGCCCGCTGTGTTCAGACGTTCAGACAAGGGGGGGGATGGCAGACCATATTTCAAAAACATGGCCAAGCCACATCGGTAATTTCAAGAAGTCATCAGAATAGGAGACCGCATCTTACATGAGATAGAAACACAAGAGACATCTGATGCTTAGGCCAAGAGTGTAACCACACAGACAAGATGTCAGAAAGACCACTTCTCTAGCTGCTAAATTAAGATAAAAAACATAATAACAATACTCTTGCTAACTCTTATTCATTGGACAATGCAGGGAAGTAACAATCGATATGACTTCATCAACTTCTGGAACCGTTCCAAAGTGGAACCATTGCACATGAATACAATGGAAGTGGCTTACTTGACTGTATGAATATGCTGCGGAGCTGCTAGCCTAGCCTTTGAGTAAGCATTCTCCTCTTGCATGCAAATAAAATAAAGTTACAGTCTGAGGGTCATGTGTTGTGTGTGCTTGTGTTAAGAGTCTTACTCAGAGTGGTGATTTCTTCAGGACTGTAGAGAAGGTACACAGACACCTTAAGGTCTTCACTGCTTTATTAATCATACATCATATAGCCCTAGCTGTACGTGGTCTGTCACGATCACCAGAGAGAGAGCTAGGGGCGTGTGGGTTACAATTATACTAACTGGTGGGGGGGTGGTTAGCATGGACATCGTTACTATCAATTAAAGGTGTACACACATATCATCTACATCCTTCCTCTACCAAAACAAACAGTGAGTGACAGGGCGACCACGTCTTATGCGCTAGGGCAAACAGTAAAGCACGGGAATACAGAATCACACGTAATCGCCGTAACGGACCGGCGGCCTGACCAGGCGACCAGACCGGGTCCGCACCTCGCCATCACCTCCTTCCCCGATGGGAACAAGCGGGGACGACGCCGGGGCATGGTGGGGGCTACGGACAGGAGAACCCCTGGGCGACGAAGGCATCGGGGGGGACGGCGAAGAGAAGGGCGAGGAAGCCGGAGAAAGCGGGACCGCAGCCGGGAGGCGGACAGGAGGAGGACGAGGGGAGGTTGGCCCCAGAGGAACGGGCAATACACAGGGCCGCGACAGTGGCAGTGGGGGTGCATACGGAGCCGCCGGGGGGAGGGAGAGGCTCGTTCACGAGCCGGAGATGCTGGTGGGACCGGCGGTACACCCTTCCGTCGTGGTTGACAAGGTACGAATGAGGGGAACCGGCAGAACCGATGACCACGGCCAGCTTGGAACAGCCAGAAATGGACCTCATACGGACGACCTGGCCGGGGAGAAGAGGGCGGAGGACACAGCAGGACCTGTATAAAAGTCAGTTAAAATTATAGCTCGACAAATAAACTTGTTCCTTTGGTCAAAAAATATATACCGTGTTTTTGGGCAATGCATTTCAGGACCAAGGCAGGTTTAAAGACGGAGGGGAACAGGGACTGCTGAGACACCGGGACCGTGGGCCTCGTGACTCGGGACATGAGTCGCTGAGCCGGGGAGCCCAGGGTATGGTCGCGGGAGATGTTGCGGAGGTTCAGCAGGGCCAGGTGGATGTCGGCTGCTGGTGTAATGACGAAAGTTCCATCATTCGGCAAAAGTGCAGAACTCAGCACTGGTGAACTGGCTGCAGGCTGGCCGGTGACCCGAAGGTGGCAAAGTGGCGGCGCAACTTCTCGATGACCGCGGAGGAAGAGAGGGAGTGGAGCTGGTCAACTTCAAACCAGCTGGAGTAAGAGTCGACAAGCACCAGGAAGTGCTTTCCGTGCCACTCGAAGATGTCGGTTGCTAGCGCAGACCATGGCAGGTCAGCAGCTGGCTGCTGCAGGAGCGGCTGCCGCTGTTGCTGCGGAGCAAGGCTGTTGCAGGTAGGGCACGCGGAGACTCTGTCCCGGAAGTAGCGAGGCATGTCAGGCCAGAAAAACTGGCTCTGAGCGATGGAAAGGGTCGCTTCGGCCCCGGGATGGCCACGATGAGCGGTTTCGAAGTATTGTTCTCGTAGTGCTGCGGGCACCACCACCTTGTGCCCCTTCACAATCACACCATCACGCAGCACCAACTCGTCACGAACCAAGAAGTAAGGCACCGCTGCGGCCGGCAGGGAAGAACGGCGGTCTGGTAGCTCTGCTTGATGATCGTGGCCAGCTGCTGTAGCGAAGCGTCAGCCGCCGTGTGCTTGGCCAGGGACTTCAACTGACTGGAGGGCACGAAATTAACGTTTAGGACTATCAGATCGGACACCTCGTACAGATGTCGTGTTGTGGATGAGCGAGGCGCCCGAGACAGCGTGTCAGCAACAAACATGTCCTTCCCCTTGCGATAAACCACTGTGAAAGTGAAGCGTTGTAGCTGGAGCATCATGCGCTGGAGCCGGGAGGTAGCCATGTGTATCGGCTTGTTGAGGATGGTGACCAGAGGCTGGTGGTCCGTCTCGACAGTGAAGCAGTTGCCCAGGATATAGTCTTTGAAGGTGTCTGTGTACCTTCTCTACATGGCGTCAGAAGTGCTTCTTCTTGCATCTCCAGTCTATCGCGTTTTATTTTCTTAGTCCCAGTACCCCCTCCCTGTGCCGTGATGGCTTCTGCCTGTCGTAAACCTGACATCCTAGTCTTTGATGCAGACATCACTCATCGCTGGAATATGTTCCGACGTGACTTTGAGCATTAGGTTACAATCGCTCACCCTGCTGTGGCCCCCGCTGTCAAGGCTTCCCTGCTGCTTAATCTAGCTGGTCCCGAAGCGCTCGAGCGCGCGGTCCGCAGTGCTAAAGGATTGTTGGAACGTTGCCGCCTATCCCACTTCTGACACCATGTAGAGAAGGTATACAGACACCTTAAGGTCTTCACTACTTTATTAATCATACATCATATAGCCCTAGCTGTACGTGGTCTGTCACGATCACCAGAGAGAGAGCTAGGGGCATGTGGGTTACAATTATACTAACTGGGGGGGGGGGGGGGGGGGGTGGAGGTGGTTAGCATGGACATCGTCACTATCAATTAAAGGTGTATACACATATCATCTACAAGGACCCATCGCACAAAATAGTAATTATTTCCATCCAGAAAAGAGACTAAGGTAACATATTAATTTTGTCTTTAAAATACAGGTTGAAGCAGTTTAATCTGCCTTCAGCCAGTCGATACTTAAAAAGATGGGGCTTATTGTCTTGATGTGGGCTTCGGACTCTAGAAGGGGTGCACTCAATATCATCACAGTGTTCCTAGTCTGCCTTGCGGCCGCCTTTCACCCACGACCTGAAATTGTGGGGAGATCCATCCTTGACGTCACAAAGCACCCACACCTGAGGAGTCCACTGTAGTGAAATCAGCTGCTGCTTAATGTCCAAGATCCAGATCCCAAGCACTGCTACTTGATGGCATCTCCTGCCAGTATGATCGTCCTGGATGTGGGTAGCACCCTGGATTTCCCCACAGGCAATGTATTGCACAGACATGAGAAGCTGTATAGGATGATGGTGAGGCTGCATTTAGAGGATTGTGTTCAGTTCTGGGCACCATGTTATAGGAAAGATGTTGTCAAGCTGGAAAGTGTACTGGGAAGGTTTAAGAGGATGTTGCCAGGACGAGAGGGTCTGAGCAATAGGGAGAGGTTGAGCAGGCTATGAATCTATTCCTTGGAACGCAGGAGGATGAGGGGGTGATCTTATAGAGATGTGTAAAATCATGAGAGGAATAGATTGGAATAGGTGTACAGGGTATGTTGCATAGAGTAGGTGAATCGAGGACTAGAGTGCATAGGTTTGTGCTGAAGGGGTAACTTTTTCACACAAAGGGTGGTAGGTGTTTGGAACAAGCTGCCAGAGGAAGTAGTTGAGGCAGGAGATATCCCAACGTTGAAGAAAAAGGTCAGTTAATCAGGTACATGGATAGGACAGGTTTGGAGGGATATGGGTCAAATGCAAGCAGGTGGGACGAGTGTAGCTGGGACATATTTGTCGGTGTGGGCAAGTTGGGCTGAATGACCTTTTTCCATGCTGTATGATTCTATGACTCTAAGTGCCGAGCCCTGTATAAGTGGTCATTAGAATAACAACCACAAAACTATCTCAGGTCAGGTCAACTTCTAACACCTGGCTGCTATACAGGTTCTACATTTCCAGTCTTCCCACAGTTTAAATTGTGCAATCGTGAAATCTTTTACTCACAAACAACTTTAACACTTATCTAAATTCCCCAAATGCTCAGCCTCTGCTCATGACCTCCTATTCAAGTATCATTGCATTGTTAATCAAGCTAGCACTTGATGACTACTGACTAAAACTGTAAAATAAACCACAAGTTGCTGAGTTCTTCCTGCAGTGAACTTTCACTCCAATTTCCAGCATCAATAGACTTGTGCGTTTCCATACAAGTTAAAGTTTGTAAAATTCTGTGCAAAAACTATAACCAGTCTCTAGAATTACCTCAATCCCTTGCCAAGCCCTATGCTTCTTTTTTCCAAAGATAAACTTCATTCAGAATAAAAAATATATACAAAACAAAAATAAAATATATACAAAACAAAAATTGTGCAAAATTTCTTCAGAGACTCTCAAAGTCTACACATTCATTAGTGCCATATTCAGTAGTGTTCACAACGAACCTTAAACCAAGCACCCTTACCATTCCTCTGCTCCCCTGGGGTGATATCCCATCCCCTGTTTGAGGGGTGTCCCCACCAGATGCTGCCCCTGAATGTCCATTAATGGACGGGCCCTGGGCTGTGGTCCTGCCCCACAAAGCCTCGGCATCAGCGAGTCTCTCAGCACGTACTACTGCAGTCTGGAAGTGGGCCACACCTATCTCACTCTGCTGTGATACCAACAAGTTTCGACAGATCAAATAGCATCTTTCATCAAGTTGGCCTTCCATCAGCACTTGATGTCTATCTCCGAATGTATTCCTGCGAACTGCCCATATATCAGAGAGTCCTCTGTTACAGAGCTGTTTGAGATGAATTGTGACAAGGACCCTTGCATCATTCTCCAGACCCTCTTCATGAAACCATGTTCTGTGAAGAGGTGGGTAACCGCCTCCTCTCTGTATCAGCCATCCTGCGGAGAGCGTGCATTGGTCGTAATAATGCAATGGATCTGACAGGGAGGGCCCCATTCACACCCAAACAAGTGAGGTCTTGGTGCTTGTGGTGATCTCTGACGCTGAGGCATTTTGCCAGACAAACATGCAGGTAGTCTGCTCAGTGAACCACACCACAGGATCCATCGAGTCCTTGTCCTGCAGTGCCTGCATGATGTTCCATGCTGACCACTGCCTAATGGACCTGTGCTCACAGGTGCTGGGCCGGATTAACTTTAATTGCATTCATGTATATTTTTTTCTTTAACTGGATAGCAATCGAACAAATGTATTTTCCTGTACCTTGACACATGTAACAATAATAAACTAAACAAAAGCTAGACTATCGTGGAACAAAATCTCTGAACTCCATGCATGGTTGAAGCCGTACATAGTTCATCACAAAATCTTCTACTTACATGCTTAAATCACATCAAAGTTTATTGTAATAATTCCTCCTCTATTGGCAGTAATTACTCACCTATTTGCAATGTCATCTACATCTAACCATTGATAGGCAATTGTAGACTATTCACTAAACTGGTAAGATACACTGCTAAAATTATTCAATTCTTTATTGAAAATCTAACAACACCCCATACTAAAAAACTGGGACCCTGTCAAGAAGATTAGCATGGCCTGCATCAGATTGCAAATTCATGCAGCAATTTACATGACAATGTTGTGTCTTAAGGGCAAGATTCTTGCTTGAAGGTTTAAAATGCATGGCATGTGAAAAATTTGATCTTCATTGGACAATCTCAGCATCTCAAGAGTCAAGATTGTTTAATTGTTGTACGCACTCATAACGGAAAAATGAAATTCTTCCTTGTAACAGCTTAGCAAGAATGCACACCGATAATATACGACATTTTTAAAATTAATTAAATTAATAACTTTAATATGTGCAAAAAACCTCCACATCCTCAATGCAACCATGACCGTCTACAGAAGTTCATCGTTTTTGAGGTTAGTGTTGGATAGCGTTTAAGAGCCTGGTGATTGTTGGGAAGAAGCTACTCTTGGATTGGGTGGTCACAGTTTCAGGCTTCTGCACCATCTTCCCAATGATAGGAGCAAAATGGTTATATTATTTTCAACACCCATTTCTGAGCACGCGGTCATGATATGGATAGAGATCTGGGAGTGAAACTAATGGGGAAAAAACAATCTGTTGGAAGATTGTTTCTTAATCCTCTGACAGGTGTTTCAATCTAACCTCGTAGCTCGCTGTTAATCGATTCATAGCTATTAACTTTCATTCCTGGTACGTATCGAACTTCTCCAAATGCAAACGCTTCAAGTTACGCTTCTTGTGTGGTGGTAAGGGGGGGGAGCGATGCTAGGATAAAATACCTAGCGTTTATATAGTGATCCTGCTGCAAATTTTTAAAGTCGAAAGTTGTATTTTATTTCAAAGTGGGAATTGGAAGATAGGGACAGAGATGCTACACAGAGATTTTGATAGGAAGGAAACATCACAGCAGCTGAGTAAAAGATTGGTCAAATGGTAGGTTCAATGAAGATCGGGCGAGGAGGATTGGGGGTGGGGGGAAAGTAACTATAGCTTGGGACTTGCCTAAATGAGTACTGAGATGGATTATCATTCCACACCAAATTTCTTAGACAATAATACCTTTTATGCAATTATCACAACATTTTGCTGGATATGGATCAACGGACTCTGTATGGTACATGTTCGTAAATTAGTAAAACAAATGTTCTTCTTTAAATACTGTTGTTTCTAGGATGGGGTGACTGATAACAAATAACCTACATTCTATATTTTGTCATAATGTGGCTGAAACAATGGCATATTTTGTGATATTTATTGAGATAGAAAGATACAACTGAGTTTGGGCAAGATATTACCTTGCGGCTCTAAAGTGGGAAGCGGCTGTAAAAGGACAGCACTGCTGGGGGGTGGGGAGTTCCTTTCAGAGCGTGTGGATAGTCTGCCCAGGGGTAAAGTTGCGGGGAGGGCAGGAGCGTTGAGAAGGAGGGGGTCGGCCGGGGATCATCCAGCTCAAGAGTGGGTCAGTGGGCAATGGATAACAGGACAACGGGTGGTGGAACATATGTCAGTGCTCAATTGATCCCTTGTTCACGCTGACACAGGAGTAAGCTCCACCGCCCGCTGTGAAGTTATCCATCACCCGCTGACCCGCTCCGCTCTATGATCTTTGCTCTTGAGCTGGTCCCCTCACTGTTCAGACGGAGAGCACTGCCAGAGGTGAGCGGGGCGGCAGAAGGCGCTGAGATGGCAGTCGGTTCCGCTGTCCGGTGATGGAGGCCGCTCGTAGCCATGTGAGCTGCTTCCCTCCCTGGCAATGGTGAGTGAGTGAGTTACTGGCATGAACCCGACCCCCTCCTTCTCAACACTCCTGCTCTCCCCGCAACTTTACCTCTGGCTAGACTCCTCACACGTTGTGAAAGGAACTCTCCCCTGAATTGGTCCCTTGATAAGTTGAACTAGTAATGTCATTCAATAAGATGACAACTGATTCATGTTGTCCCGGTGTGCTCCCGTTTTTCCCACCGTCTCTCCACCTGCCGTCACCCTCCACCCCCCACCCATTCAGTAATTCAGAAAGAAGGAGACTTGGAAGCCGTGGGAAAATTGAATTGTTACTTTATTTATTTTTATTTTTATTTTTACGGGGAGAACAATCTGCGCATGCGCGGTTTAAGATTTTTTTTAAAGCCGACTGACTGTCATATTACTCACAACACGTGACTCATTTATAATTATTTATTTATATTTCTATATGAAAAATTTTCCCAATTGGGCCCCGCACCTCCTAAAGCCGGCCCTGCTCCCGCACATATGTTGAAAACCTTCCTTGACTATGAAGAAAACTGGCTTTGACTAGACCTGCGACTAAAAAATTATCGATTTTTAAAACGGCAACCTATTTTTAGTCGAGGCCGGTTTTAAACAATACCAAAAAATAGCAGCAGCCTAGATGAAGCTTCGACCACGCGGAAACTACTTTCGACCATTAGGGAGAGTGACCAGAACCTCCGGTGACCTCATGGAAACCTTGGGTAGCAGGCAAGGTCACCAGAGGTTGCTGTTTAGGTCTCCTAAGTGGGACAGGGGCTTTAGGTTATCAGCACACACTGTAGCTTAAACAGAAGTAATAGACACAGCCTTAAAAGGAAACTCCAGCAACAGTTCCAATGTTGCATCAATGTTGAAGGAAATAGGTGGACAGAAAGTTTTCAGAATTCAACAGGAACAATTTGACACAAACTCATCTGATGGAATATATTGTGACTTCTGTCATTCAAAAAAAAATACTGATCTTTAGAATCCTAAGGAAACAAAGCATTTCAATATCCGACCCTTCCATATCTCGTCTCCCTCTCCCCTGGCTCTCAGTCTGAGGAAGGGTCTCGACCCAAACGTCACCCATTCCTTCTCTCTAGAGATGCTGCCTGTCCCGCTGAGAAAAGGGCCCGTCCTACCAGCATCCGACCATGCGGTGAGCGCGACCAAACCGGCAGCGGGGGCCGCGCAGAGGTCGGGTGATCCCTGTACAGGGCCGTTGCCAACAGCATGCGCCTGCATGCGAAGAGCGCGACCAAACCGGCAGCGGGGGCCGCGCGGAGGTGGGGTGAGTGGCGCAACGCGGCGGGAAGTGAGGCGAACTTGGAGCGAAGTCTGAAAGGTAAGTTCGCCAGGACAGAGAGGGACACACAGAGAGGGGCACAATGGCACACACACAGAGGGCCATGGAGCCACACACAGAGAGGGTCACGGAGGCACACACAGAGGGTCATGGAGGCACACACAGAGGGTCACACAGAGAGGGTCACGGAGGCACACACACAGAGGGTCACGGAGGCACGACGTCAAGGCGGTGTGTAATGCGTCGAGGCGACTGCGAGCCGACAAGCCGTTGCCGCGCGGAATATTTGAACATGGTCAGTTTTTCGGAGCCCCGCGCGATGTTGGGACAAACTCCGCACAATTCCGCACGGCTCCGGCGATCGAAGTGGGACCGGCCCCGCGACGCCGGACGGCTCAAGCGACCACGTTAGGTCGCGCTCATCGCATGGAGTTACATGCTGGTGGGACAGGCCCTTTACTCCAGCATTTTTGTGCCTTTCAATCTCACAATCACAACCCAACCTTAACTGCCCTCCGGGCCTTTGGGGGGCAATTAAACCCGGGCGCGCTTTGTCAGTTCTTCCTCTCTCCACAAGGGTGCGCAGCTGCTGAAGATCAGTTGATGCTCATCGTCACCTGATGTTTTAACTTTATTCCCCGAAATAAACTGTTTATTTATCGATTTTTAAAAAATCTGCTTTTTGATTGCTTTGTAATATTTTTAGGTGGAATTTAGATATATAAACGTGACTAGTGCTCACGTTTATATATCTATAAACTAGACTCAGTAAGTTATTGCTAAATCGAGGAGCTTTGTTCAGAAGGTTTGCAACCCTTTGCTGAACTTGCATTGGGAGGGATCGCGTCCCGTCACCTGCACGTCCCAGCAAATGTACCTATTTAATTCAAATTCGACAGGTGATATAGCACCAACGGTTAATCAGCTTGCAAACATCAAAGTTCGCTGGAAATCTGGGAAAATTTAAAGATGCTGTAAGCAGCCCGGGCAGCATCTCTGTAGAGAGCGGAGTTGATGTTCCTCGTTGCTTACTTCATGTGGGTGGGCGCCGATGGAAAATATTAGCCCGTGCTCCTCCCGCCTCAGATGCTGCCTGACACGCCGAGTTTCCACGCCCAGCATTATTTGAGTACAAAATAATATTAATTTCAGAAGATGACCAGATTTGCATCTATGTCCAAACTTAAATTTCAGATCTCCTAAAATTGGCATGTACTCGTGACATGTCACTTGCACACCCTGCCCGCGCCCCGTGCATCCCTATTAACTGGACTTAAACACGAAGTGCTGGAAGAACTCAGCGTGCCAGGCAGCATCTGTGGAGGGAATGAACAGACGAAGTTTCAGGACCGGACCTTTCCTCAGACTGATTGACTGCCTGGACCCATTGAGTTCCTCCAGCATTTTGTGCTTTGCTCAAGATGTGTGTTACGTCTCCATTAGTTGGGCTTATTCGGGTTCAGTATCTACAATTCAGTTGCTATGGGTTCCCAGAAAGATAAATAATTCCGCGTACCGATGGAGCCGCGTTCATTGTTGCCCAGTTTCACATGTTTATCCAGTTATGCCATTTTCAAATATCGACCAGTCTTTTTACCTACCAGCCTTTTGAAAGTCGTGACTATAACGTATATTATGCGTCACCAATGTAAGCAAAGTTCCTGAGAATAAAGGAAATGGCATCCGATGCTACACAATGCATTTGCCCGAGGCCCGGGCAGGATCACCGTGCGATTGCAACAAATGAAATGTCATGCATTGTTTTTAAAGAAATCTGAAAGGGAAATTTAACTTTAGAAATAGATGCAAGTCTGGCCGCTTCTGAAAGAGCAGAGACGAGTTACACGCCTGCACAGAGGAAACGTATCAGTCTCCACCATTCAACCCCGCTTCTCGATAATAAATTCCATTTAATTTCCTATCTGTCTCGTTGTTCTCGTAGTTCTATTTTTTTTATTTAGCCTTCTCGCAGTTCAATCTTTACTCAGCCTTTGAAACGTGGACTTCCTCATTGTAAATCAAGTCATTTTCAGTGTGAATTTGTTGACGTGACTAAGATGATTGGCAAAGGTAGGGCAGTGAATGTTGTGTATATCAAATTTAATTAAAAAAAAAGTTAATAAAGTCCCTCATGGTAGACTAATCGAAAAGATTAAGATCTACAGCATTCACGACGACTTGGTAGAATGGATTCAGAACTGGCGTATTCACAGGTTGTGGTTCAGGTAGATATTCTGGCTGGAGGTCTGTGACCACTGGAGTGCCGCATGAAACACCTGTATATAAATGACTTAGACGTACGTGTATAGATGGGTTGGTGAGTATGTTTGCTGAGGACACCAAAATTGGCATAGGGAAGGGTATACAGTTAATGGCAAGACCCTTAACAGAATTTGAGTGTAGAGGAACCTTGGAGTCCAAGTTCAAAGCTCAGTGAAGCTGGCAGCACGTGGATAGGGTGATACAGAAAGTTAATGGCATGTTTGCCTTCATTGCTGGGGGCATTGAATACAGGAGTCAGGAAGTGATGATGCAGCCTATAGGACTTTCGGGGGTTAGGTCGCATTTGGAGTATTGTATACAGTTCTGGTCGCCCCATCATTAAAAAAAAAAAGATGTGGAGGCTTTGGAAAGGGTGCAGAGGAGGTTAACCAGAATGTTGCCTGGATTAGAAGGTTTCAGCAACAGGGAGAAGTTGGATAGACTCGGATTGTTTTCTCTGAGATGTCAGAGGTTTTTGGGAAGATTATGAAAGGCATAACAATAAGGTGAGAGGGGGAAGGTTTGATATATCTGTGTGGGGCAGGTTTACACAGAGAGTTGTGAAGGCCTGGAAAGCATTGCCAGAAGTGGTGGTGAGTCAGATGTGATAGAGGCATGTAAGAGGTTCTCAGATAGACGGGCATAAGTGTAGGGAATAGAAGGATATGGATCATGTGCGGGCAGATGAGATCAGTTTAACTTGGCGTTATGTTTGGCACAAACATTGTGGGGTAAAGGGCCCATCCCTGTGCTAAAGACAAACACAAAATGCTGGAGTAACTCAGCAGGTCAGGCTGCTCTGGAGAAAATGGACAGGTGTACATTTTAGATCAAGAACCTTCTTCAAACGGTGTGTGTGTGTGTGTGTGTGTGTGTGTGCGCGCGTGTGCGTGTGTGCAGGTGTGTGTAAGTGTATGTGTGTGTGTAAGTGTGTGTAAGTGTGTGCAAATGTGTGTGTAGGTGCGTTTGTGTGTGTGTGTGGGGGGGGGGGGGGGGGGGGGGGGGGGGGGGGCAGGAGTCCGGAACCAAGAAAAAAAAAACCAGGACAAATCAGGACGACAGCAGGTGAGCTCAGACGAGGGGGTCCCCTGAGTGTTGGCGAGGGACTGTGTGATCCCAAGAGGGATAGATCGTTTCAAATTGTGGATCCGGTTGTCCGACATTTAATGGAGGAAAGGGGGTAAGGGGCAAAAGACGACAGGAGGGCGGAGGGGAGTGTTTGTAGAAGTTACCTAAAATAAGAGAATTCCACTTTCACACTGCTGGGTTGTAAGCTCTGAGATGCTGTCGTCCGGTTTGTGCGCGGCCTCTAACTGACAATGGAGGAGGTCTAGGACGGAAAGGTCAGTGTGGGAATGGGAAGGGGAGTTAAAATGGTTAGGAACAAGGAGATCCAGGATCCAAGTAACTTCTACAAACACCCCCCTCCCCCCTTCCACCTTCCTCCATTAATAGTCGGTTAGCCGGTTCCGCCGTTCCAACTAATAATCCCTCTTCGGATCAAACAATTAACCTATCGGGGAACCTCCCTCGCCCGAGGTAACCCTGACTTGTCCTGTTTCTTTCTTGCCCTCCCTCCCTCCCCCCTCTACAATCAGTCTGAAGAAGCGTCCGGAATCCGAAACGCAACCTGTGCATGTTCTCCAGAGATGCTGCCTGATCCGCTGTTACTTCAGCATTTACTGGTTATCTTTGGTATAAGCCAGCATCAGCAGTTCCTCTGTATTTCATTATGTTCTATATTCTGTGTAATTTTAATGGACCTTATCTGTTGCTCTCTGCAACATGACCCGGCCCAATCAGTCCAGTAAAGCGACATTCCGACACTGCAGACACGACAAACCCCTGTCAGTAAAGGAACAGTAAATACCCAGCGGCATTTTTTGAAAAGAGAGTCAATTGTTTCAGGTCAGGGATTTTGCGCCAGAATTGTCTGAGAACGTCGACTTTGCCGCTGAAGGTTTCGTTTATATTCTGCGTATATTTCGTATTGCAGTATTCCAATATTTCCAGGAAAACCAGCGAGGGGGAGGAATCTTTGTTTGCAGGATACCGGGTAGGATGGAAAAGTTCTCCAATTTACTGGAACTTGTCATCCTTCATCCCTCACCGAGTCGACAAATATTTACATTCGCAAATCTCATTCTCGCCTTCAAATCTCCCAGTGGTTTAGTAATGTGGACTAGCGCTCCGTCACCTCCACTCCCGCCCTCCCCACACACCCCTGCCCGACTTGCCCGATCTCTCCATCTCAGTGCCTCGGTCGCCTACTTCTTCTCGCCATTGGTAGGTGGCTTTACCAGTCTGCAATGTGGCCTATAAACCTCAGTCCTGCCACTTTCCTCGCACTCGGCCACTCGGCCACACGCCAACCCCACTTTCTTTAAACAACCCGTCCCTGAAGCGGAGCCACAAGAACTGCAGACGCTGGAATCTTGAAAGAAACAACGACCAGCCAGCATATGTGGAGGGGATGGTCAGACAACTGTCTATTTCCCTCCACAGACGCTGCCTGACCCGCTGAGCTCCTCCGGCACTTTTTATTGGCCTGATATAAGTTGGTCAACGTGAGTCTGATAATGTTTTCTGTGAAGTTTAACGTGTAAAAAAACGTAACATGGAGCATTATTATGGTTTCAATTCAGATCCACACGTTTCAAATGTCATAATTTTCCTAAACAAGTAGGAAGGTCCCGACTGGAAACGTCGTTTGCTCATTTCCCTCCACAGATGCTGCCCGCCCCGCTGTTCCTCCAGCAGTGGTGCTTTACTCAGGATTCGAGCATTAGGAGTGTCTTGTGTCACTATTCTAGTAAAGTCTGTGCTATGTTTAACAAATGTATTCAACCTATAGCCCGTGGGAGTTCCACGCTGTGCTCGGCGGAGATGGAGTAGCTGCTTCGTTATGGTGCCAATGATATTTCTGCCGCTCAAGATTCATTCACATTTTTATCAAGAGTCATATGTTTTTGTGAAGACTGGTCCCCCGCTGATAGTGCAATGGTATTGGTACAATGGTGTTGGTACAGTCTAGCGGGGACAAACACACTGACACTGCAAAGACAGGTGAGTTAGGAGACACTGGCGCCAACGGCACCTCGCTGCGGTTTCCAACTATGAGTGTCTAATCTTGGGGAAGAGTTGCCAGTTATGGACAGGGTGATCCGACAGTTGCAATTGTAATTATTTGGAAGCTCTAATTTAATCTTTCACATCAAGGTTTTTATCGAAACTCACACCCGCCTTCATATAAACCACTGGGTAGGTTGCTTAAATACTGAGATGTCCGTGTGGCTTGGTGTGCCCGAGTTGTATATCAGCGCACCTGACTCCATCTCCACGCTCAATCACCAGCGGCAGAGCTGGGCAGACTGGCCGACGCAACGACTCTAACCTGCCCAGTGAACTGACAACCCGTCCCCCGGCTATTTCACTTACGGATTAGCCCTCATGCCGCCTGTCCCAAACCTTATGTTGCCAAGGCAGAAACCGCACAGGAGCAGTTATCTATCGGGATGAAACCTTGACTGACTAGTGAAGGCACCAAAAACTGGGAATAAAGTACAATGCAGCCCCTGCGTTATATATACATGTATAGAATGAGTATTAACCACCTACCGTGGGTTTCACCGATGTCTTGTCTGCCTTCCTTGCCTTGTCAGCTCCAGTGGATGGTGTTCACCCTAATCCCCACTGGTGACACGCTCCTAGCTCTCTCCCTCTTTATCTACTCAGAGAACCAGGAAGCAGCATGAATATGTAGCAATTCCACCAAGTGCCGTGCGTGGTGAGGAGGAGGCATCATTAAATGTGGCTCCCATTCCCTGTCATCACTAAACGAATCAACTCGGACGGCCAACCACCAGTGTGTTGGTGGTTATTGTGAAAAAATATTACCCTCATTAGAGAATTCGCGCGTCCAGAAGGTGACGCGCGGATCGCTGACAAGGAACGTTTCTATAAATATTGAAGCATTACATCGACACGTTGCATTTTCGCCACAGAGGAAACGGGTTTGGCGGAAAACGAGAGTAATCTTTTCATGTGCTGCAGAATTCTTAGTGATATACTCAGATCACTGGGGAGGTGGTGACTTATAATGTCACAATGATTTAAGCAAAAGCTTCGGTGTTATATTTTCAGTTGTAAGTGACTTTATAATGTTTTTCAAAGTGAAGTAGAGATGATTTGGGACATTGTGTATGTTCTTCAGTTTAATACCGGATTTATTGTGTTAACAGGTGTTATGTATATTTCAATTTAAGGAAGTTACTTTCATAATTAAAATAATTAAATGTCTAATATTTCCTTCCTTGGTTATTAACTTATTGGTATAGATTATAAATGCGGCTCTCCTTCGGATGACTATGTTTGATTTCAGATTTAGGTTTATCATTGTAACGTGAAATTCTATCCATTCCGACGAGATAACATCATACATCATACACCAATACAATCAAGTCAAACTCGTACAATAGATAAAGCAGGGGAAGGTACAGCTTGTAGACCACGAGTCCCATATTCAAGGTGCAGGCGTATCGGACAGTCCACTAGCCTATGGCAAGACCGTTCAGACGCGCTTTCACGTCTCTGTATCTTTTACCCAACGGGAAAGGGGAGAAGAAGCAATGACCGGGGAGGGCAAGTATGATTATGTTGTGTGCTTTTCGCAGGCATGGTGAAATGAGGAATGGAGTCAATGGTGGGGAGTCTGGTCTGTCTGATGGACTAGGTACATCCACACCTCTCTGCAATGTCTTGCCTTCTTGGACAGAGCTGTTCCGAAACCAAGCTGTGATGCTACCCGGACGTATGCTTTCTATAGCAGGAAGGAACTGCAGAAGCTGGTTTAAACCGAGGAAAGACACAAAAAGCTGGAGTGGCTCAGTGGGACAGGCAGCATCTCCAGGTGGAAGGAATGGGTGACGTTTCGGCTCGAGACCCTTCTTCAGACTGAATGATAGTTAGCCTTTCCTTCTCTCCAGAGATGCTGCCGATCCCGCTGAGTTACTCCAGCTTTGTGTGTCTACCTTTGCTTTCTGTAGAAGATCTGTATACGTTTGTTAGAGTCATTGGACACATGTCACCCTTTCTAAGTCTCCTACATTCTAAAGTGTGATGTGTATCTCACGTGTGTGCTGCATGGTAACTCAAATCTCACTGCACCAATTGGTGTATATGACAATAACATGTCTGTTGTCCTTTATCGACTGTCGGTTCAATGTGGTTTGCACAGAACATATGGAAGGTAATATTAATGCCAGGGAACTTGAAGCTCTTAACCATTTCTATTTCGGCACTATTGATGCTTATTGGGGCATGTACTGCACCGCGCTTCCTGTTGTCAGACTTAACCCATAAATAACTAAACCTGGACCCCATTGTTTCCCCGTGATGGTAACTAGTAATGTTGCCGCCAAACAAGCAGAATCCCATCGCAGATTGACTGAAAATGCTGGAGTAACTCAGCGGGACAGGCAGCATCTCTGGAGAGAAGGAATGGGTGACGTTTCGGGTCGAGAGCATCTGAAGAAGGGTCTCGATCCGAAACGTCGCCCATTCCTTCTCTCCAGAGATGCTGCCGGTCCCGCTGAGTTACTCCAGCATTTTGTGTCTATCTGCGATTTAAACCAGCATTCGCAGTTCATTCCTACACACAGCATCCCATTGTACCCCTGCTACAGATCTCAATTCTGTTTGCGTTTGCAGGACATAGGAACAACTGTGCAGATCTCTCTGGGCACATGGAATTTGGCAAGGGTACAGTTTCAAAGGCACACCTTGACATTTCCGGGAGAGGCGGAGGAAGAGGCGCCGTGGAAGTATCTTTGGTGGAAACGGAGATGAAGCGGCAAACGGAAGTCGCACCACGAGGCTCCGACTCGAACCCACTCCGAAAGCTTCCCCATGCAGTTTAGCAGCTCGACATGTCAAGTTAGCATTGGTGCTAGATTTACACAAGTTTACAAACTAATTTAAAAACATATTTTACACCTGTCTTTAATGCTAAGCCTTTTGAAAAACAAAGCGCCAAATAAAATTAAAAAAAAAATGAAAATGTAGACTACAGATGTTGGTTTACAAAAAGAAAGACCGAAAAGACACAAAAATAAAGAGCTGTGTTCTAGTTGTAGAAAATCATGACCGCTTATTTATAAAAAGATAGATTGTCGGATGCGCTGGACTATCACTACTATTCCGGGCTAATTGTGTAAGTATCGATTGGTAAACGATCTATGAAGCGGGTCTCCTTTTGACACTGATATCGTGCAACAGAATGTTAAAGTCGCAGACTGCTTGTAACTGAAGTCTTGCTTACACACTATTTCTTATAGCGAGCGATGTTGGAATTCGCTTAAAAAAAAACACGTGGAAATATATTGTTTAAAAAATGGTCGGTTTCACAATTTATATATCCCGTTGCTTAAATCATTCCGCACTTTTATCATCTCAGTGGCCCAATTACTTTTTTTAAATCCCAAAGGCGTCAGCAGAGTGGAAGGAGCGGAGCCTTTTTACAAGTCCAGAACTAGGGATGAAATAAAAGAGAACACGTTATTGATCCAGGAACATGTGCATGAGATATGTCATTCTCCACAGTAGGAAGGTTATGAAATGTTTACCAAGAGATATTTAGATACTACCCCAGGGCAGAGCGTGATTTGTTTCCAGCCCAGTTCTGGGGTTTCTGGGCTGGGGTGGGAGACGAGGTCGCTGATGGTTCTTCACTGATGGGGAAGGAGTTGGGTGGAGGAGGGACGAGTTGTGTTGGCTGACACGTGAGGTCAGTGTGCTCCCGCGGCGTGTTCTCCAGGTTTCAAAGCCATCTGGAATGTTGCTCCTAGACTTTGCGTGGCTACGGGCCAGAAATGCCCGGAACTTTGTAACCCTTTCCTCGGCTCCCCTGTAAGGGCAGAGCTTGCATAATTGTCTGGCATAATTCTGCCGCCAAGACCCTCAAGGGGAAAGCACCAGAGAGAAAAGAAGAGTTATGCGAACGAGACTAGAGGGAAGAGGCGTTGCACAAACACCGGGATATAGACCCCCCACCCCCGTCTCTAGTTTAGCATTCAAACCTATTGGAAGCAACAAGGCTTCACGGTATTTTCTGACACCTACCAACATCCAACCAAGAGCTCAGCAAACCCTACACTACACCTGGGTCTGAAGAAGGTCTCGACCCGAAACGTCACCGATTCCTTCTCTCCAGAGATGCTGTCTGACCCGCTGAGTTAGTTACTCCAGCGTTTTGTGTTTGTCTTCGGTTTAAACCAGCATCTGCAGTTCCTTCCTACACAAACCCTGCACCTCTATCAGGATCAGTTATGTAACAATTAATAGTTAAATATCCCATTCTCTATGTGTCAGTGTGTGGGATGGGGATGGGAGGATATTATGGGCCAATGTCGATAGTGGGAATGATGGAAATGAGTAAACCGTCAGTGCTCACTCAGGATATCATTGAAGCAATGGAGGCACAGAAAACAATCACGGGATATAAGGGTCTCGGACCCGAAACGTCGCCCATCTCCTTCGCTCCTCAGATGCTGCTGCACCCGCTGAGTTTCTCCAGCCTTTTGTGTACACGGGATAGACGGTATCAGCAGCAGAAATTGGAGAAAAGTGGTCAAAACATGGTCCTTCTTTTTCATTGGCAGCACGAACCCTTGAACCCTTGACCTTTATCAGAAAGGGTTCGCTGCTTTCATTTGTCAGTGATCTCTCAGTCTCGGTCTGAAGAAGGTTCTCGACCTGAAACGTCATCTCATTCTTCTCTCCAGAGATTGATGCTACTTGTCCCGCTGACTTACTCCAGAATGTTGTATCTGTCTTCGGTGTAAAACGGCATCTGTAGTTCCTACCTGCAGCCTCAGTACCACCCGGATATTTCCCCAATAAACATTTTGACCCGATAACTATTTTTCCCCCCACAGAAGTGGTACATATCGATAAGATAGCAACGTTTAGCAGATATTGGCACAGACTCAGGCAGGGAATAGAGGCGCGCACACAACGTGCAGACAGATAGATTTAGGTTTATTATTATTGTCACATGTTAAAGGATGTTCATTTAGGAAGGAGATGAAGAGGAATTTATTTAGTCAGAGGATAGTGAATCTGTGGAAATCTTTGCCACAGAAGGCTGTGGAGGCTAAATCAGTAGATATATTTAAGGCAGAGATAGATAGATTCTTGATCAGTACGGGTGTCGAGGTTATGGGGAGACGGCAGGAGAATGGGGTTAGGAGGGAGAGATAGATCAGCCATGATTGAATGGTGGAGTAGACTTGATGGGCCGAATGACCAATTCTACTCCTATCCCTTATGACCTTGTGAACTTATGTACCGAGGTGCAGCGATAAGCTTTGTCTTGCATGCTCTCCAAACAGAGATGTACCACACGTAAATATAATCGTCAAATCAAGTACAATAGATAGGGCAAAGTGGAAGATGATACAAAGGGCAGCATATAGTTCCTAGCATTGGAGCGCAACAGTTCTGGAGACAAAGTCCAATGTTCACAAGTACCATGTAGATTATGGAAGGACCGATAATAGGATGAACACAAAATGCCGCAGTAACTCAGCGGGACAGGCAGCATCTCTGGAGAGAAGGAGTGGGCGACATTTCAGGTTGAAACTCTTCTTGACTGAGGATAAAAGGATTTGTTGGGAATTTAACAGCATCAGTCGCTGCAGACATGACGGACCGAAGGGCCTGTTTCTGTATTGTTCTAAATCTCCACAAAAGGGGGAACATATAACGCATTGCGTATGATGGATTGGTTTTAAGATACAGCGTGGAAACCTATAGTTCACCGAGTCAATGCCGACCACTGTTCACACGAGTTCGCTGTTATCCTATTTACGCATCCTACTCCCTGCACACGAGGGACAATTTACAGGGGGGCAATTAACTTACAAACCCCCCTCATCTCTGGGCTGTTGGAGGAAAACAGCAGAACCATGAGGAGACCTCTGCGGTTACAGGGACAACGTGCAAACTCCACACCTACAGCGCTTCAGATCAGGACCAACGCCAAATCCCTGGCGCGGCGAGGCAGCTGCTCTGCCAGCTGCGCCAGTACGCGTGTGAGGGGAGGGGGGGGGGGGGGGGGCTGTCAAGCGATACATTAAAGATTCCCCAAAACCTGCCTTTCCTGCCGCATAACTGAGATCTGAACTAAGATGTGACGGGGATAGACTGCAGTAACTCAGCGGGCCAGGCTGCATCGCTGAAGAAAAGGAGGAGGTGACCCAAGACTCTCGACCCGAAACGTCGCCTATTCCTTTTCTACAGAGATGTCCCGCGGAGTCACTCCAGCCTATTGTGTCTATCTTCGGTGTAAACCAGCATCTGCAGTTCCTTCCTACAAGATATGACGGAGTTGGACTCTGGGCCAAGGCATGTTTTTTTCTGTGGTAGCACTATCTCATTTGAAACGGATTTCTGGTAAATACTTTTTCCACGTTGTTTTACTGCAAAAGAACCTGCATGTGGTTTCTGATGTGAGAGGCTGGTAACCCCGTGCTTCGATGCGACTGTGCTTCGGAGAGTGGCGAGGCTGTTGCTTGGTAACTGATCCGAGACAAGACTTTTTCTAATGTTCATGTTCTGACTCCACGCTGGAGCATTAATTGGAAGCTGTCAGTGAGCGGTGCAGACTTTCCCGTGCCATGCTCGCTGTGGCACGGTGAGGTGGCTGGTGTTTTCACGCTGGAGAATGTAGGAAATGATTGGGCAGCTTCTTCCGTCCAAAACACGGAATGACTATAAAGATCGAAGACAGAGCCAAGGCGACTTCACTCTAAAACATCCCAACAAAATAATAATAATAATCTGTTCTACTTTGAGCACTGTTCTTTCGGGTTTTTATCACGTTTTTTTTCCTCAGGCTGCGCTCTGTATGTTGACAAGAGGAGTTGAGTGTTGGAGCAAAGAGGTCCTTCTGCAGTTGTACAGGGCCCTAGTGAAACCACACCTAGAGTATTGTGTGCAGTTTTGGTCACCACATTTGAGGAAGGACATTCTTGCTATTGAGGGAGTGCAGGGTAGGTTTACAAGGCTAATTCCCGGGATGGCGGGACGGTCATATCCTGATAGAATGGAGCGACTGGGCTTGTATACACTGCAATTTAGAAGGATCTTATTGAAACATATAAGATTACTCAGGGATTGGACAGGCTAGAGGCAGGAAACATTCCCGATGTTGGGGTAGTGCAGAACCAGGGGACAACGTTTGAGAACAAGGGGCAGGCCATTTAGAATGGAGTCGAGGAAAAGCCTTTTCACCCAGAGAGTTGCGAATCTGTGGAATTCTCTGCCTCAAAAGGAGGCTGATTCTCTGGATGCTTTCAAGAGAGAATTATATAGAGCACTTAAAGATAGCGGAGTCAATGGATATGGGAAGAAGGAATGGGGAGTCATGATCACAGTGAATGGCGGTGGTGGCTCAAATGTCCGAATGGTCTGCTCCTGCACCGATTGTTCTTGTCTATTGTCTATTGTCACGTGTATCTAGTACAGTGAACATTTTTTTGTTGTGTGCTAGCCAGTCAGCGGAAAGACAATACATGATTACAATTCGAGCCATTTACAGTGTACAGATACATGATAAGGGAATAACGTTTTGTGCAAGGTAAAGCCAGCAAAGTCAGATCAAGGATAGTCCGAGGGTTACGAAAAAGAGGTAGATAGTAGTCCAGCACTGCTCTCTGGTTGTGGTGGGATTATTCATCTGTGTGGAAGGTTCAGAGTTGGCGTGACCTGAGCTGTCAATTATACTGAGCAGTACTGAGGCATGGAGGTGTTATTTTTCAGTTGAAATAATGTTCAGTTGACATAATAGTAGAGTTGAAATGAAGATGCGTTGGTTATAAAGGACTCCTCACCAAAATGTCATCACACTTTATCGATTTGAGAGTTGTGTAATCTTACTGGGCAAACATATATTACAGTGAGCACAGTTGCAAAATGCTTCATTGGTTGCACAGTGCAGTGCAATAAACCGATGTTCTGAAAATTTTGTTATAAATTCTGTCACATTTACAAGTACGAGAACTACATAAAATTACTGTTTTAATTACATTTAATTACTCTTCAGATCATTAGAACTATGGCAAATGTATTAGCAATGCGCTGGCCGCAACTCTAAGGAGACTAACTAAGATGGATGACTCAGCAAGCTGGAGTACAAGATCCCAGCCCCACCTCTTCCATGCAGCAAAATCACTGAAGAAGATTCCCTTGGTTCACCAAATTCCATGGTCATAGTGATGGTGAGCATGTAACATATCAAACTTATAACCGGAGGCCTGAACCATGTTTAAATCCTAAGAGGCACGTTGAATTTAACTTTAGATTGAAAACTTCACATGGGTAAGGGTGACCACGGAACCAGTTGGTAAGCTAGCATCCTTCAGGAGAAGAACTCTGGTCACTTTACCTGGTCTAACCTACACATGACTCCATGCAGCGACAAAGTAGCAAGAGAATGTTGCCAGGACTTGAGGGGCTGAGCTATAGAGAGAGGTTGGGCAGGCTAGGACATTATTCCTTGGAGAGCAGGAAGCTGAGCTGTGATCTTATAGAGATGTATAAAATTATGAGAAGAATAGATAGGATAGATGCTCAGATTCTTTGCTGCAGAGTCGCAGAATCAAAAACAAGTTATTTACTCGGAATAGAGAATCGAGAACCAAAGGACATAGGTTTAAATTGAGAGGGAAAAGAGTTAATAGGAACCTGAGGGCAAGTTTTATTCAGAGGATGATGGGTGTATGGAATGAGCTTCCCTGAGGCAGGTACTTCTTAGGCCCCTTTGGTCATGGCTGACCATGGGTGTCTCCAGGGTTGGAGGACGCAGTGCGTGACTTTGTTTAACGTGGGGAGACTGGTGCACAGACAGCCACCACATGGTCCTTGACAGATCTGGGTCAGGATCCTGTGGCATGGAGTCCACGACGGCCGGAGACCCTTTTCTGCTGCAGCTTTCCCAGTCATTGTGATGCTCCACTAAGGTCAGCCATCATCCTCCACCTGTTCCACTAAGGTCAGCCATCATCCTCCACCTGTTCCACCAGTGAGGTCTTAGGTACCACAATAATATTAAAAAAGACATTTGGACAGGTACATGGGTAGGAAAAGCTTAAGAGCAGTGGTTTCCAGGGGGGCAGTGGTACCGCCCCCCTGGAGGGATATGGGATTACCTAGGGTGCTAAGAGGTAGGAGGGTGATGGGAGGTTGGGGGGTAGGAGGCGGGTGGGGTGGAGGGGGGATGCGGGTGCATCGGGCGTAACTAGGTGACGGTACACACTTGACATGCTTATGGGATGATTCTTCTGTTGTGCGCTTCACAGTCCTCGACTTGTTGCACTAGTCAATATTCCATGCTGTTGAGCAATTCTTCAAAGAGAAGGAAATTCCACATGAATATATTTGCTTCCGCAACCGATGGAGCACCAACACTGACTGATGAGTGTTTAACGGCACTGGGCCTGTTCTCGCTGGAGTTTAGAAAAATGGGGGGGAGGGGGGGATACGCCCCATTGAAACATACCGAATAGTGAAAGGCTTGGATAGAGTGGATGTGGAGAGGATGTTTCCACTAGTCGGAGAGTCTAGGACCAGAGGTCATAGCCTCAGAATTAAAGGACGTTCCTTTAGGAAGGAGATGAGGAGGAATTTCTTTAGTCAGAGGGTGGTGAAACTGTGGAATTCTTTGCCACAGAAGGCTGTGGAGGCCAAGTCAATGGATATTTTGAAGGCAGAGACAGAGATTCTTGATTAGTACAGGCATCAGGGGATATGGGTAGAAGGCAGGAGAATGCGGTTAGGATGGAGAAATAGATCAGCCATGATTGAATGGTGGGGTAGACTGGATGGGCTAAATGGCCCAATTCTGCTCCTATCACTTATGACCTTAAGAATAGTCACTACCCTGTGTGTGTTCCACATTTGAAAAAAGCAGTGGCAAATGTCTTTACCATTCACTGTGTCATTCATCGTTAATATCTGGCTGCAAAAACCTCAGTGGTCGCATGCACAAGTCATTACACACTGTAATTACTGCAGTGAATAAAACTAATACACTCAATGATGCTAAGTGACTTTAAACCAGACATTCCAAAATTGGTATCACTTCATCGAGCCCAACCATCGCATTGAGAATTTACTGAACAGTGAACTTGTTACTAAATGTGGCATCTAAGAGTCTTGCTAAATATCAGACTTCGAAAAGTTGGGATCGCTGGATTCAGTTCATCAATTTTCTTCAATTAATTAAACTAAAAAGTAGTAATTGGATTTTGAATAAATGTGCAATTAATTGATACTGTTTTGAATTTTATTGTGTTATTATCTTCCTTAGAAGGTCGTGCAAAGCATTATTCTGAACATTGCTTCTTATAGGGCAGGCTGCAATGGGCATGAGTATATGGGTAAAAGAGGGAGATGGGCCACAGAAGTTTGGGTCAAAAGCAGGTCAGAGGCTGGATATCTTATGGCAAGTGATTCACTGCCTGATACCTCAATGTCTCAACCCAAAACATCACCCATTCCTTCTCTCCAGAGATGCTGCCCGTGCCGTTGAGTTACTCCAGTATTTTGTGTCTACTTCAAAGCTTTCCCAACATTTACACGGAACAAGTCAGGAGCCTGATGGAAAACTCTCCACCTCCCCAGATGAGTCAAATTCCAGCAAATTTCAAGCAATTTAACATCATCCTGGACAAAATGTTTGAATCAATTGGTAGCCCATCCACCACCCCAAGCGTTTAATTCTCCCACCACAGGGACACGTGACTGTCATCTCCACTATCGCAGAATGCACTGCAGTTATTAACTTGGGTTTCTTCAGCAGCAGCCGCAAACCCATGACCTCCGCCAACAAGAAGAACAGGGGTAGCAAGTGGATGGGATAGCGCCACTTGCTGGTTCCCTTCCAATTTGTCCATCAACCTGACATTGAAACTTATCTTTCATTGCTATTGGGCAGAATCCTGGCACAACAATTTGTGGGAGTACCTTCAGCAGAAGTACAGCTGCCAACCATGAAGGTGACTCACCAACTCCCCAAAGCCGGCCAGAGACCATCATGCTGGCCTTCCCAGATCCCAGGAAATGAATACATTTTAAAAATGGTCTTAGGCAATGATCTGCCCAGAATGTGCATGTATTCCTGAGGGGAGGAGAAAGAATGGACCTAATTGGGTTTTCCCCCAAGCAGATGATCAAAACATTTCATGGATGGAGCCACCAGTCTGTAGTTTGGGTGCCAGTAAGAAAGGTCCTTGCTTTTCAATCTTTTCTAAATATTCTTGGACCTCACTGCCCTTCTGAGCTGCGCATAAACATACTGCGAGGATGAACTTGGAATGGCCCTTTGTGGGGAAGGTATGGATAGGGATGTATATTTCATCTGCAACAGGACAACTTATCTTCAGCTGAAGACCTATGGGGCGAATGGCGCATTCACCAAGTCAATGCATTCAGTATGTGAGAGGATGCAACCTATATGTTTTTCTTCAAGTAAAGATGAGATTACTTAATGTAACTCACATGTTTCAATGTATCAATTGTAAAACATTGTTCATTGTTCAAACCATCCCGCCCTCCCCAGGTACCTTCCCCTGCAACCACAGAAGATGCAACACCTGTCGCTATACCTCCTCCCTCGACTCTGTCCAGGGACCCAGACAGTCCTTTCAGGTTAAGCAGAGGTGGACCTGCACCTCCTCCAACCTCATCTACTGTATCCGTTGTTCAAGATGTGGATTCTTATACAATCTTCTTCTTCTTCTTAAGCCCTTTGCTCCTCTAGGGAGCACAGGCCATTGACAAATGTCCTCCCCCTCACTCGGTTGTTGGCAGTTCTTTTGAAATCTCCCCAGTTGAGCCCACTCTCAGACATTTCTGTCTGGACACCTCTTCTATGGCTGTTCCTGGGCGACCTCTTTTCCTTTTTCCTTGAGGGTTCAATTTCAGGGCTTGCCAGGTGATGTTTGTGGAAGGTTTCCTGAGGGTGTGTCCTTTTATATTGGCGAGACCAAATGTAGATTGGGCGATTGTTTCGCAGACACCTTCGATCAGCCCAGCTGACCCTACCTGATCTCCCAGTTGCCGGACACTTTACTTCTCCTTCCCATTCCTACATAAACCTTTCTGACCTAGGTCTCCTCCATTGTCAAAGTGAGGCAAAGTGCAAATTGGAGGAACAGCATCTCATATTTCGCTTTGGCAGCTAACAGCCCAGTGGTATGAATATTGATTTCTCTCACTTCAGGTAGCCCCGGCATTCCCTCTCTCTCTCTATCCCTCCCCAACCCAACAGCTAACAATGGTCTATTTCCTTTTTCATTGGTACTTTTTTACATATGTTTTATTCATTGTTCTTTATCTCTCCACATCACCATCTAAATCTCTCGTTTCCCTTATCCCTATCCAATCTGAAAAGGGTCTCGACCCGAAATGCCACCCATTTCTTCTCTCCAGAGATGTTGCCTGTCCTGCTGAGTTACTCCAGCTTTTTGTATCTATCTTCGGTTTAAACCAGCATTTGCAGTTCTTTCCTACACATTTTTCATATTTTACTGTGTTCCGTATGCAGATATTTTTCTGTGGAAATATTTGTTGTGAAAGTCTTTTTTGTAAATGTTGCCCAAAATGTTCTTAAAGTTACAACATTCATGTGATACAAATATCAGAAACAGATTTATTACTTTAACACTAAAACTTGCAGTGAAACAAATAGCTCTACCATGTCAAATAAAATCATTTTGTTCCCTCTTACTTCAATTTCCTTCCTTTATTTTTTCATGCCTAATACCAACAAATATTTCCTGTGCAGTCGATGATATCTTGGTTTGAAAAAGTGGATTAATTTTATCATTTGTTCCAAGTCTTCCTGTTCTCATTTCCCCAAAAGGATAAGTTAAGAAAAAAACCATGTCATATCTCTTTTGATGAGGTATGTTAACTGCTTCCACTGTTATTAAGCAAGAAATCATGGACGAGAAAGCCTGATTATTTGAAATGTGGATGAAAGGTTATTCTATTAGCAAATGAAGGTCTAAAACATAAAATTACCAAGCTGATTATTGATTAATATTTATATTTTCAGTGAAACGATTTCCTACTGTGGGAAAAATGTGATTAAGATTTACTAGAATGATGCTAGTACTTGAGGATCTGAGCTACAGAGCGAGATTAGGCAGGCTAGGACTTTATTAATTGGATCGCAGGAGGTTGAGGGATGATTTTGTAGGGGTGTATAAAATCATGAGGGCAATAGATTAGGTGAATGCAGAGTCCTTTCCCCAGGATAGGGGAATCAAGAACCAGAGGACATAGGTTTAAGGTGAGAGGAACAAGTTTTCATATAAACGTAAAGGGCAACGTTATTCACTCAAAGGCTAGTGGGTATATGGAACGAGCTGCCAGAGGAGATAGTTGAGGCAGATACAATAATAACATTTTAAATACATTTGGCAGGACACAGATAGGAATGATATGGACTAGACTAGGAAATGGGACCAGCTTAAACAGAGCATATTGGTCGGCATGGACAAGCTGACTAAAGGGCTATTTCGTTTTAAAGAAGGAACTGCAGATGCTGGAGAATCGAGGGTACACAAAAGGCTGGAGAAACTCAGCGGGTGCAGCAGCATCTAAGGAGCGAAGGAGATAGGCGACGTTTCGGGTCGAGACCCTTCTTCAGACTGGTCAGGGATCAGGGAAACGAGAGATATAGACGGTGATGTGGAGAGATAAAGAACAATGAATGAAAGATGTGCAAAAAAGTATCGATGATAAAGGGAACAAGCCATTGTAAGCTGTTTGTGGTATGAAAATGAGAAGCTAGTGCGACTAGGGTGGGGGAGGGAGATAGAGAGAGAGGGAGTGCCAGGGCCTGAGGGCTGAGGGAGAGGTGGGAAGGGGAGGAGACAGCAAGGGTTAACAGAATTGAGAAAATTCAATGTTCAAGCCCAGAGGATGCAGACTCCCCAAGTGGAATATGAGGTGCTGTTCCTCCAACTTGCGGTGTTGCTCACTCTGGCCGTGGAGGAGGCCCAGGACCGAGAGGTCGGATACGGAATGGGAGGGGGAGCTGAAGTGCTGAGCCACCGGGAGGTCGGCTTGGTTATTGCGGACCGAGCGGAGGTGTTCGGCGAAACGATTGCCAAGCCTCCACTTGGTCTCACCGATATAGATCATCTGGCATCTGGAGCAGCGGATGCAGTAGATGAGGTTGGAGGAGGTGCAGGTGGACCTCTGTCGGACCTGGAAGGACTGCTTGGGTCCCTGAAAGGAGTGGAGGGGGGAGGTGAAGGGACAAGTGTAGCATTTCTTGCGGTTGCAAGGGAAAGTGCCCGGGGAAGGTGTAGAGCGGGAGGGAAGGGAAGAATTGACAAGGGAGTTGCGGAGGGAGCGGTCTTTGCGGAAGGCAGACGGGGGGGGGGAGATGGGAAGAGGTGGCGAGTGGAGGGGTCACGTTGGAGGTGGCGAAACTGGCGGAGGACTATGTGTTGTATTTGCTGGCTGGGGGGGTGAAAGGTGAGGACCAGGGGAACTCTGCCCTGTTTGCGAGTGGGGGAATGGAGAGAGAGGGCAGTGTTGCGGGGTATGGAGGAGACCCTGGTGCGAGCCTCATCAATAGTGGGGGAGGGGAATCCCCGTTCTCTGAAGAATGAGGCCATTTGTGATGACCTGGTGTGGAAAAGGGCTATTTCCATGCTTTATGACTAACTACATTACAAACATACAAACTCCATGCAGACAGCACCTGTAGTCGGGATCGTACCCGGGTCTGCAAATGCTGTTAGGCAGCAATGCTACCGCTGTGCCACCATGCTGCCTGTATGTACACGGTACGCACGTAGTCCAATTGTGAGTGGGTGCTTTGTGCATTGAAATTCCATGCTCATGGACTCACAAATCTACAATAAAATGCACGATCCGGTAAATCCCCAGAATATTTACAAATTGCATTGATGGTAAAATGAATCAGACTCCATTTAAATGAGATGTATCGTTAGGAATTACCTCTCATAATTCTTTGGTTATAGATATTCTGGTATTTATCCATCACTCTTGCTCATTTCTAATCTGTATAATTTAAGGCACAGTTAAAGCCAGAGATATAACATTTTGTTATTAAGCTCACAGTAAGAGATTTCAATATTTCACAATTGGTATATTTTTGCTACTTCTTGTACCTCTCACCGGGAGAAGAGAGTCGTATTGTTTGGTTCATAATGAAGTGCAGCATATTGTGACGTTGAGACATAAAGATATGGTGCGGCTTTAGATTCTACCTCATTAAAAAGTCAAAATAATATTATTTATTTCAAAGTCCGCTTTTAATAGTTTAACAAAAACAATGCTTTCTATAAACACTTTAATTCCAAAATATAAGCAAACTGTGAGAGTTATGTAGATCATTATTAAATGGTATTTGCATGGTATAGGGAAAAGAAGGAAGGATATGTCAGATTCAGACAGCTCATTAGGCAGTCTGTAACAAGTGAATTTCTCCGTAGCTGCAAGAAATGTCAGAGTACATTTAAGAAAGCAATCAGGCAGGGCAAAAGGAGGACATGAAATGGAGCTGGCAGGCGAGGTAAAGGATATTTCCAAGAGATTTTACAGGTATATTAAGAATAAAAGGGTGGCAAGGAAAAGAATAGGTCACCTTATATATCAGCATGGTTGTCTTTGTGAAGAACCCAGGAGATGCGGGAGATAATACATGAATACTTCTCACCCATTTTTACTGAGGAGAAGATCATGGAAGCTGAGGAAGTGAGTCATACATGTTGTGCTGTTTTGGATCATATACACATTTCCAAAGAAGAGGTATTGGCGGTTTTAAAACACATTAAAGTTGATAAATCCCTAGGCCATGATGAAGTGAAATACCGATACCAATAGCTCATCGGACGTAGTGGGATGCTGTGAATTATAATGTAAGACCTTTGCAGAGATATTGTTAGCCAGAGATGAGTAATGCTGTACTTTTCTTTAGGAAGGCAGCAAGGACTAGCCTGGAAACAACAAGTCAGTGAGCCTTACGTCAGTGGTGAGAAAGTTGTTGGAGGGGATTTTTAGGGGAAGGATCTACCAGTATTTGCTTAGGCAAGCACTGCTTAGGGAAAGCCAGCATGGCTTTGCACATAGGAAAATCATGTCTCATAAATCTGATAGTTTTTTGAGGTGAGATAGATGTTAAGAGATCACCAAGAGGATTGATGAGTGCAGGGCAGTGGACGTTGTCTTTATGGACTTTAGCAAGGCTTTTGACAACAAAGAGCATGGTAGACCTGTCTGGCAGGTAAGAACACATGGACTCCAAGGTGAGCGAGCCAATTGGATTGAAAATTGGCTTGGAGGAAGGAGTCAATGGTTAGTTGTGGAGGGTTACTTTTCTGATTGGAGACCTGTGACCAACAGAGTGCCACAGTGTTGGTACTGGGTGCCCTGCGATCTGTTATATACATTAACGATTTGGATGACAATGTAGTTAATATTGTTAGTAAGTTTGCTGAAGTCACCAAATATGGTGAGGAGGGTGGAAATTTGGATGTGATTTAGCTGGGTAGAGTGTCGAGAAGAATTACGAGGATGTTGCCAGGACTTGAGGGGCTGAACTATAGGGAGAGGTTGAGTAGGGTGGAATTTATTCCTTGCAGCACAGAACGCAGAGGGGTAAGGGCTGAAGGCTCCTTGGATGAAGCGGCAGAACCGAATCAAGAAAGTCCATGTCCAGGCCTGGCTCTCCGCTGCGAGGAACGACCCCGGTGGGCCGCGGCTGCAGGGGGGAAGCTCAGAAGCGGCCGAGCTGAGGAGGACCGCTGGCAGCGATAGATGTGAGGAGTGGGCCGGTCGGAGAGGGACCGGGTTATTATGACCTGTACCTCCAAGGTCGGCTGCTGGAGGCACTCCGGGGATGCAAAGGCAATCGGGCTAGGAGAGGGCTGTGGGTTCATGGGCTGAGCCAGTCGAGGGTGACGGAGGAGTCTCTGCATCAGTCTGGGTCTTTCCTGGATTGGTGGGCGCTCCAGTACATCCAGCACTTTGGTCTTTTTGTAAATGCCGCCAAAATATGCCAACGTGCACGTGTGGTCTATGCAAAAAATCCTGCATAAACCTTAACTCAGGAGTGCGAAGGAATGCTCTTCATTACTGGACGAGTGCAGCTTCAACAACATTCAAGGAGCTCAACACTCTACGGAACATAGCTGCCCATCAACAACTATTCACTCACTCCAGCTGACGTTATTTGGCACTGGTGAGTGGGAGAAAGAGAAGGCTATGATTCAAGTTACTTTTCTATTCCATAAATTCCTATGGAAATATTTGTTGAGTAAAGACTTGCTGTTGCTTCTTATTGGTATGTTCACAATGAGGATTACTTGAAGATCAGAAGAATGTTTAATTTTAATCTCTATTTTAATTTAAAATTGTTTTTAAAAATCTTTATTAGGCACTGTTGTCGGGAATTTTGAGAATTATAAGGAAGATGAGTAGGTTATAGTTTGGTTAACCTTGGAGGTCACATACTGGGGAGCAAGATGGGAAAATGGCCAAGATAGCATGTAGTTAAAATAGCTAAAGCTGAACCATTCTGCTGTGAAGCAGGCTTGCTTATCAGTAGGATCATAGTCCTTTGCAGTTCAGTCTAGGTTCTTATCTGTTGCAATCTTGAGATTACAGCTACCCTTGGTCCCCGTGTTTAGCAGACAAGTCTCCCAAAGGTTAACAAATTACCTCTTTTACGAGGGGACTCCATTTGGCCAGTAGAATCTGGACATTTACGGTATCTACATGTTAGATATATGGGAGGATTTACAAAGCAATGAGAAACATAAGATGAAAGTTAACTTTGGGAAAAGACAAAGATGAAAGGTTACTGAGTCATTGATTAATTATGGTATATTTCAACTCCTCAAGTAACCATTGTGTCATGAGGGTATAGAAATCCTAGTTACTGTAGGATTTTGAAGCAGTTTGAGCTTGCTCACACTTTCCCAATGTACATCGCTGAGGCCTTTATTAACCTGACCTGTTCGATAGAATCACCACTGATCTATGAGCTGTTTTATTTTGTATCTGTGCCTGTCTCAGTCAGATATAGGGTAGGGGTAAAGTACACAATTCCCTCCTACAGGCACTGACTACCCAAAGAGGTAATACTGTAAGGATACTTTTCAGGCCAGTTTGTGATAATACTTTTCAATGAATGTTCGAGTCAGTCATAGAGTAATACATTAAAAAATAACCTGTCCTTCAGCCGCTCTGCTGTATAGCGAATACAAAACATCTATTTTCACACTAATCCTACCCTGACATTTTATTCTCTCATATTCCTCTCAATATCTTCTATATTCAATTATTTTCTACACACTGGGACTATTTGTTTATTAACCAGCTGGCTGACATGTTTTTGGGATAAACTGTAGAAGGAATCCAGAGCACCTGTAATAAACTCATGAAGTCACAGAGAGAATTGGTTTTTGAAGGGCAGCCCCAGGACAGCCCTGCAGGAGTTTCATGGGGCAGTGTCTTAAGGGCCTGTCCCACTTACGTGTCCTTGGCACGCAAATTACGCGACCTCGTCATCGCGTGGAGGAGCACGGGCATCTTGTGGCCGCGTGGGACCGGTCCCACTGAGAAGCGCGGAGGGGTATGTAGTTGTGTGCGATATCGCGCGGGGCTCCGAAATGTTTGTAACGAACGAAATCTTCGCGCACAACCGGCCTGTCGAGTAACTGACGGCCAAAGTGGGACAGGCCCAAGACCCTGGCGCGACGCAACGTCTCACCTCCAACAGCAGCAGAAGCAGGCAAACGATCGCCGAACTCAGCCTGGGGCTCACGGCCGTTGCGGATCCGCATCCGGATCCGCCCACACTTCTACTCCCAGAGCAGGGCCAAGAAAATTGAAGATAGACACAAAATGCTGGAGTAACTCAGCGGGACCGGCAGCATCTCTGGAGAGAGGCAATGGATGACGTTTTGCGTCAAGACCCTTCTTTCAGACTGAAGAAGGGTCTCGACCTGAAACGTCACCCATTGCTTTTCTCCAGAGATGCTGCCGGTCCATCTTCAAATGACATCACGCGCTCCAGAAGGCTGTGTGGGCGTGACCCTCGCGGGACCGTCACACCTCATCGCGACCACAAGGTCGCGTAATTAGCATGCCAAGGACACGAAAGTGGGACAGGCACAACCATCTTCACCTATTTCATTGATGGCATTCGTTCCTATATATGGTCAGAGGAGGGGAGGTTCACTGACAATTGCCTAATTTTCAATTCCATTTGCTGCTTCTCAACAAGTGAAGCAGACCAGGCCCGCACACAACACGGCCTGGGTAATATTTAGGTGTGACTCATAAATGACCAATAAAAATATATGCTGCAAACATTCTAGCCAATATCCAACATGAATGAGTCTAACCACCTTCCTTGTTATTCAATATCATCTTCAGATTCCTCTGTTATCATCACCTTGGGTTCTCCCTTGATCAGAATCTCTGCTGGACAAACCACATAAACAATGGGGTTACAAGTCAGGAGGTGTTTGGGGAGTGACCCATTTCATGATACCCCAAGGTTTTTTTGACACAAGCATGATGAATTAATTGCCACTTGGTTGAATGAAATCAACTCCAACTGACCCAAGAATCTCAGTACTTGCAGATAAAACAATCTGCTTAATTTGTGTCACATCCTCCATCCTAACAATCTGTTCCTTCTTCCACCAGCACTCTGTGAGTACCATCAATAAGATGGACAGTAGGTCAATGCCTGTGCTATATCCAAACCCAAACCATAAATCACTAGGAGGACAAGGGTTTCTTGGGTTTGGGAACATCACCACCTCTGTGTGCCCCTCCAGGTCTCACAGCATCCTGACTTGGAAATATATTACCATTCCTTCACTGTGGCCCTCCCCCACAGCATTACGTGGTAACGAGGAACAATAGATCTGAAGAAGGGTCTCGACCCGAAACATCACCCATTCCTTCTCTCCATAGATGCTGCCTGTCCTGCTGAGTTACTCCAGCATTTTGTGTCTACCTTTGGTTTAAACGAGCATCTGCAGTTCCCTTCTACACAATAGGTTCAAGAATGCAGCTCACCACCACCTTCTCAAGGGCAAAGTTAGATGAAAGGTAAATTTGCTGTAACAAGCAAAGCCCAAATCCTCTACAGTGAATAAGGAAATAAAACTAAGTGTGTAGGAAGGAAGTGCAGATGTTAGTTTAAACAAAAGATGGACACAAAAAACTGGAGTAAATCAGCCGGTTAAACAGCATCTTTGGAGAAAAGGAATAGGTGATGTTTTGGGTCGAGACCCTTCCTCAGACTGATTGTCTGCACTAATAATTCCAAAACTAATTGTCACTTCCAGTTAATGCACAGTTTATGAAGATCGTACTACGATGTCTTTAAGTCTTAAGTACTTTTATTAAACACACTGCATACATAGCCCTGGCTGTACGTGGTCCGTCACGAGCACTAGAGAGGGAGCTAGGGGCGTGCGGGTTACAATTATACTGACTGCTGGGGGAGTGGTTAGCATGGACATCATGCTGGCAATTAAAGGTGTACACACAAGCATCTACAGTTTATAAACTTTACCCTACCTTTTTTGCCATTTTCCTTTCATCATTTGTTGATGTACTAAATGTTATCATTAGCTGTGCTCCTTCTCAACAACGTCCTTCAACATTCCGGTGGAATAAAATAGGACGGTTCAGAGACTGAATGAGTCAGTTAGTGTCTGTTGAGATAATACAGAGGTTGATGTTTCTCCCAAGAATGTTCTTCAAAGCTGGAAGATTAGGACATTGACATGTAATAAGGAAAAGTGAGAGGGAAATTACAATTGAAAAAAACCATGATGAGAGTTAAAAGGTGTTTTAATCATTCAGGAAATGGAAGACCTGGGGAACTGTGAGAATAGGAGATCTAGGTAACTTTAGAGTTCAACTTTTTCCTTATTTTTAATCCTGTTTTAATGGCAACATTGTTCTAAGTCTATGTCGAAACTAAAGTTTTACAGCCTTCTTCATCTTCTTGCGTGTGGCGAGCACAGCCTAAAGTTGTAGGTCAACTTGTTCTATTTGATCTAGTTGTGCACATCGGGTTGATTGCATTAGTTGAAACAGGGTGGACCACGTGAAGGTTGCAATATCCCCACCCCAGTTTTACAGTGAACCTGCGAGAGATATAAGACCTTGCAAATTGGTAGGTCTTATTGGAACAATGTGATAGGCAGTAGTGACCTTATACTGAGCCAGAAAAACAGGAGGACCTAAAATGATTGTTTTAAAATGTGACCAGTTAATCTGTAATTGTTCTCCATCTCAGAGGGAAGAACAGCCAAGATGGCCCAACTTGTTTGGTCTTCCCTATGATAGGGAGAACAAACGTGGAAGGTGTGTGAGCGTGTGTGGTCCTTTAAAGTAGTGTGTGATCTAGTAAATGGTCAGGCCTTGGGCTTTCTAGCAGTTGATGGGCATCTGGCCATGGGTGAGGGGTTGAGGAGAAGAGTGGATGCCTGATATTCAATATCATTAAGAAAGTGAATAGAGTGAACAGAGGAAGATCAGCTTGTAGTGAAGTCATGTTGTGATCGGTGGAAATGACAGAAGATGATCTTCCTGATGTGAAAGTTGGTGGGTCCCTTTGACCTCTATAGAAAACAGAGGAGCTGTCAGAAGGCCAACCATTGAAAGTAGCATTACGATGGAGTTAATGGACTTGAAGAAATTGGATTGTTTATCCCTATTTAGCATGCAATTATTTTTGTGCCCTGTCCTTCTGAAATCAGTGCTTTCCAGTTTAATGGGAATATTTGAAGTAAGATACAATAGCAGGAACGCACATTTCAAACGATGAGTCAGAATTTAGCAAACCGCTAAAGATGTTTTATAGTTTATGTGACTTTGCTTCCAAATAGCTCATTGCTTTGGTTACTACATCTTACAATGACCACAGCAAAAAGCAACGACTGCTTTAAAATGTTATTGCATGACATGATAATTACTTGAAGACAAACTTTAAATTCATGAATAATGGGTGGTTCTCGTGGAAATGTCAGGATGGATGTGGGCAGTTGTGTGAAAATGAAAATCCGGCATTTTATGCAACAACTGTATATCTGGGCAGCAGGTGTAAAAACCACTCTTAAGGTCTAGTAGCCCTGAGCAACTATTATTATACTTACATTGGGATTGTACATTAGGTGATTTAATCACTGTATGAGGAAAAAGCTTTCCCATGTTGGATAAATGAAGAGCTTGATAGTGTAGTTGTTAGTGCTGCTGTCCTCCAAGCCCAGAGGCCAGTGTTTGCGTGTTTGACTCTGACCTTAGCTATATGGGTGGAGAATTCCATGTCTTTCCTGTGACTATGTGGATTTCCCCCAGTTTCCTCCTATATGTCAAGGATATTCTAGTTGACAGCTTAATTAGCAAATTGATCCTAGAGTAGGTGAATGGTTGGAAAGTGGGGTGGAATGAGGGGGGAGGAGTGAGGGGGGAGGAGTGAGGGGGGAGGAGTGAGGGTTGTGCCTGGCGGTGTTGGTATTGGAGTTGCTAAGGATGTGAAAGTGAAGGGCCTGTCCCATTTGGGCTTCATTTGCGCGTCATTTACGCAACATAATTTACGTGTCACGACGCACGGCGCTCGCATCGTGACGCACACGTGATGTGCGCATGGTGCGTATTACGTGCGCATGGTGCGTGGCGACATAGGCAGTGATGCGCAGTCGCGCGCAGCGCCCCAGGACTTATGCATGTACAAAATCTTTGCGTGCCATATGCGTGATGTGCAAATGACGTCCAATTAGGACGGGCCCTTGATGATGGGATTAGTTTGGATGGGTGCCTGTTGGTCTTTGCAGATGCAATGGACCAAAGGACCTGCTTTAACACCACATGACTCTATTAATCTGTTGGCTGAATCCTGCAGCTGAGGTAAACTAGTAAAACAAGCATGTACACTGTAATACATTTCTAAACAATATCCAGCCTAGGGCCTAGCACGAACAATAATTACTCTGTCATTAAATATGCTTTATCCAACACAGTAAGTAGTAGTTATAACCTTTGATAATCTGAACTTGGCAAGCTCTGCTGAAGTAATTGGTTTGGCAAAGACGCAACTTTCTATAATGAATGAATGTTCCACTGGTTAGACTTTTGTAAAGATTCTGGGAAAAGAATGTCTTAGAATCAGAAAAAACATGAATGCATTAAACCAAACATTGGAGTTGCAGGAAGAAGTTACTTTAACACAACATTCTTTCACAATGTTTAATGTTGCTGTTCTAGCTACCGATGTAATAATAGCTCTCATGATCGGAAGACGAGTCATCGACCTGAGGCATGGATTCTGTTTCACTCTCCACAGATGCTGCCTGAACTGCTGAGCATTCCCAATATTTTCTGTTTTTATCACAGCAGGAATATTGTGTTCTCCTCAACTAAGTGCAAGTGGAGCTCACCTAGACTCAGCTACCAATAAAATACATTAAATGAGGAATATACCAACTGTCCCACCAACTGCTAACTGGCACTGAATGTTCAAAGTCCTTTCTGACATTTTGGAAATGTGACTTCTCTTTGGCGTACATTGTCCAGCACTGGGGGCGTATCACAATGAGTGACATCTGTCCCATAAACGAGTAAGAGAACAGATGGTACATTGGATGATGAGACGGAAATATCCTCTCCACCAGCTGCTGATAGTTTATGTAAAACTTAGGCACAGGCTCTCTGAAGAAGGATCTCGACCCGAAACGTCACCCATTCTTCTCCCGTCCCGCTGAGTTATTCAGCGTTTTGTGTCTATCTCCAGTGTAAATCAGCATCTGCAGTTCCTTCCTACACATCACCCCAGTTTCTGATGGATATAACAAAGCAGCACAAAACCTCCCCTGATCTGGCACTGGCTGTGGCAAAGTTGGCAGAAGAGTTGAAAAGACACTGAGGTGCCTGGTATGAAAAATGGGCTGGTTGAAAGTGAGGTGACACACTGGTCTAGGATCAGTTTGTGTCAGGAAAGGTGAGTTAAATAGTGATGTTTTGGTAAAATGATGATTGAATTAAGGCGTCGCGTACAGTAGCGAGGACTTAGATAACAAAATATAACAAATGCCTGAAGGGTCTCGACCCGAAACGTTGCATATTTCCTTTGCTCTATAGATGCTGCCTCACCCGCTGAGTTTCTCCAGCATTTTGTCTATCATAACAAATGCCTTCCCCATTTCTCAGAAGAGGACTTGTGTAGCCTTCCTTAGATTATCAGCTTGAGGGTGAGGAGGGGAAGGAGAGGAGGTCAATAAGGACTTGGGGAGGCGGGTAGTTTTCCAAGAGAGAGTCAAATTGCATTTAGGAGGGAACTAGGAGCTTGAGGGTCTGTTTAAGAGACAGGCTGCCGTGAGCGACTGATGTGAGAGTTGGAGGGGTTGGGCGAGAGTGTGGGCTCTACATATCCAAAGGGGACAGAAACAATTTGGTCACCTACAGAACCCACATAGCAAGTAAACATGATATATATATATACATCAAACAAAAATATTTCAACGATCGATCAAATTTTAGGCAAGTGTTTGATACAATCAGAATGTCTTCTGCTGCAGCTCCTGTAATTCCTCATCGTGCCAGTAGATGGCAGCAGTTGAGGCCCCACAGGGCTGGCTGTCACAGATGTATTTTGGTGAAGCCAATCCTGGCCTGATCTGATCAGCTGGTTTTAAAGTTGTTGTACTTTATGTGTTTATTTAATGACTTAACTTGATGGATGGACGATTGTGATTAATTCAGTAGTTCACAAAAACGTATATACGATCTGGAGTCGCCTGTGTCTCCTTGTACACAACAATGAATTTGAATCAAGAATAAATCATGTGGTCAAGATTATCTTGGTGGAAATTCAATGGTCATGTAGGTTGGCTTTGGTTCAATCCTTCCAGCGATCTGTGCACCATAACGTATTAATGTCTCTCATTATCCTGCCCCCTGTGCCCTTCCAACTATATCCCATCCTCTGGCTTCACATTTCACTCCTCTTCTCTCATTATGTTACACCCTTTTGATTCCTTTCTATCTCGAGCCTTTGTTCAATCATCTACAAATCAACCCCCACACCTGTATCCACCTATCACTCACCAGGGTTTGTCCTGCCCTCCCCTCTTTTTCCACTTTCTTCCCACTACTACAAAGTCTGAAGAAAGGCCCTGACCTGAGACCTCACCTCTCCATGTTCTCCAGAAATGCAGTCTGACCCGCACTTCTCCGGCACTTTGTGCTCATTTTTGTCAGTCAGCAACTGCAGAAGCTTGTGTTTCTACAATGTGTTAATTTGCTCCTGTTCTGCAGCAATTTGAACATAATAATATTCACACATATCGAATTTTTATCATATCAAAATCACAATAAATGTCAGACAATGGGTCTGGCCTTCCTCCCATTGCCCCTCCGTTACCCACTCCTGGTGATTTGACATCAACATGCTTTCATTGACCTCTCTGTTACAGCAAAGCTCATGGACAAAACACCAGGGGTGCAGGGATTGCTGGCCATTGGGGGACACTGGGTTTACAACTGATGGGAAGTGGCATGAGAAAGGAATGACAGGGGTTTGGGTTGTAAATCGAAGTGGGTAGAATTGCAATGGGTAGAGGTGAATTAGACAGTTCCACAGCTTATAGAAGGACCATTCAGAAGCCTGATAACAGAGGTAACAATAGTCGTAGATTAGACACAAAAACCTGGAGTAACTCAGCGGGTCTGCATCTCTGGAGAAAATAAATAGGCAACGTTTTGGGTTGAGACCCTTCTTCAGACCCTTCTTCAGTAGGACTTGTTCCTGAGTCAGGTGGTGCATCCTTTCAATCTTCTGAACCTTTTTGCCTGATGGGACTATGGAGAAGAAGGAATGGCCAGGGTGGGACAAATCTGATAATCTTGGCCACTTTTCTAGGGCAGCATGAAGTGTAGATGGAGTTAATGGTGGGGAGTCTGGTCTGTGTAAAGACTAGGCTATATTTACAAGATGGGTGTTGGCTTATCCTTTGCCCAGGTGGCTGCTTACAAAATACCTGATTACCAATATCCAGATAGCAGATTGCTCTGAGACGATGCTTCCAGCTAGTCAGAAAACATAAGTTTCCTCTGCTGCCCCAATTCCATTGAAATGTGCCTGTGAGCATAAATGTACTGCAGAGATCCAACTAAACAAATATCAACTCAGGATATTCTTTGGATATACTTTGGATATTCACAGTTCATTGCCCTGAGTTAATCTTCCATCCAAACACTTTGATTAATGTGGCTGCAAATCTTAATAATTATTCATTAACAATTGTCTTTCATTTTTAGATTTAAAAAAATAACTTTTTTTGGTTAACCTTAAACGCAAATTGGAGGAACAGCATCTTATATTTCGCTTGGGCAGCTTACAACCCAGCGGCATGAATATTGATTTCACTAACTTAAAGTAACCATTGCATTCCCACTCTCTCCATCCCTCCCCCACCCATGTCGTACCAGCTTCAAAGTCGTCTTGTTGAGTCTCATTGTCTGCACTTGTTTGCACCTAGAACACAGCCTGTTTCCTTTATCGTTGTTACTTTTGTGCATATCTTTCATTCATTTGTTCTTTATTTCTCACCATCGTCGTCTATATCTCTCGTTTCCCTTTCCCCTGACTCTCTGAAGAAGGGTCTCAAAATGTCATCTATTCCTTTTCTCCAGAGATGCTGTTGGACCGGCTGTTACTCCAGCTTTTTGTGCCTATCATCACCAATCTGATATAATTCATTCTAAGTCAATGCTCAGATTTACAATGATCCCTTCCCACCCTATATTTTGGTGGCTTCTCAACAAATCTCTCATTATAAAATTCTCCCCATACCAATAGATTTATAACAAGGGAAGGATATACTAGGAAACAGAGATAATACTGTTATAATAGTTATAATATATATTAATACCACTGTAGTAACATAAGGGAATACACCCCTCTCATTCCCATGCCCCAAACTCATCCCTCATTTTATTCCACCATCTACCATCCGTCCAGTCACCCTGCTTCCTTTCCCTCCTTCCAATCTCCGAGTCTCTTGTTTCCAAAGATCATAGAGCAGATCATAGATCAAAGGCTTGTTTCCCTTTTATCCCCCCCCCCAACTTCCTGTCCCCTTCCACCCAATTCCACCCCCCCCCCGCCCCAACCGGGTTTTACATTTCAATCCTCTTCTCCCATTCTTATGTGACACCTTTCTGTCTCCTGTACACCTCCAAATATTGTCACTCACTCCACCCAGCACTTTGTGTTTTGCTCAAGATTCCAGCATCTGCACTTAATTGTGTCTCCAAGGAAACAGTAGGTTTGTTTCAGCCAAAACCAATTTTGCAAATGTGTTGATAATAGTCTTTCGCCCAAATGGTTCTTAATTTGTATTCAAGTTATTTGCTGCAAGGTACTAGGTGCCTTGTATGGTATAATTTTACTTCGGAGTCACGTGAGTGATTCCGTGAAGAAGGCCCGCCCGGCCGCATGCGCAGCATTACGTCAGCCGCATTGGCGCAAGCACCAGTCTGGCAGGACAGAGCTCCTGCCGGTGGTAAGTTAAACTTAAAAGGTAAGTTTGTTTTTTTACTTACCAGGGGTTTTTAGGCAGGAGCCTCTTTTTACAGAGGGTTTTCCTGCCAGTTTCACAGCCCGACAAGTTGCCGGTTATGGACTGTGGGGAAATTCCAGTCCCACCACATATGTGGAGAAACCGGCAAAATTGATCGGGTTGCGAGATAGGGAGCCGCTAACAGTGCAGTTAGCGGCTCCCCAGCTTGCAGGGATGCCGCAAAAACGGCAGAAAATATAAGCAGAGTCACTGACAGGGGGGTCAGCGGCTCCCCAGCCTGCAGGGATGCCGTAAAAACGGCAGGAAATTTAAGCAGAGTCACTGACAGGGGGGTCAGCGGCTCCCCAGCCTGTGGGATGCCGTGGGAATGGCAAGGAAGCAACGCTGGAGCCACTGACAGTGGGGTCAGTGGCTCACAGATGTCGGTCCCCAGTGAAGAAATTACTGGGACTCATTCAGCTCTATTTGGATTCAGGTGAGTCGGGCTATAAAGGGTTTCTCCTTATAATAAAAGTATGTATTTTATAGTGTTTTTTCAGTTGAGCAAATCAAGGAACTGATATTGTGTAAGTAGCAATTAGATCGTTGCTACCAAAACCTTGTGCTATTGTCAGCTGAGGCTACTTCAGCCACAATGATGAAGTAACAGTTTTCAACAGTACTGAACATAACAATAACTCATTGAACTTGAACTTGAAACTCGCTACAGTAGTGTGGTCGGTTGAATTCAGTTATTATGAACTGATGTTTAGAACTCTAAGATCAGAAGTTCCAAATACCATCACCTACTCAAAGGTAGTGGAGATGGCATGAGTTACCAATTCTTCAGTTGTTAGTATCAACTAAGTATATACACTAAATGCACCGTTGAGTAAGGTTTAGAGTGAATATACATATTCTTCATGCACAAATTTAAGTTGCTACTCTACAATGGTGACATATGTTAGTCTCATGGTAATTAGGAAGAATATCCTGTAATTAATCTCTTTGCCACTGGTGTATCGTCCAGTTTAGATTGATGATAACACAGAATAAGTGTTGGATCTCAAAGTATGATGAAAGCATGATTCAAATGTTCGTCATGTTTATGCATGTTTCACGGTTTGCAAAAATATGTGACACAACAGAGTGGATAAATAAATTCTTGCTTCAATAGGAGGAATGGACTTTATGTCTTCCTCATTAGCTGGGTCTTAAAACAGTCAGCAAGACCTTGTTTGGATTAGTACTATCAGACTGGCCAAACATCCATGTTGCCTCCTTCATCAGGCATTATGGCACAATGGTATACAGTTATGCCAAAAAGCAAGAACTTGCTGTTTTAAACTGTGGTTCAGGAGACTGGTCTTTGCACAGTAAAACGATTATTGACTTACACATTTTCAATGGATTAACTTATGCCTCAGGTTGTCACATTTAGCCATGAGGGTGTTCACTGCAGTATGCATGGATAGCATCCAAAAAAACAGTACATCTCTATTGAGGGGGATCAGAAATGTTTGTTAAATATTAATGATACATTTGATACAATACAAATTACTGACATTCCAGTTCATTTTAAGTGATATTGATAATAGTTCAGTTATAGAGAAATTACAGTGTAACATAAGGGAACTACATTGTCGGGTCCAACCCAGATATCAAGTTGTTAAAAAGATCTTGCTACAAGTACTCACATCACAAGATTATGCAGTTGGTTATTGTAAATGTGTAAACATTACTTCACCAAGGGGTTCCAGCTACATCCTTAGTCATGATTCTAATATCAGCACAACGACGGCAAAACATTGCAAATGCTGTGGCTGGACAGGATGGAATTGGCTGTTCATGCCATTACATTTTACATTCTGGTCTACACTAGCAGAGCAGACCAGGGCTGGCATAATTTTTAAGATCATTTCGAACACCCCACGGTCTCATTTTTATGTTATCAAGGCCACCAGAATCCTTAGAAGTCTGGATTCAGCACTGTGTTAATAAACAATGACACAAGAGAAGGTTGGTTCAGACTATTTCAAGGTGGCTGCAACAGGTATTAACATTGACGATTGTATGTCTCATTCCACCAGGTCAGCATCAACGTCAGTATATCATTTAGATAGTGTGTTTACATCTCATTATACTAGGGCAGCAGCTATGTTGGCGGCCAAAGTAAGGGATGTGTCCTTCGACCAAATTTTAGCGGCCGTCGGATGGGCAGATGAGCTGATGTTTCAGAATTTTATCATCGGCCAATTGTCAATCCAGGGCTGTTTGCCAATGACATTTTAAGTACCTAAATTTCAGGGGTACTGTTGTGCGTTTACATTGTTAAATAAACCCTATTATTACATTGAATACAATGTTATTACTAATGCATTTATTTCTCTTTCGAGTCAATCAAATACAGTGGGATGCCGAAATTTGTAATCTGCGGCATGAAATCACAAAGCTTTGAACTCTTCACGGAATCACTCACGTGATTCCGAAGTAAAATAGTAAGATTAAACGAGAACTTACCAGTTTGAAGTTTGATCTTGATTTTAAGAGGAGTTACGTTGATGATTACGTGCCCACCACACCCAACCCTCTCTCATAAAAGATCATCTGGTAGTTCTCGAGTCACTGATCTTACTGTTTACTTTGGTGTTGTTTATTTGTGATTTCATACCGCTGCTTTGAAGTTTGCTGCGCATGCGGCCTGGCGGGCCTTCTTCACGTAATCACCAACGTGACTCCTCAAAAAATCAAGATCAAACTTCAAACAGGTAAGTTCTCATTTAATCTTACTATTATTCAGTATCTCAGAGGAACCAGTTCTCAACTAAATCTCCCGCGCTGAGACTATCACCTAGAATTTGGTTAGCCCATCATCTTGTAGATTTCAGTAGTGCTTGGGATACAAGGTTCAAGGCTCCTGAAACAGTCTGATATGAGGAAAGGCCACTCATTCGCACAGAAGATAGACACAAAATATTGGAGTAGTTCAGCGGAACAGACAGTATTTCTGGAGAAGGAATGCCTGACGTTTCGGGCCGAGACCCTTCTTCAGACTGAGTGTTAGGGGAGAGGTAGACTAAAGATATGGAAGGGAAAGGTGTGAAAACAACAGATTAAAGCAGAAGATGGTCAAGAAAATGTTGAATGGTTCATTGTTGGCTGAGGGGAAGGTGACCATGAGGCATTAAATCAGTAAAATTAATCAAAAGGACATTGAAACTAGTCGGAGAACTAGGGTAGGGGAGGGACAGAGAAAGAAGGAAAGCAAGGTTTACTTGAAGTTAGAGAAATCAATATTGATACCACTGCACACAGAGCAGGTTGAGCCTGGGACTGGGCTAACCAAGGATTGACCCTGTGATCTTGCAGAAAAAAGGTTCTCAGGGATTTGAAAGAATGCCAAGCATTATGTTCTAAGTGAAGGGTTTATGGTATGGTTCAGGGTGGGGACTCAGCCAAATTAGAAGCTGCTGGAACTCATTGGTAGTTTGTGGCAGTCCGTTCAGATATGGAGGTGGCTGTGTAGGAGGTTAAATCTGAGTTTTAGGAGTGGAGGGCTCGGTTGCTAGTGGATGTGGGGTGCGTGACAGTAGCATTGGGTTCTGAAGTGATAAATGGATGAGATTAGATGTTGAGGTGGGGGTCAGTGGTGGTGGTGATTGTGTCTTGTTAATGGGGGACGTGGTTTGGGATGTGATCAGGCATTGTTGATGGTCGGAATTCAGGTGTTGAGGAATTATGTGGCTAGCAGGCATGAATTCCTAGTGGACTTTATCATGCACTAAACATTATTCACGTTATTCCCTTTATCATGTATCTGTACACTGTGGATAGCTCGATTGGAATGTATTGTATTGGAATGTATTGTCAAACTATTTAGCAAGCAATAAAAGCTTTTCATTGTACCTTGGTACACGTGAAAATAAACTAAACTAACCTGAAGTAAACATAAACCAGTCTTAGGACTAAGGGAATCGAGGGATATCGGGGAAAAGGTGGAACAGGGTACTGATTTTGGATGATCAGGCATGATAATATTGAATGGCAGTGCTGACTCGAAGGGCCAAATGGCCTACTCCTGCACCTATTTTCTATGTTTCTATGTTTCCTCATGATGAAATCCTGCAAGGCATCAAGCAGCCATCTCCTGTGTTAACAAATCGTTAAAGTCGCATCCCTGCCTTTTAATCACAGGTTATACCTGCTTTGTCATTAATATTCCATCTGTTTGTATTCCAGGGAACCATCCCTCAACATTTTATATTTTGGGTATCTGGTGTTTTGTGCTTCGAGCCTTTTGCTTCAAAATGTATCAAAATTCAACATTCAAAATATTAAAGTTGTTAATTATAGTCATCAAAACTATAGGTTATTGTTACATTTGTTTTATAAAGTATTAAAAAATAACATCACTGTATCAAGAGCAGAGACATAGATTCTCCAGAGGCCTGCGTGCAATGAATAAAAACATTTTAAACCAACCAGTTTCGGTTTCTAGTGACTCAGTCACAGCAGTAGGTAAGGTTTGAAGGTTGTGATCAGGCGTTTCGAGTAAAAGTCATAGGTTAGGGGAGGGGAGGGTTGTTGGGGAGAGGAGGGTCATCTGGGGAGTGTTTAGTTTAGTTTAGAGATACAGCGTGGGAACAAGCCCCTTCGTCCCACTGAGTCTGCACGGACCAGCAATTCCTGCACACTACCCTACACACGCAAGGGGCAATTTTACATTCATATCAAGCCAATGAACCTATAAACTTGTATGCATTTGGAGTGTGGTAAGAAACCGAAGATCTCGGGTAAAACCCACGCAGGTCTCGGGGAAAACGCACAAACGCTGTACAGACAAGCACCCATTGTCAGGATTGTACCCGGTCTCTGACGCTGTGCCACTGTCGTGTTGCCCAGTGGGTCAGAGATTGTTAGGTTTGAAGAGTGTGATCAGGAGTTTAGAGTGAAGATCAGAGGTTGGAAGAGTGGAGGGTTGTTCGGGGAGAGGAGCGTTGTTCGGGGAGAGGAGCGTTGTTCGGGGAGAGGAGGGTTGTTAGGGGAGAGGAGCATTGTTAAGGGAGTGGAGGGGCATTTGGGGAGAGGAGGGCTGTTCAGGGAGTGGGACAGCGATTGTGCAGATGTTGGGGTGGTGGTCGGAGATGCGGGTTGCCCCGGTGATTAGTTGTTGAGTTGGTATTTGGAGTTTGTGATTGGGGTAATAGATGTGAAGGCTGAAGGAGTATTGAGGATGGGGACCATTGATCAATTGATGCAATGGGTGAGGGGGGGGGGGGGGTGAAAGATTATGATTGGAATTTGTGAGTCAAAGTCAGCAATCGGCATTATATATTAAAGGCCTGGGTCAGAGTTGATAATTGGCTGTTAGAGGTAGAGTTCAGAGGTGGCAACCTGTGGCTACAGATGAAGGCTGGAGGTTGTAATCGGGTGGGGTGGAGCTGGAGGTCATAATTGCGTGTTGCGGTGGGGACAGGGAGATGCGGTTGAAGGATGGAAGCATAATCGGTGTTGGGGAGGGGAACAGCAGTCTGGGAAAGTGTGATAGCTCCAGGAGATAAATTCAGTACATTAAATTGGATGTTGAGGTGGCCACTGATAGCTATGATAGGGGGCAGAAGGTAGTGGTCGATAATTGGCAGTGTGACAGATACTAAGGGTTGGGCTTGAGCTATCAGGGTTTGGGGGTGAGGCATTGGTGCAGGCAGCCGATCCATGGAAACGGTTGCAAACGTGGTGCGGAGATTTTGGTTGGGAAGCAAAATGGAGAACTGGCATCATAATTCAGCATTTTTGATACATTATTAAAGAGTCATACAGCACCTAAATGCATCCCACAATGTCCATGTTGATCATCAAGTGACTATACATACAAATCCTATTTACCAGATCAATCCGTAACTTTCGATGTTATGGTGATGCAAATGCACATCCAGACAGTTCTTAAACGTGAGCGTACTGCCCTCCACCATTTTCCCAGCCAGTGTGTTCCCCTCTAAGTAAAAACAATCCTGAGATCCCCTTTAATCATATCATTCCTCACCTCAAACCTATGCCCCTAGGTTTCATCGTGTTGGCTTGGAACTTGTCAAATTTGTGTGGGAGTGCAGTACACAGGATTGTGAAGAAGTCATATGGTCTGCTTGCTGTCATTGCTGGGGCATTGAGTATAAGAAAGTAGACAAAAGTGCTGGAGAAATTCAGCGGGTGCAGCAGCATCAATGGAGCGAAGGAAATAGGCAACGTTTTGGCCCGAAACGTTGCCTATTTCCTTCGCTCCATAGATGCTGCTGCATCCGCTGAGTTTCTTCAGCACTTTTGTCTACCTTCGATTTTCCAGCATCTGCACTTCCTTCTTAAAAACATTGAGTATAAGAGTCAGGAAGTCTTGTTGCACCTCTATAAGACTTTGGTGCAGTTCTGCTGGCCACATAACAGGAAAGAAAGGGGAAGCTTTGGAGAAGGTGCAGAGGAGGTTTGACCAGAATGATGCCTGGGTTAGGGGGTTTCAGGCACAGGGAGAGGTTGGATAGACTAACATTGCTTTCTCAGGACTGTCGAGGGGAGACTTGATAGAAGTATAAAAAATTATGAGAGGCATAGATAGGGTGGACAGTCATAACCTGTAGATTGATGTTGCATGTTAACCAATCACACACCAGCCAGCATCTCCACCCCACTATATACTTATATTAACACTTGTTTCCCAGCACAGGGAGTTGGAGCAGCCAGGATGTACTGACAACTAATCATCCTTCATGCTGTTAAGTTTCAGTGCTGATTAAAGATGTATTTGAATCACATACTGTGTCTGGAGGTTATTTACATGGTGTCAGAAGTGGGATGGTGTGGCCGCTTAATGGCAGTGTTCAGTTCTTTCGAGTTGATGCACAAGCGGATTTCATTTTTTCCCTTCTTGACTGTGGCAATCATGGTTGAGACCCAGTCGGTGGGGTCGCTGACTGCTTCAATTATGCGTGTGGAAGCCATGTCCTTCAGCGCAGAGTGAACCCTGTTAGTCATGGCAAATGACAATTGCTGTGGAGGTCGGATGACGGGTGTCACTTCGGGGTCAATAATAATCTTGTAAGTCACGGGCAACTTTCCCAGGTTATTGTCGAAAAGATCAGGGAATTCACTAAGCAGGTCCAGGGAAATTTGCAGCTTGTGGACCGTTTTGTCAAAGAAGATCAGCCCCAGTTCCTGACAGGACCGGTTGCCAAGCAGAGTAACTGAATTAAAGTTCAAGACATAGAAGGTCAAATTCCACGTGGTTTTATTCAGCACACATTTCAAGTTGGTTTTGCCCAGAGGCACCAGCACCTCCCCTCCAAAAGCATATAGAGTGGATTTGTCCTTGATCAGTGGCTCATTAGTTCTTATCTTGTTGAAGAGGTTGGATTGACATTGTGTTTACTTTTGCCCCAGTATCTAATTTCGTGCCGAAATGAACCCGATGCTGTCAAGGCCTCTCTCCTACTCAACCTTGCGGGCCCAGGTGCCCTTCGGTGATCCAGAACATTCCACTATGCTCCAGCAGTCCGTGATGCCAACGACCAGGTAATAACCCCAGCTGAATCTTCTGATAACCCCAATGTTCTGCTGCGTAAATTTAGCCAGATCTGTGACCTACTTAATCTTTAGGGGGAAGGATGTAGATTGATGTTAACCAATCACACACCAGCCAGCATCTCTAACTCCACCCCACTGTAATACTTATACTAACACTTGTTTCCCAGCACGGGGAGTTGGAGCAGCCAGGAAGTATTTGAATCACGTACTGTGTCTGGCGGCTATTTACATAACCTTCTCCCCAAAGTGGGTATGCCCAATACTTGAGGGCCTAGCTATAAGGCGAGAGCGGGAAAGTTTAATGGAGATGTGTGGAGCTTGTGTTTTTACACAGAGAGTGGTGGGAGCCTGGAGGCCAGAGGTGGTGGGGGAGGCAGGTATGATAGTGGCGTTTAAGAGCTTTTGGATAGACACATGGAAGTGCAGGGAATAGAGGGATGTGGATCATGTGCAGGAAGATGAGATCAGTTTGGTTAATGATGTAATTTATTTGCCAGTTTAAATTTATCAGCTATCCTCAGTACTTTAATGAGAGTAAAATATTAATCAGATAAACAACAGATAACACACTCAGAAATAAGCTTTGGTGAAATGTGTGGTCCACAATCAATAATTTCATCCTTCACTTAATTTTGATAAACATTTGGTATAGTTTACACTGATGAAGCAGTGTGAAATTGGAGTCCTACTTTAGATCATTGACTTTGGTTCCAATGGGAACAAACACCAGGATTCAGTTACTTTATTTACACATGCACCCAGATAGTGAAATTCCTTGCATTGCCCACGAGGCCATGGGCAGCAGACGCTCCCAGGGGGCCACAGAGAGGCCAGGCGTCGGGTTCCGCGGCCGGACTCGGGCTCGGCGTGACAGAGCCGTCAGGAGAGGACCCAGCGGCAAACGAGGTCGGGGGCTAGCGGGTGAGGAAGAGGCCAGAGATCGGACGGGCCCATGTGGGTGCCAGAGGTTGGATACACTACCGAACACAAAGGGTGGGGGGGAGGGCGCTGAGTGCAAACGGGGATCATTGCTGAATAAATGGGATACTTTGTAACTTTGTCGACGCCCTAAATGTGGCGGCTCTTTGCATACCTTGTGTACAAAAAACAAAGAAGCTCACTATGACATGTCACATGTGATAATAAAGTATCATTTATTCATTCAGGTTTGTAAAATCATACTCTACATAGGCATAATCATATATTACATGAGTGCTGTAATTGTAATGTATGAATAGTAGACTTCACTGAGGCAATACACAAAGCGGGACCACCTTTCCTGCGCCACTGTGCTTTTTAAGTATCCAAAAAGAATGGAATCTTACCTTACTTTGGCCTTAAAGGCCCATTGTCCTGGCAGCTGTGCTGGGTTGTGGTCAAAAAAGGCGTTAGCGTCCATGTTTTATTCAGATTTTATTCAGCTTTTAATATAAACATTTTTAAATTATAAAAGTGAGCAGCACTGGGGCGCAGTGGTATAGTTGCTGCCTTACGGTGCTTACAGCGCCAGAGACCCAGGTTTGATCTCGACTACGGGTGCTGTCTGCACGGAGTTCGTACATCCTCCCCATGACCACGTGGGTTTTCTCCGAGATCTTCAGTTTATTCTCACATTCCAATAACGTAGAGGTTCGTAGATTAATTGGCTTGGTATAAATGTAAATTGTCCCTAGTGTATAGAAGTTAGTGTTAATTTATGGGGATCGCTGGTGGGTGCGGACTTGGTGCGCTGAAGGGTCTATTTCTGCACTGTATCTCTAAAAAAAAGGCTACAGAATGAATGCAATAGGAATAATTTTTTAAGAATAATCTACTTCATATAATTTTGAGAAATGACTCAAATTTGTGTGTACATGTCGGTTGTGTCACTCTCTATTGCCTTCACTTTTAGTGGTGTGGGAATGGACAAAACTGTGGACAAACTGTTTAAATAAGCCGATTTAATCGGCAGGTGTCATTTAA